>JANZLQ010000027.1:18208794-18249826 GCA_026212715.1 Elanus axillaris | reverse complement strand
GGGGGGTAAAGTTCTCTGGTCTTTCAGATTAGCTGTAGTGAATGAATAACATAAAACGCGTGGGAAAAAATGGCCTAGCAAGCAAGGAACTTGTTCAACTATGTGGTGCACTTCGTAGCTAAGCCCAGTTGTGACTCCACCTAAATAAAGCACCTGGAATGTGCTGCTTCGGCAAGCGGTTGCCAGAGCCAGAGCCCTGGCGCACGTGCAGCTGCGCGGGTCTGGCACGCTGCTGCCGGGCACTGGGCTCGCTCCTCTGCTCATTTATTTTAAGGGCTCAGGGTAACGAGAGATTGGTCACAGTTGCTGCGCCCAGGAAGAGCTCTTTACGTCCGGTGGCATGATTCATCCTCTGTTATTGATGTGATCAGTGCATATTTTTTTTCAGAGGAGTACTGTGTAGAGTTTTTTTTTTTTGGCTGGCGTTGGGTTGGCACAGGTGGTACCACCTGCTGTGCCTGTTTTAGGAGTTGGTAAGACTCCAGAAGATCTCAATCACTTAATAATTTACCCATTTTTGTAGATGGAGCAGCAAAAATGGATTTGCGTATCTTCAGATGCTTTTGATATATATTACTTTCAAAAATAATGTTTTAAAATTTAAATTTTATATACAGTTAATGTTATCTCAGGAGAGCTATGCTAAAATTCAGCACCAGAAGATCTAGCATATTTATTCATGTACATTTATTAACAACAACATTTTGTGTTGTATTAACACTCTTTTTACACTGCAGTATATTAGCATACCACCGTGTAACATGGATGTAAGTTGCCCTGGAGTTGATAGGGTTTGAGATGGTGCTTAAATGTTCTGCTGAATTACTAAGAGAATACATAGCAGAGCATTCACGAATAGTTCAGGATAGTTATGTTACTTTTCTGTTGTAGGTGTGACAAATATTTAACAGAACCCAGATTAAAATTAGTTTTATAACCTGTCACCACTGTCTTGGTCCAGTTAATGCTTCATTCACGGGTTCTTTTCTTCAAGGCGTAACATCTTTGGGGACACAGACTTGCCATTTCCTTTGTGCTTGTTCAGTGCCTTGCCCAGTAAGTTTGCTGTTCAGTGCCTCCTGGCCCGCTTTGTCTCCCATCTCCTGAGTGCTCGTGTTTCGTCAGCATTGTCTGGGGAGCAAACATTCCCTGTGCCTTCATTTGCAGAGCACTCTTGTGTTTTCCCCAGATATCACTGTCTGGCCTTTGGAATGGATGTCCAAGGCAGCAGTGAAGATTATTTTCAAAATAAAGGTTAAAGTTAAGCAGAAGTGATTTTATGAGTTGATATGCTGCACTTCCAGATCTCTGCTGATGGTAGTACCTCCTAGTGTGTGTGCAGCTTTCTACATGGGTGCCTTGCTATAACTTCAGTCTGCTGCACATTTATATGAAGCCCTGGCTTTCATTAGGCTTATTTTACAGTAATTGGCTCTTAACTACTGTTAGTCCAGACTTGCTTCCTGAGTGTGTTTATTAATCTTACACAAAATCCTTGAGTATTCTGTGCTACATGCTCAGCAGTCAAATCTGTAAGTACCCTCATAACACTGTCTTATTTTACAAGTGCGGTTAGAACAAACAAGTAAGGATTTCTGTTAAAAGTACTCAGAATGGAACAAATGCCTTTTCCCCATGGAAAACTGTCATAATCTGGTTGAAGAATGATTGTGTGTGTGAGACTTCGTGGGTAAAGAGAGTGGTGATCTGACCGTTACAGATTATGATGAGCTTGAAGTGCTTTTCAAGTAGAAGGGTGACCAAGAAATAGGAGTTAGTCTTGTTCAGTCACTCTAATGGAGTGACCCAAATCTGACACCAGGTTGTGAGTTCCTCAGATTACACTAAACCGTCCCCACACTACTCTCTCTATCCTTTTTTAGGTAAGTAGGAAAATGTGTTAATGATGAAAAGAATAGGAAAACCAAAAAGGGGATGAGCAGAGAAGAAAACCCAACTGATAATGGAGCTGAACTAAGTCTTGACCTGACTAAAAATAATAATTAAAAAAAAGACATTTTTATAAGGCTATTCTCTCTTTAGAGAAACCAGTTGTGCATTTGAACTAGACTTCATTCTTGTACCAGTCTTTTATGGTATTTTAGTATAAATTTTCTTGACTACAATGATATAATCGGGGAATATCATGAAGTGGCAGCCAGATCTTTGAATTTCCTGCCTTTTCTCTGACCCTTTTTTAAATTAAAACATGAATGAAAAATTTACATACCTTTAGGAGCAGCAGAAGAAGTAGTGAAAGTTTTTCATTCATAACTACTGGATCATCAGACAACACAATATATTTTCTTCCACTTGATTCTCATAAACCACTTCTTGAGTAGCAGGGAGAAGAATTATTTCAGGAAGAGTTTATTACTAGATGTTTAACCGCAATAAAATTTTATGAGCTTTATGATGCATTATAAAGTTCTGCAGGACAGAAGAATGTTTTGAGTTTCTGAGTTTGAAAGGTTGCTCAGTCAAACCCTCTGCCATTTGTCCCTGTAACTGGAACTGTTGTAGTGTCCCTGAGTATCTTCTGAAAAATGAACTATAGCAGTGGGTGCCTGCCTTATTTGCCAATAGAGTCTGCACAGATATTTTTCGAATAAGGCATCTTCCAACCAAAAAATGGATAGATTTTATTCAGAAAGATTAGAGAAGTTCAGCTATAGGGTAAGAATAATGATAGGAAGCTTTGGAAGAAGTTATAAGAAACTGGGGAGAAGAATTTGGAAAGAAAAAGTCAGTGCGGTTTTGTGACATGGTATAAAAAAGCAGATCGCTATCCAAGGTGGAGTAGTAAGAAAAATTCATTGGAAGCCATGTTATCGTTTCTCAGTAGCTCTGCACAGAATCTCCCTTCCAGTTTCGTCCTTTCTCTTGCTGCAGGCATCACTCAGCCTCCAGTTTGGTTGAGGGAAAGTACGTGAGCACGTGCCAAGCCACCAGGGTCAATTTCTAATTCTCACACTTTCTGAAATTTATTTTTTGTGGACTTTTTCCTCCTTTAGTGCTTTCTCCAGACATCTGAGTCTAGAAGTGCTCTTTTTTTTTCCACCACATTGCTTTCCTCTATATACCCATTTGTGGTTAAAAGCTGGTCAGTAACTTGGAAATGAAGTCATCAGCACTATTTCAAAGGACAGAATTTTGGAGTGGAAGAGAAATAGAGTTTGTCCCTTGAGACCTTTCAGATAGTCATAGAAATTAAAGGAGAGTCAATTGTCTATGATTTTATTGCCTTTGCTATTTTACAGGGGAATCAGGGGGGGAAAAAAAACCTGGTCTTGAGCTTGAAGATGGGTATGCATTTTACATAGTATCTGCAGAGTGGGTTTTAAACTGCTTGCTTGGTGTCAAAAATAAGTACTTCTGTAGATGTTTTTGCTTTGCCTTTTTCTGAATTTGTGGTTTCTTACCACAAAATGTTTCTTTCTTTTCTCTAGGGCTTCATTAGGATGTTTAGCATCGGTTACCTGATCCAATGCTGCCTTCGCATTCCATCCACCTTCCGGCATCTGTTTACAGAACCATCCCGGCTACTTTCCCTCTTCTACAACAAGGAAAATTTCCAGCTTGGAGCTTTTCTGGGATCTTTTGTCAGTATATACAAAGTAAGCTTATAACATACAGAAATTACAAATGCCATGTTTTTACTTCACTTTTCAGAATATCACAAAGAGCTAAAAAGTCTAGCCGCTTAGTATTGCTGATACTGTTTGCTACAGCATGTCACTGACAAATTCTATAGTATTGCAGTAATCAAATTTTAAATAGAAAATTAGTCTTGATTCTTTGTGTTTTTTCAATCATTTCTGAATAAACCAGACGGATTTTCCAGCATGGTAGCAAGATTAGGAGGAGATAGGGAATACTTCAGAGAAAGTGAATTCAGATTTCAAAGGGACTTGCTGTTACAGAAGAAACATTTTAGTGTAGACACAAGTAGTGACTGCAGTAACAACAGTGTTGCCAGAGAGAAGCCTTTTGCAGATTTTTTTTGGCTCAAATATCTGAAATTCTTACCTGACACTAAATAGCAGGAGATTGCTGAACTTGCATCATGTGTAGCTGTAGAGACATTGTACTTACTACTTGGAAATCTATCCTTCTATACCATTATATATGACAGATTGCAAACTGATAACATGTTCATACAGCTTTGTTGCAATTAATTGAATTGTGTTTATTTATGCCAAAAGAGAATGTGATGAAGCACACACCCTAAGGGATAATATATTGCATAGTGCAGTGCTGAAGTGGCTTTTGCACTTTTATATTCTTAATCACACATGTCATTTTTCAACTGCCACTTTACTTGCTCTGCAAAGTTAAGATAATTCTGTATTGCTCAGGGTAAATATTTCTTACTGAAAATTAAAAAACAAGTGTTCTTTGTAAGCAAAACAGCATTTCTCTTGACTTGCAGTCAGATTGAGAGACAAGAAGTTGTCAGGTTACAGGGTTTAAAATTTTTCATGGTGAAGTGTAAATGGGCTAGTCATTGATTTTATTTGAAAATTACATTTTTGCTCAAACTTGAAGAAAAGAGCCTTTAGAGAAAAAAGTATTTAAAGTGCAAAAGCTGAAATAATTTTGATGTCTTTTAAAAGTTCCAGTTGCAAAGTGTAATTTAGTTCTGTGGATACTGCTTTTCAGATACTCTGACCTTGATTTACAGTTTATTAGGTATGTGCTTGGCACTGGTGATGCGGCATCTCGCATACTGTGTTCAGTTTTGGGTCCCTCACTACAAGAAAGACATTAAGGGGCTGGAGCGTGTCCAGAGAAGGGCAACGAAGCTGGTGATGGGTCTGGAGCACAAGTCTTATGAGGAGCGGCTGAGGGAACTGGGGCTGTTTAGCCTGGAGAAAAGGAGGCTGAAGGGAGACCTCATCGCTCTCTACAGCTACCTGAAAGGGGGTTGTAGCGAGGTGGGGGTCGGTCTCTTCTCCCAAGGAAGAAGGGATAGGACAAAAGGAAACAGCCTCAAGTTGCGCCAGGGGAGGTTTAGATTGGATATTAGGAAAAATCTCTTCCCTGAAAGGGTTGTCAAGCATTGGAACAGGATGCCCAGGGAAGTGGTTGAGTCGCCATCCTTGGAGGTATTGAAAAGATGTGTAGATGTGGCACACAGGGACATGATTTTGTGGTGGACTTGGCAGTGTTAGGTTAATGGTTGGACTCTATTTTCTGTTATTGTTTGCGTTCCATCACTTCTACAGATTTGGGTTGCATTATATTTTATTTCCAGTTTGAAATAAGCATGTAAGGCAGCAGAGATTCTAGTCACTCCAAAAGATTGGACCACAGCCAAAAATAGAAAAATGAAGTCCTTGATGCGTTTTGAACCCAAAGGAATTGCATTATGAACTGCTTTTAAAAAAAAGTCTATCTTGTCCCTAAAAGCAGTCAAAAATGCCATTGTAGG
Source organism: Elanus axillaris (assembly GCA_026212715.1). Lineage (NCBI taxonomy): Eukaryota > Metazoa > Chordata > Aves > Accipitriformes > Accipitridae > Elanus > Elanus axillaris. Next base: position 18,244,392 of record JANZLQ010000027.1, on the reverse strand, counting down.
ATGGTAGTAGCTGTACTATTAGTATTTTGTGTTCCCCTTAGTGATAATTAATGTCAGGAAACATGGTTTTGCAGAAAATAAGTTGGCCATGTCACCTGGTTTCTTTCTTTAAATTAGTTTACAAGTTTGAGTAGGAAAGTTGACTGTCATAATTGCAGTGTATCAATGGCTTTTCAAGGAATTTATTTATTGAAAATGTGCACTGTAAAGTAGCTAGTGAGATCTCATCTGTGGTACTGTGTCCATTTTTGGACACAGATATGACTTAATTTCTTCCTTTAATTTTAATGTCTTTTTCAAGAGTGGGTTCACCTGAGGTCCACCAAGGTGATTCAAGGACTGGGTCATAGGATGTGCAAGGAAAAGCTGGGAGAAATGGGTTTTTAAAAAAGGCTCAGGGCAGATTTTATTGCTCCCTACGCCTCTTGGAGATGTGCAGTGATAGGATGAAAGGCGATGGATACAAGCAGAAATACAGGAAATTCCAAAGAAATATAAGGAAATACATTTTCATGTGAGGGTGGCCGAACATTGGAACAGGTTACCCAGTGAGGCAGTGTAGTCTTCGTCCTTGGAGGTGCTCAGAACCCAACTGGACAAGTTCCTGGGCTACCTGCTCGTAACTAGGTCCTGCTTCAGGCTAGACCAGATGGTCTCCAGAGGTCCCTTCCACATAAATCATGCTTTAATTCCATGAAAAGAAGACAGTAGATGGATTAAGAGGCTGACATGTATCTCAACGTAGACCTCAATGGGCTGTCCTACTAAATTATATAATGTTCTCTTGGTGCCATCAGTACTGGATTGGGCCTTACTAGCAGATCTTGAACCATTTGGAAGCAAACAGATATTTACCAGGGATGAAATTTGGAGACAAAGTATGGATTTCCAAAACAGTTGCAAAAACAACATAGAGGATCTGGCAGATGTGGAACAATCTGGATCATTTGGTACCCTGCAGTCATCCAAATGAAATATATTTTAACACAGCCTAAGCCACAATTACATCCATTCTGGCCTGAACAGCTGTGTATTGTTGCCTGTATCAACAAACAGGTTATTATGTGTTTCACTGTGCCTTTTAATCATAGGCAGTTCTGACTTTTTAGATTAATGTGTTTTCCTGGTTCCAGAATTTATTGGATGTATAGAAAAATCTAAAGGTGTTTGGTATGCAGTTGAAAACAGACTTTTTCGTGGGAGAGAGTCTAGACAGCTACAGCAAATGAAGATAATGTGAATTTAAGATTAACTTTGGAATTAGTATTCAAATTAGGTTGATCTGCTCTCTGATTTTGAAAGAAACAGTAGCAGTAAACTTAATTAAAACACTGAAATGTTTCAAGTATTGTGGATTATTGGTATTATCACACTACACTCTTCATTCATACTGTGTGCTATATTACTGTCTAATAGAAAAATATCTCCAGTCTGTGCGTGCTATATCACTAGCTTATAGAAGAATATGTCCAGTCTGTGCATTACGAAAGAGAAGTAACTAGGGCTTATCCTGCTTTCTGTTCACCTACAGGGTACTAGTTGCTTCCTGCGCTGGGTACGAAACCTAGATGATGAGCTTCATGCACTTGTAGCTGGTGAGTCCATGACAAGAAGTTTATATTGCCTCTGTTGGGACTCTGCAAATATTTCTCTTGTCTGTCCTCCTATTCCCATTTCAGACTTCTGTGATGAAAATAGGACTGTGTATATCACGTTGTGTCAGAGTGTGAATAACTAATAAACAATTTATTGGATTAATAAATAAAGAGTTGCCGTTAAAATTGTACAGCAAATTCAATCAAATGGTGTGGTTTTTATGGTCAGCTTTAAAGACAATATATTACTGTATGCACAAATGTGAACTTGTCCTTTATTTTCCAACTGTAGAGCTGTGAGGTTCAAATACTGACTCTTCCATACGTGACAGAATGCACGTGTGAAAGGATGGGCTCTACTCGATCCAAAGAAGGACCCTTTTGCTATGAAATCTGTGTGGTGGTGCAAGCCCTTCCCTGCTCTTTGTGCATCTGTCATGTATTGGAACCTGAGAGGTCTCTTTTCCTTGTGGGATGAGAGAGGAAATTTGATGCTGTGCTGCTGAGCACTGAACTACAGATTTGTTTCAGGGTTTCAAAGCTCTTTGGTTTTTAATGACATAAGCCATGTTTTGATGGGCAACATAGGAACATCACTGAACTTTGTTGTAGCAACAGAAAGCATAATCTTATGCAGTGTCTGTTGAGCTGACATACTGCAACAGCAACAATAAATCACAATCTTAATAGTACTTTCGTTTTCTAATTGTTACAGGGTGTCTAGCAGGAATTTCTATGATGTTTTACAAAAGTACTACTATCTCTATGTATCTGGTGTCCAAATTAGTAGAGGTAAGATATTACCCTTGTAACAGAGTCCTTTGTTTCATCTATTTTTTCAGAGCAGAAAATGAAATTCACAGGCTTTGTCAGACAATTCCAGTATAATACAAAGTTGTGTGGTGGTGGTGTGTTTCAGTATGTATGTGCCAAAAGGCAGCGCCATTCTGTGGTCTCATTTCTTTCTTATTTTCTTTTCTGTGACTCATTATTATAGTCCTTTATGCACTGGTCTCCATGTATATTCTCCATGGATTTTTTTAATCTGATAGCCCTTTGCTTTGTAGCTTTTGCAGATTTTTTAAATCTGAAAGTTCCAAGAATGTCTATTCTGCCAGAAACATAAATCAGACCTAGTCTTTAATTGCAGATTTATTGCCAAAAGCTACAGCTTAACTTCCTGCCTTTGTTCCCTAATTTTGGCATTCAACAATCTAAGATAACTCAAAATAACTTAGGTTTTAGTCTATAGCTGGAGTTGTTTGTCAGTATGCTTCAACTGATTGAATTCCCAGCCTTGCAACGAACTTTGTTCTAATTACTATTTTTCAGACTTGAATTATTTCTATGAACCTGTTAAAATTAGGACCCCAAGCAAAAAAAAAAAACTTGTAGATTTTGTGTATGTTTTATGTACTTTGCTCTACCAGCTTTTGATTTTTTAATTGTGATTTTTCCACAAAATCAGGACTTAGTCATGGTTATTTCCCCCACAGCACCACTGAAATAAGTTGAGAGCATTCTCTTATTATGCATCATCCCCAAATCACAAAGCTTTCTGCTGCAGACCTCAAGGGCCTCGTTCCCTAGTGATATGTATCCACCTCCATTACCAGAGCAGAATTCATTTCAAAGAATAGAAAAAGGAACTTTTTTTTAAGCATAAAATTAAACATAAAAAGGGAAGATACACTGTTTATTCTTGCTCCTTGTAATCCTAGATCAAGCTCTGAAGGTAGTTCACATATTGGTTATATAAAAGCATATCTGAGCTATCCATATTGACTTTTAGAACACCAGTTGTAAAAAACCAATATTATCTCATATTGCTGATGGTTTTCTCTGGACTCTGAGACATTGTGGCTGCAGTAAAGTAAGAAAAGTGCTGTGTGTTCTTTCTTTCTTTTTTTATTTTTTTTTTTTTTTTACTACTTTTATCATCTTATGCGAGCCAAGGGTAACTGACCAAAGAGGCGTGTGCTGCTTTGGAAGGTCAAGCTGTGCTCAGGAAAATAAACTTTACATGTTTTCTCAGAAAGAAAAGTATGTGATTTCAAGCTGTTTAAGAGCAGTGGATATTCACTTTGTTGGAATAGTTATTGCATTGTTCTTTTGCTTTTTTAAAATGAAGAGTTTAACACAGCAAACTTTCCCTTTTTTATCTTTAAGATCTATACTACCCTTTTAACACCTACCCTTTTATCACCCAACCTGTTGCCAGGCCCTGTTCTGTACATTAATAGCCTCTTATTCTATTGATCTTGGATAACTTCTGTAAGGTATCTCAATCAATGTCATATTTGTGGACATATACAACAATATATAAGCATAGATCAGTAAAGTTGACATGTCACTTTGAAAAGGTAAAATAAATAAAAAGTAACAAGCTAATTTTACTAGTATCTCCTTTTGTTCAGCATTTCTTGTTTATTTTTATAGACTATATACTTCAAGGGCATTGAAGCAGGGAAGGTTCCCTACTTCCCTCATGCAGACAGCGTCATCTATGCCATTTCTACATCAATATGCTTTCAGGCAGTAAGTATGTTGTCTTCTAACAGAATATGAAGTCCTTCTAGTTTAAGTCAAATGGTGAATGAAAAGCAGAGTACAGAGTTAAAGTGGTATAGAAAAGATAGTGTGATGTAGTGGTTCCAGCAAGATGCTGTGAAGCAGGGCTCCTGCATCCTGCTTTTGAGTGCCACAGTAGGAAGATTATTTCTAGGACTCAAATTTCTCATATGCTTATAGCTGAATACGTTATACAAAGCACTGAATTCTTTGGAAAGGATGTCAAAATGCATTGCCCGAGAAGATGAACATAAATGTGTGGGCTTTCATAAGTACATGAACAGACTGTTTCTCAACATATACAAACAATGTATTGTAATATTTTATGCTTTTTTAATCAACTAGAAGTTTTCACTTTTGGCTAACTTGAACTAAAGCTGCTTATTTGAAAGTATCTGCAAAAATTAAGAAAATCTCAAGTTTTATGTTTGAAACATATGTAGTTGTCATCTTTTGCACTTTCCAAGTCAATTACATGCCTTCACCCGCAGTCCTTTATTGGCTGCATCAGCTAGAAAAGCTCCTTTTCAGTGGTACCCAAATTACTCTACTATTCCACTACTTCTCTCCATTTCTAGACCTGCTGCTGAAACATCCCACGGAATGTTTTCCAGACCTCCATAACTATATGTATGTTTTGTACCCCTCAATAAAGAGAATACAAAATGACCCCAAAGCAGTCTTTTGCTGTCTGTCTTGTGCTTAACAGGACAGTTCTACTCCTCCTCCTCCTTGCTCCCATTTATGTGGGAACATCTCTCATTCTAGTATCAAAGTGAGCTGCTATTTTAGTGCCTGGGATGTGCGTGAAGGTCTGCAGCACTGAAATCTCCAAAATACTATTGGCAAGGACCATTGTGTGAGGCTAACAGAAATAAAGTTAATATGAGAAAAAGAGGAAAGGGTTTTTTCATTACTTAATAACTAGTTGGAAAAGGAGCCCAAGACTGGAAATAAATTACTGGGTTTAGGAGGGAGGAAGGAGGGAGAAATTAACAAAGGGATCTATGCTGAAATGTTTGTTACTCTCTATATTCCTAAGGGACCTGGTAAAGTAATGGAATAGAGAGAAAAGAAGGATTTTGGTTATATAACATCACTTAAGATGTGTAACATGAAATATAAAGATGACTGACTACAAGAAATGGTAGATCACAAAATGCAGAGTGAGTGAGGGATAAAATAGCAGGTAAATTTGGCATCCATGAGGGCAAAATCATGTATGTGGGAATAATAAAGATTATGGTTGCTTTCTCTGCAATGAGATTGAAGTTAATTGCCAGCACTTTTGAAAGGTAGTCTTCTGCGAATATGAGACTGGGCTGGTGGTGGCCATATAAAACATCAAATTCAGCTGTGAGTGGTTTGTCTACTGACAGCACTGGACCTTGGCAGGTGATCACAGCTGCTTTTGGTCCATGAATCATGAGAAGATTTAAAAAAAAAATTAAAAATAATATATATTTCCATAACTATCCTTTCACTGGTGTTGGCAATGTAATGTAGCAGCTGAAGCTTTTGCCTGATGCTGTCAGCTGGCTCTGACAGAATATTCTCCTTGCAGGCTGTCATGGAAGTTCAGAACCTGAGGCCTTCATACTGGAAATTTCTTTTACGACTAACAAAGGGCAGGTATGTAATTGGTGTGTTATGGCTTGTCTAAACACGTCATTGATCACATTCAACTTTATGTCATTCGCTTTCAACAGCAGAGCCGTAGAGTACGTATGGGCTAATTTCCTGAGTATTTACTTTGCTTTTCAAATGGTTTCCAGTCTACTTGAAGTCCTTTGCTGCTGAAGCGACACTCCTAGGTTTAGTCTAATGACAGGAGTAAAGACTTAAATCTCATTAAGACTGTTTAGCAGATGGGTGGTTTACTTGAAGGCTTTTTTATCTTTAGTTCACTTGGAGCATGGAATGCTTTGAGATTTCAGTGGAATATGAAGAATCCAGTAAACAACTACACGGGTTGAAAAAATCTGTATGTACAGTGATCAACAACATGGTCAAAAGCACTACTAGGAATGTCATAGTATTTCCTAAGAATACTTTGAAGATTCAATAGTTTTTTTGCAGGTCATCTATTTCAGTTAGGAAAAGAATTCTTTATCTTGGAAAAGGAAAATTTTTCACTGATTATAACCATATATTTACACTGTAATATCTTACTAGACATTTTTTCTCTTATTTGCTGCGGGGATCTAAAATGCTTACCTTTTAAAATAGACTTTGCTATAATTGATTTATAAAAATACAATTCAGTGAAGTGTACGCTGTTACACTGATATAGTATGTGACAGAAACAAGGCATCCAAATCTTGATGTAGGTCAGTTTATGAATGGGATTACAAAAGTTGATGCCTGTCGTGACAGTGGGCTCTCCAGACTGTCAAAACAGAAGTGAAATTGGAGGCCAGTCCCTGGAGCATGTTGAACCTACACTCCCTGTGGCACAGTACACTCTTAGCTGGACGCGAGGTGACTGACTACGTCGCTAGACATAGTGGGAAGCTTTCCTTGGGATGCCTGGAGGCAGTCTGCAGGCAACCTCTGAGGCCATACAAACATGATACGGGGGATGATGTCAGTGCAGATGTCCAGTTTTGGCTGCATTTTTCCCTCTTGTGCTAATCCTAAGATTGCTTTAGTTGAAAGAGAGGAGGGAAAAGAAATTCTATTCTGCTCAGGTTTTTTATCTGAAGTAAATCTCTGTAATAGTAATTTTGACACTCTCTCCGTAGAGGCAGATTCTTTTGATGTTTCATAGGTCTTTTGCTCAACAGTTTTGAAGACTAAATAGATGGAAATAGATTGTAACACCCATAAAATTGCTATCCACGCTTGGGCAGGCATAGCCAGAGTTTGTGAGCCTGGGGTGAGAAAGAGGAGTAGTATATTTTGGGTTTACTTTTTTTGTGAAGTTAAAAGTAGAAGGGGACTCTCCTTTCCCCTTTTCCACAGGTTGTGTTATATAAAGTATATTTACACAAAGTACTGTTAATCAGGTTTGTCAATGTTTTGTTTTATTTTTTTTTAATCTTTATTGCCCAGGTTGAAAAACTTGTAGTCTCTAAATAGTGCAGGCTGAAGCCTGTATTTCAAAGATTTGGATAGTCTTTTATGAAGTGAAATAATTTTAATTTTATAAATAAATTAATAATTTTAAAATATAATTTTTTTTCCAAAAGTAAATGAATAATCTGTTCACTCTCTCATGTCTCTTTCAGGTTTGCTCTCATGAACAGGAAAGTTTTAGATGTATTTGGTACTGAAGCATCTAAGAACTTCAAGGATTTCACACCTAAGCTTGACCCAAGATACACGGTTGTGCCACCAGAGCTACCGCTGGAGCTGTCTTGAAAACGATAGTATATCTTGTCATTGAATGTGATCAGCATTTTGTCTTGAAAAGTTAATTAACTTAACAGTTGTATATATGGAGGAGGGCTTGGGCTCCACTTCAGTATTATTTCAATGAGAAATGCTTTTTACCAATCAAAAATACTGAAGCTTTGCAAGAAGGCGTGGCTTAGTGATTAAGCCCCTTCCATACACAGAAAATATTTCTGGATTACTGTAGTTGGTTGACAGTATGGTAGGTTCCTGAAAGAATTAAACAAATGAGTAATATATTTAGAGAAGTAAAGCATAAATATGCATAATAATTACAAAAATTCTGTAGTTCATACCAGTAGAACATTTCTTGGTAAAGCTAAAAGTAATTCTTAATTTACAAAGAAGACAAATGGCATAGTTTAGGTCCAGAATTTTACCTGATCTTAAAACTATTGCAGCCGGGTGAAAATGCCTCCTTGGCTTTCTGAATTGCGTCACTGATTTATCTCAAAAGAGCCACCGCCCGCTCATTATTTAAAATTACAGTATTTTTACACAGCCATGGTTGCAAAATAAGACATTCCTTCAGAAAAGAAAATGCATATTAATTCAGAAGTCACATTCCAGGGCTGTAAATCCCACTGCTGATACAGATAGCAGACAAGGAAAATAAGGCCGTACCAGTGACTGCTGCGCGGTGAGGAGCAGCGGGGTGTGGTGGTCAGTATCTGCCAAGTGGAAAATGACAAAACCGGCTGAGGAAGGAATGAAACGTTCCAGCCTCTGAGATGGTGCTGGAAACAGCAGACAGTTACAAAAATAAAAAAGCCAAGAACAAAACAAAACAAAAATCCCCCAAAATATACTGAAATTAAATGTTTATTTTTAAAGGGCTTGACATTGTCGCTTTAGATGCAGCGGGTTGTTTGTCAAGCTGTGACGCCAGCCAGCATTTCCAGCGTCTTTTAAAAGAGAACTGACCCCTGAGGTTAGACTTACAAGAGAACAGTTTTGACGATCGTATTAATAGTATTTTTTCCTTGTACTCAGTGACGAGTGGTTTTCCATCAGTCCATCAGACAGCCACGACTGGGACAGTTACATTAAAGTTAATACGGTACTCAATGCAAATAACTACCTAAGCAAATTCCATCTCATTTTTACCCTGCATACTTCCTCAGATAATAGTTTGTGTTCTAAAGTGAGACCTTGACATGCTAATTGCTTTTTTTGCTTTTGGGGGCTTTTTTTTTTTTATTAGAATCCATTCAGGTGTTGCTGAATGGTGTTTGTTACCCTAGAACTTAATGAAAAGATGAACTATATTTACATTCAACTGAAAAGAGACAAGGTAAGCCAGGAAATGGAAACTACGGTAGGTTGCATGTATTTTAAAAAGAAAAAAGAAGAAATCAGTGTTTTATCAAAGTCTTTGTAAGATTATATGAATTGGATTAATTAATAGAATCCTTGTCTTATAAAACTGTAATCCTACCCCAGCCTTAAGCATATTTTAATTCCCATTAGTTTAACTTATTACTGAATATGGAGTGATTTTTATCAGATTTACAGAAATGTCATGAAAATTGTAGCAGCCTGTGCACAAAATCTGCTTCTTCATCAGCTACTGTAACAGGGATGCTTTATCACTGTTAGTGAAGGTGCTTCATCCTTTAAAACAGCAGTTGTCCAAGTTAGTGTGAATAAAGTTCTGCAAGCTAGTCTATATGCAATATTTTATTGCTTGAAATATTATACTAAAATTCCTCAAAAGGAAATAAAAGTTAATTCAACAAGAACTGTAAAAGGATTGTAATAGGTTTGCAGTGTTTTTCCACTGGAATATGGTCTAAAATATTTGACCTTGTAAAGTCTGAGAAGCTATATATTTTAGGTAATATGTTAGAACTCACACACTATATTATGAATACATTCTAGTGTAACTATATACCATTCTCAAGTTTCAAGATATTTTATAGATGGATTAATTTTCTTCACTGGAATGACAATTGTGATTGTTTCTCTATTTGAGTAAAAAAAATCCAAGTAATACATTTCAGCAGCTGAACAACAGTTTTGCCTATGTTTTCTTGCTTCCAAAATTCACAGTCCTTGTTTCGAGTTATTTTCATGTAATATAAAAAGAAATTAAAATTTTTTAAATTATTTTTATTCAAATCAAGTCTATGTAAGAGAAAAAAAATAAAGTCCTAATGGTTTTCCCAATAATAAACAGTTGCTGCTTGAAAAAGTGACTTTTTTTCTATGTTGTTGCTAATAAGCCATCTGGAGTCATAAGTGAAGTAATACTTGATGTTGAAGGGATACAAGGAATGTGACTTAGCATTTAAATTGTGCATATTTGTTACAAAGTGAAGTCCTAATGCAGTGTAAATGAAGAGGTGATGCCAAAGCAGTTAAGCTCATGACTTCAGCTCTGTGCTTCTATGGGTGATTGTGCAATACGGGTTGATGTTATTCAATTTTTCTTTTTTAAACAGAGAAAGCCATGTAGCGGGTTACGAAGGCAGTGAAAAGCTGCACACCTCCAGCTCTGCCCGCCACGTGGTTGGATGGTTGGGCCTCATGCGACTGAAACGGCAGTGTTTCCTACCACCTGATGTGGCATGGCTGTTGATTTTTTTGATGGTATGATGGGTATCTGATCAGGTCAAACTTCTTGCAAAACAAGTTGATTTTGCAAAGAGGAATACAGGGGGACACTTGCTCAGGAGAGGTTGTTGGCTTGTTCCAGGCCAGGCTGGATGGGGCTTTGAGCAACCTGGTCCAGTGGAAGGTGTCCCTGTCCATGGCAGGGGGGTTGGAACTAGATGATCTTTAAAGATCCCTTCCAACCCAAACCATTCTGTGATTCTGCGGTGGGAAGTGGTGGGTCAACCTGAAATACCACTGTTCCTTGTTAGAGGTTTGGGTGCCCTTAGGGAGGCTCCGCAGGGAAATGGTGCTCGGCTCCCTGCAGGCATCTCGGGAGGGTGTACCGAGAGCTGCTGCCTCAGCTGTGGCTCCCAGGAGCAAATGTCCCTGTGGTAGGCAATTTTTTCACCTTCCCTTGAGGTTGTTTGCATGCAGAGCTCTTCTGGAGAGTTCATTGCCAGCCCTTACTGTGCATCTCTCTCTCTCTGTGGCTGTCGTTCCCATCTTGCACCCAGACCCCCATCCTCCCTGTGTCAGATCACAGCCTTTTGCCCCAGTTCCTCTTAGTCCTTCCTCCTTCCCTCACCTCTACCCATCCCAGTGTCAGCTGTCCCCTGTCCTCCCTTCTGTCTTACAAGCTCCATTTAGGGCCCTTGGGTGCCTCCTCTTGCTTCTCCTCCAGAGCTGCTCCTTCCCTGGGCATCCTGCCTGAGGGAGCAGTCAGGCAAGGGTGTTCCCCTGTGCACCCCAGCTTTTCCTTGGCATTCGGTTGGTAAAGCTGCTTTAGGAGCAGCAGAATTCAGCAGTCCAGATCCAGAGTTTCCCCCCCCAATCAAAGACGTTCTGGCTGTGGCCAAGATGTATGTTCAAAATCCCAAAGTGAAGGTTGCGGTTGTTCTTTTATCTTTTTATGATGATACTCATTCATATCCTTTGCCTGCCGTCTTTCAGCTGATTTCCAGGCTGTATGAGATTGCTCCTGTTGCAGATCTTCATTGCTTGTTCCCACTCCTTGTTGGAGGTGATGATGAAGACGTTGACATCTGCCAGTGCTATCCACTAAAGGAGAGGATATTTTTTTACAGAATCATTTTAAATCTAGTACAAGGCTGAGATTAGTGCAGACTTGCTGGGTTTGTGTGTGGTAGATACTTCCACCAGGGAGCGCATGAAGGCATACAGAAATTTTTATCTTTTAGAGAGCTAGTAAGAAAAGCAAAGACTGCCTGCAATGGCACATTTTTAGCTTTTATAGTTAATGCTGTCTCAGTTCATGAGGAAGATGAGTAAAACATCAGAACTGCTTCAGTGTAGATGGAGTGATTTCACTGCTGAACGTGAAAGCTTGAGCTTCCTTGTATTGTCTCACACCCAGGTCTCCAGGACAACCTCAGAAGCTCTGCCTTCTGCAGGTGACATCTCTCCAGGCAAGGCTGCTCTGAGAAAATACAGGTTTCTGTTGCGTGGTCAGGAAGGTCCGTGTTCCTCATCATTTCTCAGCCACAGTGAGAACCAAAATGCCTTCCATAATATGGACAACCTGTTTTTCTGGTAGCTTCCCACACCTCTTATAGCAGACCTGGGACCCTTTTACCCCAGCCGTCTTAGATGGGACATTTCTGAGAACTGTCAGTAAGGCTCAGAAATAATTTTCAGAAAACTTGTTGGGTTGTTCTCTCCCCTTCTCCTTTGAGAGTTTCCCTTCCTTTTGCCCAGGCCACTGTGCTTTTTGCATTTGAGGATGTGGGAAGGGGTTTGTTCCAGATGCTTGGTGACATGCCAGGCAGAGAGGTCTGCTGTGGTCTGAGCTCAACCCTATGCCTGGTGAGTTAAAAATTCAGGACAGCTTGTATGAAAATGTTTCAATTTCCAACCCTGCCAGAGATAAATAGTTCTGGACAAGTGGTCCTGGGGTGAGTGTGCACTGACAAGGCACTAAAAGACACAGAGTGAGAAAATCATTGATGCTTAAACTGAGCTTTTACTTTGTTTACGATTTTTTTCCTGCAACTACTTTCAGCATGGAGCGGAGGCAGGGCCCAGGTTCTCTCCATCAGCATCAGAGTTACGAATCCTTGCCATGCTGCGGCAGAAACATAGGACCAGGGAGAGGCCAGTACGTAGCAAAATGCGGTTCGGACCAGCGAAGTCATTTTGGTGGCCATAGTTTTGTGCCTAAATCCTGGTCTAGAGGTTTCCATTTCCAGATTTGTGTTTCTAAGCAGTGAGCCCCTCAGCAAGGAGGCTGGTGTTTCCCAGGCCTCAAACCTTGTTCTGCACCCTGATGTATCTAGCCCTGGGGGGTACTTGCAGGTGACTCAGTTTGGGGGGGGTCTCACTTTCACAAGTTGCCTCCTTTTAGAAAAAAAAACACATTTTCTCCCTCTCTTTTGAGAATACAATGGAAGAATTTGATACTTTCCCTTCAGCTACACAGTTTCAGGGGTTTTCTTATTTAGTAGAAGATCGTGAAAGTTTTATTTATCCTGTAGATTCATTTACAGTAATATTTGAGGCAAGGATATTTCTTCCCTCATAAAGAGCTTAATTTTGCTGTTGTGGATGTACTGGCAAAATTACCCAATGCTCCCTCTTGCCTTTGGCCACGTTGAAATGGGATTGCTTCCCTCAGGACACAGCACCCACCTTTTGCAGCCGATGGATTATGTCCTTCCATCTCCACCAAATACGAGTCGTTTTACCAACCGGCTCTTTTGAACGTGGCAAGCAGAAATGTGAATTAGAGCCCACTTTGATCTTAAGGACCTTTTTTTTTTTTTTCCTTGGCACAGGCCAGGGAGTTTTCCGCTTGCTAATTAAAACAGAGGAGGTCAGAAGAATTTTAAATATTAATGCCAAGGCTTTACCCAGGGTGGAAGAGGCTGGTTGGAAATCCAGGCAGACAATTAATCTTCTCATGCCAGTGGAATCCAATCAATGCTTTTTTCCCCTCAGCTGCCACAACGGAGACATAAAAAACGCTGCCGTGGCTCTCTGAGCAGGAGCTGACGGGACTGTTCCCAGGACTGCTTGAAGGTTACAGAAGACCTGATCACACAGGGTCAGGCACAAAAGCAAGGCTTTTTTTCTGTTTTTCTATTACTTTAAAGAGCAAAGACCTACTTTCCCATTGCAGGCAGTAAAAGCTTGCAAGAAGGGGCAGATTGGGCTGAGGTGAGCAGATCTGGTGTGAGAGAGTCCCACATTAAAACGCTGCTGCTTGCTCCGTTTTGATACAAACATTAAAGTTCTGAACAACCCAGAAATGTTTTGCTCATTGTCTATTAGCTGTAAAAAAAAAAAAAAAAAAAAAAAAACAAAAAACAAAAAAACCAAAACAAAACGGGCATTTCCAGCCCACGTCACTTGTGATTATATTCATAAGCAGTTTTAACATCTCAAAGCATCTTGCAGTGAGATGCTCTTAAGTTTCCTTGGACACAAATAATATTATCATGTAAACAATTTGAAACCAAGGCAGAAAGTGACCTCCAGGTTCACCCGTGACATCTTCTGGGTGGTGCCCACAGTCCGGTGGGAGAGGACAGCTCTCATCTGACTGTGCTGGCTGTACGGAGGCAAGGTCTGGCCTCTTCTACAGCAACGTGTCTCACCCTCTCCTCCTCTGTAAGACGTGGCAGCACCAAAGGAAGCTTAAGGTTAAGCAGATTTAAAGCAAATTAAAAAAAGAAGCTTTTTCCCCCTCCATGATGTGTAAATGGGCTGGGGAACTCCTTGTCTGTGACCATTTGCAGCAGCTGAAAAAGTGACCGAAAGCTCAGCTCTAACGATACCCAAAGGCTTAAAATAGGCAGTGGCTCATGTAGTGCAATTCTCACCCCGTTGCCATCGCTGCCACATGGGTTTGAAACTGTATTACTAGTACATACCCTTCACCTAGAGAATCTTTGGGTACTGTGTAATGAGGAATGGGCGCTTTGACAAAAGCCACCTCCCAGGACAGCCTGGCCATGGGTCCCGCTCAGTGGGAGCAGTGGGACAGCGTCAGACCACCATAACTCCTCGGGCATCAGAGGCACCAGCCCTTGCCTCTGGGAAGGTATGCTCTGCAAGCAGTAAAATTCACTATTTCTCACCACCTTGGTGAGATACCCACCAGGCGGATGTGTTTCCCCACTCCTGGAAGGTGTCCTGGCTGCTGCCCGCAGTGCTCCCGGCTTATGGAGTCACAGAGGGAAACCAGGTGCATTTCCAGCAGCCCCATCCCCAGTAATGCCTCCCCAAAAGGTGATCCTGTCCCTACACCTTTACCTAGTGCCTCCCTATGTTTCTGTTACCCAGTGCTCTGTGTCAGCCCTGTCATGCTGGGCATATTATTTCCCCAGGGGTAAAGGAAACTCCAGGCATCCTGGCTGGACGTCTTCTGTGGGAGTGCACTGGTCCTCTGCATGGAGCTGATCTAGGCCTCTTGGCTGCAGCCCCAAATTTATATTAATGCACTTCTCCCCACTATCAGCTAAGGTGGGTCTGTTGTCAAGGTGGCTTGGAATGGGACTTTGCTCCATCATGTTTGGAAGGAGACTATCAAGCTCTGTCTCAACTGCTGTTGGGTCTGCCAACCCAAATGTTCTGCCATCAGTTATCAAATTTTGGCTTGATTGCATCTTTGAAGGCACATGGCCTTGATTTCCCAGCCAACATAGCAGAGGTGATGCAGAAATCCAGTTGGTTTTCTACAACAGTTCAGCTGAATCCTCTGCAAGGTCACATTGACAGCAAGGAGGTGTCCTGGAAATCAACTCTCTTTAGTCAGGTGGCTCTGTCCCACAGCCCCAACCTTCAATGAAGCATAAGCTCCGTCCCTGCTGTTGGTCCCAAAAGCAGAACAGTGTTGCTCATGCAGGGGATATCAGGGAAGTCAAAAAGCTGGTATGTGACTTGATAACTCTACAGCATGTTTGCAGGGTTACAGGGAGCAAGAGTCATCAACTTTCATACTTGTCTTTCTGGATGGGACCAGGAGCAGAACACCTTCATCTGCTTGCCCACAGCCTGCTGAAGTACGACAGGAAACCAGTGGCCCACAAGAACAAACTTCAGATCAGATCATTAAGCCCAAGGCCACTCACCACCTCTGATGTCTTGGAGTCTGTTTCTCGTTGAGCTACTGGAGTCAACCAGGGAGCAGGCTGATTAGATCAGTCCCAGCAAACTGGACTGAGCCAGACTCACTGCTGCTGTCTGAGACAAGCCCAACGGCTTCCTGCAATTTGCAATTTTCAGATGAAGAACCTCCCTCTTTGATAGTGCTCTTTGCATGTTGGCCTTTGCATGTTGGAAACTTGGCTCCGTGCAGTCTCTGACGATCAGCTGCTTTCTGAACACAGCCTTGGGCTTCACATTCACTGCTTTGCAGCTCTGGGAAAGAAGGAGGCTGAAAAACAGTATTCCTCACCCCAGCTGGAGCTTCTGCTCATCTGTCTGTCCCCCTTCACCCTCATGGTTCTCGTTCAACCCCACAGCAACCTACAGCTGCTGAATATTATCTGCATCCCTGCTCCAGGGCATGTAAAATCCAAAGATGATCCAATGGGGTGAGCTCAACCTTTTTGCTCAGTTGGGAACAGCAGCAGTGGGGCTGCCTTTCTCAGCCGAGGATGTGTTTGACTGTAATGCTGGCTTTGATCTGTATGTAGAGAGGGATGCTGGACAGGAATTACTGCTTGCTCCAGCAATCATAATACCACTCAGCATGGGATTAATTTTTGATACCATGAATTACTTTGAAATTACTGTGCTTTAATAAGTTGGGGTGGGAGGAGAATATTCTCACAGAGATGAGAGCGAGTCCAAATAAAACAGTGTGTGTAGCAAGGCAAAGTAATTTTCCTGGGAGCCTAGGGGAGTTGGGGCCAGATTTTCAGTCCTTAGCTCAGATCCTTAGACCAAATTTTTCTTTGAACTCTTGATCCTTAAGGTTTTTCTGTGCTATAAGGAAAGAGTAACCTTTTGCTTGCTGTATTGGGAAACATTGCCCAAGACTTGATATTTTAAGCACTTTATGCCATCACATAGAAGAAAGGTCTCCATCCACTCCTGTCTACTCTCTCCTGCAGCAGGTGAGAGCACGAACTAGGCTCCCAGAGGGCTTAGGAGTGTCATTCTCATTTTTGGTGCTTCAGCCACAAATCATGACTCTCAGTATCCACCCCAGCTGCAGTTTAGCTTGCCATTTGTGTGCTGTTCTCAGAAGTGAACATCTCTAAGGATCTTCTGTGCCGATGCTTCTCCTGCACAGCTGTCCTCAGCTGCAAGAGTGCTAAGCAGCCTCCTGTCTCCCACATGCCCACGGGGATGCGGGTGTCCCTCTGCTGAGGCCAGACCTCCAAGGCACCTTCAAAACTGTCCAGAGGAAATGAGGTCTCACCCATGCAAACTCCTGGATGTGTTCCAGGACCTGCTGGCCATGTATTCGTTGGTCTTGGCCAAAGAATGCCAAGGAGCTTGCTAATGAATTAGCACTGAGAGCCTGCCCATTCCTGGCCCAGCAACATCCCTTGGCACTCTTCAATTTACGAGTATGGATGCAGCATCGATGCATGTGGAGGGACAGAGCTTCCCACACCCCCCAGAGCAGAAAGCAGTGAGAGGGGCTCAGCGGAGAGGCATGGCAGCCTTAGCCAGAAGATCTGCAAAGATTTTGTTGTGATTTGGAAGTTTAAGTCCTGATGGGACTTGTCAAGGCAAAGCTTTGTCGCTTTGTTTTCACAGGAAGTTTCTGATTCCCAGCCATTGCTTCTTGCTGTTGCAAGGGAGGAAAGTGAGTCATGGAGTTTCCTATTGGCCTGAGGGCATATGCAGAGAAATTACTTGCAATGGACTCTGCCCAGACAGCCAAGTGCCTGGGATTGAGGGAAAAATCAGGCAAAGAGTTCTCAGATTCATTAGCATGGCTGCAATTAATTGACTGAACCAGTAATGGACATAAACATGTTTCCCTTGTGGGCAACCATTCTAGGAGGGAGTAGTGCTGCTTTGTCAAGGGACGGGATTAGGCAGGGTGATATGCATTTTATAGCTTTAACCTCCATAATTTACTATGCAGACAAGGGGGAGGAAACGGGATGCATGCGGAGGGAAGATGGATGTGCCCGTTTCCTTTCGCTCACCCCTTGGTCCACTCTCTGGAAATCACTGTGAATTCACTTGGAATTTCACAGGCTCACATTTATTTTGCTAACAGAGCCGTGCTAACCACAGTCCCTGCTGCACGCAGGCTGCAGAGAAGAGCAGGCAGCGTGTCCCAGGCAGGGCCACCCATGGGGGCTGCTGTGGTAGGTGTCCTGGGGCAGCAGATGCATCTCTGCCCTCCCTCCTTGGCCAGAGAAGCCCTTCCTAGAGGTGCTACCGAGGGCAGAGGTGCCTTCTGCAGCACAGAAGGAGCAATTTTCCTTTTCCAGAAGGGTATCTTCAGCCTGCTGAGAGGATGTATTGCGATGGCCGACCACTTGGGTCTGGTAGTATTTTGACTTCCAAGCAGCCCTCTCTGCTCTCATGAGCATCCTTTCAGTTCTGCTTCTTTAAACAAAAATACCTTTTCTGCCTTTAAGGTCAAGAAATGAAGGAGGAAAACAAGTCACTTCCATGTAAGGGAAAACACCCCCTCCCAACATACATCAGATTTCCAAAAAACTGATGATGGGCTGGGTGGGCCTATGTTAAACTCCACAGGGAAGAGTACATTTTGTGCTAACAAAACCAGGAGGCAGTAAAAATTGCGCAGCCTCGTTAGAGGCAGGGACTCGAGAGGTGAGGAAGGGCTCCGACTGCAAGTTGCTTATAGGCATTTGCCATTTCTAATGTCTCTTGTGAACTGGCTGGGTTTCCTCCTTGTGCAGGGGCACATGAAGCAGAGGAAATGTTGCTCTGTAGGTTTAATTTTAGTGTATGCAACAGGGTCTGAGATCATGCATGAAAAAGGTGGTGAGCCTGGACCCAAGCAACTCTTCTCGAGGAGAGTTGGGGACATCAGCACATGAATGTGGCATCTTCTTTTGAGCAGGTCAGGGGATCTCCGTTCTTACTCTCCCGCCATTCCTGCGTCTGAGAGAGTGCCCCTTTCAGGGGGACACCACCCAACTCTCATCCAGACACTTTGGGAGAAGCTCACCCTTCAAACCTGCAACCAGCCTGCAAAGCGCCATGGGATTTGGCCTCTGCTTTTGTCTCCTTTTAGAGGTTTGCTCCAGTTGAAAGAACTGAAGAAAAGAAAGTTTCGTATTACAGACTCGGTTGCTCATACTTTTCAGCCACACAGCCCATTGCCTACGTGATTGTCATGAACACTCAGATCTAGCCCTGCTTTCTGCTTCCCCCATGGAAGATGAGGACTCTACTGCACGCAGTGCTCAGATGTCAAAGTGAAAAATACCTCCACATCAATACATGTTTCCAAAACCCCTCACCTGGGAATCCTTCACATACTTAATTGCTCTGATGCCGTGAGATGGCTTAGGTGTATATATAAATACATCCACAGGCACACACACACATACAGATGACCACAGTGTGGGGGTACAAAAGGTTTGGGACTTTGCTAACTTTGCTTTGTTTTGCTCTATGTCATTTAATGTGATGCTACAGTGAGAAGGGACATTTGATTTTCTTTTTTTAATCAAAGGAGAATACAAAGGAAGTGCATTTTTAATGGAGGTGAAGTGTGTATGTATTCCTCTCCCAACAATGCTTTATACAAGTCTATACTGTTGAGTGTTGAAACCAAACTTTTTCTGGTAAAGATACAAACTTGTATTAAAAATGAACCATAGGGAATAAAACCATACAGATAAATTATCTCTGCCAAATAAATGGTGGTCAAACTAATTTCTTACACCGATACGTGCTTCCTTGTCTCTCATCAGCAGTTTATCCTCAGTAAGGATTTTTTGCATGAAGTCCTGCCCTGTTGAAGCCTTTGAACTCACTGGGGCCAAAATTTTACCTTCTGATTTTTGAGTTGCCTGTAGCTGAGCACAGGAATATGAGGTAGGTTTTGCTCAGGATGCAGCTTCCCCTGATGCAGTTGCAAAAGGCTTTACTCCAGCGGGAGCTGGATTCCATCCAGTGCATGAGCTGGACCCAAAGGCCACCTATCTCTTTAGAAACCTTCACACTCACTCTGTGGTGACCACAAACCCCTCATGATTTGCAACTGTTGATGACACACCCTAAAGAGCAGAGATCTCGCTTGGTGTCTGTGTTCACTTTCAGATGACTTGGCTGGATGCAGTTTGTTGATGAGTGCTGTCGGAGGGCAGGAGAGAGGCTCCCACCAGCATGGTTTCCCCATGTGGTAGGTACTGGTGGGTGCTCGTGGGTTTGATTTTGGGGTGCTTTTCAGTGCAATGAGTGCCATGTTTTGGGTCCCTGAACCCCCTCGATGGAAGTGAGCCCCCACCACCCGGGTCTGCAAGCTGTGGGTCGCCCATGGCAGGGATGCACTGAGCCAAAAGGCGTATTATCATGGGAGGAGGGAGAGGAGTTGTCTTTTATTTTTGCAGGATGAACCCCAGCTGGAGTTCACATGAGAGCAAAAGTACCCAAGAAATATTTCTGAGGTCTGGGCCTGCTATGCTGCATTTCATTTGTGAGGTTTTGGTACAAAAAGATCTCCCCTTGCTTTGTCATAACAGAGTGCTAAGACACATCCATGTCCTGCTGTCGGGACTGCTCCAGCAGAGGGTGTAACCATGGGCTCAGACCCACCACCGTGGACCTGCTGATGCTCATGTGCCGAGCCTGAGGTTCCCACTGCTGCCTCTCCTGCGCTCCACACAAGCCGGGCCCTTTGCAGGACACAGTTGTTGTGTCCATTCCTCCGGGTACCAGACAGAGCTGGCCCAAGTGACCCGATTTGCTGAGCAGCTGCGGGTGTACAGCCCTCGGTGCACAAGAGCCTAGTGGGGACACAGCTGGGTGCTGTGATAACGACCCAGAGGGTGGAGGATCTTTTGCAACTTTTGCCAGGAGCATCAAAGATTATACCCTTCCCAGCAAACCATCTTCACCTTCAGAATCAGAGTATACCTAGAGCTAAGATGGGAGAAGTCATGGGAAAGAGTCTTTGGCAATCTGTGCTGCCTCTGCCTCCTTCGTCCTTAGGCAGCTGATGAGCAAAGGCTTTCATAGAGCTGAACTTACCTTAGGGAAAAAAAAACAAAAAGCAAAATGCAGGACCTCCCTCCCCAAACCTCTGGAAGTTTTCCCTTATGGATTACTACAAAATCCAAGAGTGAACTTTTATAAAACTGGTGGAACAATTAGTGCTGATTCCTCATACCCTCGAGACCAGACTCCCTGAAGGAGTCTCAGTTGACTTGCAGCCAACCAGTGAAATACCCCGAACCATTACGCACAACTGGAAATGCTAGTAAAATTCTTCATAATATCATAAAGGAGGAAGGAAAAGAGGAAAGAAGTGGAAATAGCTGACAGAAATGAAATGGAAATAGAGCAGTCCTTTACTCTCTGTTTGGAGGGCAAGACCAGACAGGCCAGCAGTGAGCAAGCTTGCTGGTGACAGAGAGGGGAGAAACAGGAGGGGTAAATTGTATTTATATAGGTGCCAATCAATTTGGACAAATGTTTAGCAGCCTTGACACTGAGACAAATCAAAACCTGAAGAAGAACTTTTTTTTTTTAATCACTGAATAGCCAAATTAAAAACCAATATGGTCTGGAAATAATTGGAATATTATTTTCTGGTTCCCATGGGAATATGAGCTGGGGTACTCCATGCCAGTTGCTGTCAGCAGCATCTATTCTGAGAAGACCCTGAGTACCAGGTTACAGCAACCCAGGCTGGGATCACGTGGGCTGAAAGAGCAGCTGAGCCCACTTGTCCAAATTAGCACATTACAGGAATCCTTGCTCTCTTCCTTAGGCTGCAGGTGAAAAAGAAGAAACCAAAGTGACACCCTGCAGCGTCTCTGAAATGCCATGCCCTGCTAGAAAGCAGAACACCTTTGATTTGCAGAATTTATGTATTTGTTTTTTCCTGCATGGGCATTGCTGTTTGTTGCATTGGCTTTGTTTTGAAGTATTTGATGTATTTCTCTCTGTAAAGGTTTATGGAATAAATGTTCTTCCTCTGCAGCAGGTGGGGGGTAATGGAGCATAGTGGAGGAGAGCATCCCCCAGCTCAAGGGTTAACAGTTCTGCAGAGTCACAGGGGCAGGGGAAGCTGCACAAGGCTCCCTGACTTGTGCTCTCTCCTGTTCCTCTTTGGAAGGGCTCTAGCAGTCCTTTCATTTTTTCTGCTGAAACATTTTTTTTTTAAAGCCGTATTTTTGCAATTTTTTTTTTTTTTCCAGAGGATTATAAGCTTTCATCAGAAAACTGGAAACTGAAAAGTTTTTGGTCAGTGACTTTTTTTAAAAACAATCACGTTAAATGAGATATTTACTATAGGTACCCAGGCAAGTAGCAACAACAAACATGTTCACATCATGAAAGAGAAGTGGCCCAAGTTGACGGCTCTGTTGTGTGAGGTCTTTGCTCTTCATTCTCCCTATCCTCTTTGGCTCCTGCTGCATTTTGGAGCTTGAAGGACTGCATCCTGGGTGGTGGTGGGACCAGGGAAGAAGCTGTTGTGGACAGGAGAAGGCAGGGAGGCCAGCATATTGAAGAGGCTGTGAAGTTAGCTAAGATGAGCCATGGGAGTGAGAAAAATGGGCTGGCAGGCACCCTGTTGCCCTGTTGGTGGGTTTCTCCGAGGCAATGCTCCTGCCAAGCTTTGCCTACCCTAGTCTTCTCCCTATCCCACAGGCAGGGTCCTGGTGTCCCCAAGGGAGAGACCGCTTACAACATGATGCTGTATTGAGTTTGTGTGGCAAGGTTTTGGTAGTGGGGGGGGCTACAGGGGTGGCTTCTGTGAGAAGCTGCTGGAAGATTCCCCCATGTCTGACAGAGCCAATGCCAGCTGGCTCCAAGACGGATCCATTGCTGGCCAAGGCCCGGCCCATCAGCAATGGTGGTAGTGCCTCTGGGAGACCAGAGTTAAGGAGGGGAAAAAGTTGCTGCACAATTGGGTAACTACAGCCAGAGAGCAGAGTGAGAAGATGTGAGAACACCAGCCCTGCAGACCCCCAGGTCAGTGCAGAAGGAGGGGAGGACATGCTCCAGGTGCCGGAGCAGAGATTCCCCTGCAGCCCGTGGGGAAGACCATGGTGAGGCAGGCTGTCCCCCTGCAGCCCAGAGAGGTCCATGGGGGAGCAGATCTCCACCTGCAGCCTGGGGAGGACCCCACGCCAGAGCAGGGGGATGCCTGAAGGAGGCTGTGACCCCGTGGGAAGCCCGTGCTGGAGCAGGTTCCTGGCAGGACCTGTGGCCCTGTGGGGGACCCACACTGGAGCAGTCTGTGCCTGAAGGACTGCAGCCCAGGGAAGGACCCCCACTGGAGCAGTTCTTGGAGGACTGTCTCCCATGGGAGGGACCCCATGGTAGAGCAGGGGAAGAGTGAGGCGTCCACGCCTGAGGAGGAAGGAGCAGCAGAGACAACGTGTGATGAACTGACCCCAACCCCCATTCCCCGTCTTCCTGTACTGCTGGCAGGGGAGGAGGTAGAGAAAATGGGAGTGAAATTAAGCCTGGAAAGAAGGGAGGTGTGGGGGGAAAGTGTTTTGAGATTTGGTTTTATTTCTCATTACACTACTCTGATTTGATTGATAATAAATTAAATTAATTTTCCCCAAGCTGAGTCTGTTTTGCCTGTGACTGCAATTGGTGAATGATCTCTACCTGTTCTTATCTAGACCCATGAGCCTTTCATTGTTTTTTTTCTCCCCCTGTCCAGCTGAGGAGGGGAATGATAGAGCAGCTTGGTGGGCACCTGGCATCCAGCCAGGGTCAACCCACCAAATGCCACCTCCCATCACCTTATTCTCTGGAAAACCACATGATGGTCACTGGTCATCCACAGTGTAATGCCCGTGGAGATGTGGCAAGCCAGAGATACAGGTCTGCCAGCACCCTGATAAGCTTTGAAATGTTCATAGTGCATGTTGTCTTAAAATCCAGCCTGCCCCATGCTGGCAGTTGGTGCTGGGAGGCACGGTGCTTCCCCAGGGCAGTGGTGGGGAAGAGCATCTTTGAGCAGGCTGCTGGGGCTTTTGGTTATTATGGAAATGCAGTTCTGTGTGGGCAGGAGGGTGATAACCCTGCTGCTGTGAGGCCTTCCTGGGCACATCTGTGCTGCTGGAAGAGGAGCCCCAGGGACCAGACATGGCCTCTCCTCTGTTTATGAACGTGGGCATGGTCCCCAGGCCACCTCTTCTGAGTATCCTGGTTGAAAGAAAGAGAAGACAAATTCCTGGACAGAGATCTTGAAATGAGCAAAATGTGGGCTCTTTTGTCCCTTTATGGCTTGGTGAGCATCGTGTGGGTTTTCTCCACAGACAAGCCTGTCTGTGAGTTTCTGCAGCACGTGGCCAGGTCTTGAGGCACCATTAGTCATGATGACACTGCTCTTGTTCCAGAGGAGATGGGGATTTTGAGGGGATTTTGGATACATCTGGAAGGCAGCACTAGTGAATAACTGTTATATGTAGAATGCTACTTCCGGAAACCTTCCCTCCTCAGCAATCATGTTGCTCAATCTTGATTTAGTGATTCAAAACTCAATTTCCTTCTTTATTCTAACTTGTACATGGTGGTTTATTTCCATTTATTTCAATTTCTGCTTTTTCAGCCTCTTCTGTGACATTGGGCAAAACTGTTCAATGTCTTTGGTTTCCTCTTTCATTCAGTGCCCATCACGCCCTGTCTAGCCCTGTTTTTTCAAAAGGATACTTCATTTTAACTGTAAGCATGTGGGTTTTGGATCAAATAATGAGAGTTGGTTTTGATTAAAGATGAACTTTCATTATGCAGTTGTACAACAGAAGGAGGTTCTGCTGTCAGGGAATCACAGAGTAATGTAGTTTGGAAGGGCCATGGGAGGTCATCTGACCCAGCTTCTTACCCAGATCTGGTCATTTGATGGCCATGATATTTTGCCAGTGGTAATAAATTTTCTGCTTTGTTTCTGGTTAGATTTTTCCATGCTTTATTCTCTGTTACTTTATGCAGCTGATAACTGCAGGCAGAAATAGATATTTCTGATCTCTGAGAGTGGGAGAAGAATTGCAGTGCAAGTAATGGTGTAGTTAAAGCCAAACACAGTTAATAAGAGTTGACCTGGTTTTGATATGGGCTATACAGAATTCATCCACTTCTCACTGTGCTTGAAAGAGATGAATTCTCCTGTTTTCTGTTCATTGTCAGCTCACTGGTGACTGATGCATTGAAACTGCATCATCCAGGATGTCAGCAGACCAAGATGTGCCCAAAATGGAAATTTCTTCTAATGTTGGTAGAGGATTACCAGAAAGAGCGCAAAGGTTACTACTGCATAATTACACCCACACGGGAAATGGCGGTACTTTACCAGCCAGGAAAAAGCCCCAAAGGATGTCATATTGCCCAATTCCCTCCCCACCCACCGCCTTTCCAATCCTGTAACAGCTGAATTTACAGCTAAGACAACCAGCAATGAAACAGCTTAACGGACCTGATGTCCCATTTGTCATCCCAGGACATTAGGGCCTCTGGACCCAGCTTTCAGCAGGTACAAGTTGGGAGGGCTCTGCCTGGCCAGTTGTGCTGGTTCATGCCAGCTGAGGACTTGTCGCACTGAACTCTGTGTCTGAGCACAGGAGACAACTTGATGCTGGTTATCTTCACGAGAAGGCTTAGAAATCTGCAGCCTGATTTCCCTCCAGTTTTCATTAAATCAGGACTACTGAAATCAGTCAGATTCTCACCTCATTTAAACGCAATTCACCCCACTAGGTGCTAACTTTAGCAGCATTTCACTGGGGCTGTACCTGGTGCAGGAGTATGATTCAGCCTAGCGAAGCTACACAGCTGTACTATAGAGGCTGGGGGAGAAAACAGCCCATTTTCAAAAGGAGAAAACCCCAATCTGTATGCATCAATAAATCCTTCAAAAAAAAGATGGTTTGAGACTAAGTTTCTCTAAGGCACTAGCTTGCTCTTGGCACTAATGTTTTAAGCATGTAAGTTTAAAATCATTTAGACTAAGACCAAAAAATTTTAAGTAGGTATACAGCAAACAATGTAACTGTGAAGACAGATCATTCTCCTAGTAAACAGGAAAGTATTTATAAGCTTGTGTTCACAACTATATATACCTTTTGAGAACGTAATTCTTGTATTTGGAAGATTACTTCATCATAAGGGAACTGGAAAACTGTTCAGCTTCACAGAGCTGCAATATTTTTCTACAAACAACACATTCAGTTCAGCAAGCTACTTAAACTTCTGCTTAAATCCTGTTTGCTTCAAGCTTTGATTTCCATTAGTGCTCTTTCAAGTTAAGCATAGGCTTAGCAGCTTTTCTAGATCAATGCCCAGGATAGCAGGTGACAATTCTAGCTATCAATGAGACTTAAGTGAAAAGACTACTTATTTGGTTTTATTGTTACCCCTAAACCTGTTTTGCCCAGCTCCAGGTGTTCATTTCTTTAACACACCACTGGTGAGTTGTTTATAGCCTTGGGGGTCTCCGGTGCCAATGCATGTCCCTTCTCCAATCACCCCTGCTGCTGACACAACATCCCGTTCTCAAGGCCTCTGCTATCATACCAGCCTTGTTTTCCTGTACAATGTATCATTACCCTGGGGTCATAAATATTTCATTTAGTACAGAATAAGTATTGTCTGTATAAAAAATTACCGTTTTACCACATTATTATTACAAAGAAAACAAATTGGGCAATAGCTACCATAGTCACTAGAAAAAATGCTGTTACAGCTGAACAAGCTAAAGCAAAACTTTAGGCAAGCCAAGACACATTTGAACAAAGCCTGGCCAGTCCTGAGGCCTTGCAGAGATACAGTGAAACCTGTGGCCTTTTACTAGCAATCACAATCAAGAATTTAGTGGGATGCTGGGCAAAAGCAAAAAAAAAAAAAAAAGCATTAATAGGCTTAGTGCCCAGAGTGTCTATTGAGAAACAGCACTAATAACCTCTGTTAGCCTGATAATTCCTCTTTCAGGAGACCCTATTTTAGGATGTGAAGCACTATATCAAATATTTGCTTAAAAAGAGACAGAATGGTTACTCTGCATTATACTTATGTAAGAAGTTCATTATCTCCTGAAAGATGTCCAATTTGTTGAACACTATGTATCTTAGATAAGACACAATTCTAGCTCTTGACCTTGATTATCCTTTTCTTCCAAGTCTGTTCAAGTATGTAAGTACAGAGGCCTAAACACTGAGCTGGTTGGCAGCAAGATCTTCTATTCCCTCTCAAAATATAATATTTCTTTTGCCAATATTTTTCTTTCATATACAGAAAAAGAGATTCTACTCACCTAACTTTGGATGTCTGCAGTGTGGAAGTCTGACCAAAGCACTGTGAGTTCCCTTTACAGAACCACAGAATGGTTGAGATTGGAAGGGACCCCTGGAGGTCATCTCATCTAGCCTGCTCAAGCTGGGCCACCTAAAGCCAGTTGCTCAGCACCATGATGTCCAGATGACTTTTGAATATCTCTGAGAATGGATACTCCACAACATCTTAGGCAACCTCTGCCAGTGCTTGGTCACCCTCACAGGAAAAAAGTGTTTCCTGACATTCAGGCAGCACCTCCTGTGTTTCCATTTTTACTATGGCCTCTGGTCCTGGCACTGGGCACCACTGAAAAGAGTCTGGCTCCTTCCTCTTTGCACCCTCCCTTCAGGTATTTATACACACTGATGAGATCCCTGCTGAGCCTTCTCTTCTCCAGGGTGAACAATCCCGAGTATCTTAGCCTCTCTTCATAGGAGAGGTGTTCCAGTCCCTTCATCATCCTTGTGGACCTTCATTGGATTTTGTCCAGGAGCTCCTCCTTCAACCATGCAGGCCTGGCATTTTTGCTGGACTTCTTATTTCTTGGGATGGAAAATTCTTGACCTTGGAAGATGAGATCCTTGAATATTATTCAGCATGTTTAGGCACCCTTTCTCTCCAGGGCCTTATTCCACAGGATTCTTCCAAGCAGATCTTTGAAGAGGCCAAAGTGTGCTCTCCTGAAGTCTAGGGTTGAAAGTTTGCTTTTCACCTTCCTCCCTGCCCTCAGGATCCTGAACTCCAGCATCTCATGATCACTGCACACAAGGCTGCCTGTGATCTTCACAATACCAATGAGCCCCTCCTTGGTGGTGAGTATAAGGTGCAGCAGAGAACCTTTCCTCCTTGGCTCCTCTGTCACTTGGAGGAAGAAGTTATCATCAATGCACTCTAGGAACTTCCTGGATTGCTTACATCTTGCTGTGTTGTCCCTCCAACATGTATTGGGGTGGTTGACCTCTCCCAAGATGATTTGAGCTTGCAAATATGAGACCGCTCCTATCTGTCTGTAGAGGGCCTCATCCACTTCTTCTTCCTGGTCAGGTGGCCTATAGCAGACACACACTATAATGTCATCTTCACCTGTCCTCTCTTTAACCCTAGCACATGAGTTCTCCATCAACTCATCCAGCCCTAGGCAGAACGCCATGTAATCAGCTGCTCTCTCACATAAAGGGCAGCACCCCCTCCTTGTCTTCCCACCCTGTCCTTTCTAAAGTTCCTGTATCCTTCACTGCAATATTCCAGTGATAGGAGCCATCCCACCACATCTTTGTGAGCCCAACAAAACTGTAGCCCTGCAACTCTGTGTTCCCCATACTGTGGCACTGGTATACCGGCACTTCAGAGAGGTTCCCCAGCACATTGAGCTCCTGGGGAGTTTGGGGGATTTCTTCCATAATGGTGTCTTGTAGGCACTTCCTTGCTTACATGCTGAAAGTGATCCCACTTAAGCTTCATTTTGTTGACTTTGTGATGCCTTCCATCACATTACCCCATGCCTTTTGCTCAGTGATTCTGTCCATCACTCCTTTAAAGGACTGCTGGTTACTCTCTCCTTCTCCCATTTTCCTTAGTTTAAAGCCTTTCTTATGAGGTCAGCCATCCTGGTGGTGAAAATAGATTTGCTTAGTGAGGTGGACCCATCTCTTCTAAGCAGATGCTATTCTGCGGACAGGTTCCCATGGCTGTAGAACCCAAAACCCTGCCACCAACACCAGTTCTGCAGCCAGTTACTGGCTTGTCCTATTAGCATGCCCTTCTCCTCACACCCTTTCCCCTCACTGGTAGGATTGAGAACACCATCGGGGTCCCCTGCCCTTAACTACTGCCCCCAGAGGTCCGTACTCATTTTTATGCTTTCCTCTGTCAGTATTGTTTGTGCCCACATGGAATAACAGCAGGGTGTAGTAGTCAGAGGGCCAGCCCAGCTTTGGAAATCCCTCCACACCATCCTGGATCCTGGCCCGTGGCAAGCAGCAAACCTCTCCAGATGTTTGGTCCAGATGTTTGCCCCTTAGGTGGGGCAGGAGCCTTCGCCCTGGTGCCAGAAGACACTAGCTTCCACTCTTCCCTGTCTCCAGAGGTTTTGCTTACCTTGATAGTGGTGGGTAGGCACTGCCTGCTTGTCTGCTGCAGAATAGTGGAGAAAGTCAGCAGAGAGAAAGAGACACTATGGGGCTGAGATTCTTCTGTCTTTATTTCTGTTTTAGGGTGAGATGACGTAGTCCTTAGAAGCACCTGGTTTTCTCCAGTGACTACAAAGGTGTTCTAGATACAGATGTGCCATACAAATCATGTTTCTTGGTGTGTGAAACCAGAAAGTGGCTTATAAAACAGCTGCAAATTAAGAACAGTAAGAATTAAATGTCTTTCATACATTCACAGGCACATTTCTACATGCACTCTAACAAACAACATGGAGAAAATGGAGATAATGAATGAACTCTGAACGTTTAATCTTACTGCTGGTTTTCACTAGCTGAAAAGCATTTTGGTGACAATGTGCCAGAAGACACTGATTTTTAAAAAAATATTGGGTGATCTTTGGATTAAAAAAGGTTGATCAATATGACACTAGATGGCATTGTATAAATAGATATAAAGCCATGTGCTTTTATCTTTCCATTTCAAATGAACGATCAGGTATGAAAATCTCATAGAAATGTGTGGGGTTTGTTCACTGAATATTTGTTCTCTGTTCATTTCAGTCTGGGATTTGGCATCACTGAAATACATGGGGTAGTTCAGTAATAAGCTATATTACATGGCTTCATCTGCTGCTGAGACTCTACAGCTCCTCCTTTTATTTACATATCATATTTACTCCTAACAGCAGTATTTCCTAGAATATAAATGAGAAGAGATTCAGGCCTCGTGGCTTCTTATCTTTTGTGAGCTGTTTAAAGTCTGACTGGTTCAGTCTCAAGGTGGCCAACGAGTTTCTGTGAATCACCACGACCCACTGAGTATCCCTCTTCTGAAATAAATTTCACCCCCTTGTTTTTGAGATCACTTGTCAGGTAGGTTGTGCCCCTGAAGGATCATATCAGGATTGTGTGATGGTCCCAGTTCTTGTAAATGGGACTGAAATACCAATAAAACCAAACAAGAGGACATTGATAGATCATGCACATCACAGGGAGAAATGAATCTGCTTTTTTGTCAACGGTGGGAGATTCTGGGGTATCTGAAGTGTGAAATTACTCAGTAGTATCATGTCCACATTGGCAAAACAGGAGTGTGCAGAAAGATGCAATGCTTTAAAGGCACCAGATGAAAACTTTTTCTTGGAAATGGCAAAATTTCACAGGCCTGTTCTGAACACTGAAGTGGACAAGGGCTTAATAAAGGGGACAGTGCAGGAGAGCAAATCCTCTTCATTAGTCAGCCCTTCTAGGCTGGTGCAGGTCTTGGGGATCGTCTTCCTATGCACGCCCTGTCATCACCCTGACTGCTGTGGGGAAACAGCGCAAAACCAATTGGAGTCGACATACCGGAGTCTTCACCAACCTGGTGAAGAGAACTTTAAGGTATGAAAGCTCTCATGCCTCTTCTGGGAAATAGGTGTCACTGGGCACCTCTCTGAAGTGCTGGCACTGTAACCTGTGCAGCACAGGGAAGAAACAGGAGGAACTGGCAGTCTGCATGCAGTTGCAGGGCTAAGATCTCTTTGGGATTGCAGTGACATGGTGGGATAGCTCACACAGCTGGAGTGCTCTACAGATTGGATACAGGCTCTTTAGGAAGGACAGGCTGGGAAGGTGAGAAGGGCGTTTCCCTTTATGAGAGAGAGCATTGGGAATGCATGGAGCTCTGCCTTGGGATAGGTGATGAGCCATAAACTAAGAACTTATGGGTTAGGATTAGAAGGTGCTGTTCTTGCAGATGTCTACTACAGAATACCTGATCAAGAAAAAGTAGTTGAATCTTCCTCAGGCAGCTGGAAGAAGTCTCACATTCACAGGTCCCGATCTTCATGGGGGACTTTGACGAACCTGACGTCTCTTGGAGATATGATCAGCAGACAGAATGAGCTGTGGGTTTCCTAAGCAGGCATCAGCACACAGTTGTGTCTGGCTGTGTCCAGTGCAGGGCAAAAAGGAGGAATACACTTAACTTTGCTTATCTGAGATAGCTCCGATTTTTACAGTAACAAGACAGCTCAGCAGCAAACCTCGGTGATGAGGAAAACAGGATGGATGCTTTGGCTAGATATGCTCTCTTGGTTCATTTTTTATATTTCTCTCACAAACTGTCACTTGTATCTCCAGATGGGCAAGAAGTTGGATCTAGGGGACTACAGGCTGGTCAGCCTCACCTTGAGATGGCAGGGAAGACTAGTCCTGGAAACCATTTTCAAAGAGACTAAGTTCAAGAAGGTGATTGGGAGCAGTCAGCGTGGATTAAGGAAGGGGGAGTCATGCCACACCAACCTGAGCCTTCTACAATGAAATTATGAGCTTGGTGGATGAGGGAAGACCAGGGGATATTATCTTAACCTTAGTATGGCTTTTAACACTATCTCCTCTAACATTCTCATAGGTGAACTGATGAAGTACAGGGTAGGAAAATAAACAGGGAGGTGGACTGAAAGCTGGCTGAACTGCTGGGGTAAAGCGGTTGTGATCACCAGCATGAAGTCCATGGAGATATTAAAAATCCAGCTGTACATGGCCCTTGGCAACCTGCTCTTGCTCATCCTGCTTTCAGCAGGGGCTTGGACTAGACGATCTCCAGACATCCCTTCCCACCTCAAACTTTCTGTGATTTTGTGAACAGCAGCTTCTCTGCTGGCCTCACTTAGGGTTGAGACTGTAGCTCAAGCCTCCAATTTCATAAGCATCTGTAACTGTTTTAAGCCAGGCAGAGTGATCCGTACCCTGCAGGATGGCCTCCAAACTGGTGTCCTGTTGCTCAGGGAGACAAGTGGTAGACGTGTACAGTCTCATTTTTGGGAAAAGGATGGTTATGACCAGACCTCGTTTTATGACTGTAGGCTAGCATATAAATACTTGGTCATGCTGGAGTGTGTAAGAAGAGAAATTGGCTTTAGGTCTTTAATACCCTTCTGATACTTGGACTGAAACTTCTCATGTTGGGGTGATTTCACACAAGAACTATTTTAAGGTTTGATGGCTAACCAAACAATATGCTAATTGAACTGCCATGCCACTTTAGTAGTACTGCTGTTAAACATAGGAAATTTATTTGTCTTCAGATACTTGAAACAGCAGGCTGTCTGGGCTTCATCCTAATGTTCTGTATGTAGATTATCCATGCAACCTAAACAAGCAAGCATGTGGATTGCAGCTAGAAACTTGCACATGTGTGTGCCATCCTTGCTTACCCTAAGGGACCTACAGAGGCAGACCAAACTACCTTGATGGCACTGCTCAGATGGGAGGAGGTTTACATGGATAATGCAAAAAAAAAAAAAAAAAGTGATCTGGAAATTTTTAGAGAATAGAACTGGTCAAAGATTTTTTTAAAGTAGGGATTATTTCTCTCTTGATCAATTCTATTAGATTTTAAATACATGTTTCAAAATGTCCAAAAAAATTTTAATGAAAAAAAATTATGATCTGTGTCAGGATTGTAACTCATAGTAGTGTGAGATTATTTAGTTTAGTTTAAACCAAAGCAAACTCTTTAAAGCAATTTAGTGGTTGTAGAAAACCAGCTTTGGTAGATGGTGATTTACAGTATAGTTTTCACGAGATGAAAATAAACCAATGAAAATATTTAAAAAAATAAAATTCTAGTCAAGTTGACCCTTGTGAAACACAATCTATTTTGTTGTTGTTGTTGTTTTATTTCAAAAGGCTAATTCAGTCTTGAGCTCTCTGGAGGAGAACTGAATGCTGCAAGGATTAACAGACCTTAGTAATTGAACTGGCCAAGGAAAATTTTCCTGTGTTTACCTGCTCTCTCCTAATGCAATTTTAGCCAATACAGCCTGTTTTACTGTGTTAATAGATTATTGTTCCTACTTCACAGGAGATGGTAAGGATATGAAAGAGCGTTGAGATCATGGAGCAGTAGAAGTCAGTATGTTAGCACAAAGACCGATTATTTCTATCTTTAATAGCCAGAGGGAATGGTGCAACATCTGTTCTTTGTGACTGTGGAAAGTATTTGGTCAACCTGCCAGTTAGTGATTATTGCATTGTACGGACAAGAATGAGCGTCACAGGATTTCAGACATATGGAAGGTGACTGTTGGGGTGAATTTCAATCTGAGTTGCAGAACTGAGCCAAAAATTCACAGTAAACCATTTCTATGACAAATCTGGATTCCTTTCTGCCTGCAGAGTATTATGTCTATCTTTTTGAGGGTCTAACCCTCTTATCTTTTGAGATTCTCGTCTCAACCCACAAGTTTTACTTTCCCCCTGCCCCCCAATTCTCTCCCCCATCCCACTGGGTGGGGGTGGGTGGGAAGTGAGTGAGCGGCTGTGTGCTGCCCTTAACTACAGTAACTGCTTCCTTTCTTACAAAAGGATAAGGAAACCCCTGAGGTGCTTTCAGCAGAAATGAGGGGTCCTGAGCTCTACTCTTACCATGCCTTTGGGATTCACATCTACAGATCAGCTGCACATCAAGCAAAATGATAATTCATGGATGTCCATGGATAGATTTTCCTTTTCCTCAGTTTACTTTGAGATAGGGCTGTTAAATGGTAACCATGTTGGTAATTTTTTTTATTTTCAGAAATAATAGCTGCATTAGCTTGTGAATAACATTTTAAGAGGTTGCTCTTTCTCCTGCAGTTCCCTGTCACACAGCTGCATGGCCACAGGAACAGCTTATCTGGCCCTTGGTACAACTGAAGAGCCGAAGAGAAGGGAAGGTGCAGGGCAAAACCCTCCTAAACCACAGCTGCTGCTTAAGCACAGGGCCCTTGCACAAACCTGCAGACCTCCCAGCCTTCTCCATTTTCTTCTTATCACCAGTCATGTATTCCATCTCTGCTCCCCAGGAAATATTTTACCCCTTGAGCTGAGTCAAATACTGAAGCTGTGACTGCCCCGAGGGGTAGAAGCTCTGGTAAGGGAAGTAGAGAGTACCACTACTACATTTTAAAACCCTTTATTTCAAATGAAATGCCTTTGGTACATAGAAGACAAATTTAAAAGCCTTATTTTCAGGATTGATGTTGGAATTTTTCACACCACTTCTAAAGAGGGAATCTGGGCCTTTTGAGTAACCCTCCTGATCCCAGATCTCTCAGTGCCATGTTTCCTGCTGGCTTTAAAATGCAGGCAATGACACTTCCCACGAATGGATCACAAACCACTTTCTGAAGGGATAGTTATAGAAATGCTATGAATCTAACTTAGGTTTTGTAATGACTGGCTAGGGAATCACACGGTATCTGTAGTGTCCCTGCAATGCACAGCAGTATAACCACATCCACCTTGGTCGATTACCGAATGCTTTTGCAGCTTGCCTTCATGTGTACAGCACTGAAATCTGCTTTCTGTGACTATCAGTTAAGAAAACAGGAGTGTGTGTATTTTCAGAGAGAAAGATGCAAGATGAGAAATGAGAGTTGCCCATGGCAGAGCACTAGTGTTATGTCTGGCCAGCTCTACTGGGTATCATGCAGGACTGCAAAACCACAGATACATCTTTAATCTTTACTGCATTGAGTTTCTAGTTCATCAGATAAAGCCAAAGCTGCTGATGATCTGGCATATATTTTCATTTTGCCATTTTGGGTTTTGGACCAAATCACCAACTGTCAGCAGGGCCAGCATTTGTGTGTGTGATTAAATACAGAGTAGTTATATTTTAGTCATTACAGGTACCATTCTTCAAATCAAATAGCAAGCCTCTTTCACATGCAGTGCAAGGTAAAATGGAGAGCATGTTTGACACGTCTGCCATGCCAGCTAGAGACTTTGCAGGATCCTCTGTTGTATGATATGCAAGTGCTCACAGAAATCTGTGGGTGGTGCTGAGCTCCCCACTGCTGAAGAGCAGCAGTGCCTGCTACATGGTTCATTGCAGCAGCTTCATGTTCTGCTTGGGTTCTGCCAGCACGTCTGTCCTGATTTCTGTGTGACACTAGTCCTCCCAGCAGGCTGGCACAGAAACAGTTTCCTCTCCCACAGGATCAGTATGGTAGATCTCAAACAGTATTTCTGACTTTGTATGCACTCTGCCCTTAGCTAGTTCTGTTTCTGGATTTACTTTTCATGTGCTGGAGTGAAGTGGAATACAAGAGAGTGCCTGAATGCCATTCAGCTGTAGCTCGAGGACTGCGCCGTCTTGTAGAGCAGCAGCAGCTTTGACAGTACAGTCATGCTGTCCTGACTTTGAAAATAGTCTTTCCCAGCTGGCATCTTTTATGGGTAATTTTGATCAGTGAAGGACATTTGTGGCTGTAGAGGAGATCCCCTTCTGTACTGCACAATCTCCATGTCACAAGTACAATCCATGAATCTACAGTATTCCACACCTTATGCTAAACCTGCGTCTTCACCTGGATTTCTAAGGCAGGTATCTCATTGCTTGTAGGTCAATTCAAAAACCCCCAAACTCTGGGCCTTCCTTTTGGTGGAATAAATGGAAGCAGAAGAGCATTGAGATCCTGGGCTGTCAGATACAGTAGTGGTGTGTCCTGATTTTGGCTGGGATAGAGTTAATTTTCTTCCTAGTAGCTGGTATAGTGTTATGTCTTGGATTCAGTATGAGAAGAATGATGATAACACTGATGTTTTCCATTGTTGCCAAGTAGTGTTTAGATCAAGTCAAGGATTTTTCAGCTTCTGATGCCCAGCCAGCGAGAAGGCTGGAGGGGCACAAGAAGTTGGGAGGGCACACAGCCAGGGCAGCTGACCCAAACTGGCCAACGGGGTATTCCATACCATGGGACGTCACATTCAGGAAATAAATGGGTGGTGGGGGGTTGGGATCGCCACTCAGGTACTTACTTACTGGGTGTCGATCGGCGGGTGGTGAGCAATTACTCTGTGCACCATTTGTACATTTCAATCCTTTTACTATT
>JANZLQ010000027.1:18183153-18208671 GCA_026212715.1 Elanus axillaris | reverse complement strand
AGTTCTCTCCCCCATCCCACTGGGTGGGGGTTGGTGGGAAGTGAGTGAGCAGCTGCGTGGTGCTTAGTTGCTGGCTGGGGTTAAACCACAACATGGTGAAACCATCCAAGTCCCTGGCTGGACAGAATTCAGCCCAAATCTTGAAAAAAAGATGCTTCTGTCACCTCCCTTTATTGATGCTGCAAGGTCACTCTCTGAAGAGTCACTCCTGTTTTCATGTGCCGTCCATTGAGCTGATCTGGCCATAGCTGAGCTGGTGTGAAAGGGCTTAGCCCACCATCCTGGTGACCAGTCTTCCTCAGCTCCTCCTAAGTTCTGCTTGTGTAGTTGTTCCTAGCCTCAGCCTGCCAAAATGTCCTCTTTAAAGATCTGAACAAGTGAAATACACTAAACAGTTATAGCTAAACCTGGATACAAGCACATTTTTGCTAGTGGCTATGGAAGTATAGTAACTGGCATCAGATGTAGTGTGAGGGAATGGTGGGGGCAAGTGGCCAGGGACAGGCTGGGGCTGTAATCTCTTAAGCCAAGTCAGCTGCAGGCAGCACAGCATGTCTGGCCATGCTATTGTATTGTGCAAGTGAGAGGACCCAGACACTGAGGACCTCAGGGAGCAGGAGCTTACTCTGCTCCCTAGACACAGACTTTACCTGAGGGGCGGATATCTGCTGTAGCTGACCTGCCTATCTTGTCTGTATTAGCATGCTGGTGTTTGTTCAGTTCAGCACTGTTTTATGCCTGTATGCAATTAATTTAATTTTTCTTGGCATTTGAATGACCTTTTATTCCAGCCCCTCAGTTAATATTCATCTTCCCACAGACATATTAGTGGTGTGCTCTAACAACAGATAAGCAGTGTGGTAAGCACCCCCAGGTCTCGTTACTATTCAAGAACTTTCTGTTTAAGAAATATGGTCCCAAATGTGCTGGTGCATGGAAATAATTAGTCATAGCCCATTATGAACAACTGCTCTGCTGTGCCCTCTGTGTGCACTTAACAACACATGTGAGAAGTGCTACCCATCGGCGGGTGTCCTTTTTCACCCATGGCTGACTTGAGGTGGTGGTCTCTCACCAAGCTCTTTTCTCATATTTGGTGCTCTTGATGGAGTTGGTGTACAGACATCTCCTACCCTGAGGAAAAGGGCTGGTCCTTTAACTCATGTGGTAACACACCATGGTATGGTGTAAAAACTGAGGAGGAACAACTGTGTATGCTGGGACATGTTTCCCATCAGTCTTCCCATATTGCCTGTGAAATCTGAGCACTGATATGGCACAAGGGTGCCTCTTGGTTGCCTTGGCAAGGTGTTTGCTGTTTGCATGACCCCAGCTTCTCCCTTCTACCCACAAAGGCTCTAGTTTTCCTGTGCAGCTAACTAAACCCTTGCCTCACACTGTGATTCCTCCAGTTTGTCTTCGGTCACTACACAAAGGACTCAGCCATGACCCTTGTCTGCTGCTCTCACCTATGTACTTACCCTCCAGGATGGCTTACCCCATGTCTGCTCTGTTGGCTTGGTGATCCTTCATCTCACTATGGCTGTACTCACAATGCTTTACTGATGGGGAGCTGTTCCTGCCGGGACCCAACTTTCCTTGGTGTTCATGAGCACTGCTCTCTGGTGCAGTTTTCTCCTGTAGGAGCCTTTTTAGACAACACAATGGATAGAACATGACCCAGAGAAAAAAGAAAGGTTCTTCTTTCTGTTGATCCCACAGACTTGTTGCATGGGCCATTGAGTTTATCTGACTCTTGTGTAGGAGTTTAGAGCTCAGAGAATCTTTTTGGGGAAAAAACTATATGGGAACAATGTCTTAAGTTTCCTATCAATAGTTTTATGGGGAGCATGTATACACAAATGCCATTTCCACAGCTATTGGTGCCCTGGAAGATTACAGTTCTCTCAGCCAGTTCTGCCAGTCATTAATAATTGCTCGAGCATTTAATCAACCCTGTCCAAAGAGGCCTGTGAATACTCCACCACTCTGCATCTGTTGAATTTGCAGTGTGGCAACCTGGGTTATTAAATAGCTGTGGCTATATGGAGAGAAAATCAAATCATAGCTCTGCAAGATTTTTTATTACAGTAAGCAGAAAGGACTGCTCTCTTCTGCTTTTTTTTTTTTTTTTCAGCAGTAATCTTTTCCCTGTCTCACTGCTTCTGGGTGACTGAGAGGCTTTGGGCTTACTTGGAACATCCTTCCCCAGTTGTTTCATTTGAGCAACTCTTTTGTCTTTGCTCCTGGAGGCTAATGTACAGCTATTTCTTGTAAAGAAAGAAAAATGCTGGCAGTAGGGCTGGGTTGTACCAGCTCTAAGAAGGTGTTCTCTGACTTAGGTCTGTATATATTCTCAGTAAATGCTTTCTCTCCTTTATGCTGATATATTTCTTAGATGGCCTGGGATCAAGGGATCTCAAGGCCTGATATCCCATCTGAAGTGAGCAGGAAGATCCTTGCTCTGGCAATAATTATGAGATCTGGAGGCATCCGTCTGGCTTTTTGGCTGGTCCCCTTTGAGTAGAAGCTATTTCCCACCCTTTGCTTGTCACTCAAATAGAGGAATGGGTAAGTGCAAGGCTAATGCCTCAAACCACAGCTGTGTGTAGTGGATGGCTGCATTATTCAGCTTGAATGCAGTGTAGTTGCTTGGTTTCTAGGTCAGATTGCTGAATATCTCGCTATTTTGCTATTCTTGCTATCTGGCTATTTTTGGCTAAAAAGCCCTATCCCCCGTTCCCTCATTTTCTCTATTTACAATTACAGTTAGAAGGTGTGCAATAAATACTTTGAAAGAACTTTATCATTGTTTATAATACCTTAAGAGTCAGAGGATATAGTAGAATATCTTTTAAGACTTAAGGGGTAAATACACTTGCATATAGGATTAATTTGATGGCAGAAAAAATGGCTTAGTATTTTCCAAATAAAGATGCCAAGATTGGCTTAAAAAAATTATTTGTTATTTGTGAATACTGGGAAAGCTTTGTATATTTGAAAATATTTAAAAGTCCTGAAAATTTTGTGGACTTTTGCATGAACGGTTCATCCAAAAAGTCATCCCAGAAAACTGTTCATGGCTTAGTATTCTTTAGCTTCTGGTGTTTCAGTTACCACTCACAGAGTGGAGATAATACCTCATGATTTTATAGTTACTGACACATAAAAAATAATGAATAATCACACCGTCCATTCGTAAAGAACCCTGGCATTTACTGTACAAGTGCTCAAACAAGATATTGGCAAAAAAGCTTCCAAACAAAGAGTTTATTTTTATGAACAAAAATTAGTATGAATTGGTGGAAAAACACAGAAGGGCCACTTTTGTAATGGATATTACTCTACAACTAATTTGACTTGTTCTATTTATAAAACAGATACAGATGTGGAAAAGCTTTGTGAGGAAGCCCATAAACACGCAGCTTTCGTTCAATTTTAACCCTGAACGGGGATATGTTCTCCTTCCTATTGCCAAATCTGAGTATAATTTATATTTTTGCATGGAAACCACGTGAAGCTGAGTGGTGGCTTCATCCAGTTGTAACACAAAACCAGGAGAGTTTTGTGGGTTTGGCTGGGGCTTTCTTTTATAATTTGATTTAATACAAGTAAAAAACAACCTTCTTGACTGGGAGATGGGGTCTGAATTGCCCTCTCCCAAAATAAAAACTACCTGCTCTGTGAAGCTGGCGTAGGTTGGCTCTCTGTGGCCGAGCCTTAGCCTCCACCTGCAGATCCATGTCCAACCTGCCCTTACCTTCAGCAGATACAAAACCCTCCCTCCCCTCAGTGTATCATCACTGAGTAAGTATTTACATTTTTTTCATTTCCATTCCCTTGGGCTGGACCAGTCTCATAATGATTTTAATGCTATTGTCCCTGTTACGAGAATGGAAACCACAGGGTTTGTCACCTTTTTTGCCAGTCAGATGTGCTTTCAGATGGCTGTGCTTTTGGGTTAAAACCACTGAAGAAGGATGTTTCTTCACAATGTTTCTCAGGGAGATTTAATTGCAGGAATGCATGTTAACTTATGTTAATATTACCTTTGGCAGAAACACTGTTCCCTTTTGATAAATAAAGTCTAAAATGACAGAAGAAGTTGGATGAACTGACCAAACCCTATTTTTCTGTTTCTGTCAGGCTGCTGCGTGTGAGGGGAGATTTCACAGATAAGAAGTCCCCCTAGTGATCTGCCATGGTGTCTGGTAAGCTATAGTTTAAAAGGAGCTTTAGCATAACAGAGACCATTCTATTACTGTAACTGACACTCCTGTGAGTCCAGGGAGTTGACGGTTTCTTGACAATTTTGCCTCAAAAAGTCAAAATCCAAATGACATGCTGTTTTCTAGATAAATAAATAAATAAATAAATAAATGTCCCAAAGTAGAAAATCTTTTTAGCTGCACTGGTAGTTACTTAGATTTATTTAACGCACCCACCAAAGGAAGTTGTTCCAGCATCACGCTAGTGGAAGTGTCAACAGGGATTGTCACTGCTAAAAAATTCCCCCTCTCTGGCCTTGCAGAGTTTGTCTTCCAAACCCAAGTGATTGATTGCACGGACAAGTGAAGGAGCCTTTTGATATTACGTGCCCACACAAAAACATTTGATGCAAACAGATATGGCCTTCTGGCTGCTAATGTTCTTCACTATCTCTTTGCAGTAAGGGCAAAGCCAAGTAAGACCTTATTTCTTTGGGAACTTAGCAGACTTTATAAACAAGATGAAAAATGATATTTGAAGGGAGATGGGATTTCACTGCTGCTGGCCTGAGTAGAATGGATGGCTGCTGAGCACTTTTTCTGTCTTCTAGGGACAATTAGAATAAACCAGCTGGATTTTAAGAGTAGGAGACAGACTGTCCGTTAAGCTGATCACTTAAAAGTGCTTGTTTCTTGTTCTGCCATTTGTGAAAATTTCAAGTATTTAGGCCCAAAATTTCCTTTGAAAAACTGGCCTTATCTGGTAAAATTTTGTATCCAATGCACTAAGCATGTCTGATAAGGCACATGTATGTGTTAGAAGATGGGAGCTCAGAGGCATAAACACCAGAGCTCTCCAAGATCCTGTAGATATTTTCTTTTGTTTCAGTCCAACTGTTTTCACTTACCTTCTTATAGCTGAGCCAGAAAGAGCTTTAGCCTTGCAAAAATAATGTATATAGGTTTCCTCAGGAGAAATTAGTAGCTGTTCTGATAAAAGTAAGGTCTATGCACTCTTAATTCAATTTAAAATGAGAATATTAAGACCATTTCCATGCTGGCTGTCCCTCAGCATGCATTTAATCAGCTTGAATTCTGATTACAGACAGTGCTAAAACCCAGCTTGTGACCTGCACTTAGCAAGTTTCATTAGAAGAGATTTGGACATCACTCAGATAAAACTAGATGCACATCTAGCTAAAAATAGGGAAGAAATGGAACATTAAAAAACCCCTCCCAAACAAATGTAATTGCTGTGTTTTAAGCTGATGTCCTTTTTTTGCTCACCAAATTATTACAGACAGAGCAATGAATGACCAATAAATTCTTAAATTAGCTTGGTCTGGACTGGGTTGCATTGTTTGGGAACTCTTGCAGTGTCCACATGAGGCGTAGGGTATTTATCCTCAAAGTCATCAACATTTGTCTTTGTTTCTCCCTCAGAATTGCTGTGCGTCAGGCTGGGGGCAGCCAGAGGACACGCAGAGACCAGAGCAGTAGATACTCTGAGGCCCCAATTCATGCCAAGTGTTGAGCATGTTTTTCCCATGTAGATCATGAAAGACAGTTCCCATATTGGACTTTATGAATATTGGTGTTATCAATGGTGCATTACTCCCCAGGCATATAAGTCTTCGCTTATGGAGTGCTTGGCTGCCTCTCAACATCATTACAGACCCTGATGATGTCCTTACAGACATTCTTAATCCTGACATCTTTTCCAGCTTGCCAAAACCCGTCCTTTGTCAAAACCCTGTTCTTCTTCACCCAATGTGTCTTAGGATCCAAAATATCTGTAGATGATTCTTGGGGCTGCCAAAGGAGCAGGTGCTTGTCTCTTTTTCCAGCCTAGTCCACCATGCCATGGTGGTCTACTTCAGGATCTTCTGCAAACCTTCTTCTAGGTTATGAACTTTCCAGGCAGACCCGCATCTGAAGTTTGACATTGTGACTGCTTGTCACTGTCACTATGGCGGATGTGCTGCTTCTCCTTCCCTGCCTGCTTGGTGCCCATCTGTGTGTTGCTGACCAGAGAACTGAAATACACATCTTTACGAGGGACAGTGATTTTGGTAAATGCAACTGTTTTATCTATAACTAGGCAGTCTGCACTTCAGGACCAGTTTTTGCTCAGGAAACTCAAGGTATGAATGCCTCATTGAGCTTAAGGGCTGAGAAACAAAGGTAAGTTTAAGGTGAGCCTCTTTACCAAGGTGTTTGTTCCTCCCTCTCAGCATGTAGCTGCTTTTCCAAACTTCTGCTGAGAGCATTTAACGTAATCCAAATGAATTATGTCCTTGGCTCCATTACTTGGTTCCTCCCCCTCCATGCAAAACTTTATGTCAAAAAGACTCCTCCTAAGGGTTTCTGTTGTCCCTCGTGGCTTCCTGCAGATCTCTGGGATATAATTTATCTCACCCAATGCTTGTCAGCCTTCCTTAGTTTGCAATGTCCAGCTGTGCGCTATGGGACAGCACTTCATCCTTCTAGTATTTACCTTACACCCCCTCCACCCACCTCCACAGGAAATCTCACCAGTCAAGTCTTCTCTTCCTGGGATGAGAAAAGCCAGAAAACACTTTTTTTTAAAGTCAGGTCTTCAGTAACATGAAGCTCTTCCATCATTCACTAATTTCTACTGAAATAAAACCGTTCCCTTCTTACCTGGTGATTTGTTTCTTGGTCAAAATTTTGCCTTTGTTTTATTCATCCTGGTGTTGGTTGGGATTTTAAATTATTATTTTTTTAATTTCCAAATGGTGTTTTATTTATTACCTGTTACTGATGGTATAGCTTGGAGTTTTCTTTTTCAATATATATTTTTTTTTCCTGGAGAGTTTTTTATTCTTATAACTCTCAAAGACTTGGAATTTAAAAGCATGTACATATGACTGCAAGAAAATGAGTTAATGTGGCCCCATGGCTTACTGCTGAGGAACTGAGTTACTTAACTTCCCTGAAATAAAATAGCTCATTTTATTTTATTTTTGCAACATGCTAGAAAGATATAAATGACTGCCTAACAGCGATCACCTCCAAGTTGTTCAGCAGTAAAGTTGCAACAATTCAGACTCTGGCATCTGTTTATTCATACCCTAAACCAGCTTTCTCAATATACTTTCTTTTTTTGTTTAATGGAGTATGGATGGGTCTTACATAGCTAAATTACCTAGGGAGCAAAACATTCATGGCTTGCTGGTAGCTCTGCAGAACTACAGCTAATAAGTAGCTGTACTACAGTTTGTAATTTTAAAGTTGAATATGCATGTAATTTTGTTGCTGGATCCAAGTCAACTCTGGGGAAGATTTTGCCCTAATTTTAAAACCTGTTCCTTCTACCAGTCCTTACCACAACACGAAAGGACTGGGTAATTGATTTTCCAGGGCATGCTGCTCAGCAGTGGGCTGCCGTGGCTAATGGGTAAGTGCAGCAATTCAGGCAAGCAGGATTACTTCCAAAGCAGGACAGTATACTTTTCTTGTTAATAGTCAAGC
Organism: Elanus axillaris; assembly: GCA_026212715.1. Taxonomy (NCBI): domain Eukaryota; kingdom Metazoa; phylum Chordata; class Aves; order Accipitriformes; family Accipitridae; genus Elanus; species Elanus axillaris. Next base: position 18,200,968 of record JANZLQ010000027.1, on the reverse strand, counting down.
TTTAATAGTTACTTCTGCATGTCCGGGGGTGAGCTATGCCAGAATTACACATTCTCCTCCATTTCAAGAGCAAATGCATCTTCAAATGGGCTATTTTTTTAATTGCTGAAACTCATCGTGAAGGACATTATGCATAAGGGTGGCTTCTGAATCATATAAATTAGAGATTGTTCTTTAAGCATAAGCACGGTGTTCAGAGATAACCTGGCACAACACTGAGAAGTACACGCCACAGCATGGCTGAACTGTTACAGAGCCAGCCAAACAGACAGTTTAATGTCTACATGCCAGCCTCAGGGCTAAGGGTTAAAAGCATTGCTGGGATAGCTGAGTAGTGAGGCTGCCATCTCAGTGCTACAGCAGGAGGAACTGAGCAAAGTCTTTGTCTTTACTTATTAAATAAATGAGCTATCCGGGGATCAGTTTTGTTACTCAATGTATGTTACATGTTCCTAGCAGATGCCAGATGCTGACATTCCTATGCACAGTGATTTGTAAGCTGTAGGAAAATGTTGTAATGCTTTGCTCTGTAAATGGTTGTGGTGAGGAAAATGTTTAAAATATAGTTCCCAAATTCATTTTAGAGGCCTTAAATGTAACAAATTATATGTAGGTACACATGTAAATCTTTTGGACAGCATGCACATGCTCAAATTCACTGTTTGCTCATTAATGTCAGAGGTTAGTGTCACCATTGTCTGATGTTTACCTCAGCTTCTCACAAACCTGAAGCACCGGAATTATGGTGCTTCTTACTCCTGGATTCATATAACCACATGGACCTCTCTGCTTTTGATTATTATTAGTGTATTTTAAAGCTTCGAAAATGTAGAACAAAAATTAAAATATAAAAAAAAGGAAACCACACAAGCTCTTTTATTAAAGCATAAACTGATTTGGTACTGGACTCTGGGGCACTGCTTGTGTGTGTTTTTAGTCCAAGCAATAATAATTTGGCTGTAGCACATAATGGAGCAAAACAGGGACGGTGGGAGTAGGCAAAGCAGGGCTGCCTCTGGTGCCAACCATGTGTCTACTGTCTTGCATCAGGTGAAGCTTTGCCTCAGCTTCACAGCCTGCAAAATGGGTACAGTCACCCTGTTGTCTGTTGCTGGGATAAATGACAGGACAAAGAAGAGCCACAAATAGTATTATGAGTAAGGAAACAGCATTTTTTTTTGGCTTGGGAAGGCAAAAGCACAGGGCTACTGAATTTTGTATTGCTGTTGTTCCTTTGAATAGACAGAATAGCAACCCATACACTCATGCATAACCAGACATTTCATGAAGATCATGCAGTGTTGTTTCAATAGCAAAATGATACCAGGCTGACACCAAGTTGGATAAATAATGCTGCTGCTGAAATGCTGCTGTGCTGCCAGCAGAAGGAATGGAGCTGGTGGCTGGCCTGGAGCGGGGCTGCGCAGGGGCATCTCTGCCTGGGATGGGGCATTTACCTCCCACCCGGCACCCCAGCGCTGCCAGGCACTCACCTGCAGTCTGCAGGGATGTAGTTAGAGAGAGAATGTTCTGAAACATATCTGCAGGGTTTGCAGCTGAGGTTTCTGTGGCTTTCAAATAGACGGGGAAAACAAAAGCTGTCCCTGCTCCTGAGATGCAGACTTACTTATATCTCCTATGCCCAGGTTAAACCAATTGAATCCCTTTTAAATTTTAGATGCCACCAAACTTTAGGCTTAACTAATAAAAAAAAAAGGCACTAATGACAGAAAACAAAATATAACACTGTGCATTCAGTTTTTACCATCTGTAAATGTCAATTTCACCATCCTTTCCCACATAATTTCCATTGTAAATAAATTTGAAAGAAAGCCTCAGATATATTGAAGAGGAAAAATTTTACTCTCGCATGGTATAAGGGTGTCTCAAGTTTCTCATGACATCTCTGGGGATATCTCTGAAAGACATGATGATTTTAAAGCTTCAGTGGCAAATGGTGTGAAAGACGAAGAGGAATTGTCTTGAAACCCGAAGAAGTTCAGGTAACTTTTGGTGTGGTACCAAAATACAGGAGCCAAAATACAGCAATTTTGACAGACATCAGAAGTTTGACAGTAGGTTAATGGACAGTGTGACTAAGCCATATATGATAAATAGGTGTAATTTGAGTGGGAAGTGTTTTGCTTCCAAGGATTTGAGCACTTTCACTCGATCTGGCAAAACTTGCAAACATATCAGCAGCGTCCAGGCCAGCCAAACCCCAGAGGCTCTGTCCATGCTCAGTCCAAAGAGCCTGATCCCGATTCACCTTAGAGCAAGCTGTCTCATCCCCTTCGCTGTTAGTTGTGGTCCTACTCAGAAGCATGGTGTACTGCTGTAGGCCAAAAAAATTTCTCTGACTAGCTTGGGGTGACTGGAAGGGTTTATCTGAATTGTAAGCTCATCTTCTTAGCTGTCCGTATTCAATCTACTTGCCTCAATAGGTAATATGAACAAAATATTACATACTATGTTATGTGCAGTCTTTTTAGAAATCTAGTTTTGAATTATGGAGCAATAATCCTTAGGAGTAATAGTTGTTTGGGTAACTTGGAAAATTAACTGGATATTCAGATTGAAATGTTAACTCCTGACAGGGCCAGTATAACATGGCAGTGGTACTTCATGCAACAAGACTTAAACAAGAAAATGAAATGAAATTTTTTGTCTTAGATGGGCTGATAATATTCAGCATTTGCTGTCCTATTTTAAGGGATGGTGATAAAGTGCCTGCCATACTCACATGGTGAAAAAAAAAAAGAACCTTGGTTCTCCGTGTTTGCTTATCACCTTTTTGTCTAAGCCACCACACCTGAGTATTTCCAGTCCAAGTACTCCAAAGCAAAATACACTTACTTCAGCCATGTTCTCCTTTGTGCAACCTTCCTCTAGCAAAGCATGACTCTGAAGTAGCTGCAGTTTGATCTCTTGGCTTGGTAATCCCTGTATGCAGTGATCCATGCTTTTGGCTTCCTCATCTCTTTCCCTTGATCATCACCAGGTTCCCTCCAGCAGGTCCTGCACTTCACTTTGTTCACCTCCCACCTCCACACCCTTGGCATACTGTAAATTTAAACATGTTAAGCACAGGACAAAATATGCAATTAGGACCTGTTGTGTTGTCTTCAATAGTACGGTCTGGTCCCTCTGTGCAGTTCAGATAGTCAAGGCCAAATATGACTCCAGAAGACCAATGGAGAATTCCCCCTGTGGAGAGAAGGGCAGAGAAAAACTTGCATTCCCACCATAATTAGCTCCTGTGTCAATCGTATGTCTCTGAGAAGTTGTGAAAATAAAGTTTTGCAATGTGGACATGAGATCTGTTTGCAGTCTTTCACCCATGGCCTTCACTTAGAGGTTTAGTCTCGTGCCAGAGTTGGCCATTGCAACCACTCTAGAGAGCGTTTGACAACACACTTTCCCCCTTTTTTACTCCTTCAATTTATGCATGAGGCATTATATTAGATTAGAACGCGTTGCTAAGAACGAACCTCATTCTATCACTGAACTGAGTCGGCCAGTGAGTTTGTGTACAGTGCTGCTTGTCTTTCATAGGAAACTCTGTTGGAACTGCAAATTCATGTGACATGCTTAGAAACCACGTTACCAGATTGTTAATCTTTGCGTCCCAACATTAAAGACTTTATGACTGGAAATGTTCATTTTGAGGGGACTCTTGTATGCTTCTGAATCAAATTTGTGTTTTCTGAGGTTCTGTTTGCTATAGGGAGCCATCCGTTCTGATTTGGGGACTGGCAAAACTAAATTTGGAAATTAAATGTGCACTTTCAATGGCGTAATTATTTAATGAAGTATTAATATTATTAATCTGTTTTATTACAGTCATTCTAATCTAGCGGCATTGAATACAAATGCCTTCAAATCAATTACATTTGCATTTATGAAGGAGTTCTTCCTTGGGGTTATCACCTCTGTGAACTGCTAATTCTTTCCTCATTTCATGTGCTTATAAAGCTTGTCATCCATTCTTCTCAGCAGTGGAGGGAAAAACATTCAGCTGCTTTTTACCTCATGGCAATAGTCTGTGAGGTTATGAGGATATATGAAAAAATAGATCAACCTGAAACGTGAGCCACAGAACAAAAAACTTCATGTGTTTAAGACCATAAGACACATAGTGGGTACCTCCAAGGGCTGGGCACAAAGGAGAGAGGCAGGTCCCAATGAAGGTTACAGGCAGGAGATAATGTACCTTCTCAGAGGAGCCCATGGTTGTTGGGGCTGGGCTGGGCTGGGCTTCCCCTGGGTAGTGTTAGGTCCAGGAACTCCTTCTGCCTCATAGCATTTCATACCTGGAACTTCAGATTACTTGGCAAGTGGTTGTGTGCTGGTTCAGCTGTTGCACCTGAACTGCTTGTGTGAAGGAGAGCCTGTAGGACTGTGGCCACTGGACATTGCCTGAGGAGATGGATGGGACGTGGGTAGAGATGGTCAGGTGGAGGGATAAACTAATAGAAGAAAAGATGTAGCATGGACACTCAGGTGCTTCAACACAGCTCTGCAGCTGCAGGTAACCACCCTCTGAAGACAGGCTCTGACTACAATGCCCAGAAACCATACTGGAGCCAAGAACAGCAAAATAAGGTGAAATGGAAGCATTTCATCAATTTTAATCTCAAATTCTATGTTCTAGTTCTTATAGTATCCTCACAGAATTCTAGTTCTGTATCAAAATGAATTCACCAATTTTTGTTGACCTGAAGTTTTATTCCATGCACTCTGTATTTTGTGTTGGAAAGTTTTGCTGTTGCTTGAAAGCCAATTAAAATACAATTTAAAAAAGAAAAAGAGTCGTATTTTACTGTTATTTATGAGACTCTTGTCTCATACTCTGGTGTGAGGTCTGTGGTTTCTAGTCTAGACCATCCAAGTGTGAAAGTTCTGTTTATTTATTTGTCTCCTAGGTGATTATGGCTAGCTTGGATGAATGCATAAATCAAACAGTGGTTTTTCATATTTCTTTCTTTTCTTTAAAAAGCAATTACTCATATGACTATGGTAGACTAAAAAAAAAAGTTCTAATGCTGCACCTTTGGATCATAACGCTATTGTGTTGTGATGCCTTAGGGTGTGATAGTCTGGACAGGTAAACTTTAATCATTCTTCACTGGGTTGGTTTTCTGGAAGCAGAGGCAGCATCAATGAAGGCGAACCACGCATGGGGCTGCAGCAGCAAGAGTGGAGCCAGCACGTCCAGGGAACTGGTCTTCCTCCCTACCCAGCGCTTGTGACCTACATCTGGAGGACTGTGTCCACTTCAGGGCACCCAGTATAAGAAAGGCATCAAGAAATGGGAGCAAGTTAAACAGAGAGCCCCCAAGATGATCAGGGCTGGTGTGTTTGCCATCCGAGGAGAGGCTTCAGGACTGGAACTTGTTCAGCCTGGAGAAAAGAAGGGGACAGGACCTTACTACTTTCCACAGCTGCCCGGTGGGAGGTGATGGAGAAGACGTAGCTGGACGCAGTGTTGCACAGCACAAGGACGGCAAGCAACAGGCAGACATGAGAGCAGGGGAAATTCCACCTGGGCACAAGAAAAAAGTTCACCATAAAGGTGGTGAAGCTCTGCATCAGGGCGCCAACAATAAGAAGTCTGACCATTTAGGCTTCATTTCCTTAGAAAATGTGGTTTAAAATTTAAAGTATTAAGATTCTGGTGTAAATGTAAAGTATTAATATTCTGGAAACCATGTTTAGTTACATAATTGCTTATATGAACCCAACCAGATACACTCTTCCTAGTTAGCAAAAAAGTACCAAATTTGGGATGAAGGCTCTATTAATGAACGGCCTTTAATGCCCAGCTCTTGATAAACATCAGAGTTGTTAAAGAAAAATAAAAAAAGCAAAACATTCAGAAGACAACTAAAATTTCTGATTTAAAGCCAGGCTCCCAATTTAGTAAAGCATCTTCTTATAAACTATTTTTTTGTGAAATGGAATTGAAATTAAGACAATGGAAAAACAGACTAATGTTCAACAGATTTGTTTTTCCCATAACACAAGAAGCTGAGCTCTAGAAATCTCTTAAAAAATAAACACGAAGATTGCTGTCACCTGATCTTGGGACACGTCTTTCCCTGATTTGAATCAAGAAAAAGTCATGATTCTTCTACCCTCATTTTTGATCTCTGCCAAGCACAGTGGCATGGGTGTTTCATCATAAAGTCATTTTACAGGTTTGTAACCTGAGTATGCAATTAATCTCATTTAATGTAATGTATGTATAAATTAATATTCAATGCAAAACTAGTCCTTTAAGACTGTTTTTAGTCAATGAAAAGAAAGGCAGAAACCTGCAGAGCCTGACTCAGTTAACCTAGGACTGATGTCTAAGACAAATGGAAAGACGCTACCTCTGAAGCAGTCTGTCCTTCTCCCGTGACAGTAGATATGGACTAAATGGCCACCTATGACTAGAAGCCTGACTCTGAGACACTTAAGGTTAGGTGAGGTGAATCTTGCCTTTACAGACTGCAAACTCCCTTTTGCCTCATAGAGTGCTTTTTTCCTTCCCTCTTCTGAACAACAGAAATCTGCTGGCTGTGTTTTATCCTTCAGATTTATAACCAGTGCAAAGGCAATATCATTTTGCCTCTGAAAATAGAGAGATACATACCCAGTGCTTCTATGTGTACCTTCCACAGTGCCCTCAGACTTGGCTGATATAATATTTCAGGTTTTTTAATCAAATCATTTTTCACCAGTCAAGACAGATAATATGTGGCTATCCTCTCTTACACAAGGAAAATCCCTGTGTTCATATGTTTAAGTGCTGTAATTACCACAGACATCATGATGATACTGAATTTTTTATGCTCTATTTTCTTCTTGTCAGAATATCACTAAGAAAACAACCCTCCCATAACTGATTGTCCTCTTAAGAGGAGCATGAGGGGTTACTCTGTAGAACCATTCAAAGTTTCTGGAGAAAAAACACCTGTGAAAACTGTTTATTTATTTATATTATTATTTGAAATTTACTCAAAACCTGATTAGACCCAGTCCTGAGTAGCCTTCTCTAGGTGACCCTGCTTTGAGATGGGGCTTGGACGAGGTGGTCTGCAGAGATGCCTTCCCACCCCAGCTAGTCCATGATTCTGTGAAATGACATGAAAGCTGAGGGAAGCCCACAGGGTGAGTGCATTGCACAGCTCAGTCTGTTTGAAAAGAAAGGCTGAAGGGTGGCTTCATTGTAGTGTGCAAGCACCTTCATGGGTAGGAGACAACAGGCACTAAAAGGGCTCTTCAGGGGGAAAAGATGAATATAAGGACCAGAAGTGGAAGCCAGATAAGTCAAGTGACAAAACAAAGAAACAGAGGGAGAAAACTTCTCCCAGTGTTGGTGGATTAACCAGCGCTTGATACATCTTCCACTGCCTTCCTAGGAAGCCTGGTTTAGCCAAACATGAATAAACTTTTTGTTAAATACAATTATTCATCCCAAGAGCAGATACAACCAGGTAAACTAAATCGATCAGGGATTTACAGAAGGCTTGCTTAGATGATCTAACACTTTGTTTACACCTAAATATTGAAGGACCTATGCTTGATAGTTGAAGAGAATAAAACGATATAGAAGAAATAAGTTTTGTTCAGTCTGTTGCAGATTTATGCAGTTTCATTAAGGGTTCAATGATAAGCTTTGTTCCTCCTGGGTGTTCTTAATGGTTGCCAAAACCACCTGTTGACATTATATCACTTTTTGTTGAGGGCTGACTTACAAGCAAACTGAAGGGTATTGGAAGTAGTTCAGCATCTGCTCATGGGTGGATACTGGAGAGTAACTCTGTGATGCAGAGGACAGTACACAGTGCCTGGGAGCAGTATCTGTGCTTTGCAAGAAGCTTCACTGATGGAGCCTTCCTTTTGATAATAAAAGGTCTGCCTCATACCTGATAAAATAAAAAAAGTCAAATACACTGATGAAATAAGATAAGAAAAGTTTTTAAATAATTGTAGAGACACAAAGACAATTTACAACTTGGATCACCTCAGGAGCTTTTACTCCAATACAGGAGAGGGAATTCCCCCATGAGGATACTGTACACCATTTCTAAGTGTTTGTCATATAATCTGCCAGCAAAAAACATTGCTTTGTGGAGTGAATTCATCTGTCAACATAAATATTAACATGGTGTTGCTTGGCTTCACATGAGCACTGCTTATTGGCCAGACACCGAAGCTATTATCTTAAACCTTGAGATTGACTGAGACCACAGTGGAACCAATGAATGTCAATGAGGCTGAAGCCTACACTAAACAATGTTAACTTCTTATGTAAACAGTGGTTTGGGGACTGAATAAATCAGCCCACCTTAGAGACAGACTGTATGTCCTTTCCTGGCACAATAAGAATGCAAAGTACATATGGTTTGTTTTTTAAATAGTGCTCCTTGGCCTTTCATTCAAATACTGAGACAGAAAAGAAAGAAATAAGAAGGTTCCTACCATACTGGTTTTTCTCTGAGGTAGGAAGGTGCTTATGACAAGAGAATTGTGAGGAACCATCTTCCTTGCATCCTATAGCACAGACAGAAACAATCATCACCGCTCCAGAGGTCGTGGTTGTTTCCTGGACCCAGGAGTGGCAGTGAGGCTTTGCCTCCCATACAGACAGTATTGGACCCTCTACAAATGAGCCAACTACTGAATTCCTTCAACTCATCCTGCTGCATTCAGTGCTGAACCACAGAGTTGGAGACATTCTCCAGAACATAATTCAGACAACCCTGACTGCCTTTTCTGTGCAGAGCAATGAAAACACAGAGGGAAGCCTCCCTGCTGTTCGAATACAGGAGTCTGCCAGTTGTTAGCTATTTCAGAAGGTGACTGAATGAAGCCAGTGCTCTTCCCTAGAAATAACCGCCTGGCTCGGTAATCACTCCTCATAGCCAAGTGTAGTCCCTGGTTGCTCAGCTAGTCCCGAAACAGCAGGAGTCATTCCCTTCCTCTTCACACTTTTCCCGTCTCTATTGGTTCAGTCTTTTGGAAGGTTAGTGCAGAGAAACTGTCTCTGGTTCCTCTGTCTTTGCATCTATATCTGTCTAAGGCTATTTCAGGGCTGGGAAAGTAACAATCTAGAACATGAACACTGGACCAAACACAACTTAGAAGTCTCTTGACTTCTTTCATTCAGTAGATTTGGGTTTTGTATTGGAGAAGGCACTAAATTCTGTGCCTTTTCAGTATAGCTGCAGTTTTTAGAGTTAAATTTAATAGGCTGAAAAATAATAGCAGAAAGCTTTTTCAGCTGTACTGTAAGAAACTTCTCTTCAGTTAAAATGAAGTCACCTCTGGGCCTAAACCATCTAACTTTTTGGTTAATTAATATATTTGAATCCCTAAGGCTTTTACTTTCTGCAGAATTATTATGTTTCTTTATGGGAGTGAGAAGATGTAACTTGACGTAAGCTGCAGGAACCTTACAAGCAGACCACAGAGTGCATACTCAGGACACCGAGCTGATGGTGGGACCGTTGTTACAACGTGCGGAGCATACAGCGCCTGCCACTCCCATGAAGTCCAGCAGCGTGCACTTCCCAGGCTTATTTTAAACAGCCGCTTTGTAAACTTTTGTTCTAGTTCAGATGAATATTATCAAATTGTGAGCACTGAGAGGAATAAGAAAGACCTTTTAAAAGAGAAAACAAAGAAAAGCTCTAAGACCCTGGAAAACTGCAGAAATATCTAGTGAAAGGGAAACTGAGTCTGGGTGAATGTCTCTTTGCTGCAGGGAAAGAATAATTTTTCCACTGTAGAATAAAAACACACTGCAGGGACCAAATGCATTTTTCATTTGGCTAGTATCATCTTACAATCATTCAATATCCACATCTGTTGATCAGGAGAGTCCTACTCACAGAAGGACAGCAGAATTGACAGCCATGTCCACTTCATCAACTTAAAAAGAGAAAAAGGACTCTGTACCGAGGGACTCAGTTTTCCTGTCAGTATGTTGGTATGGTGTGTTCAATTCTCCACACTTGCCTTCTTTGCCCTCAGCCCTTCTTTGAAAATATCCAACTCTGTGAAGTAAAATGGAAGAAAGCACAATGGTCAATTTGCTGCTGTGGAGCAGCATAACTCTAATACATCAGTGAACAGCGAAGGAAACCAATTTGTATTGCAAGATGTTTCAAAAAGGCAAAGATTTACACAGGCCTTTATAACACGATATAATAGTATTTAGTTAAACGGAGTCATTCTTGCAAGTTACTGTACAAGCAGGAAGATCAACCCCATAAACCAAGGTTGCCCAATAAGAAACGGAGAATTAGTATAAGTTTTAAGACAACATTAGGATTTAGGTTGAGCATTAACTAATAAAATACGGCTCTTTTCACAATCTCTGACTACTGTTTAATGTGCCTGATACCAAATTATGATGCTAATATTATCACAGATAAAATTCAGTTTAGTATAAAACTTTATACTGAAGCATGAAGGAAAAAAACCAAATCAAGAAATGTACTTAAAAATATATCTATTACCGAGATTTTATAATGGCAGCTGCAATAGAAACTTGCACAGAATGAAATATTTTGCTCACAAAAAATAACTTACTATAATTTACAAGAAATTTAAACAGTTTTAAAGTCCTTACTGGGTTTAACTTTGAAAAATACCTACACGGGAAACATCCCCCAGTTTTCTTTGTCTTCTAATTCTCCTTGGAATATATTTGTTGAGCTTGGATTCTCATTTTAATAGATATGAGAGAAGGACAAAGGCTATTGCTCAACAATTTATTAAAAAGCTCTTCATATTTCAGATGAGAATTGACATTAAGCTTCTTGCATTAAACATCCTCCTCCTTCACATCTCTTGTGAAAGCTCTGCTCCTCCGCTATGCTTACAAAGGTCTCTCTCTTACATATGTTGAATAAAGTTTGATCTTCCCTCACAGTGCCTTAAAATCAGTGAGGCTTTTTGAAGAAAAAGGTACTAGTCTGTGTGAATAGGAATAAAATAATGCGTTGGAGAATATTAAAGAAGAGACAGTAGAAAAATGTTGTTTATATAATATATACATTTCCTTTACTGGGTCCTTTCACAGATTGAATACTTACTGGTGCTTAGCTACAGTAACTGAAATATGAATACTACAAGTATATTCTCCATTATTCTAAATATAACTGAAGCTAATTGTTGTTGGAGATGAAACTGGAGATGGTTATGATGCTATACAGAGTCTGAGTAAATAAATGTAATGCAAAATAGCAAAATCAATTCAAGTCCACGTCCATAGCATATAGTTTACCTGTATGATTACTTGCATATTGTGATGTTTTCAGCTGCCGCAGAATGTACAGCACTGTACAGTCTTTGAACAGTTTCTGCTCTGCTTTTCTATTCAGTGTGGTGTGACTCTTTTCTAGCATCATGAAAGCCCTGTTTGCTTTGAAGGCTTAACTTTCCCTCTGACCCATTTTATTTCTTCGCAGGCATGTTCATTTTGAAGTTTTCAAGGTTATTTAGGAAAATTTATGTTGGTTCTGTAATGATTTGATGAACTTACTTGATCAGCCCAAATCCCCTAGAATTGCAAAGTCATACAAGCATATCACTTCAAGTGAATTCAGATTTGTTTAAAACCAGCAGGAATAATCAGTTATAGAAAATCTGCTTGTTTTCCCTATTTGTTCATTATTCCTTCAGTAATAAGGATGAAATGTTTCACCTTTGTATTTCCATGCAAAAAGCTAATAAATCTAGTGGATGAATATCCATTTATAAGACACAACAGTTAGGTTTGCATTCAAGTTACATCACTGCTTAGAAGAGTTTCCTTCGTTCTGACTCAGAAAATCCAAGTGACTTTTAGTCTCTTCTGCTTCCAAACCAATTTGTCAGGTACTGACTAAAATGGCCTGGTTTTCAGAAGTGGTGAGTTCTCTCAAACTCCAGTGTGTGGGAGCTACAGGTGCTTAACAGCAATAAAAGCTCAAACCCCATCTGCGAAGCTCAAACCAGTGCTGCTAGGAGACTGCACCTGGGCTGAAATAACTTGTAGAAAGTTACATGCTAAGTCGGTGCCAACCCTGGAACTGAAAGCTGATTTTTCTGCCCTAAGCAAGAGATAACAGTGGTCATATGGTGGTGTTGCACAAAGGATGCCGAGACAGATTTAAATGCTTACAGTTTTATTCATGGAGGCTGTAGCTGATGGCACACATCTACTCTAAAATTACCTTTGGGGGATATACAAAGGAAAGAAAGAGAAAGAAAAGAGAAAGTGAAAACTTTCACCCATGGCTGGCCATGAAGAGTTGCAACAGAGTCTCCAATGCAAGAATCTTTTGCTGAGGATCCTTTCCAGGTGATGCTAAAGGTAATGATAATGTTCCACCATGTTTGTCTGTAGTAACCATACAGTTTTCATGACCTCCTCAAACTCCCTTCTGGATACTCCTTCTTAAAACACTGTTTGCTCAGAATGGAGCACAAGTGTTTCACACTTAGCTTGGATATATATTATTGGATAGTTCTAACTGGAAATTTAAATCACTATTACCTATTATGTTATTGACTAACTTTTGTTTTCTGCTGGTGTAAACTAAAAGCTATAAAAGAAGGGATGGAAAAGGGCAGGGGAAAGGAAGGAGTCATTCTTACTCTGGTGGCAATTGCTTCCCCTGAGACATAAGAATAATATCAGGGTTTGCGGGTGCAATGCCATGAGAATAACGGTATCGGTGTGAGAGCAGGGGAAAACACTGTGCAGCAGCTTTGGTGAAAGGTAACAGACCTGCAAGTGAAGGGCAGACTATAGAACTGCAAAGGAAAGGACCTAAGCACTACCCAGCTGAAGGCACTCTGCAAAAGCTTGGTATCTGCCCTTCTGTCTCCACTCCAGCTATCTCCTTACCCCCTCAAGCACCTCTGCAAGAAGCAGGTAAGTGCTACAAAAGTTTCTCTGCATGGGCTTAGGCGATCCTAACCATAGGCACAATAATTCCACGTGCCAGGGTTATGAATCAGCAAGGAGCAATTGTCTTCTATGTTATTAAGAAATTTTCTTAGAGCACTTTATTAGATTTCATACATCTGTCTTCAAGATTTTATGCATCTGTCTTCCGCTAAATTTATTGGATGTTATGCATTTCTTGTGTTCATAATCACATAAAAATCACTGAGTCCATTTTTGTAAGAAAAGGTTTGCAACAGCAGGCTTATTCTCAGGCCAGTTGTTCCACATTTAAAAGTCTGTTCCTGATAAGATTTCCTCCACATTCCCTTATTTTACACCATCTGAGGATATAGCCCTCTGGCTACAAGCACTAGCTAACTGCAGTTCCAAGCCATAAAATTCATTACAATATTAACTTGGCATGTGTTTCGTACAGTAACAATTTTCCAGGACAGTAAACTTTTCCAGGATAGTAAACTCACAATATTTCCCTGGTTGCAGTTATATATTTCAGTCTGCTGCCAGATGCTACAGTTTCTCCTGAGTCTGGCAAAGTTCCACACGATTTAACAAAATTGTTGTTGGTACGTATCATTTCTCTACTTAGAATCCACTTTGAGATATATATTATTATAGGTCAAAGACAACAAGTTTAATGGAAAGAAAGTGGCAAATAGAGCCTTGAGGCTGCTTCTTTTCTACATTTTGCAAGGGAGACTCCAGCTGGTACTGTGACCCCTTTATGAGGCTCCGTATAAGCCTAGAGGCGGGGGGCTGGGAGGAGAGCAAAGCAGCAGGGAGATGGCACCAGTCACTCAGACAAGCACAGAGTCCCCAGATGCCTAACCATAGCTGAGTTTGGATGCATTCAGCCTGAGAAGTGGGGTTTTCGTGTTTGTAAGGAGCTTCTCGCAGATGAAAGGCGATGTGGGAGACAGTGGAAGGGCATTTGCTTGCAAACATAGCAAATGACGCTGAAAGCTGACACCTTTGGCAGTGAGATTAGCTGTTTGCCTTCTGTGTGAGATGTTATTCCTTGAAAATACAGGTAATGAGGTAGGCCTGGGACTGGTTCAGCAAATCTGTGAGTGACAGCTAGTGAAAGAAGCTGTCAACTATTGTGTTAGACCTATGCTGGGGTGGGGACTGATAGATAATGCTGGATATATCAAATGTTGAGAAGCTGATAGCAGTTGAAAGAAGCCTGTAATTCATCTGAACCAAGCTGGACTTGGTCATAACTGCACACTAGTTAGTCCCCAACAGCACAAATGCACTTGTTAGGCACCTGTATGGCAACTGGTGTACATGTTGAAAGGGGAGCGGAGGGAAAAAATGTATGTGTATATACACATATGTCCATCCACCCATCCCTACACAAATTGTTCGTGACCATGTAACCAATAGATAACATGATGTATTAGAACATGGAGTGTGCAGAAAGAAAGGGGGGTGGTAAATTCGGCAGAGGGGCTTGTGCCCCTCTGGCTGTTGTTGAACAGTGTTATGCTGCTTTGCTGACTGCCAGCCTGCCTGAACCAAGAATCATGAGTGAACATTTTGAGTTCTTAGCAAAACAGCAATGATCAGTTCTGGAGACGCCAAACTCTGAAGAAAAGCCATTAAATCACCATGGGTCACAGGACCTCCTTCTGTATGCAGTTATTATTCTCTGACAGTGATCCAATGGGGAAAATATATTTGGAGGAGTATAGAGTAAAATTTATTGTTCTAACTTCTTGAAATCTTTAGTATTGCAAGAAGATCATCTCTCTGTCATTGTTTCTTTCTCCTTAAAATTTGAGTGAACTTCTATAAGTCACATGTAGGGATTCTCATGGTTCTCTACATCTTGTGATGTAGTCAGACAGGCACAGACATGGCTCCTATTTCATGGCTGTGTAAAGGATGGATAGAGAAAATATCTACAGCAAGCATTGTTCTGGTTGTAGGCAGGTACCTGTGGAAAGTATGACAATGAATTTCTTAGAGAGAGTCAACAATGAACTCCATCAGAATTTAGTTTTCAGTTCTTCAGCATCTAAATATTTTACATTGAACACACAATGCTGACTTCAGGAACAGTTAAGAGGCAGAGTTTGCTTTCTTTTCAAACAGGTCTTCTGTATTTCTACTTTGACATTTTCTTTGGTTCCTTGTTGAGCAGGGGTACTTTAATGACTCATTCTCTTATCCTTGCCCAGGATTACAAGAAGTAACAGCCTTTTGCCATTTTCCTGCCTCCAGTCCACCTGAGACACTCTAAGGCTTTAAATATGATAAGATCAATCTTGGTTAAATTCCTACAGATATGTGTATTGAGGCAAGCTGTATCTCATTCTGCACTCAGGTCCTGCATCTCACTTTTGAGAATGCTTATTATTAATGTCACTTCTGCTTATCATCACTTCTGTTATTAAGATAGTAAAGTGAGGTAGTATTTAACTTTGAAAAGTCTGTCTCAAGTTGTATCACCAATTCAAAAGTTTTACTTACTAAAAAATAAAAACTTAGTACGCAGCAGTATAGATCAAGCAAGCTCACCTCTTGATAGATTTGTGGGTTTTCAATCTGATACCCAGACTATTATAGACACTTGCAGAACACATTCACTCTCAAAATCTATTTGTGAATGTTTGAAAAGCAGATTTCATCCTTTTACATTTTACAATGTATCACTCTGCAAATCACATTAAGGATAGAGTATGAACAAATTGTGAATGCAATACTATGAAATGTAGTTGCTTAGGGAACAAAATTTGGTAAGACATCTCCCGGTCTAGCAGATTATGCTACTTTGAGATCTAGAAACTGAATTTCAATTTTGACACTTGAGAAATTGCATTGAAAATTAATAGTAAGGCTATATTAACCACTAGAACATTTAGGCATGTATGAGCTTCCTTTCACTGCTCAGTAAAAACCGAACAGTTTCAGGGAATTTGAAGGCTTTTTCCAAAAAGAAATCATGATCTACTTGGAGCTGGAATTGACTCTAAGAATTCTTAGAAGAGGCCTCAAAGAAAGGAAATCATACAACCAGAAACTGGCCAAACTCAAGTGAAGCAAGTCAATGCACACCGATTTATATCACTGAGGGATCTGACCTGCTGCTCTTCAGACTCAGATTTTCATTCAACTCACTTTTATATAACCAGTTGCTGTGTATCACCTAAACTGTGGTAAAGGCTTACATATGAATGCTTTACATGGGATAATGCCAGGTAGCTCACTGCAGTCCAATTTCATACAGATTAGATTAAATGGTAATTGCAACAACACAGAAAACATCTATGGATAGCTACTGTGGTTCAGCTTATTACATTAGCCTAGCTTCTTGACTACTGTAGCAGTAATTAAGCATAACCTTTAATTCACACAAATTGGGGGCCATGAAGTGAGTCTTACTCTGGGTCAGATTCTCCAATTTGACAAAGTGTAGCTAGTAGATTGTCAGAAAAAAAATAAAAAAAGACATCTTCATGCACCTGAAGTTGGTTTTGGTCCCCAGTACAGCTTAGGGATGTTTACCTGATCCCCCACAGCTCCAAGGCACTATTTTGTAGCTAGGAATCACAGGAGCATGTCGTAATTCAGGTATGTCCCTGACTGTTACTGATGTACTGGGCCCCTGGGCTTGGAAAGGAGGGTATCTCCTCCACACCTTTTTGGCATTCCATCTTAACAGACAATCCCAGCTCTAACTGCTGCATATCAAGTATCGTCTATATTTACTGTGTGTTACTGTGAGGGAAATATCTTCATAAACTGCAAAAATCCACTCCTGTTATAATGTTCTAATTCTTAAATTGTTCTAGCTCCTATACATTGAGAATAAGGAAAGGCATTTTTTGCTGTCTCTTGGAAGTAGCTGTCTCAAGAAAGAGGTGGATGTTTTCTGCTCAGTATTTTAATTGGAAGGCCAAGCATGTGTTCACAAGGACAAGTCACTGATGCCCTTGGGGCAGCCCTGATGAGTATAATGCATTTTCTCATAACTGCAGGCTAAGTAGGCATTTTTCATATATATCATCTGCTAGTATAATTAATAGATGACTATATTTATATATCAGAGCTGAGTGATGATGATAAAAAAATCGCTTAGTGTTCAACATGTCAACTTATTAAATAAGACTGGAATACCTTGAGCCCCAAATGGCTGTAATAAATATTCCAAACTTTTCCCTAGTTCCCCTTCTAGCTGTCACACTCTCCTTTGTTCTGATTAATAGAATCAACCTTCTGAAGTTGAAGATAAAAAATAATTTAAAATGGCAAAGTAGGATACCTGTAGTGAATGCATATTCTGTTCAATACAGAGGAAGGGAGTCATGTAAGAGATTTCAGAGTCGCTTTCAGCAGGGCATTTAAGAGTGTAAACAGAAAACTTTGTGAAAGACATTCTCCCCCATCTCATCTCTGCTCCCACTCTCTGATGGATATGCATTTGTACTTTGTTCACAAAATTTGTCTGTTGTCTTTTACACTCCTTCTGCACAGATAACAGCTTTCATAGATATTAGGCTGGCAAAACCCATACCCCAGAGGTGTTTTATATTGTCTTGTTTCCCATCTTTCCTCAGTTTCTCTGGCATCTTTGACCACTCTGCCAATATGCTGCAAAAAAAGTGCATTCATTCACTTTAACACAAGAAGGAAGTGGATTCCCTTGGGGTCATGGAGGAATTGTTCATAGAAGACCAAATTCTGTTAGCAGATATTTAGGCATCTGTGGTGGGTTGACCCTGGCTGGATGCCAGGTGCCCACCAGAGCCATTCTATCACTCCCCCTCCTCAGCTGGACAGGGGAGAGAAAATATAACAAAGGACTTGTGGGTTGAGATAAGGACAGGGAGAGATCACTCAACCAGTCACCATTAT
>JANZLQ010000027.1:18155296-18174659 GCA_026212715.1 Elanus axillaris | reverse complement strand
GGGAGGGCTCTCCTGACACAGTTTCATGTTTCTTTTTCTGCTCCTTTTTTCTACACCTCCCTTCTCTTTTCAAACAGTGGCTTAAGAACATGCTACAATGTTCATATTGATAAGTTCACTTGTACTTGGGCAAAGTTAGTTAGGTTGAATAAAAGCTGATTGTTGTTTGAACTCCCCTGGTGTCGTTTCACCTTAATTCCTACAAAGGAAATCCATGAACCTGAGTTGCTCCAAATTCGTGATGCGACAGTGGGCAGCTTGAAGACAGGATGGAAACAAGCTTTTTGCAAGGGCTGAGGTAGCATCAAGCCTTGACGATGTGTCAGGAGTGCCACGCAGCCCTTCTTTTCTTAGAAAATTAGTTAGATGAGGAACTCAGAATTTCAGCATGCTGAAGAAGTGTTTTGAACTGTGGGGCAAACATTCTCTGCTGAAATCCCAGCACTAACCATTAGCCGATTTCTGAGCTGGTTGCAGAAAGAGTTGTAGTGCCAGTGTGGATGCAGATGAAATGGTGCAGGAAAAACTGCTTGTTATTCAGGAAGGGTAAAACATAGGCACATTTCCATAACAGGTTGCTCTTACTTCTTTCCTACCAACAATGTATATCTTCCTTTAGGTGTCTGGGCCAAGGGGAGCCCTTTGGAGGGGTGATTGTGTCATCCCTTAGGGAGCTACTGAGCTTGAACAGGTTTCAGAGGGTGTGGAATGAGCCTAGGAAGAGGGTAACAGGGTGAAGCTCATGTTAATGCTGCAAGATTGCATTCAAAAATGGAGAATAAGCAACCAGGACACAGAATTGATTGCAGGAAATTTCTTGGTACCAAAGGGGACTGTGCTGAGTTTGCTGCCAGAGTCACTTAATCGGCTGCAACCAAGTGTAGCAGGAGGCCACCCACCTCTGAGGGCACAGGCAGCGAGGAGGGAATGGTACATATAGTTTGTCTTCTATTCTTTTCCACAGATACTTTGATTATTTGTTTTCAATTTGAAAATCTATTTTTTTCTCATTTTTGTTACTTTTTTTACTATAAAACTTTTGGACATTCTGGAGTTGCATGCTATAAGGAAAAGTGTCAGTTACTCGAAGCTCCATCTGACAGGGCTATTGATTGCCAAAAGTGCAAACCAGCTGGGGGAGGAAGTGAATATCAAAAAGTGTGTTCATCCAGACACTATGGTACTTTATAAAAGACTAGTCTACCAAGTACAATATCTCTAAAAAAATTGTTAATACTTTATAACAATTCTGACTCTTTAGAATTTGATTACATTTTGACATAAGGATGACTTTAATTTGGAAGTTTTCATTCTGTAGTCTAACTACAGCCTATTTGGACAGATGGTCAGTACCTGCAAATGAAAACTAAAGCTAACACAAGGATGAGTGTCCCCTCCTATCTGTATTTTGTCCTGGAACTGGCTTTCTCTCCACCTGTCTAAAGCAGCACCTACAAATTGCAATTTGGTTTGTGAAATGTCATAAATGAGCCTTAGATGAAAAATAAGATCCTCATAGATAGGAACTGAAAGAAACAGGACAAGAAACAAAAAGAAACAAATGTACTAAAGATTTATTCATTGGCTTATCCGTGAGTTATTCTTATGATCATAGGTGTACCAGAACAGAATGCCTCACTCTGAAGTGTTAAACAACTCATCTAGAAACAGCATTTGGAGAGCAGAAGAAAGAAATTCACTTTTTTTTTTTTTCTCCCTAGAAAAGGGCCATCTTATGTTTTAAAGGTTTTCTATTGCCCCAGTCCCCCTCTAGAATTGTAGTTGCCATTTTACAGCTAGGGAACGGAGACGTGGAAAGTTCATTGCTACTAAAGTCATAGATTTCTATGGATTTTAATGGAGCAGAGTCAGATCTGAAGGAATTTGCCCCTGAGTTTGCATGAATGTGAAGTGGAGGCAGGAACAGAACTGATTCCTTAGACTGTGTCTGTAAAAATGTGGTTAAAGTAGTGGCAGGCAGTGGTTTGTTGTTAACATGGTTCCTGGCATGGTTTGGACCCATGAGAAAGGAGGGATAGTCTGGGCCAGGGACTGTCCTCCAGAAAGCATCGTGGACAGAGCCAGCGTGTTTTGGAGTAGAGAAGAGTTTTTCTGTGTGGACTAATTTGAGCCATTTGCCCTTAGCTCTAACTTATGATGAGCCTTTGAATGCTAAACTATTCTTCTTTCCATTAAGCTCAGGCGGTAATATGCCTTATTTGAAATTCTTGAGCGAGACCAGTATGTACAACAAGAACTTAAGAAAGTACATTGTTAATATTGTTCCACTGTCAGTGCCATGGTGCACCAGTTATCAACATTTTACTTGTGTTTTCCTTTTATTGGCTTCTCTATTTTTTTCTTGTGTGATTTTTCCCCTCTGTGCAGATATTCTGTAACCAATCATAGTTTGCCTGGACAGCCCCACAACACTGTGAATAAATGGAGTAGGCTCAATAATTCCACATATAGGCAAATGGACAGAAATTAAAATATCATGGGTCATAAAAGTACCAGATTCCTACAGTGAAAACAATGATCTGTTTTGCATCTTCACAATGTAAGGAATTGGGGCACATTTTTACCAGTCTCCATTTCCCCAAAAGGAAAAGTGTTATCTGATGCCATGCTTCATCTGGTTGACAGTTCTTAATAGAAGGAGCTGTAGATGGATGAATAACTCTATTTATGACTATTTAAATTTTTTCTTTGAACACATAAAGGCTTATTTTGCATTGATAATTAGGTATTTTGCTTTCTGGGAATTATCTGAGAATTATAATTAACTAGACTGTTAAATGTGATGTGAATTAATTTATTATATATCTATGTTAGGAAAGTGCTAGCTGTACAACCTTCTATACAGGACTAGGAACAATAGAAAGGGAAAGGAAACAAAAGCTTAAAAGGAATACTAAGCAGTATGTGCCACTTTCATGATCACCAAATTACGTTATGTTATGTTTCTCTACCTATTTACAGATGTACACCTGGGGCATGAAGTCAGTGCAAATGCAATGCCTCAAATCTTGCTAGAATTCAGTAGCAGACCTGGCACAGACCTGTTGGAAGTATATGGAAATTGGACTGTCACACAGGAAGAAGTTTATCATGAGCAGGGTTAGAATAGGAGACCTGGGTTGAGCTTATGAAATAATTGCAAAGCCAAAATGGGAATTTATCAGCTGAAAGATACAGTGGAAAGTTCTCTATATATTAATTGATTCCAGGATGACTGTGGCACTAGTGGGAATAAATTGTGAAAAAGGCAAACCTGAGTTTGGGACATATCAGCTGAGGGGCTTCAGGTAGAAAGCATGCAAAGTGATGAGCAGGTCACATGAGGAATATTGTTTACAAGAGTTACCATCAAGAAAAAAGCCAAAGACTTGCAGAGGGAGTTGCTATGACAGAAATGGAGGAGCTCTTTATGTCTCTTCACGCAATAGATTTTAAGTTGCTCACTTGAGAAGAGCCAAGATTAAGAGAAGATACATTTCTCTCTAAGTACTTTGGGAGTAAAAGCATCTCCTAATGAGTTCAGATATTTTAGTTAAAGGCCAATCTTGGCACAAGAACAGATGGGTATAATCTAATTTTCAATGTATTTGGTTTTTGATTTAGATAGTACAAGGTTTAAGGTTTTACAACTTTCTTGTAAAGAGAATGAGAATAAGATACACTGTTAAGGACGGACTTTGGTTAATTCATAAAAGTTTTATGACTATATGTGAAAGATTGTATGATGTGGCTGCCTGTGACATGAAAGAACAGGGATAGATGATCCAGGAAATCTACTTTAATATTCCACTGAACATTTACAAAGATGTATTGTGCACAGTACTTACAAGAGACTACACTCAGCTGCTCCTCTCTGCTGAAAACAGTTGAATATGTTAATGGAGGAATTTGGAACTTAGAATCCTGCTTTAGGGTCTCCCTTCCTGGGGAAGTATCCTACCACTATGCTACTGAAAAGGAGATGAACACGGTTTGAGGCTCTAAATCTCTGTTTTGCAGAGGTGCCTAGACCCAGTTTTGAAGATAGGCATCTATCTGATGGGCTTGTGTTTCTCTGATGTTTCCTCTCGAGTGTGAGGGCATCCTAGTGCTGGTGGGTGGTATATTGGAGTCTCCCCTTCCTATGCACAATGTGCAGGGTGTTTAACTTGGCTGTACAACCTCTAGCCCTTGAACTGGACACTTGACTTCTGATTTCAATACTTGACTTCTAAGTATTGCATTGTGTGGTATCACATCACCTGTGGGGCCTTTCTTCACGTCTCCTTTTTTGCAGAAGTCCCTCCACTATGTTGTTTGGGGATTAAAATGCTGCTCTGTGTGAGTAAGAAACCTACCTGGATAGGTAGAGTCATGTTTCAGTACAATGAAATCTTATTCCAGCCTTTGAAGTACAGTTCACTTCAACAGAAATGCAGATTTATATGTGTGATCGTATAAAAATACTGTTTAGAAACTTGGTGAATGGCTGAGTGAACTCTGCATTTGATGGACAAGTTATTAGTTGCTAGGATAAATGCCTATAATAGACCGTCATCCCTATGGCAGTGAGAAGGTTTTGTACCAATTTTTCAACATATGCATCTCTCTTGTCAGCTGGTATAAGGCAATGCTGAGCCATGGGTTTCGTAAGTGGCTAATTCATATCCATTGAGTAGATGGCCTTTTTCAACTTCTTTTCTCAGTTTAACTTCCAAACCACTTACAGGTTTTTTCTTGTAACCACTTCCCTCTCTAAATAATGGATTCAGTGACAGAGGTTGATAGTCCTGGCAGAGTTATGTTCATTGATTGTTAGGAAATGGCTTCCACACTCAGTTACTGCTTAAACAATAAAATAGTAGCTGTAGTCACAGTATTTTACAGCAGTGTTTTGCAAATGGTTTACATCTTAGTATCTACCTATCCCTGTCCATCTACTCCACCTTCTTTCCTGAATTTGCTCCTGGGTTGATAATGATATGGGGAAGGTTGGTTTGAGCAGAGAGGATGATAACCATTTTTTAAAGTATTGCTTGTCCTACCTGTTGTTTCCCTGGTTGTGCTAGTTAATAACAACATTTGTGTCAGCATAATTAGTGAGTGCTAGAAAGAAGACAGAACTCTGCATTAGTATGGACTGTAAGTTCAGCAAAGCCAATGTGGTTGTAGTAGAATGCAATAAAAAATAGGGTGCTTTTTCTTAATTCTCTGTGTTTTAATATTTCCTTCAGTAGGCTTCTGCTTTAAGATAACTGCAATATTAACCTAGCAGACTTTTTCAGGTGAAATTTTTCAGATGACATCTGTGACATTTAGTAGGTTGAACACCAACATCAGAGCATGATTTGCTGTAGCCTTTTTTATGGTGACCTGAGGCAGTCTGACATTCATGTAAAAGCTATACACTATGTCTTCAGGCAAAGCTGCCCTTAGGTTCTTGCAAAAAAAAAAAAATAAAAAAAATTGAGAACTGCTTTTAAATAGACCCTGAGAACACAGAGGGTAGGAGACCCAAGAGGGACTCTCATGGAACACCTTACTCATGATGTCGTGAGGACAGGGACCCAGCAACACATTGGCCTTGCAAACTCAGCTGCATGATGTTGCCTGTTTCTGTAAAGCTGTTGTATAACTGTGACATGGCTGTCATGACAGGTATGGCATAACCTCTCATTACAGGTTTTTTATGCTGATAATTTTTCATCAAGTGCCACTGGAATAGGTGCACCCAGGAGAAAAACCTTATGTGAACAGTTATGGATGTCCTGCATTCATCTAGAGACTTTCTAAGAGAAAAAGGGCCAGAAAGCTCCTTTCCACAGCATAGACCCACCTGATTCTCACTGTGTAGGATTCAGCGACAATCTTGGGCTGTTAGGGTTTCCTTGGCAAAAAAAGATGAACAGAAACAGCATCTCTTTAGCAGCTTGTGGTGCCAGACAGCTGTTCTGGGGAACAGCAGAAGCTCCTGTAAGAAAGAGCTGCTCACATGCTATTTGCTTTCCTTCATGAGGTTGTGAGACTTAGGAACACCCGGCAGCGGGACAAAAGTTGTACTCACAATTCCTGCTCCAGATGGGCAGGAGCAGGGCCAGGAAGGAGTCTTCTCCAGGGACTACCCCTGTGTCAGCAGCAGCCCCCAGCCTGGGGGGGGACACATGGCACTGGCCAGACCGAGGCCAGTCCTTAGGGAGGAGGATAAAAGAAACAGCAATGAAATGGGTGTTCTTGGGGGAAGGAAGGATGATCAGTTGTTCCGCGTCATGGTTAAACAAAACCATTAAATAGCCCCCAGTTTCACAAGCTTCTCCACTCTGCATCTGTTAAGTCCTCTAATTTCTGCTAAATCCTTTCATTTCCTAGACTTTATCTTCCCATACCTTTCCTCTGCTTTGTTTTCTTTCAGTGGTCCATAAAATGTGAACGCTGGACAGCAGGAACTGTTGGTTTCATTACACATATGTACTATTCCAAGCAAAATGGAGCTTAGACGTTAGTGGGGGTTCCAGGCACTATTTTAAGTATTCTGCAAATGAGAATAGCACCAGATAATGATTACTTTAAAGTGGGGTCCTGATTAAAAATCAGTGTTAGAATGCAGGTGCTGGACAAGGGGAGGGTAATAATTGACAAGGACAACAGTCCTGGTCAGGGGGCTATGGACCTGTCTGTAATTTTAACCATTTTTTCCCCAGAAATTAGGACACTGAAAATTGATGGTGTTGTTTCATTGCCGGATAACTTAGGTATTTGATTATTTTCTACTTCAGGTGCTGAGATACAAACAATTCCCACCATTCTTTTGTACTTAATGAAGTATTAACCTTGAAGTCTTGAAGCCGACTTTTGCACTGCATCTCTCTGGCCTCCCTTTGGCCTGCATGCTGGATGCTTAGGATTGGCCTTGCTGCATCTGAGCAGACACTGTGCTCTCTGTATTTCCCTGGCTTCCTTGCATGCTTGAGTCACAGCTACCTTGTGACTCAAGAAAGTGGCTGAGGGGAGGAGTGAGGAGAAATGGCCACAAGGTCAGAGGATGCTGCAGGTATGGGAATTAGGAAAAAAAGAGGGTCTGATATCCCAGACTGACATTAAAGTTTATTCTTTGGGAATTGTCACTGAGATATGGATGGTAAGGAGTCAGAAGTCTGGAGGAGACCTGGAAATCGTTGGAGGAGGTTTGGAGATTAAATGGAAGGTGAAAGGCTTGCATAAAAGACAAAGTTGCAGTCAGTCTGCTCACTCCTTGTGGCAGAAAGTTTTGAGAACACTTTTCTGGGTCACTTTAGAAGTTAAAAATGAAATTAAATGTCTGGTCTTAATTACACAGGTGAGTTAGGTGTCCCATCAGAAAACTTACTTTAATTGGCTTACATTTTCTTTATCTGGTCAAGATGTTCCTCAGGAAGGGTGTGAAATAATGAGATAGATAAGGAATGTCTGTGTTTTATAGAAGCTTCCCTTTGAAAGGACAAAAATGTAACAGGGGGTAATAAGGCAAGTCTGTTTTTCTCCAAAATTAGCAATATGTTTCCCTTAAGCTTTTCTTATACAAGCAAATGTTAGTCAATTAAAAGGTAGTAGATAATAATAATTGCCACTGTTCAGTTTAATGCCGTATCTACTGTGTCTGTATGGCAGTAGAATAATAAGAGAGGGTTAATTAAACAGTACAGACCTGTTTCCAAGTTTTTAATAGTCAAAGAGGAGTAATACTCTGAGGTAATAATAGACGGTGTTTAATATTTGGCTCAGCCAATACCTGACCACAAAGCAATGTCTTCAGAGGGTTTTTTAATAGAAATAATCACTAATATTTATCTTCATATAAGATGAATTGCATAGGATTATAGAAAAAATTAGGAAAACTTTAATGTAGAAATACCAAGTGTAAGACGTTGGGGTTGTGCTGGAGTTGGGAAGTGACTGCTGCTGCTGGAAGATGCTGTTGTTCTGCAGAACCAGGTGCCAGACTGGTCCTCCAAGCCACAGTAGTTGCCGTGTAGGTAGTGAGGCTGTTTTGTTATCTCTGACTGTCTAGCTCCCCCAGAAAAAGTATATTTTGCTTATACCTTGACATTGCCTGGTTATATAAGAATATATTGAAAGAGGTGAGAGAATGCAAAAAAGAGAGTGTATTTTATACCTTCATTGAGGCCTGGGCTGGGTTTGATATGTCTGTAATTTCGCAAGGTAAAAAATGTGGCATGTTGTGAAGTCAGAAGCGGCTGTTGTCACTTAGTTTGGCTTGCCATGCACAGCCAATACAGCCATCCTTTTGAAGTTTAAAAGATTATATAGGGGGAAAAAAATGACAATAACAGGATTTCTATAACAGTCCAGGGTAAGCTGCTCTAATAAGCTAAATATTTTTGTATTAAGAAAATTTACCTTAATTCTAAAGTGAAATATTTACCTTCCCTTTTAGCTTCTGAAAGACTTCACTTTTCTGTTATATTGAAGAGTCAAGCACTTGTTTGCTTATGTACTCAAGAAAAAGAAAGTACAAGATGGGAAATGATTCCTGGATCAGCAAATCCAGATCACCATGATCACTGGAAGCTGTATAATAGATGGAGACTCCACCAAGCACATAACGTATGCCTTATCTTACTGTAAATCAGAACCTATGACCAGAGGAAGGCAGCAAGAAAGATCAAGTGGTTCTCCTGCAGTGGCAAAGGAGTTATGTGACACTAATAAAAAGAGCCTTGGAAACAAGCTAGATCCTGTGCTTTAAAAGAAATCCTAGAAAAACAACCTGCCAGACTCATTCAAATAAAAATTCGATAGCAAATCTTTTCCAACAGCTTTAAAAATTCCAGTATTTTAAAAATCCAAACTTTCACAGCCTGGGATTAAGGAAGTCATGTCTCTGTTTTTTTATTGCTAAACTAACCAGAGTGAGCTCCTGAATTGCTCTCTTTAAGGTCTGTCCTCAAACTCCATCATCACTCCTGGGATTCTTTAAGACCTTTCCAGTGTATCAAATTCTGTTGTGGATCCAGAAGTGGGCACTGTATTGCTATAGTGGTCAGAGCTGCTTCAAACACATACATAATACCATATACTGCAAATCAACATATCTGGGAGATTATACTTAGTCCAACACCTGCCATGCTATCAGCTCCATTTCAGTATGTTTCCCAAGACTGAGTCTTACAGCCAGCATCTGTGGACAACACTTTGTTCATAGATGTCTTTTTATATAATTCCGAAGCATGTGTTGCTTCCTTGCTTCCCAGCTTTCCAAGCAATCCAGGTACTTCCCTCTCACTGTCGTCCTCTGTAATTTATCACTTGCCCATTTTTCATCTCAGTTTCAAACGTTGGACTTTTGAATCTTTGGGCCAAAAAGCAATCTGTGCAGGGCCCTGTAAAAATATCTTTCATAAAAGCTGAAGGCCATTCTTTACATGCAGACACTGCTTTTAAAGGAATGTTAATTTAAACATCGTGTTTAAAACTCTTTCTCTGTTGTTACAAGTCTTTCCAGGGAAAATAGAAAAAACCCCAATCTCTAGGGTTTTCCAGTTTTATTATTCTGCATGTTTTGGAAGTGCTCTGGATACAGTTGATTTCCCCATATTCCTACGTAGTCCATTAAGTCCTTCTATAAATGCTTCAGCACATGCCTAACTTCACTCATGGGAAGTGGCCACATGGCAGTAAAGGGAACAATTCACATAAACAGAAATCTGCACAGGATTTTAGCAGGTTGTTTTCCATGGCACATACAGTAATGAACTAGGGAGTATTTAAATAAAGAAATGCAATTACACATCACAAAGCTAGTCAGATCTAAGATGGCATTTAAAAAAAAAGAGTTGGTTATGAGGAAAAATTCCAAAGATGTTAAAGTATCACTTCTTCCAACAGTGATTTTTAAAAGTTATTTATTCCTTGATTTTTCAGGTTTCTATGGCTATACCTATAGCTGCAAATAAAACAGGCCAGGGACTGTTCCTAGCCCTGAAGCCAACAAACATGGCAAAGTTTGTGTCATGCAATGTCCTAAAAGAGGGTGGCTCATCAAGTTACCCACTCAAAATGCTGCCTGGTCATGATACCCCCTGCACCATTCATGGCCTTTCCCTGGGAGGTTGTTAGTTGACCTAGATGAAAACGGTGCTATAGACCCTGCTAATGAAAAGATGAAAAACATGCTCAGACCTGCATGTCCTGTTCAGTGCTTTAATATAGATGTTGTTTACGATTCTCTACCTTTACTTTAACAGACACACCCCCTCCTATCTCATTATACTAATCAGCAATTAGCTTTTAAATTCTTAGCCTGCTAATTGAAAATGACAGCGATTTGTTCCAAGGGAAACATTCTTGAGTCTGTGACAAGGCCTCGCTGCCAGGGGGTAAAAAAGTGATTAGAAATATATACTGGTTTCTTAGCAACCATTGAGAGCTCCCCTTTCTAATATTGTACAGTTCCTTGAAAGCCTTATTAGTTCACCATACTAAAAGACCAAATAATCTCAGTTAAAAATTGATGGTATGAATAATTTTTGTAAAATTCTGGCAAGCAAGCAAGAACTTTTGGTTTGTTTTATCACTTATTTTTACAAAGACCTTGAAAATACTCAAGCACATAATATGTGTAAACAATATAGATGAGTTTTCCTTCATTTGGTAGCTCAGCTCCTACTTTACGCTCTTCAAAATTCTAGTAGCATAAATTGGAAATAGCTTACCCATGAAAGGTGTGATGAAGGAATTCCTCTTGCTTTATCTGCGGCAACCAACAACAAAAGCAGAAGCAAGAGAATAGGGTTCTCCAAATCCTCCCAGCTTACAGAATTGTAACGATATTTCATTGTCATTACTAAACTGACCTTCTTATATATGGCGAGAGTGCCTTAGACAAAGCCAACGCTGTGGAAATAGGCTTTAAGTCAGTGGGTACTGCGTATGTGAACTCTAGTTTCAGTAAGAAACCCAATGACATGATTTTATACCCAGAAAATCCTTAGGATTATATATGAACATAAAGCTATACATATAGATATGACTGCAGGACTGGGGTCTCATTAGTGTTCACATTCATATCTCTATCTATCATAATATACCTTCTCTATGGTAACAGCAGATGGTGCTGCTAGATAGTTCCCAGTCCTGCTTCCTTGTTAATGCGTAAAAGTCAAGTTTGGAGAGGAGAAGAGGGTATGTGCAGACTTTGGATGGCTGTTGACTGTTCAAAAAGAGTGTTTTTTTTCCCTGACATCATCTTGGATTGGGTGAGGTGTTGTTCAGAGATTAGATTAATATTGTATTAGACTGCAGTACTGGACTGTGCTGTAACTGGACTCCTCTTTCAGAGGAAAAAACACCACTGTTCTTCTTTCATCTGACAAAGAAAACATTGTTCTGAGCTCCTTCTGTCTCAAGATGGTTGCATAGGTGTTAGGATAAAGTTACAGATAGGATAAACACAAAAGGAAGACTAATGCACACTAGGTGTTTGCAACCTGATCTCAAGTGTCTCAACTGCCTCTATATTATACAGTAAGAACTGATTATCTAAGAGGAGGAAAGCACTCTTTTGCTGTTGCTTTCAGTCAGAGGCAGATCCTGAATTGTCTGAAAAATCTCATTTCCCCGCAGAAAATTACTGTTGTCTGAGTTACAACAGTGAGAAGCCAGCAACAGCACCTGCTGTAGTTTTGTGGGACTTCTTCCATCCAACTCAATCAGATAAGAGGATGTTTTCTCCTCCTGGGAGTAAGGATAGGAACATAAAACCCCTACTCCAGCATGCACTCCAACTTGCAGTAGTTGTTGGTCTGGGGATGGCTCTTGCAGGTCATTTCACAGAACTACAGAATAATTGAGGTGGAAAGGAACTTCTGCAGATTCTCTAGTCCAGACCCTCCACTCAAAGTAAGGTCACCCAGAGCTGTGTCCAGACAGGTTCTGAGTATCTCCAAGGCTGGAGACTCCACAACCTCTCTGGGCAACCCATGCCAGGGCTTGCCCACTCTCACAGGAAAAAAGTTTCCTGTTTCTATGGATCCTCCCATGTTTCAGTTTGTGCCTGTTGCCTCTTGTCCTGGCACTGGGCACCACTGAGAAGTTCCTGGCTCTGTCTTCTTTACTGCTGCCCCTACTCAGGTATTTACACATTGATAAGATCACCCCTGAGCCTTCCCTTCTCCAGACTGAACAGTCCCAGATCTCTCAGTCTTGCCTTATGTGAGAGAAGTTCAAGTCCCTTAATCATCTTTGTGGCCCTTCTTTGGGCTTTCGCCAGTTCGCCCATGTCTCTCATACGGAGGAGCCCAGGGCTCCTCCAGGTATGGAGTCACCAGTGCTGAGTAGCGGGGAAGGATCACCTCACTCGACCAGCTGGGAATGTTTTGTCTAATGCAGCCCTGGGGGCTGGTGGCCGCCTTTGCCAAAAGGGCTCATTGCTGGCTCACGTTCAACTTGATGTCCACCAGGACCCTCAGGTCATTTTTTGCAAAGTTGCTTTCCAGCTGGCCTGCCCCCAGCATATACCAGTATCTGGGATTATTCCTCTCCGGGGCAGGAATTGGCATTTCCCTTTGTTGAACTTCATGAGGTTCCTGCTGGCCCATTTCTCCCTCCTCTTAAGGTCCCTCTGAATGGCAGCACAACTGTCTGATGCATCAACTACTCCTCCCAATTTTGTTATCACCTGCAAACTTGCTGAGGGTACAGCCTCCTATACCATTATACCATTCATTAATGAACTTATCGAACAATTTTGGCCCCAGTAACAGTCCCTGGAGTACACCACTAGTGACTGGCCTCCAGGTGCACTTTGTTTCACTGATCACAAGCTTTTGAGCACAACAGTTCCAACAGTTTTCAATCCACTTCACCATCCACTTATCCAGCTCATACTTCATTTGTCTGTCAATTAGGATGTTATGGGAGACAATGTTAAAAGCATTACTAAAATCAAGATATACAGCATCCGGTAGTCTCCCCACATCCACCAAGCTAGTCATCTCATCTTGGAAGGTTAGGGTGTAGTGAGGCTCAATGCATGTGATCTTTGGATTTCCTTCCCCACTCTCTGCACACTCAGAGAGCATCTCTAAGTTACTCTCAGGTCACCTGTCCCTGCTTCCACCTCTTATATGCTTCCTTTTAAAGTCTGAGTTTTGTTAGGAGTTTCTTCTTCACCTTTACAGGCCTACTGCTGTTTTTACTTGGTTTCCTGCAGGTTGGGATAAGCCATTCCTGAGCTTAGAGGAAATTATCCCTGAAAATCAGCCAGCTCTCCCTGACACCTATTCTCTCTAGTGTGGTCTCCCATGGGATTCTTCCAAGCAGATCTCTAACAAGCCAAAGTCTGCTCTCCTGAAGTCCAGGGTTAGAATCCTGCTTTCAGCGCTGCTCACTGATCTCAGGATCTCTCCTCATTGGCTTCTCAGCCACCTGTGTCAGAAAGTTATCATCAGCACTCTCCAGAAACCTTCTGGGTTGCTTGTGCCCTGCTAGTTTGTCCCTCCAGGATATATCAGGGTGGTTGAAGTCCCCCACAATGACCAGGACCTGCGAATATAAGACTTCTTCCCATTGCCTGAAGAAGGTCTCATCTGCCTTTTCCTCCTGATCAGTAGGTCTATAGCAGACACCTACAACAACGACATCCACTGTGGTCTGCCCGTTAATCTTGACTCATAATCCCTCAGCTGGCTCATGGCCCATCCCTCAGCCGCCCTCCATACATCCCCCCTGGACTCCCACATAAAGGGCAAAGAGCCTTCTTCAAGGGACCAAAAAAAGTCAGCAAAATAATCAAACTGAGGTAATGGCTGAAGTCCTTGCTGTGTATTTAGGGCTGCCCAAGGCACAGAGACACCCAGCTGTGTTACAGTGACAGTGCTGAACAGAGGTAAATATGCATGTTGCCAACACGTTAGTTTACTCTCAGCAGCACAGAGCTGCTCTGTGTCCCTAAAAACAAAGGCTAACAGACAAAGACAAATGATCTGTTGTAACTAGGACACTGATCGGTAGTAAAATAGACATATAGGAGAAAAATGCCCATTTTCAATAAAAAATGGGGACTTGCATATATATTTATAGAAGAAAAAGCTCTTTATGCCTGAAGTTATGCGCAAGACATTCCCTAAACAAGGAGAAGTTGCAGTGTAGGAAGAATAATTTAATATTAAACACAGCATATATAGTGGCTAAACTTGGTATACCAATCTCTGTTTGCTGTCCTAAGTAGCAAACACTCTCCAAGCTGTGTCTGCGATAAACCAAATTTGTGTTGGTGTGAAGGGAGAGACACTACTAGGAGAATACATACCTACTGGCTGCCAAAATTCTTTTTCAGTTTCAATTAGAAATAGCTGTTATAGAGATAAATGTCTTTGTGTGTAAGACAAAGACATTTTTTTATCAGACATTACTTGGGGGATCTGGAGGAGTTCTGCTTGTATAAAGGTGGAATTATTGGATCCATGGCTAGTAAAATCAACTGGGGTGACAAATGTGGTAAATTATTGTCAGCCATGGGAAAATGAAAATGGGAATGTCAGTGGCTGTCTGGCTCAGAGAGCAAGGTGCTAGACTATTCTACTTGAGCATTGCAGATAATCTGATTTTCATCTCTGGTAAAGTGAAGCAAGAAGAATCTTACAGAAATACTAAAATTACAAGTAATTTCCTATGTGACATTTTATCTAAATCTTCCTGAAGTTTCTTATAGAACTGAAACCTAAATTGTGCCAATAAGCTCCTGATTAACTGATGAATTTTTGCATTAGGGGTAGATATCTTCCTTTCTTATTCAGCTTGAATAATCCATAAAATCTCTACACTCATGAGTATTCTTAATACATGACATATCTATATGCACCTTCTTACTAATGTTGCTAAATATGCCTTCATAATATCTAAAATGAAAATAAGCAAAAGGTGCCAATAATTCTTGGTCCTACAGAAGCATAAAGTAGAAAAAATCATAATTCTAGATATTTTGAAATCTAAAGCTGTAATCCTGCAAAGACACAGGAGCAGAAGGGAATCCAGTGTAAGTGAATATAGTGGTGGCTATCAAGGGCAAAAATATTATATGATCTCTTGAATAATTATGAAATTAATGGAAGATGCATACACTATCCTACAGACTCTGTTGCAGTCTGTTCTCCTTGTGTTTTTTGCTTTTCACACATTTTCCATAATGATAACTAATTTGGAACTTAGCAGAACTATATTCAGCTGAAGTAACTATTGGACTGCTACAACCAGCAGAGCAGCTGGGAGAATAAGCAAGAACAGAGTACTTAGTCCTGGGAAGTCTGTGGAGGAGTGGGATTCAAAGAAACCAAACAAAATCTGAAAGAAACTGTGTATTAAAAAGAGCACTGAAAACTAACATAAATACACCTTTCATTCTCTCTTACATGAATTACTTTTCCATTGTAAAGGGATATGGTACCATTTGCATCCAAATGTACAGCCAGAATTGCATATAAAAAACCCCCCAAACTCCTCTTTTCTCTGTAGTGTTATATGAGAACTTTAAAAAAGTTATGTTCTTTTCTGGGTATCTCTTTTCTTTCTCCTACTGTTATATTCAAGTCCAGAGAGCATAACTGAGCTAGTGATTTAGTCAGGCAAAGTTCCTGTTTTAAGTTATTTGCAAATGAATGTGTTGATCCTACATTGGTTAAATATGATCTTAACTTCATCTGTAAATTGGAAAAGTCTATGCAATGTGATATATAAATGCTGTAAAATGGCAGCAATTAACTAACACTTGGAAGATGCCAGACAGGAAGGCCTGTTCTGCCATACCCACAAGAAATATCGCAAGCAGGCAAAACAGCAAATGGACTGTTAGCAATTAGTAAGGGAAGAACAGAAAGTATAGCAGTGTATGTTGTTATGCCTCCACTTAGGCCATGGTGAGCTGACATTTAGCAATTCTATTTCCTCCATCTTACAAGGCTATAGCAGAACCGAGAAATTTTTAGAGAAAGGTTGCAGGATGTTTAAAGTTAAAACATTGTTTTCCATATTTTGAATAAATAAAGCAGCAAGGGCTCTTCAGGCACCCCTGGATAAGAGTAGGAGTTGACTGAGGTCTATAAAATCATGAATGACATTGAAAGGACTTTCATTATCACCACATACACAAAACAATTAATCCTTTATGAGCTTATCCTGAATTAGCTGTGAGTATACACGTGGAACTGATGCTAGTTTAGTTAGCATTGATGGTTACGGTCCCTGATGGTCCTAAGTCGCTGAGGTTGAGTTGGCCAGTCCTCGGAGCTCTTTGATGTGGGAAGCCAGAAATGAAGTGGGCTGTGTTCCCCATTTTTTCTTATCCATCCTTGAAGTTTTATGCTTTTCTGCCCCATCCCCCAAACAAAAGGGGGTGATATCATCTGTTCTTGATATTTTGTTTTTGGGATCAGGCTTTGTACTGGTTTTGCTTATTTTGCAGGAATTCCGGTTCCATCACACACCCTTCCTGCCCACTCTACGTTCTTAGTTCTCATCTTGCAGAATTTACTACTTGCACATGTTTTTCTGTGCATCCCGTTTCTGAAGCCATATCTCAAGGCACCATTTTTATTTTGCAGTTATGGCTATTATTTATATTTTAACTTATTTGCATGACAAAATACTATTTGTGGCCTTACAGTATTCTAATATGCTTTTATGATGATGCTGATCATAGTATTTTAGTGTGCTTTTGTAGACGTTTAAGGCAAGTGAGTATTTATTATAACTTGCTCTGTGTGCATCTATCTTATGGCTGCAAGAGGCCTCTGCTTGGGCTACAGGTTAACTAGTGGATAGTACATTCACAGCCAACAAAAGCAGGCAATTTTTCATAAAACCTGCAAACCTCCTTGTCAAAGATTTTCTTAGTGCTAGAACTGTGTAAAAATTTAAAATTAAAAAGAGTAGGCAAATTCATAGATCAGAAATTTATCAAAGGCTATTGAATATAAAGATGTGACATTTGGGATTTATTGCCAAAACCAGATATCCTACAGTACATGACACATCTGCACAGACTTAGCAGATGTGCACAGGACCTGTAGGAGACCCCTGCCCTCCTGGAGCAGCAGCTGGGCGCCAAGTAAGATACACACAGGGATTTGAAATAGCAGCAGGCACCTACATTTAGGTACCTGAATCCCATCCCAGTCTGTCTCAAAAAAATTTGAGGCACTGTTGGAGGCTACGTACCTGTCACATTGTCAGACAGATGGACCTTCAGTCTAACTCAGTCCTACTGTTTTTGTGTAACGTAAACCTTGCCAGGGAATGAAGATGGAAGATCTCTGGGGCATGGGCTGAGGTTAGTCTGAAGTGACATTAGCATTACAGCTATGTATAGTCTAAATTCAGGCAAAATCAATGGTAGGGGAAATGTGATGAAGCTGTTGGCTGAGGGAAAGATATGTATCATTAGAAGCTGAAATATATCTGACTGTCAGGTTACAGACCTAGGGGATGGCCTGTAAATCACAAATGGGAACCTGAGACAGTCAGCCACAGCTCAGTCTGTGGTCCTGAGCAGCAGGATGGCAGAGTCCTGCTGCGCCTGAAGAACAGCACATCACTCCTTCACGGCATGCTCCTTGTCACTGCATCTCAAAAAAAGAACCAGTGTAGCTGGTGCTAAGCCTGTAGAGAGGGGAAGAGCCCAGGAAAAGGAGCAGCCTGTTACTTGGTCGTCAGCTTGTAGAAGACACACAAATGAAGACAATCGCTCATTGAGTGAAGACACCCAAAAGAGATGTAGGGCTGGTATCAAGCTGTGACTGAAGTGGTTTGCTTAAGGACTTTTAACTGGGTTGTGAATGACTGCAATTTCACTGAAAGAAGAAAGACATTCAAGGTCTTTTTGCTGGTTGTGTGTATTTTCTCCTTTCATCTTTAATATCTTCAGAATAAATCAGCTTCACCAGTAATCTGTGAGAGGGAAGAGTGCGGTTTTGACTGATCCTATCAGTGGTCTGAATAAAAGACCAAATTGCTGGTGAGTGCCAAGACCCGATATACCCTTGGAAAGAGCTGAGACCATCAGTCCTGCAACAGCAGAATACAAAATAATGTGCAGACCAGATTTCTAATGATGGTCAAAGATTTTTATGGTCAACAAAATTGCAAACAATCTGCATAAATGGAAGCTGATCTTGTTAAAGCCAGTGCAAATACAGAACAGCACAGCTGTGGTTAGTGGACTCCCCTGTTTTACAAAACAAAATAAAGGTTAAAAAAATCAGGTCCAAATGTATTGCAATGGATTCTTCTAACATCGGAGTAAAATAACCATTCAATCCTTTCATAGGGTTGTTACAAACTCTAACTGAACTCCTGATTGTTACCTTCCTTTCTTTCTCTAGCAGATAGAGTTAAAAACTTCATTTCAGTGCTGGTATTTTTATTGCACAAGTCTGCCTGGCACTGTTCCAGTGTACAAAATGGAAATAACAGCATGCCTGAAAGTATCTGAATCTGACAAGAATAAAATTCTCTTAAATAGAGACTTAGCAGCGTATATTCTGGTAATGGACTTGCCGTGACACTGACATTGTCAGTTGAAAGACAGATGTGAGTACAGGAAGGATGTAGACTGAGGGGGATTTTGCAATGTAATGAGAAATACCTTAATGTATGATCTGAAAGGAAGAAAATGTTACGGGCCCTGGGTTTGATACTGTTGGCTGGATTTTTTTCTTAGTTACACCAATTTAAGTACAATCTATTCACCTTAAAACCACGCCAGTAAATGCAATCAGGATCTTTTCCATTTTGTCTGTGTACTTAGTGTTTAACTGTCTACAGAAAATGAACCCTAGACATGAGTATGAAAATCTCTCTTGGTAGAAGTTATGGCCAGGTGAACAATGGCTCTGCCATTCCCTTTGGATCTCATCTAGCTTTTGTTGATGTCAATGGTAGTAGTAGGACTACTGTGGCTACTGGGTGGAGCAGGACTGTGATCTCAATTGCTGTAATCCAAAATAATATTGAACAAGTATCATCACATAAAAGATACTGTAACTGGCACACCTATTCTTAAAATTAGATGCTTGTCTGTGTGAGAACTATGCAGGTGTGGTGGGTTGACCGTAGCTGGATGCCAGGTGCCCACCAAAGCCGGTCTATCACTCCCCCCTCCTTCGCTGGACAGGGGAGAGAAAAAAAATATAACAAAGGGCTTGTGAGTCGAGATAAGGACAGGAGAGATCATTCACCAACACTGTCGCGGGCAAAACAGACTCAGCTTGGGGAAAATTAACTCAATTTATTACACTTCAAAATGGAGTTGGGTAATGAGAAATAAAACCAGATCTCACAACACCTTCCCTCCACCCCTCCCTTCTTCCCGGGC
>JANZLQ010000027.1:18132413-18150506 GCA_026212715.1 Elanus axillaris | reverse complement strand
TCTAGCGAAGAGGGGGGGGAGTGATAGAACGACTTGGTGGGCACCTGGCGTCCAGCCATGGTCAACCCATCACAGAATCTTTTTAGTTGCTTCATAACCAAGGATGATAAAAAACTTACACCCTGTGTTTTAGCTATTTACTTGGAATTAGATGTACAACTGAAAGGATGTCAAATGCCAAATATGCAATGGAAAAGATTATGAAGTGATAAGATGCTTTCACATAATTGCTCAAAAGATCTTAATCACGTGTTTAAATTTTGTTAGCATTAAGGGTACTCTGTGTTTTGCTGAATGCAGGTTAAATATATGGGTCTTTGCTTCTATGGTTCATATGGGTCTATGAGGTGAACTGGAAATTCTAGCTAAGAGCTGGTACAAACTATGATGAGGCCATGAAAGGAAAAGTTCTTCTTATCCCAATGAAATAACTCTGTGTAATATATGACTTGGGAGCTCTTTCTTATTCACATCTGCTATAGTTATATCCTGTACTTCACAAATCTTTCAGGGGAAAGAATGACAAAATCAAATGCCTTTCCCTTTTTTCTTTTTTTTTAAAGAGAAAGACCATAACATGAAATTCCTAGTCAATTTTTTTGAAATCTAAGTAGATTAGGTGAATTCTCAAAGGACAGGACACAAAGACTGAAAGCAGATGTAAACACGGAATGAATCAAAATGAATTAAACACTGTAACAGTCATAGAAACCTGGAAAGTGATTTGTCATTATCCTTTTTCCAAAAGCGAGTATTTAAAAAAGACTCGTCAGCAACATCAAGTCAATACTGAAAATCGGGGATAGCTTCTAGAACCATCAATTACGTGCATGAGAGATAACGTATCCTATTAAGAATGCAATCTGAACAACTATCCAAGGAAGACTTTTCTTTTTCCTTTGTGTTTTCCTACAGCTTTTTTGTTGCAAAGAGAAAGCAGATGATAAGTTCCTTTCCAAAAATCACATGGAAAAAAAGAAGTGAGAAGGGAATGAAGATGGAGCCTACTTATGCATTGCCAATGATTTGAATGGGCAGGGAAGTAATCTGCACCACAAAAATAACCATCAAGAGGAATTTAAATGAGAAGAAAGGGAGAAAATTGTGGCCTTAGGTCAGAATGAACTGTGCCAGTGTAATTTTAGAGAAACCCTTCCTATGTTTCTCTCTGCCTGTTCGCTTCTGTCTTGATTCATTGTCCTGACTACTCCATTGTTCTGTTGGTGATCCTGTTGTGTGCTTGTTCAGCTCAAGCAGCTGAAAACAGACCTTCAGCAATACAGGACCCAAAAGACATGGGAATGTCTCTAAGGGGCTAGACAAAGGTCTATCGTGGCATAAGAGACTCCCTAAAGAGGAGTCTAAGGGAATAACAGGCTTTCCTCACTGCTCTCAAAAGAGCATTGGGTTTAGCCAGGCACACTGGGGCTGTGCAGCCATAACAGAGCTTCTAGTGATGTGCAGCTGAAAGTACATTACACTCACAGAAGAAGTTTTGAATATATCCAGTTTTTTTTACAGATGTAGAGACTGGGACATGCACAGAGGTGTTTGTTAGACAGAGTGAGGAAGTCCCTTATAAGCTTGCAGTGAGTGAATTGCAGCTCCTACCTTCATTTATTTCAAAGAGCATGAATCCTGAGCTAAACTAAAAGCTTAATAGGATGCTTGTTACAAGGTCCGTATTGTCATTTCAGGTTCAACTTCATAAAAGATAGTGAATGAAGCCTATTTTCTTTTTTTTCTTGTTTTAAACCTATTTTTGGCTGTTCTCATAAATGCAGATGGTTATCCCAGTCTTACAAGCCTTGATTTACTGTTTGATGCTCATCCCTCATTGCACTATATGATCAATTTACTTGTTTGATCACTTACAGCCCAATTTCCAGATCTTAAAGACTTTTCAATATTTTTGTCCTCAGAACCAATAGAAATGTACATATATAAGAAGATATTATTTAGTTGTTTACAAAAGATACACTTCATGCTTTTTAAAATGAATGCCAGGATAGAGTATTGTATGTCCAGCCTCTCATTATAATTTGCCATAGATGTATAGCTTCTATACATTCATAATATAGACCATCTACTTGCCATAAGTGTATAGCTATTAGACCTTTAAAGATCCCTTCCAACTCAAACTATTCTGTGATTCTATGAACTATTCTATGATTCTATGATATTACTGCAGTTTTTAGCAAATACTGGATTCCTGATGCATAAGCCCTGTACAAAAACACAGGGTAAGACATGGTAAGTATGTCTACATACTAAATCACCATATTGGAGCTAAAGGAAGGAGCTGAGACTGGATCCAATAGATGTGTCTACTGTAAAATGGAAGGTCACAGCTCAAATTCAAATATTGCTTAACAGTTAATTGCCTTGGTTAACTGTTAACTCTCTGCTCCTGGGCCATTTTGTCTACATCACTTGAATGCAAAGACTTTGGGGAATGTTCAGACTGGTCACAAAAAAGTGATATGGATGGGAGTGCAGCACTTTTAGGTCCTTTG
This sequence comes from Elanus axillaris, assembly GCA_026212715.1. Classification (NCBI taxonomy): domain Eukaryota; kingdom Metazoa; phylum Chordata; class Aves; order Accipitriformes; family Accipitridae; genus Elanus; species Elanus axillaris. The sequence continues at coordinate 18,147,990 of JANZLQ010000027.1, read as the reverse complement.
CTCCTTGATGTTGGCCTTCAGCTGTATCTCAGCAAGCTTGTACCTTGAGGCACCCTTGCATGTCCTCATGCCATCCCCTACAAGGGAGGTAGTGCATTCACTTGCTTAACTGCTAAAGATCTCTGTGTTGGGCTGCAGCATAGCCCTCACCTTTGTCAGGCACTGTGAACTGAAACCCCACTCAAAATAAAAGAGCACTTTCTTTGGGCTGCAGGAGTTTGGGACCCATTTCTGACACTGAGGCCAGATAGCACAGAAAAGCCTACTTCTATACTTCTAAAATCTGTTACAGTCAAAACCAGAGTGTCTGCACCTGAACCGCCTGTTGGGAGCAGTTCTTGGTCCATGCGACATCCCAAACTCTTGAGAATTGTTTAGGGAGTGGTATGGGACTCCCACGCCAGAGGCTATTCCAGCAACTGAAAGGTACAGACAATTTAATTCTGGGCCGGAGGTTCATTATTTGATGTTGTTTAATTTACCAGTATAGGAATAGCCAAGGAATGGCCTGGACCCACCTTGGTGCTCTGCACCAGGGATGCAGCCAGGCCACATCACAAAGGCTCAGGCTCCTGGTCCTGTTCTGTTTAATGGTACAGAGGTTGCTTTCCAGCCCTACTACTGGGTGATTCTGGGTACCTTTCTACTGACTTCAAATTAGAAGGCATATGCTTACCTACCTACCTGACTCTGCATCCTGAGTCTGAATTTCCCATGTTCAGGTCCTTCACCTGTGACTGACCTGGCTTTCTGCTTCAGAGTTGAAGAACCCTCCCTTATGTTAGCAAACGTATTTCAATCCATCATGATGTTACTTCACTGCACCCTTTTCTTGTTGTTCTATGCTTGTTAACTGTCACATCTCAGAAGTTTGTCTAAGGAGCAAGGGAGTTCACACCAACTTCTTCCTAATGGATCTCCACCTATGTGTTAGGTAACCGTAAGGTTTAGAGCAGCTTTTCTATCTTTATAAGTTTATTTTTCATAGGATGTATATAGTATCACAGTTCAGTGTTTGTAACTACTTGGCTTCATGAAACTGCGTGTTCATTAATGTAATTGCTATACTGGGAGATATTCTACACAGCCCATTTCATAGTGATGGGTTTCTTTTGATCTCATTTTGTATTAACCACCATTACTTTCTCTCCTCATCAGTTTTTCTCAATCTTTAAATTCCCTGGTGCCCCAAATGTGTTAGTTATAATCAGTACTTTAGTGCTCGTCCAGAAATGTAAACTCCACTGGAAAAATTGGTTTTGGGTGAGATGGGTATTTCACTAGCCAGCTAAAACAATGTGGTAAATATTTGTGCTATTCTGATGTTCAGTTATTCATGTTCTTAACTTTATAGGTCCATCCTAGGTGGTCTGAGAGGAATTTGCTATCAGTCTTTGTTTCTGTGTGTGCTGTGGAGTGAACTAGAGGTTGTTTTTATAAGAATATAGTATTGTCAGGCTATTTTGGATGAAGCATGAAGTTACAAAACAACCAGTCAGAAATTGATTGACCTTAAATACATAATAGCTTTTATCAGCAAGCATTAAATTTTCAAGCAAATTCTTCTGAACTCTTTCAGACATATCAGCATTGGGAAGAACATCTTCCTGAACTGGTCAGAGGTCTAACTTTTTAAGTCTTTTCAATCTTTTGCTGGTATGCTTGGAAACAGCCTGGCAAAATTTAAACTGTTAGGAAGCTGCAATGACTACCTATGTCTCCCATCTTTATCAAGTTGTTGTTGCTTGTGTGGTAATTAGATAGTAAGTAGACTATAAATATGTAATTCTAACAGATTTTTCACTTTGATATTGAAACCATCAAGCTTTCCACTCAGGTATAACATTACCTGTAGTAAGAAAAATAGAATTCTTAAAAAGGGTTTTAAAATGAAAAATCACATTTCTCCATCTAAAAATGAAGAAATAAACAATTTTCTTTTTTTTTTTTCTTCAGGTATCTTTTAACATCTGAAATCACTCATCAAATGTGAATAATGGTTACTGGTGCTTGAAAAATTTATTTTTAGCCAAATTAACTATCCCTGTGTTTTTCTTCCAGTGATGATATTACCCAGCTCCAGTTGTGAGCATCTGACAAGGAACTTGCTCCTGTTCTTTGTTGTCTCAGCCACACCGGCATCCCACACCATCACGTGGGCTCTGAGGCATTATGGGGACACAACGACTGCTAACGCAGAGTTTGAATTCTTTGTCTCATATGAGGGCAAAGTTGGGCATCAGGATAAAGGAGCCTAAATATATCAGGGCGCAATGCCTATCAGCAGGAATGCATTTTCTGCTGGAAAACACGGTCACCAATCTGTCATCCCTGTCACTGGCACTAGGTGCTGGCAAGCATTGCCATCAGTCCCTGTGCTATCTGCAGACCGACTTTCTTCCATTCATGATCTTTTGTAAATGTAAATTATGTGAAATTGTTTCTGATTTGGGATTGAATTACTGAAATGTGTTAACTGGGAGGGGAGAGTGGCACATAGCAAATAATAAGCAGATGATGAGGTTTTTGGTATAAACTTTATGAAATATGAATATTCATGCTAGTGTTTATGAAACACGCGGGAGCTGAGAGCATTTCCTCTGCTATCTAGAAGAAGTGTAAATACTTCATATGCTTGTGAATGTATTTTCTTATTGCTTTTACTTTTTTCCTTGAGATCAGCACCGTGTTCTGTGTGCTGAACATAAAACCCCAAATACATTTTGATAGTGAAAATATTTGTTTCAGTTAATGAAAATCTCTTATGTGGGCTGTTATTTCCTGTGAAATGTGGGATGCTTTTTATAACTTGAAGGTGGTATTAGATTTTTAATTATATGTTGCTGTGTAATACTACTTAAATAGAACTTGAGAAAGAATTCTTGTGTAGAGAATAAGTGAAATTTAATGCATGGGTTCCATTTAATTAGACATTTTCTGCTTTAATAGTTGAATTCCCTATCCAAATTTCATTTCTATAATCCAGCCATGTTTAGACTGTTGACATAATGTTACTTCATCAAACATTCACTGCAACCTTTGCTTTCCAAAATTCTCATTACTCTAAGATTAATTGAGAATATTTGCATAATGCCAAAAGACAATGAAGTTTCTCATGAAGTGGATTCCTCCCCCCTCCACGGTTTTAACAGTCTAATGAGTAAAGTCAGTGAGTAAGATTCAACCGTCGAAGCAGCACTGTTACTGTGGGTTTTACAAATGACAGAAAATATTGGAAGTATGGTAGGTGCATTGGAAAATATATATTATTGTTTGTCCTGTAAAAGCCTCATTTCTCTCTTTGTTACTCAAATACATTATGTGAAAGTTCCTTCCATAAAAGCTCTTGTCGAACTTATCAGATAAAAATTACTTTAAGTTTTGAATTCACCATCAGTGAAGATAAAGCTTTTTAACCACCATTTTTATGAAATCTCTCACAAGATTATTTTAAAATTATATGTAAAACAGTTCTGGATAAGGTAGCAATGTGGGGCAGGAGTGAGGAATTCTGTTGGTTTATCTTACCAGTAGAGCCAAGGTCCTGTCTACTGCTGTGTGCAGGTTAACTATACCAGCAGTTTTCTCTTTCTGGATACTTGGGTCATAACTGGAGATGTGGGTCAGTACAAATGCCATGTCAAGCATGGAAAAGAACCTCTCATATGTACAAAGGGGGAAAGGGAGAAGGCAGGAATGAGATAAAGGAAGTGTTTCCCCTTCCCCTTAAACTGTAATGAAAGAACATGGAAGTAAGTGTTGACTTGAAACAGGCAGACTGGTTTTCTGCCCTAAACTGCAGTCAGATGTGCAAAAGGCAGAGGGGAGAATGGTAATCACCACTGTAAATTGTTCTAAGATAATCAGAGGAGAAAATAACATGGAAATTCAACCTTTTTCAGAATTAAGAACCATCTGCATCCTGCATTATGGTCTTAATTCTCTTACTTCCTCGAGAAGGCACTTGGCTGTTTCAGAAATCTCTTTCAATATTGTGTGCAGTGCTGGTGTTATGGGTTAATAGCGCTCATGGACTCACTTTTTGCATTGAAAAATGACCATGGAGCTCTTCTAACACAAGTAATTGGCTAAGAGGCCAATTCATATCTGTGAGAAACAGAAAGTGTTCTTTAAGAGATCACTGATATGTTGGTGTCACTTAAAGTTTGCTGTTTCATTATCACTGGAGATTTTAACTATGGTCAGCTTTTAGTCATGTAGTAAGAATCAAATTTGTTTCATATTAAGGTGATAGAGGGAGAATAGGTATGTTTCTGAGTAGAGGTATGTTTGCAGGAGAGATTGCATAAAATATTATTACCTGAAATATAAACTATTCATCTTGTGAACTGCTCTGGTAGGCTTTAAAGAAAAGAAGGCACCATATTTAGCCCCCCCAAATCTAACTTTCGATCCCTTCCTTCCTATTTTATTTTTAATCTTGTTTCCAATCTTTAGAATAATCTACTTGCCATCCTTTCTTTCTACATGAGGAAATTCTTTGACGAGGGCTTCTGTGACTCCATCTTTTAATCTTTCTTTTGGAGGTATTTCTAAAATCATAACAATCTCAGGAAGGATATTCAGCAAGTAAGTAGTCAGTACCACCACACACACTATATATATATGCATACACACATATACACGTATATACAAAGTAGCAGCCATAAAACAAAATAAATATTGTACTTCCCCCCGCCCTGCCCCGAAAAAGGCATAAGCAGCCTGTGGAACTAATTGCCACAGGCTGTTGTTGCAGAAGTTATAAGTGTATTTCAAAATGGAACAGGAAAATAAACAATAGAGTGAGATTGTCTGGGACTATTAAGTGTTAAGTGTTGAACGCCACTTTTGTCTCAAAGCTCCTTAACAGTTTTTTAGGCAGAGACCCCATCTTAGGCCTCAGCTGCAGAGTACCTAGTGTGTTGTCAGATGTCTATGAACATTATTTCTGGAAAAAGCATGGCTAACTAATTATATTGGAAGCTCTCACTACTTCTGTACAAAGAGTGACCCCTCTGAGGGTTGGAGGGCTTGGCAGCGTACTTGGTTTTCCTGGGATGTAATGTTTGCAGAAGTATTCTTTGAGATGGTGCTGCTTTTGAGTGTATGACACTGTCACATGGCCTCTGAGAAATTTGTAAAGACATGAATGGTAGGGAACAAAAGTGTTTCTCTTAAGCCTGAAAATAGATACGCCACACTGTTATGTATGTGGGAAGGTTATGTAACATTCCTTTACAAAGTCCCTGTTAAGCCATGATTTTCTCTCTATCTGAAAGTATCCCACACAAAACAAATACCTGATGAAACACCCACGACATTCCTAATGTTTTTGCTCATCCTATTTATCTAATGGAAGCCAAATGATTGCTCTCAGGGCCAAAGGGGTGCCCAGGGCTCCCAGAGAGGACATGGTGTGCCAGCTGCAAAGGAAAAATCTGCAGGCTTCTTCTTAGTTGGACATACTGACAACCACATGGCTGGTGGGATGTGAAGCTCAAGGCCATCTACACTAATAACAGGTCAATTTCTTGTCTATAAAATTCCTTTTTATACTATGGCTTTCACCCTTGCTTCTTTCTGTGCATTTTCAGAAGACAAGACTGATGATGGAACACGTAATGTAAATCAGTGGGCTGCCAGGAGAAAGCTTCATGCATTTATGTGTGATAAAGCACTGTATTTCTCCTTTAGTAGCTCTTCAAAGAGAATCTGATTTCTCTTGCACTGACAGAAGTCCTAGACATCACTTGAACCTTGACTCTGCATCTTGTTGCCTCATCACAAAAACCCAACATCCTTCATCCTGTGCTTTGGACCTTAAACTTGTCAGTAGGTGGAAGGATACCTGGCTAATTCTTCACTACAAAATTAGTTTGTAGGCTAATAGCTGAGATAGCCTGTCTTTAGAGCTAAGCTTTTAAAAGATATCTATGTCAAGTGTTGACTTATTATTTATATCAGTTTCACTGATAGTACCTAAACAGCTTTATTTTACATTCCAGATTAATATAGGCTGAATCTATCTTATGCTTCAACTCACACAGGTGTGCTGAGGAGAAATGGGTGTATTTATTCCTATCATAGTGTTACCTAGTGCAAAATGTTGTATTTTGCCTTGCTGAGCCCCAAAAGAGTTGGTTAATGCTGTTGAGAACACTTCTTTACTCTGAAAGAAGATGCACAGCCCTCCTTAGCGACAGCTTGTAGAAAAGGGTAATTGCACACCGTTCCTTCATTTTGGGTTAAGAGTAAAGTGGTCATTGCAGAATGTGCCACTTCAGCATTGCCTCAGCACCACTAGACTGATCATAGAATCATAGAATGGGTTGGGTTGGAAGGGGCCTTTAAAGGTCATCTAGTCCTCTCCCCCTGCAATGAGCCATCTTCAACTAGATCACCAGTGCTGTTTGATAAATGACACTTTTTTTTCCTTACCTGCCCACTCTACATAAGCATCTCTCTGGAAGGCGGAGCAGAATGGAGATGCCATGGCTAGGCTCTGTGATATTGTCACAGGGATAGGGAACTGGAATGATAGGAACAAGAACAGTAGGTCCCTGCATTGAATCCACTGAAGCAAGGAGGTGAAATAATGGGGGTTCAGCCTACTGCCCTGCTTCTGATTTACATCATAAGTGCTCAGTTCTGGAGTAGTGAAAGGCTAAATCATGTTCTCTGGGTGAACTTTGCTCACTATAATCTCATTATAATACCAAAACACGCCTCCATCCCAAAAGCTACCTGCCTTCAAGGTGCAACCACCTCTCACTGAGCATGTGCTCTGAATTTTCTCTAGCATATATCTTTAAAAGTAAAGCAAGGAGATTTTATACCGATCAAAGTAAAGGTATGTATGACTAGAGTCACTCAAGCTCCACCCGGAAAGTAAGAAAATATAAAAGGGCTTAAGAGAGGCAGAATGTCGGGAAAGACACCATCACAGACAAGTTGGGAGGACATCACTGACTTCTGGGACCAGCTGACTGGCTGAACCTCTCTTCCCCGCCCAGGGCTGCCTATTGGGTTAGATTTGAACCCTCAGTTATATCGAGTGTTTCCCTGGGAAACTTAGAAAACTCTATAGGGTTTTTCCATAATTTAATGTGCTTGTAGTCAACTGTATTATTATTTGCACATGCTTTGCAGACAGTGTATTTATCACCAGCAATCTAAAAGAACCTGTACTGTTGCTTTAATAAACCATACTATTCATTAAAATCTAGCCGTGATAGTTCTCTCCTTAAACTAACTCCTTAAGTCTGGCCATGACAGTTCATTGAACATGACTAAATTGAAAGTACCGTGCACTATTAGTAGATCCGTAATCGTGATAGTTCAATATATTGAATGTGATCGGACTTTTAGTGCTGAATTGGACATCACTGAGCTTCTAAGCCTAGCTGCCCCCAGCCCCTCTGATATCTGAGGACAAGCTGGAATGCAAGGGGGGGTTTATTTTCTGCCAAAGTCTGTTACGCTTTAATACAACAGCTCCACACAGCCACTTGCTCAATCCCACCCACGCCCAGGGGGATGGGGGAGAGAATAGGGGGAAAAAAAGTAAAACTCGTGGCTTGAGATAAAGACAGTTTAGTAGGACAGAAAAAGAAGCAAAAAAAAAATAGAATACACAAAACAAGTGATGCATCATACAATTGCTCACCACCCGCTGACCAATGCCCAGCCAGTCCCCAAGCCACAGTGTCCCCTGGCCGACTTCCCCAGTTTATATGCTGGGCATGACGTGGTATGGTATGGAATACCCCTTTGGCTCGTTTGGGTCAGCTGTCCTGGCTGGGTTCCCTCCCAGTTTCTTGTGCACTCCCAGCCCCCGCTGGCAGGACAGCATGAAAAGCTGAAAAGTCCTTGACTTAGTATAAACACTGCTTAGCGACAACTAAAACTTCAGTGTCTTATCAACATTCTTCTCATCCTACATCCAAAACACAGCATTATACCAGCTGCTAAGAAGAAAATGAACTTTATTCCAGGTGAAACCAGGACATCCATGTAAGCACAATCATGTTGATTTATTTGCAAATAAAATAACAGTCCCAAGAAATCAGAAGTAGTATTGGTATTTCTAAAAAGCCCAACAAACTGAAGCTCTTTACTGAGAAAATACTGGCATCACATCAGAAGGGATATGTCTGCTCAAACATGGTGCTAACAAACTAGTTGACCATATTATGAGAGGTTTTTTTCCCTCCCTCCATTGTGGTTAATAGACCAACAGAGAAAGCAATGTTTTGAGGCCAGTTCATATATATGAACTTTGACTTGGTATGCGAGAGTTGTGGATTGTTTCTTTTTTCTGTACAGCAAAAGGTTTTATCCCTGCTTAAACCAATACACTTTCCCTTTCTTGGAGCAATATATGCATAGATGTTACTGCAGTTTTGGCACTGTATATAACCACTGGTCTTCTCCTGTGCCACGTCCTTCAGCCACTGGAGAGATTAAGCTGTTTGTCTCTTAGATCTGGCCCTTTATCTCATGTTGTTTTAATTTGTATTCTTTATTCAGTGAGTACTGGCTCAGGACCAATCAAGAAGCCATCCACCTATATGGGAATAAGTGTTTTTCTGTCTAAGTGCAGGCTTTGGGTATTGTATGCTTTTAACCGGACCTGTGTTCCTCTTACTTCAGCTTCACATCAGGTAAGTAGGGAGTGGCAGATTTTGACAACATCTTTTCTATTTTATTATTTTTTTAACAAGAAACCACCAACTTTAAGAAATGTGTGAGAAGCAGGGAGTGCAAAGTTCCTCTCCAGAAAGGTTATTTACTTCATGCGACTATGTGCACATGGCCTCACACCAAGGTCCAGTCATTTTGGTAAACTTTAGCCACTGAGTGCAAAAAGCTTATAATTCCATATTAGCGATGATCTCTGTTTTCAAGTGATAGAGAATTGTAAATGTAAAAGATGAGCATCTTTTATCTTGGCATGTTCAGCCTCTTCTTTCCCAGTTGCCCTCCTCACAACAACTGCATTGGCCTGAAACAAACATTTGGCCTTTTCTAGACATCTACTAGAAACTTGGAGAAGTTACTGCAGTTTTCGGTCCGTACTGGTATTCTTAGCTGGAAGAGAAAAGACTGATTTTTTCTACCAAAACACAGGTTGAAGAAAAAGGGTTTCAGTATGCTGTTACTCATTCTTTATCCTTTGTAACTTCTGCTGCCCTCAGAGATGGTCCAAGTACTCATCCCTCAGGCCTTCTTCAGAGACAGAATTCTAACCATTTATTTATTTTTTTTTTATTTATTAAATCCTATTTAAATCTGAAATTAACTCTCATAATTTCTTGAGGCCACAGTGGGGTTTTTCACATGGCTTCTTAAGGTCAGAATTCATATTGGGAATCTCAGTGGGGCCACACTGTGATAAGCATTTCTTTCAGCTCAGTGTTGTGGGAGTAGCTGCATTAGAAATATGTACAATAGGATAGGTTTGACAAATGAATAGCGCAGAGTGTTCTTGAGCACACCATGTCTCTGAGATGCTTTAATGCACAGCCTAATGTTTAAACACAGAAAAAGTGGAGAAGTGAACATTTAAACTTCATATTCAGCTGGTGGCCCATACTGGGGAAAAAACATAGTTGTTCCCCTCACTCCCTCAAAAGAAGTTTACAGCTGGGTCTGGACAATTACTTAACTGGACATTTTTTTAAATGTTGTTTTTCCTGTTTAATGAAAGACAAGTCGTGTGTTCACCCCACCTAATGGTAAGAGTTCATAAGGTAAATATCTGCACCTCAACTATTCAAACTTGCTTCCATAAGCTGGTCAATCTTAAGGTAAATTCCCTTGAAGCCTTCTTAAGGGATGACACTAATTGCATCACTCAAGTACCAGTTGCTCTCCTTTGGTTATGAAGGAAGTAGATGACCAGAGGTGGGTAACACATTACAGTAGCCTATGTCTGATGAGGAGAATCCCACTGTGTACCCACTCACAACACTTGAGCCTTTCATGCTAGCATAATATGGGAAATAATTTTGATCCATCAGGAGTGAGATTATTCAGCCATCTCACCACCATGGCACAATTCTGACCTTCAGTGAAGAAGTCAGAAAAGATATTGGGGAAGCTCAAAGTATAAATGAAACATGACTGTTCAACTATATTTTTTTTTGTCTTATTAAGGCAGTCCTAGACATCCTAGACTAGATGATCTTAAAGGACTTTTCCAACCTAAATGATTCTATGATTCTATGGCTTTCTTTAAGTGGGCATTGGTAGTCAAAGAAAAAAAAAAGTCTATCTTACTATATAAGGAAAGGTTGGCTGTAGTGAGAAACATGCAGTTTGACAGAGCAGCTTTTGGGGTGTTTGTGTAGATAGACTTAGCTAAAGGAAGAAGAGAGCAGTATGTAAGTGAACAGAGTTACATTTGGTATTTGACTATAATTCAAAGTAATTTGTCTACTCATTTTCTTCATCAGCCTCTTCCAGATCTGGAATGAAAACAACCCATTTCACAAACTCAAGAGCTTGCTCACTGCTTAAAGTTATGCCAGCAAAAATTGAGGTGCACCTGCTTCTTCAACAGGCCATGCAAAAACTTAATTTGACAGAAACTGTAAATTTGTGAACAATCTCCATTCTCATTGTTGGGTCTCTAAAAAAGTAGTCATCTTCAAAATACAAAGGCTTTTTTGTCCATTCAGTGTTCCTATGGTAACTACAGTAATTGTTTAGCTAGGAAAGCAATACTGGGAATTTCTAATTTAAAGCTACATACTAAACAGGACCTTTTTGTTACTGCTGGCCTTAGTTCTCTTTTTCTCTCTTTTTGATGTCCTACAGGAAGGGGAGGGACTGAAATTACTCTTTGTCTATGACCCTGGCCACTTTTACAGGTTCTCCTTCCCAGTTGATGTTTTGCAGAGAAAGAGCTACAAGCGAGGAGACAGAGCTGGGTCCAAGTCACCTTCTGTGGTAGGTTGAGTCCCAACCAGTCACGTACTGATCAGAGTCTCTGCTACTGCTGGAGCAAGGTTGTTCTGTGCTATGTATTTCCCAGTCTTTTGCCAAGCTCCTTTATTCATGTACGGAACAGGAATCAGATCACTGTGTCAGCAGGAGGAATCAGCTGGCCAAGAATAGCTAGAAATTACAGTGTTTCAGCTGAAATATATCAGTAGAGTGACTAGCATGTAGCATTGCAGTGACGTTTTGCCACTTTCATTTGGAGGACAGAGTTTTGTTCAGGTGAAATTCATTATGTTTATACTATGTTCTGTTTGTTTCCATGCACGGTAGTCCTGAGGGTGGCTCTCCCACAAAAGGGCAGTTCTCCACAATGGGAATGAAATGGGTTTGTAAGAATGTTTTATACCTCTGATATTAATAATTCTCATTAGAGCAAGGTCTGGATCCTGGAATGAGTAAAGTTCCCACAGAAGAATCCATTTCAGAGCCAGGAACTTCTCTGCCTTCTATTCATATGGATTGATCACAGTGGCACAGATCTGATCCCACTTTGGGTAGGTCTGGGGACTTCACAACACAAACAATCCCGTCCCCATTGCCTCCCTGCTGCTCAGCAGAACATGCCCGTCTGGGGTGCAGAAGTAAGCAGGGGTGAGTTCAGACCCGAAAAGGAACCTACCAGTTGTGTTTCATCCAGTTAATGCTCTACTTTCACTGCAGAGAGAAGACAGTGTATCACAAAGCAGCATAATTGGAGGTTTCATTCTTTCAGCCTTCACTAGAAGCACTCCCCCACTCAGATCGGAACTCACCGAGTAGAAACAGGAGCACCAGCATCAGATTTTAAATGATATGAGAGTGCTAAACTACTTCCCCCTGCACAGAATAAACAGCCTTAGCAAGTTATGGAGTTTCCTGAGAAGCTTAGTGTTACTGAAATTTTAATTTTTTTTTTTAATGTAGGGTCATGTGCATTTCTATGAATTTCAATAAGGAGGTCTGTCTATACCCCAAGGTCTCCTTTCAATTATGTGCATGCTGTTTGGATTTAACTAAGTTCCTCGCACATTAGTTTTGAATATCTTGTTGAGTGTGCTGCAATTCTTTGGTGGAAAACAGTTATGGGAATTGCATAGGAGAAGGTAGCTGGCCATAAAATACATACGTACTTAACAAAGATATTGGAAATAACCGAGGAAACAAGAAGTCACATAAATGTCAATGTTTTTTATCAATTTTACAAAATTGAAAATGCTTATAATAATTGAAATAATATCATTATGACCTTGAATAATAGGAATAATACCTTTATTCATAAAGGTAAAATGTAAGTCAAATTTCCTCAGTTGGAGTTACTGACCCTGAATACTCCTGCTAATATGAATCAGAGTTGTGATGCTGCAAAAGTTCTACTTACCCATTTTGGAAAATATAGCCACTTTAGACATGAAATTCATTCTCTGGAAAGAGCAAAGAACGAATTACAGGGAGGATACATAGAACAGTTCCCTAGAGTAAATTCAAACATTTTGTGTTAATTTTTTATTCAGAAGCCCTGCAATCTGGTTCCATTATCCTAAAATCATTTTTTTGTGGGTAGATCTGAGGGCATCTGTATGCTACAATATTCTAACCACATCTGATGCACCCCATTTACTCACATAAATCTCCATAGATATATATGAGTTTGTGTTCCCCTTTCATGCTCTTCTTACAAGTGTCCTCTTCAGAGCTCTGTATTCTGTCTTCTTCTCTCATGTCCTGTATTCCACTGATAAGCATAAGGGCCAGAACAAACAAGAGCTTATAGATCCCTCCAGTTGTAGAATCTAAATCTAAATCTAAGGTAAGAATCCTTACCCAGGGACTGAACAACATTGAAGAAGTTTCACAGCTAGGTTGAGTTTGGGATTTCTGAGTTTTCCCAACTAGTAAGAGCTGGGTCACTTCCTTGCACAGAACTACAACAGTCTTGGAAGTGTTGGGCATCTCAGTGCGTCCTTTACACCTGTGCACAACCAAGAGTCGAAAATTAGTCATAGATTCCTTAAAAGCACACTAGTATAATATAGATATCCCTATGAGGAATAGGTACACTTTGGAATCTACGAAGAGAAGCGGGCACATCTTAATGCCTCTTTCTTTGCCATACTAAATAAAATGTTTAAGAAAGATCAGATGAATTGCACCCTAGAGAAGACAGTTTCCCAGTATTCACTCTGAAGAGAACATGAAGTTTATATATGAAACTCTACAAAATAGACGTATAAAGTCAGGCCCTTGCATTCCTCAAGGTTGGAAGGGCAACACCAACTAAGGATTCTAAAAGCAGCATCTTTGTTATACCCTGGCAGGCTACTATTTTCTTTTAAAATGTGTTGTATAGCATACTTTGCACCTTTTTGGTTTTCTTCTGCATAATACACTTGCCTTTAGGATACTTGCTTGGGAAGAAAGAATAGTTGTCTTGATTTTACTTATGTCATGCCTATAAGCATGCTAGATTGTTCCCACCTTGCTCCACCTCCTCCATCTTGTCTAGTAGGGAGTAAATATTGTTGCATATGTATATATATATATGAATACAAACACATCATATCTTTTTTTTTTTGAGGTTCTTTTACAGATTACTTTGTAAGAAAGCAGGCACTTGGCTCATCTTGGCCAATACAGTATCGCTTTCTTGTCCACACTGTCTTTGATTGTCCTGCCTGTGTCCCACAGGGTTTATTTATTCTGGAACTGAGGAGAATCCAAATTAGTATTCCCTTAGCCTTGTAATTTTCAGTCTTAAAGTGGTAGAGTGGTTAGCACACTCTTTGGAGGCATTGATTATACCTGGAGACTATTCATACTCTTCTTACCCCTGCAATTTTCCATATGCATGAGCTCCTCAGAGTGCAGAGATTCAGAACCTGTTCAGCCTTGCCCAATGTGTTAGTATCTATAGGTGCTACTGCCACAGAAGTAATGAGTGTTACCAATAGTGGGCTTATAAAATGTAGTCATTATTTCTCCTTATTCAGGTGCTGATTTATTTATATTTTACTGATGCTGTTGCAAACAGATAGAGGAAGCTCTCATTTTAATTACTTTAAAAATAGTGTCAAAATAAGAGGGGAAATTTCCTGGTAGGGGAAGAATAATCACCATCAGTGGAGACAGTGACTAATTTTATGGATTCTGTAAAATAGTTGTGAATGATGGGAAGGTAAGAGGGGAGAAAGGGTGAGGAAGAGAGCAAAGGAAAAGAGCCTTTTATATGTCTGTATTTATTGGGACCCTGTTTAAAAGGTCAATGAGAGGCAGTAGGAATGTAAGTGCCACGGCCACCCCCATCCATTCTGTTTGCCTCCTTTAATCTTTGATCCAGCTGCTCCAAACATCTGGCACAGTGAACTCTGACTCTGGGCTCTGATTCATGGGAAGTCCTTGGGGATGCGTCTGTATGAGCTGCTTTGCATCCAATGTGGCTGCATCCACACAGCTCTGCGTGTCCTGCTTGTGTGGGGATCATCTCCCCCACCTGCTGTGGGTCACCCACCATCCTGCCAACCAGCGGGGTGTCTCTGTTGCCAATGAGAGGTGACTGCTTTCTGACTCCCTCAGCATACACATATAGTCCCTGGGGAAGGCAGAGAACTGCTGTGACATGCCAGCAAAACAGTAGCACCTCTCCTCTCCCCAGATCCCTCTGATGTTGTTTCTTTCCAGGACCTCTCTGCACAGTAATACCACTTTGCCTTCAGTCTCACCTTTCCTTTCTACAGACACATCCCTACCCTCCTTCTTCTGATATGTGCTTTCTCTACAAACGTCTGTCCCCTCTTTTGCTCTGTCTCCAGCCTCCTGACCTTCTAATAATTTCACAGCCCATGGTTAATGGGAAAGACAATGTCTGAGGTGAGCGTGGGTGTGGGGAGGAAAAGGAAGGATGCTCCTTACCCATCACTCTACCAGGGCAGTGACAGGAATGGGGAAGCCGCTGGCAACAAGCGGTCTCTCCCCTCTCACATAACCTACCTGCATCCCTTCAAGCACCAGCGCAGAGGCTCTTGGAGCCGAGTAGAGGAATGAACAGTTACAACCACAGGCACACGCACTCACAGTGCCCTCTGCTTTAAGGACTGGTCTCTGCCAGGGCTTCAGTGACTAGAGGTGCCAGGAGAGCTGGGGAAGGATGTGAAGCAGGTGCCAGCTGATGGGCTTCCAGCCAGTCCCAGGCTGGGGATGTGAAGGAGAAAGAGGACAGGCTCCACACCTGGTAAGGGCATATGGGATCCCTATCCTTCACTCTTTGGGACAAAAGGAGCAGTCAAGATGGTAATCTGGTGGAAGAGAGACAGTAGTAAAGGGATTACAGGGGATTAGGAGTGTGGATGGAGCTGTAGCAAGACTGTCTCTCCTCCTCTCTTCCCCAGCAACTCTATCGAAGTTACCTCAGATGGGCCGGGGTGCAGAGGACATGATGCAGGCTGGATGTAGCGATGCAGTCACCCTGGGGGAGCCACATCAAGTAGTGGCTGGGATTTGGGTCATTCAGTAGTTGTTCAAAAAAAAAACCCAAAATCAACCAATATTTTAAGCAGCAACCTGAAGCGGGGGGGGGGGGGGGAGTGCCAAGCTG
>JANZLQ010000027.1:18120887-18132313 GCA_026212715.1 Elanus axillaris | reverse complement strand
GTTCCCTCCCAGTTTCTTGTGCACTCCCAGCCCCCGCTGGCAGGACAGCATGAAAAGCTGAAAAGTCCTTGACTTAGGATAAACACTGCTTAGCGACAACTAAAACTTCAGTGTCTGATCAACATTCTTCTCATCCTACATCCAAAACACAGCATTATACCAGCTGCTAAGAAGAAAATTTATTCCAGCAGAAACCAGGACACATTTTCTGTTCTGTCCCTGCAGAACTGTATTCCTTCTGCTTCCTTTATTTCCTGCCTGTCCCTAAAACAAATTACAGAAACCATGCAAATGAAAAGGATATAACAAGTATTTGATAACTTTTTGATAAAATGAAGAAATTACAGTTTTCCACAAAGCTGGTGTTGTATCATTTGATGCAGAAATGTGGAAGTGAACCAGAGCTAATAGCAGCACAATGACAGCCAGTGTAACTTGATAAATGACGGTTTTCTCCCTACTGATCTGCTCTCTAAGGATCTCTCTCTTCAGTAAGCATATGCCTTCTAACTCTCTCCCATGATTGGTATGGCAGTAAATTTTGCAACTCCAAATGTACTACAGCTTCTCCCCTCAGCCTTCTCTCCACCTACTTTCCTCCGTCTTTCCACATAGCTAAATTATTTAAACCCAAGGCTCCTTTGCATGGTTCCTGCCAAAGGTAGCTGTTTGCTAGATTGAAAAGCTGGAGGAAAAGTTTTGAGATTAAAATAATTCCTGTGTTCCTGTGGCAGTGACTCAGGAGTGGTGCGGAGCTACCTTGTCTGACCTCTCTCATGATGGATTCATTAATCTCACTGAAGGTGCCAGAAGATCAGCTAACTGCTTTTCCTATTTGGCTGCCCCCAGATGGCATTTCTGAGGAAACAGTGAAGATTGGATGGAAGATATGACTTGAATTTCAACAGCCCATTGCTGCTCCAGAGTATTTAGTCTAAGAAAAAGACAGAGGTTACCTCAGTCCATTTTGAAATTGTGCATGGAAAGCATCTGGAACAACATATGACTCTTAATTGATTGAGACATGACCTTCAGCCACGGGAGAAACCACATTGTACACTGCATTGTACAGAGCTTTTATTAGCACTAAAGTGCTTTTTAAAATAAGCCACTTAGTTCTTCTGTACTCTTAGGTGAGACAAAGATGTGCAAAAATATTATTAAAGTCCTTCAAGGTTTAAGAGTCTGGATTATTTCTGTGACAACCTGATACAACCACCTAAAGTCAATCTGTCAGAGCCCAGCCTTCAGGGCAGTATGATTCCTCTATTTCCCATGACACACACCTGCCTCAAAATGTTTCCTTATGGGCCTGAACACTCTCCTGGTTAATGTGCAATGCTGCTATGTGTTTCACTTAGAAGCCTCTTTGACACCTGCTCTCTAGTGTGTCACAAATATGCATTCATAGTCAAGCTAGGGAAATGGCCTGTGTCCAGCATAAGAAAAGCTCTTGTACACTTCATAGGATTTTCTTCCATGAAATGATTTTAAAATAGGACCTTAAATGTATGTATTGGACTATAGGGCATTTGACTACTTTTAATCTCACAGATTTGGTTGCTGAGTTGTCTGAACCCACAGTTTAGAACCAGGTAAGAGTGTGAGGATTACACCATAATTGACTTTGGTTCTTCAGAGCAGTAGAGATATCATATCTGACACAAACACACATGGGCAAGCATGGGAATTTGCAAGGAAGGAGGAGCTCAGCAGAGCTGCCTGCATGGAGAAGCATCATTAAATATTTTGAGGGGGCGGGGGAGAGCTTATGAAGCAATCTATACAATCATACTAAGGATTTTGTGGACACTGTGCTAACATCTATATTGCTACCTAAAGAAGGATAAGAATCAGGGAGTCAGTGGTAAGTGAGTGGATGATTACAGGTCCAGGGTTTGAGTTTGCCCCATTACTCACTTTTATTTAGCAATATGGACATGTGAAAGCCAGTCCATGCCCAAAGGCCAACAGACTGAACAGGTAAGACAAACACATGGTGGGGTCCAGGGAGCAAAGGGAACAAGCTGAGTGAAAAGGGTTGCTGGAAATAGTCTCGTAGTGTCACAGGCTTGATTCATTCTGTCTGTCCTTCTGGATGTGTTTAATAAACAGCAAAAACAAGCAGAGAGGTAATAGAAACAGAACCTAGGGAGAGGATCCAAATGGAGGGTGAAAGGATGCTGGGAGAGAAGCAGCAATGGTGTGGTGTGGATCAACCATCTTGCTGGTCTGATGAAGGGAAACTTCAGAGGCAAGGGTGGAGGAGGAAAGCTGAGGATACTACTCATTACAGAGCTAGAGGTTTTTTTGGCTTTTTGGCTTTGGCCCTTTTGTTTTTCTCCTATTTTCTTCCAAAATGCAGAAGCTCTTCTGTTCTCCTGGATGGCTGCCCTTAGACAGGGCAGTTTCCCAAGGGCTTCTTGGTCTAGGGAAGTGCCAAATAGCTAAGCTGAGCTTTGCAGGACAGCTGGGAAAGAACAGAGATGGGACTTTAAACTGCAGCTTGTTTCCTGAGTAAATCTTTAACCATCAAGACAGCCTTGTGTAGGGATTTAAGGTCACTGCCTTCTTCTTCTAAGACTGTTCTTCTTCGTATTAACTGAGGTGGTGAGAGGAAGACAACCTAAGCATGTTCCAGACGTTTTGTCTTCTAAACACACAATTACAACCCTTAATTATTGACTACAGTGTCAGAGCCAATGTAGGTTCTCTTTGTCTTATAAATTTACTACTCATCCCAGTCCCCCCATATCAAGGGCTGTCTGTTTTATTTTACAAAATACATTGGGATAAATCATCTCTTCAAGTGCCCCTTTTTCTTCACCAGCTGTAACAGGGGCTTTAATGACTGGTTCAGAAGGATGACGACATCTACATGAATCTCAGATTTCAGCCCATAGTCCATAGAAATTGGACTAAATGCTAATCAAACCCAGCTTCTTTCACAACTTTCAGCTTGCCTGGCACTTTGTTAACCTGCTCAGCCTGTGGGTATTGAATAAATTCCAGTACTTCCAGACTTCCTCTGAACCAACAAATGTGGGCTGAGACCCTTAGATTGTGTGTTAAAAAGTAAATGTTTAATCTGATTTCAGCTTTAAAGAAAACATATGTTGTCATCAGATGTGGTGCATTCTGTAAAGGTACTGCTTCAGTAAGATGAATCTATCAATTTTTTAAATGGAGGGTGCTTTGTAAAGACAGGTGATAACTTTCATTAAATGAAAAGCTATAGCTGGAAGAAATGGACTGGCTTCTAACAAGTAAGTTTGTCCTTTTTTTCCCCATGTATTGATATAAAAAAAACCCTGTCTCTCTGCAAACATAGCCACTTTTATATCCACCATAGCTATCACCACTTTTGCTTTGTAGTTTTCTTTCCAAAGTAAGTGGGTCCTGATTACTTTCAAGTTAGCAAACTTTATTCTAGTTAGTTTTTCTCTAGGAGATAAAATCTCCACGAGGATTTCAACTATCTATGCCCATATGGGCTGAAACTTTTTTTTTCACTTGATTGACTACACAGCTTTTCAAATCAACATAATTCTTCTTGATATAGGAAGTTAAGTCACCATAAGATATTAGTCTATACCATTGTATCATACTGATACAATTCATCATATGCCTAGTTTTATACTGAAATACATAACTCTCCTTAACTGCTATCCTGGAATTAGAAGAGTCATTTTTACTTTGGATCCAGTATCCACATTACAATTTATGTCCTTAAACTCATTGTGGTATAATTGCACTGGTACCACCTTTCCGCTTAATTTCTCTGTGCCAATAAAATTCTAGTCTGACCTATACAAGATATAATGTGGAGACAGTTAGATCAGTATAAAAGATCATCAGTAATTCTAATTTCCAAGGCTAATTTTCTTGACATTGTCATTAAGACATGCTATTTTATTTTAACTTAATCAAATATGTAACATATTCATGGTGTAGTTCTTTTCTATTTGATAGTAATAAAACCAAGGTTTAGATAAACCAGTATCCTGAATTTTGAAATAAAATACTGTGTGTGTGCGCATGTGCATGCACGCACATGTGTGTGTACTGCAAAAGCAGACATGATTTCAAGAATTTCAGGTAGTGCATCATCTTGACAAGATCTGATGGATTTACTATTCCTCTTTAAAGAAGGTTATTCAACTTAAGCACCATCTTTTTCAATATGCTTTTAAGGTTCATCCTAATGGAAATAATAATACTGAATAGCTGGATAGCAATTCACATATTCAAAGCACTGTGCAAACATTAACTAATACAGTTACACAACATCTAAATAACTATAATACTGGCTGTCAAGGCAATGAAGAAGCAGACAAATGCAGAGCACTGCACGCAGTTCTGGAATGGATTCTGCAGCGAGGAGGGAGGGAGTGAGATCCCTCCCAACAGACTGAGGTTCGGTGTGCCAGTATCCTCCAGGTTTGCATTGTTCTATTTCAGCCACCTGCGATGCTATGTTTAAAGTGTTAATTAGCAGGTAGCAGATGCTGGTCCTTTGCCAGTTCTGCCTTGGAAGTGTTCTTTGTACTGTACATCAAAATATAATGATGCCAATTCCAGGTTTCCGGTGACTGGTTTCCTATTGAACATCTGGGTATAGTTCTGGGTACTGACATTTTCAGAAGGTTTTCTCTAATCTTCTGTATTTTTTTTCTTCTGTTGTTGGGATTTTTTCAAACAGGATGCTGACAAGAATGCAGGAAAAAACTGATTTGGTGTCTTGGGTGACGGCATTCTGTCATTGTCACCTTTATGTTTTAGCTGGTTTATGGCAGTAACAGCAGGATATGCTGACAAATTTATTGGAGTGCTTGAAAGATGCAGTTGGAGACATTTAATTCTTTGCAGCCTTCTGTTAATTTCTTGGTTTAGAAATCAGTGCTGCTGAGGTCTGTTGAACAGTAGCAGAGTTTGCAAGGAAGCCCTCTGTTCCTCAATGACACCAACTGTAAGCACATTACTGCCAGTTACAAATGTACTTTTTTATTCAGTGACTTGAACAGATGAGAAAAGAATCCATTTTCCTGCATCCATGACTGTACCTGACTTCTTGTGGCCTCCCTGGTATATTGTACTGCAATAATAAACCAACCTGGAGGCGATAAAAACATTGACTGTTATTTCAGTTTTATTCTAAGCTGAGAAGAATGAGTCCAGACCTTTGACCTTCAAGTGCAAGGGAAGGCTTTTCTTTTTAGCGTTAATGTTCCTACTTAGCAATACAACTTCCTCAATTTATTTGTCATCTTTCATTGTAAACATTCAAAAGTGGTGTATGAATGTGATTGTGCACACAGTTTATGAATGGATCACTTCACATGCGGTTGAAATAATGTAGCAGTTGCTGGGAGATGTGCAAGCATTTAGTTGTGAATAGCATTCTGCAGAACTATTCAAGGCATGTCGAATTGATATTCCTTTGCCTGCAAAAAGTAACATGTCTTTAAAGATCACATATATAGTAGTTCTGGATTTAAAAACAGGCACCTGAGAACAGGCCAGCATTCCCAGTGCATTGTTACATTGGTTTATCTAATTAGCAAATAGGATTGTAAATAGCTATTAGTAAAAATCGCTAGCAACTGGCTGATTTCTATTGCTTCTCTCTGCAATGTTTTTGCTTCCCATTGCACAACTGAAGAGTTTATGCTTTTGAATGCAGTGTTGAAGTCTCTGTATGTATGCACTAATAGGAGAGCAATAGGAAACACAGAAAATTGTGCTTAAATTTTTTATCCAAATATTGAATTCCTACATCTTGAGAGCAATTCTGTCACACTCCAGGGATCTGATGTTTTGTGAAGCCTTTCTGTGAAGCTGACCTTCAATTTCTTTTTACCCCTTGATGACTCCACAGAGTTAGCAAAAACTCAGCCTCTGTCTTGATATATTGCAACTCTGTCACCATCATTTGCATCTCCAAAGTCACAGTTGTGCCCCCACAGAATATGCCTCCTTTAAAATCTGTAATAATGAAGTATTTCTAGGTTTTTCATTAAAAACCAGCAGATGTCGTAGTTTCTCCAGAAAGAAGGTTTCTCCCCAGTCCTTTGAAACTGCAGCAACTCCTTAGGTATTTGTGTGCAGTATTTCACACAGCAATAATTCTCTGTTAGGTAAGTTATTGTTGAGCAACATGCTCCAACCATCGGATCTTTCAGCTACTCTTACTTTTAGGTAGACTACATTAATATGAAAATATCCCCATTTTACTTGCTGAAACACAGAGAAGATATTGTTGTGATGCTAAACAGCCAAGGACTGTGTGGCACTGTCTCAGGCTGGTTACTGTATGGTGGCATTTTCTGAATTTTATTGCCACTGTCCCTCCATTCAGTCACATGTTTAATGTCTGAGCTCTCTTTTTATTGCTGCTCTGATGTCTGTCCAAAATGGTTAAATGGATTCAAGTTAATGAGATGCTGCACTAAGGGAATTAAGTAAATACTTTTGTAATGAAGGCATAACTGATGGAATGTGCCTAACTTTAGCTACTTAAAAATTGGATAGCTTGTCTGAAGAAGCTATCGTGCCTTTCTCTGCAGTTAAGGGAGAAAAGTAAACACATCCAAGGGCCATTTCATCTCCTAAGATTAATGTTGGAAAATTGTCCTCTGGAGATACCTGTATCTCTCTATTAAGTATAGAAGGAACTTAAATGGCCATTTCAACCTTCATGATTAGTTTGAAGCTGGTTGGAATTGGGTGATCTCAATAGGCACAATGAGTCAAGCCCCTTCTGCTTACTTCTTCTGTTGCAGCCTGTGTTTAAAAACAGGACAACTGTATTCTTGATCTCTGTCAGCAGTAGTTAAATAGACAATATTCATCCTACTGCAGCTATGCACATACTTGTGGCTCTTGTTGAAATAGTATCTAAGCTCCAGCAAATCATCACTGACATTTTCCTTGCACTGTCTCTAGGTAAAGGAAGGTGATTAGGATACCTGTTTTTCAGATACAGAATTGAAGTGTAGCAGCTACTTGTGCAATCAACTACATCATAACTGGTGCAGCAAGGATTAGTCCTGGGGTCTAAATCACAAGATGCTGCAGACTGAGGTAAAAGGAATCTCCTCCTCTGTGGGGGCTGGAGAATGGAGGGAAACCAAAAAGAAAAAGACCTCATACAAAGTGAGTCCTTATCCATATGCACACCTGGATTTGCACTAAAGAAAACAAAATAGCCTGTGGAGATATAATACAGCCTAAAAAAAAGAATAATTGAATAAGTGTTGATTTTTAGCTTTTGTGATTAGTTTTACCAGGAGGAAAGAGTAAGGTACACTGAACATTAGCTGCCTGAGATTTAGGCATGCAGACTGAGCTGGCTGTCTCAGCTCTCCCTATACTCAATGGAGAAAGAGTGAGAACTGAACAGGAGTCTGTATTTGGATGAAATAAATTGTCATATCCCTCCCTTACCTATAAAGAAAACTGTCCTGGTTTAGGCTGGGATAGAGTTAATTTTCTTTCTAGTAGCTGGTACAGTGCTATGTCTTGGATTCAGTATGAGAAGAATGGTGATAATACTCTGATGTTTTCAGTTGTTGTCAAGTAGTGTTTATGCTAAATCAAGGGTTTTCCAGCTTCTGATGCCCAGCCAGTGAGAAGGCTGGAGGGGCACAAGAAGCTGGGAGGGGACATAGCCAGGGCAGCTGACCCAAACTGGCCAGAGGGGTATTCCAGACCATGGGTCCTCATGCCCAGTATATAAACTGGGGGGAGTTGGCTGGTGGGGACAGATCTCTGCTTGGGAAGTCACTGGGCAGAGTCAGCAAGTGGTGAGCAATTGCATTGTGCATCACTTGTTTTGTATATTCCAATTCCTTTATAATTATAATTGTTATTTTATTATTTTTATTATTGTTATTATTTTCTTCCTTTCTGTCCTATTAAACTGTTTTTATCTCAACCCACAAGTTTTACCTTTTTCCTTCCAATTCTCTCCCTCATCCCACTGGGTGGGTGGGGAGGAGGAGTGAGTGAGCAGCTGTGTGGGGCTTAGTTGCTGGCTGGGGTTAAACCACAACAACAACCTATATAAGTGGCTTGACAGCTAATGTTAGATAAGATGAGTCCCATGCAAAAAAAGAGACGGGAAGTCATAAAAAAAAAAGTATTTAAAGAAATCTGAATGTTGAAATAAGCATATGCATACAGCATATTTTTAGTCAGGATCAGAAAGAACTTGGCAATTTGAGCTTGTAGGGGTCCAATGCAGATAAATGATCAAAATAATAATGAAGATACATAGTCTGTAATAGGCTGGAATAATAAAGATATTTGCTTTACAATAGACTGGAATAATAGAAGAGGATTCCAGCCTGCGGGATGCCAAGAGATAAGGAGTCTAGAGCAGAGCTAAGCTGGGATGTCTTGTTCCTCAGAGAGCACCATATGACAGGCTGGGATTTCTTCCCATTCACACTTCAGACAGCCATAAAAAAGGGAGGTTGGAGGGGGGTGAGCAAACTGTGCTCACTCAAAAAAGTCCTGGCGCCTTTTCCAATCAATACTCAAAATACAGACATCTGCTTTGGGGAAAAAAAATTAAATCATTTCAGAACAGAAATTAGGAGAATTTGTTGTGAAATGAGTCAGGGAAACATCTTGACCTCAGTCAGGAAGAGGCTCTGTGCACTGTGTGGACCTATGAAAACATGTACAGTTTTAAATATAGCTCCTCTGACATTCAAAATTGCCTACTACTGATCTGCTTCTAGCTGAGAAATGACGGCACTGCTGGTGTAGCTGAGTGAAATGGTTACAGTTAGCATGTTTCTTCTTGACAGAATCAGCCCATATTAAGTTCACAACACTTTCTGCAGGACTGAGGCCATTTTATCATTTTTTTAATTAGCTTCTTGAGCTTGATTATCTTGAATCTGTTAACAGTCCCTCTTACTTCAGCAGTGGAGGAAGGCAAGCATCTTAGATTTCTGTGTCTCTTTAAATATTAACTTCTGAGTGGATGCCACTGGCTTAGTTCTGCAGATGTGGGAATCAGAGCTGGGTAAAGCTGAGCAGTTCAGCCAGTCAGCCTTGGACCTGGTGGACTGTGTATGGACTTAGCACAGAGATGACTTTTCCAGCTATGGTTCTGGTGCTTGCCTGCTGCATCCTGTTGGTCGTACCAGTCAATAAAGTGCAGTTCTTCATCTGGAAGCTGGTGGTAAAAGTGGAATTCCTTTCCAGCATGGCTGGGACAGGGAAGAGGATGGATGGGATGGGATGGGATGGGATGGGATCTGCTCCCCCTTCTCCATCTCAAGAGCTGGGGCTGTACATGAAGAGGAGGACAGGGCTATGGGATACAAGCGGTGGTGTATGATGGGGAGGGGGAATTGTCATTGCAAGGGAAAAAGGGAGCAAGTGGAGAGAGAAGACATGGAGCAGTGACACTACCCTGACCTGCAGCAGCCTTGCACCTCTGTAGTTGCCACCTCACTCCCACTCAGCAGGTGCGTGGGGAAGCAGAATGAAATGCAGCACCTGGCTTGCTGCACCTCCACTTGACCAAAGCTGGCCCAGGAGTCAAGGGTAAATGTCCTGGGCTTGATGCCTGTTGCTAAGGTCATATATTGCAATTGGGATAAAAGCAGGTTCTCAGTATTGCTAAATAAAAGAATTTTAGCTGTGTGAACCTCACCCAAGAGACTTAGGGTTTGGACTCAGTAACAGAGATGCTGAAGAGCAGGGGAATTCCCATAGTGACTTCTGTAATTCAGGCAAATTGTCCTGGTTCCAAGTCAGAGGCAAGGTGCTTATTTTTTTTTTTTTTTAATCCCTCTGCCCCACAGAGAACAGTGCTGCGTAAACAGTCTCAGTATTCAGAACTAAGGAAAACAAGTGATGACCTGGCAAAAGCCATATTTCTAGGTTGGCTGTGCTCTAGGAGTGCAGTCTTTGGGGTGCCTGAGCACCTCCTTTCCTCACAGATGAGGGCGATGATTCTCATCTCCCCCTTTCTACTCCTCAGAGAAATTTTGGGCCAGTGTCACATCCCTTCGACTTCTGCAGCCTTTGACAGAGTGCCTGACTTTCTCTTCTCTCTTCCACTGAAACAGTTGGTTGTGATTAGCAAAGATGATTAGCAGGAAATATTGGGACAAGATGTGAAAAACCCTTACTGAGAAAGAATTCATCTCTGCTACCAACAGAAGGTATAGAAAGCTTGACCACATTACGAGAAACCGATCTTTTAAATGTCACTGACGGAACCAAATGTGTATGGGTGATATTTTCCTTGACTGCTAAAAAAGGAGGCTGGTGTGCTATGGTTTGATATTAGCAGGTCTGTTTTGCGCATCACCTCCTACATTTCCTTCTGAAATACTGTTGCTAGAAATCTTACTTGGAGAGTGACTTCTAATTTGTATAGATTGTTATTTAAAATACTGTGGTCTGCAAAGAAATCCTTCTCAGCATTTCTACACTGATTGGCCAATATTTCCTCTATTGTTTCATTCCTTAATCTCATTTTAATGCCAGGATTTTCAAAATAAGGTTGCCTGGTGTTGGAGGCTTAGTCACATCAACTAACTGACTCCTAAAGTACTACCCACTCAGTTGGAGGTACAGACAGCAGTTCTACTTTTGTGGCACCTGGCAGTGGCTATAAGAAGAGATGTAACTTACTGTCAGTATCAAAGTGAAAAGTTAAATAAAAAATTAGGCTGATGTAT
Organism: Elanus axillaris; assembly: GCA_026212715.1. Classification (NCBI taxonomy): domain Eukaryota; kingdom Metazoa; phylum Chordata; class Aves; order Accipitriformes; family Accipitridae; genus Elanus; species Elanus axillaris. The sequence continues at coordinate 18,121,604 of JANZLQ010000027.1, read as the reverse complement.
GAAGGCCATTCATCAGGGAAAGCTTAGAACCAGATGGAAGCAGTGCTTACAGGTATCTGAACAATGTGTGCATTTAAGTGTTGTTTTTAAACTCTACTTCTTGAAAAGGAAATGTAATCATATTTCGGAGCCACCGGGAGAAAGAAATTCAAAGAATTAACTTTGAGTCTCATTAAGAAGTCTGTTGAAGGGCTGAAACCCACTTCTGTTGGGCCATTTGGGTTTTTTTTGCTCTGTTTTTAAAATAACACCATTACCCCCTCACACCTCTCATCACCTTACAACAGCCTGGATCCTTTAAAATAGAACTCTATTGTCATGATCTGTTTAAATCCCTTTATTTCCCCTCTTTAATTCAAACCAAGGTATTGTATTGGCTTTGCATGGCAAAGGGGGCTGCAGCACTGGCTCCTGTGAGAAGATGCCACATGCTTTCCCCATGTCAGATGGACCCAATGCCAGCCGGCTCCAAGATGGGCCCACCACTGGCCTAGGCTGAGCCCATCAGTGATTGTGGTAGTGCCTCTGGGAGAGCAGAGTTAAGAAGGGGAAGAAAAAAACTCTGCAACAGCAGCCAGGAGAGAGGAATGACAATACATGAGAACACCAGCCCTGCAGACCCCCAGGTCAGTGCAGAAGGAGGGGAGGACATGCTCCAGGTGCTGGAGCAGAGATTCCCCTGCAGCCTGTGGGGAAGACCATGGTGAGGCAGGTTGT
>JANZLQ010000027.1:18098801-18120651 GCA_026212715.1 Elanus axillaris | reverse complement strand
ACGGAGCAGGTTTTCTGCCAGGACTTGTGACCCCGTGGGGGACCCACGCTGGAGCAGTGTGCTCCTGAAGGACTGCAGCCTGGGGAAAAGACACCTCTGGAGCAGCTGATGAAGAATCATAGAATCATAGAATAGTTTGAGCTGGAAAGGACCTTTAAAGATCATTTACTCCAATCTTCCTGGAACGAGCAGGGACATCTTCAATGAGATCAGGAACTGATCAAGAACTGCAGCCGATAGGAATGACTTACATTGGAGAAGTTCATGGACGACTGTGAGAGGCAAGGTGTTTTAAGATTTAGTTTTTATTTCTCATTACCCTACTCTAATTTGATTGGTAAGGAACTGAATTAATTTCCCCCAAGTCAAGTCTGTTTTGCCTGTGATGGTAATTGGTGAGTGATCTCTCCCTGTCCTTATCTCAACCCATGAGCCTTTTGTTATATTTTCTCTCCTCTGTCCATCTGAGGAGGGGGAGTGATAGAGCGGCTTTGGTGGGCACTTGGCATCCAGCCAGGGTCAACTCACCACAGGTATTTTTAAAAACACTTCATTCTGAAATTGTCTACTTGTTAATGAGAATTGTTTTTCTGCTTTTTATTAAACCTGTCTTTCTTCCCATACCCAAGCCTAAGCTGACAGAAACTGTGATCAAAGTTATAATATTTGGGGTTTAGCATTATTTTTTCTCCAACTTTTTGTTATTTTTTTTATTACTGATTATTTCTGCCCATATCCACAATGTCTGATAAAAAGCTAGATGAAAATTTTTGTTAAAGAATCTTTTTGGTCAGAAAAAGGTTTATTTCATAAACAGTTTCTCTTTATGAGAAAGAGAGGTTTTACTGAGACATAACTCCTACCTTGGATAGATTTGACTTTCAGATCATAGAGAGAGCAAGCACTTCACTGCAGATTATCAACCAGCCAAGCAAAGAGCTAGAATGTGTGGGACCTGATTTGAAGTGAGTTCTCTGAATCAGGAAAAGGCTTTAATTTTTTCCCTATAAATCAAATCAGCTTATTGACCAGAGATCTAGTGGCTATCCTGTTACACATAGGTCTGTAATATCAAATAAATATAAATTTCTTTATAGTATTTTTATAGTTTTTTTCTTTATAGGTTATAGACAAAAGAAGGATTGTAGGGAGAAGAAATACCTTATATTAGAGCAGATGGCAAGTTTTAAGGCACATAAAACTTTCTTCAGTTCTTTGCACTCCTAAAATGTTCTTGTTTTTTTCCAACTGTAGCATTTGGTTTAATAAAAGATATTATTCCTCTTGACAAAACTTCCCTTCTGGACAAGTTTGTCTCTTTCTAGTTTGCTACAGAAAAAAACCCCAACAAAACAACAAATCCAAACCAAAACTAATATCTCTAACAAACACCACTTTTCAAGCAGCCTGTCGTGCCTTTTGAAATTTGTGAAGAACTTCATCGAGCTTTTGCTGTTCTCAGCAGGAGACAAGTTCAGAAACATTCCAGTTCTCACTGTGCCTTTGGACTGATGGTGTTTCAGGTAGGTTTGAAAAGAGACAAAAGGAGTTCAGTCTTCTTTAAGGCTATGAAATCATACAATAAATCCCTCACACACACAACGGAGTAGGTACACAGAGTACACAAAGCAGAAATTTTATTCTCAGTAGCATGTTTCCCCTGAAGGCAGTGGGTTCTCTGTGGCCAAAGCCATCTTAAGTTCCCATATCTCACATTTCCAACCTGTTGCATACTGCTCAAATTACCAGAGCTTTAGACAGAATCTGTTCCCAAAGAATAATTCTTCCATATTCCTTCCTAGGGGAAAACACACGTTCACAGGGAGGTTTTTAAAGGAGTTAAAAGTGGTAGTACATACCTTCAAGAATGATCTCCTTGCAGAGAGGAAATTGGCATCTGCGTACTCACAGAGGTACTGTGCCACATCCTTATTCTTAGGTCACTTCCTGAGGCACCTTGAACGCCATTAATTTGTAAGCAGATCCCTGCTAGAGCAAATGAAGCATGCAGATAAACAGTAGTAATTGAAGCCTATGTGATGTTGGCCACCAAGGAACATCAGCTTATATCCTCCTAGCCATGCCATCCTGGCATACGCACCTTTTTCCACAAACGTGTGTATCTAGTTGTGACACATGTACCCCAGAATATTGACAGCAGCAATAAACCAGACAGAAGCTGGTTGTGTGCAATCCTTGATCGAGCCATACTGGGAGCTCAGAAGGTGGCATTTTGCCTTCTTGCTTCTGGGATTTTGCTCTTTCAGGCAAATGGTAGTAAGAGAGACTGGGGGATATTTTCCTTACTGACCACTATAAGAGTTCAGTGCCTTGCATTCGTAAGTTATTCTGGATAGCTGGGAGGTAACTAGGTAACAGACTCTGCTCGTAAATGCATATATAGGAGAGCTCAGAAAGTCCTCAGTTTAGTAACAAAGTTTGCTGCTTCTCACTTTAAGTACAATTCAAGAGATTCTACCTTTTTCCCTGAGTGGGTAGCAGCACTCTTGTATATAAGTAGCATTGTAGCTCCATGGTTTCTGTAATGAATGTCATGTTCTGGATTCACATAATTCCCAGCAGATTTGTTTACCAGTAGTGTCCATGCTCTTGACTTCTGCTGGTCAAAGCAGTGGTTGAAGAAGCAGCAGGTTTGAGGGAGGCTGAAGAGGGAACCTACTACATCATTCTATGTGAGTATGTGGACATGCTTATTGGGATACAATATCCTGCTCTGATTGCATTCTAGTTTTTATTGACACTGCCCCCAAGGGGAGCTGCCACTGTCGCCATCTCTTCTGTCTGCAAGCTGCTCAAACTCAGCTCAGAAGAAGACCAGTTTGCTTTAGTTTGAACTGCTCTGCCTTCTAAACAGATCTGAAAGCAAAGCGTTCACGGGACTACTTACCTTTCAGAGGGAGGAAAAAATAAACTCTTAAATGGCTGTATGAGAAGTGCTGTACATCTTGGACAGCAAACAAGCTGTAGATCTGGAAACAAACAAAGAAACAGTGTAAATTTTGTATTAGGGACTAAACAAAGTGTGTGCATGAAGGAGATGAATTACAGTTTCACTGGAAATTGTAATCCTGGTGTTTCCACACATGTAAGCATTTGATTTTGAAACCTTGATTTTGAAATCGAAGTTTCATGACATTTTTGTGAATACAGTTATAGACCTTCCAGCATTAGCAGGCAGACTAAGCATTAGGATGAAGAAATAGAATTATGGAAATTGTAGTTGATAAAATGTGACAAATCCAAAGTTTGCTGATAACTAGTAATGCTCATAAGGGAATGGCTCTCCATAGCTGATTAGTATATATTATACCACCTGGCAAGTCCAGATGGTTTTAAGCAATCATCTGTATCCTCCAAGAAATTTATGGACCTGAAAGCATTTAGAGCAGCATCCTGATTAAAGGAAAAGGAATGAGCCAGGTGCACTAGATATCAGGAACAAACAACTGATTAGGTCTAGTAAATCCTGCAATGTTTTTAGAAGACATCCCAGGTTTTACTAGTAAGACCAAGAGGAAGGGATTCTCACAGAACTTACAGTTAGATCTGCAAGGGGAATTATGTTGCAACATGCTAAGCACTACAGTGCTATATTTTCATCAGCCTTCTAACCTATCAGAGATGCATGAGAGGGTATGGTACCTCAAAAGGGGATCCACCAAAGTCAGCCTGGTGAAGAGGGAGATGTCTGAGCCTGTCAAGCACTGGAGGAAAGTATGTATTAAATCCATTTCTCTCCGAAGGATTTAGATACTTACTGTGGAGACTGGGTCAGGCACTTCTGCTTGCAGCTGCAAGAGGAAGTGGTTGTGGCATTTCATCCAATGCCTAGTAATGAGAATATGTGATTTTGATCTTTTCCTGCCTCAGTAGATTGGAACCAGTATCACCAGCAACCTGGACTTCAGCCTTGTGCACCAAAGAGGGAATTTTTCTATCCTGTCTACTAAATCAGTTTCACTTTAATATAATAGTTTAATATTTAATGAGCTAGAGAAGCATGAGCAAGGCTATAGCCTTGTGGAGAGGTTTCACCTGGAAAAAAAACCAACAGTTTTTACTTACTGATGCAGCAAATATGTAACTTATGTCACACAGATAGTTTCTTTCTCTAATGTGTATTTATGTTACTATCAAAGTGAAACAGTCTATTAGAGGGTTTCAGCAAATTCTGCAGGTAGGGTTTATCCCAGTGCTAAAAACAGTTGCCTAGAAGGTGGGAAGTTTCAAATCCGTGAAGACAGACTAGGATATTAAACACAATCCTTCCTTATCTAGGCAGGTTCCCTTACTGCTGAGCTACTAAATAGGGGGAAAGATGACCTCCTCTTTCTGCAGTTTGATTTTATTTTTTTTCCATGATCTGACTTCAAAGCAAAGGGGTGCCACTAGGCTGGACTGGTTTCTGAAGACAAGGTAGGCATCTGTGCCCAAACCAATGATAAATAAACAGAAAGACTTCTTAACTGTTGTTCAAACTTTTGAGTACTCTAAAATCACTGCATACCTCCCAGTCTTATATGAAAGTTTTCTCCGTGCTTGTGAGCTCACCTAAGCATAAGCAGAGTTTCTGGCTCCAGAGTAGTTAGATGCTGACCCCTTTAGAAAGCGGAGAGGCATGTCACTCCCTTACAGCTAGATCCATGCAGCTTGCTCAGAAAGTGCCAAGCACCTATCAGCAAGAACAAGACCCTCCAGAACTGAAGTCAGTTTAAAAAGTTACAGCTGCAAAGGAGGAAGGGGTAGCCTCTTCTCCCCAGATCTTTTACAAATGGCCCATTACCTTGAACAGTTGCCTGTAAAGTGAAAGGCTTGCAGATTATATAGCTCACCTCAGATGCAGTCTACAATGGCAGCCTACTACCTAACTGATATTTAGGGAGATGATGTAGCATTTTGTGCTAGCTTGCATCCTCTGGTAGGATAGAAGTTGTCATGTTTTCAGTGTATGCTTTTTATTATATAAGATTAATAGCAGCATTGGGATATGAGTAACTTGCACAGCATTTAAAAAAGCTGGTACCAAATCTTGCAACGAACTGCCTAAAAGGAATTTATACAAGAAGAAAGTACAAATAATTACAACACTTTTGAAACTACACATTCTGCATTTTAACCAGCATCTAATTTGACAAAGGAGTTATTTGTTGTGAATTTTTTGCTCCTTTTCAAATGGAAATTGGAAGAACTAGGTTTTATTCTGATCTCTGCTTTGGATTCATAGAAATTAAGATTGAGAAGTTAATGCAACATTTTTATAGTTCTTACTAGATTTTGAGAAAACCAAGTAATGTCTGAAAACAGGCTGTCATAGTTGTCACTTTTTTTGTATTCTCTCTTGTGAAAGAAAATCCAACTTGTGTAATAATGTGTGTCTGTGCAAAGCACACAGAGCCAATTATAGGACTCTGCATGGTATAGCTGGAAGGAGACTGCAACAGGAGATATAACGCCACACTGCAGCGTCTGAGTAAGTGATTCCTGGATGGACTAATTATGTCTCAGATTGTGGATTAGAGCTCATTATCAGTAAAAAAAATAAGAAAAAGTGGCTGAGGAAGAGGTTAAGACAGGACAGTTGGGGTTGGGTATCGGTGCTTATAATGGTAATAAATAAATAGGAAATCTTTGTGCTTTTGCCAAAGTCTCTGAGTACCTGAAAAATGCTCTTTGACTAAGGCAAGTCACAAGAGGAAAGAAACAATCTGAAAATCTACTTATGTGAAAAGACCTTGAGAAGGCAAATCTGTAGAGAAATTTGGGGGTTTACAAGAAAGGTGTTCACCATGGATGCTGCCATTGGGCTGTATACTTATTCCATTCCTGCTGTTGTTAGAGACAAATATGTGATTAACTTCATTAAATTAAGTCAGGCATCATTCCCATTTCTACTTAACTACGTACTTATGGAAACAGAGTGAAGTTGGAAAGAGTTCATAAAATGAAATGAACTGGTGTTTTTCTTCAGCATGCACCAGGTCTGTACCTAGAGATCCCCAAGGGAACTCTTCTAAGTATCTCATCACTCTACCCTCATATGTAGTGCTTTACTTGTCCCACAGCCCTACTGAGAACCCACCTTTCAGACTCTACTATTTATCCATTAGCCATAATCCTTATTTAGAAACAAATAAATACATTTAAAAATAAATGATTGAAAAAGAAAAAGGAATACTTGACTAGGTGTATACTGAGTTGTTTGAAAATGCACATTATAGAAAGTGCATGACTAGGAAAAATATTTGCTAGTAATATAAGTAATAAGTATTTAATAATAAGTATGTCATGTAATAAATACATGCTTGATTATTTATCTTTACATACAACAAGCCCTATGCAGATAGCTTTTGTTGTTCTGTTTACTTGCATTTGCAAAATCTTTATAAATGATACATGTTTTTTACTGAGGCATTTAGTTGTCATTCTTATACTTCGTACCTATGCAGAAAGGGCTGTTCTTCAATCTTTGAATGACTGCAGGCAACTCTTTCAGAAACTCTAGGGCCAGATTTAAAGGATAAACAAATATATATCAATATGCATAAATTAATCTATTGCTTGCTTGTTTGTGAAGACTGGAAATAAAGGTAGCAATGTCGATGAAGCTAACTTGACCAACAGTAAATCCTGTTGTCTAATCTCTTGTTACAAAGATGAAAACATGCAGTCTCCTTGAACTACAAAATGGTTTCAAGAAGTTCCCTTCAAATATATGGCTTATTGAAAATAAGAACTTTGGGTCCAGAAGAAACCAAAGCTCCCACAGAGTTTATTGTGGCACAACAGAGACAGAGAAGCACATTGTCCCTGCTAAACAGACTAAACCACCCTAAGCCTTGTACTTTCAAGGATATGCCTCCTTGCATTGTCAGTTTTAGTTGGGGTGGAGAAGGACCAATAGGGGGATTGTGGGGGTTTGTTTTTTTCTTTGTTTTATTTTGTTCTTTAGCAATATAAGTTGTTTTATCTCCTCTCAATGGATCTGGACTGATGGTAGAGTCCTTGTGTCCTTGACTCAACAACTTAAATCTAAAGGCAGAGTTAACACAGCAGCAGAAATCCACATCAAACAAAACAGATAATTCATATAACAGGTAATTCTTGATAACAGATGTTTTGATTGAATGTGATAGACTTTCTAAGAGGCTCAGGGCCAGGTCATCATCTGGTATAAATCCATTTAGCACTAACTTCATTGGACTTGCACCAATTAATGACAGATGGAGTCCAAGCTATTTATACCTTTGCAGAGAGTACGTTGCCTCTGGACAAGAGCTATTTCCGTTCTGTGCTTGTAGAGGATCTTGAGCGGTAGGGTCAGGCCATGGCTGGACCTCTGTGTAGTAGATGGTTTTGTTTTCGAGTGAGTGCTCAGAACCTCTGGCCTCAGCAGCAGTCAGATGGTGTAGCTCCTTCTTGGCCACAGAGGTCAGATCCAGATGGATAATCACATTGCTAGAGTCAATCTGGCATGATTTCTGTCTTTCTTTCAGCAGCATTGCTGGTGGAAATCCAACCCTTATGGCAAGGAATAAAACACTTTGCCACTTTAGATTTCTCTTGTATTCATAGGTCTACTCCATTCAGATATTCATCTGAATAGCACATCTGTTATCAATTGCCATTTTGTCCACTTCACATCCTAAGAGAGAAAAGGCATGTAAATTATTGCTATTAAACTGATGACCAGCACCTTAATAGCTTTTCCATAGTGGTTCAATAAAAATTAATAAACTTGGTGTTGTATAAGCTTAATTTTGAAGAATCACATAAAAAGAATGTTATCCTGTGTGAACAGCAATTACTATGGAGACATAATTGAGTTAAAGGTAAAGCATGTTAGCTAAGTGTTTGCAGCCCAGATAATTACAAAAAGCTTATAGGCTCTCCAGCTAATATTGTCCCCAGTCATCACCTAAAGGAATTATGTTGACTTTTAAAACAAGGAACTATAGATTGACAGACAAATGACTAATTAATTTTATACCAGAGAGTCATAAATATTTTGTTGCTGTTCTTTTTCTGGAGATTTGTGTGTAAGCAGATATTTAGGCTGAATCTATGCTGCTTCTGAGAGACAGCAAAGGGAAGGCAGTAATTTTCTGTTTCCATGGTTCTAGGTTGCTGCGATGGCAAAAAGAGCTCTGGAGCTAGGCTATGAAGACCTGGCTTGCTATAGCCTTGAATTGCAGTGTAGTTCTTTGGGAGGAGAGGTGTAGGCTGCTCACAACAGACTTCTAGTGCTTTCCTATGGGGAAACCTCCCCTAAGCATTTTTATGGCATATAGACTATTTTCAAGAATGGAAGAAAAGATTCTGATCATTTAGCATGATCTACTTATCTCATCTAGGGGTGTCAAAGGGCACTTTTAAGGAAGCTTGTTATTGTTAAATGACTTTTCAAATAACAGAGCCTGGGCTGTGGCTGAAAAAGTTCATTTTTGCCTCCAAAAAAGAGTGACTGAAAGAAAAAGCCTTTTGATCCACTTAGATGTCAATAACCAAAGTAAGTGCAGTCTTGGATAGCTTTTGCGTACTGAGATGGAGGAAGTGGAGCATACCAAACACTGTAGACAACTCTTGGGGAACAAAAAAGATGAAGGGACAATAAAATATGGCTAGTCACAAGCAACAAAATGCTTAACGTTCTCATTTTTTAAATCTAATTCATAGATTAGGTCAGAGCCTCAGCTGATGTGAACAAAGGTGTTTGACTGGGCCAAATGGTGGTTGGGTGTGTTTTCCCTGCTATTCTACTCTTGAAAAAATAAGCTCCTTTTCTAAGTATCTTGTGACATAACATCTTGCTGAGGCTGTAGGAGAAGCACTGAGGTTGGACTGCATAGCGGTTTTGTTACTGAATCAACATTACACCTGCTTTGTGCTTGGTCCATGTATGCATGGTCTCACTCTTAAATAAAATGGACCAGGATCCGGTCTCAGGCCCCAAAGACAACTGGCACGACATGCCTTGGATCTACCTTCTAACTTCTCATTCTGCTCCCCAGAACAGGATAAAGACCTCTCTGTTTCCCACTGGGAACAGCCCTTGCACTGTGCTATTCCCCAAACTATGTCCTGTACATCTCTGGGAGAGTGTTGGCTGGCACTGGCCAGAAGTACATCAAGGACAGACTAACAGTTGAGGAGTATGGATATTCACCGAACATGATATGACCTGATTCAGTTCACTCATACAGGCACAATTTTGCTGTCTATCATCATGATACCAATAATAAATGGGTGACCCATGGTGTAGCATGAACTTTGGTAACATCTGACACACAGGTATTGCTCTGAAAAGGCACAGCAGGAGCCTTGCTGATGCAGTTATGTTGGAAATTGTCAAGTAGCTCAGTAAATGCAGCCTGTTTAAGTGGTATGTAGTGTTACCAAATGGTGTGTTAACAACCCAGTTGTGCCAATGACCCAGAGTTAGTTAGCACCTATGATTTCCCAAAGGCCTGGGAATGTGAAGGGAGGCTTGACATTAGCTTTCAGTCCTGTGTTTCATAGTGTGGTTTTACAATTAAGTAAATGAGCTTTGTCAACATATCGTTGGAACCCTGGCCAATTGATCCCATGGATGCCATAGTCTTGCTGCTAGGAGCCTTAAGTTACTGCATGTTAGTGTTTCCTTTGAGTATAGAGGAAAAAAACCTAAATGCTGTTCATCTGACTGTAGGGGATTTGCGGGCAAAGAGATTTTTGTCTATGTCTAAAGAATGACTGATAACACTCTCATTCAAAGTTTCTAGGAAGCCACTTAGTGACAAACTGAAATTCTTCAGCTTTCTAGACCCTCTGTCTAGGAGAGCATCTTTGTATTTTCTACTTCAAGGAATGAAATTTTACTTGAGTGAAAAAATGGTTGTCTTAGTACTCTATGCTTGGAAGAGGCAAGGGTCATGGCAGGTGACAGAAGGACCAGCTAGATGGGGCTGGCAGAGGTGTGACTGCCCCAGCGGCCAATGTAAAAACTTTGGCTCAGCCAGTAACACTGACGCAATGCACTATGGACCCCCTATGGGACACTGATGGGATGTTCTAATGTGATTTGAAGCTCCAGGTTCATTTTAATGTGTTAAGACCTACTGGAACCCATCTGAATGAAAGTAGGCAACTAAAGACTCTGTAAGGAAGAGAAAAAGATGATATTTTATATATGTATCAGTGTCATATAGACCAGAAGGTGCCCAGGAAACCTGTTCTGTCACCAACTTCTGTGACTGAAAAAAGTGAGCTACAGGAGCCAACCCAAAATCCCAAACAACGCAAAGTAAACTTTCTACTTGCACAATCCCTCAAGCACAGGCTTGCCATATACAAAGAAACCTGCACATCCCAAGCTAGCAGCCCAGTGAGGCATGGGAAGTCATTTAGTCTCATTCTGAGGGGAGACAGTGACAAAACTTCAAGACTATCTAAACCAGTGCCTTGTAGTGATGACTGGTATACCATCTTCAATTGACTTGAAGTTGTACTTTCTGAAACTGCTCATTTCTTTTTACTTAAACCATCTATGTCTGCCCAGGACATCTCAGCAGATGTGAGCTGAGGTAAGATCTAATCCTCCATTCCCTACTCTACCTTCAGTCATTTACATGTGCTACTTTAAAATAGCCTGAGGTGACCAGGGTAAGCTAAAAACCCCCCCAGATATTCAATAGCATTTTCACACGGTATTTAGGAGACCAAGACTTAGTCTTGTAAAAAGACTAGAATGCAAGCACACTAGCAAATGTTTTGCCTTTTAGAAGTTCCTGGGAACTGCAATTTCAGTGTGTCTTTTCATGGCAAATCTTGTTCTCATTGCTTTTGTAAGCAGATTTAAAGGATAAGGTTGATTCTAGGAGGTGATCTCCAAAGCTGTATTTGTGTTAGAGATGTAGAAACATTGTCTGGCTTCTGTTAACATCTTATGTTCTTCTGGCTTGTCTCTGAGTTTACCTAACTGTTAGGAAGTGTGTATGCATTTTTCCCTGTTCTTATGTCTATCTGGGCATTAGAGAACATCAAGATGATATACATGTGGCAAAATTTAAGGCAATAAATAGGGATACAGCTGATTAAAAGAGACCAGGACCTGTTAAGAAAGACATATGTAGAGGACAGAGAAATACTCTGTGAATCAGGTGAGTAACCATGTCTGCGGTCACTGCCACCATGGCCCCTTCCAGGGAGCTGCAAACAGAAAGGCTATTGGTGAGCAGGATATCTTCCTCCATTCAGCTGGCTGAAGATGACCTTGGCAAGAGGCAGGTACCTCATAAGGTTTCTTGTTTTACCTTTGTTTCCTTGTCTGTCTGTTTTGCAGTTCTATATTTTCTATTGTCCTTGCTGGAATAAACTAGCTTTTTATTTTGGTGTATGAAGATGTATCCATATGAAGCAGACACACATGTCTTCCATCCCCCCAGAAAAAGTGGGGAACTGAAAGCCCTTCAGATCTTTTGGAAAGTGCTTCTCACTCACAGCATGGTATTTCAGGGGCTGAGAGAATCCCTTTCACTCTTTTACAAGATTCCTTGCTGTTTGGGGGCTGACACTGCAACTACAGCATGTGATAACCAGACTCTCTTTCTGGCACAAAGGACATGGCAAGAACTTCTGATTTGGGAAAATTCACCTTCTCATCACTTTTTTTTGCAATTGTGATCTAAAAAGCAAGAAAGGCCTTAATAGAAGGCACCCTACAATACTGGAGATGCTGTACCATGACTGAAGATCAGAAGAAATGTGAATGACCCTCCAGTGCTCTAGGAGCTGCTGAAGAGAAACAAGTCCCCTTGAAAATGATACTAAGAAGCAATAGAGAAAGAAAAATGAAAGTGTCTTCTTGGTCTGGTCTTACTGAAAGGTGTATTCAGACTATAAAGCCATAAGTGATTGCCTTCAGATCTGGATAAGCCTCAAGCCATATGGGGGTTAAAAAATCTACTTTTTTCCAAATATGTAGCACCATTTGTCGTTTTCTTTTCCCTTGCATGTCAGAAATAAGTACAAATAGTTAGTTATGACCAAGTGTAAGGGCAAACTCTTCCCTCAAACAGGAATCGAGAGCATTGTCGCTCTCATTGATATGATGAGGGGAAGAAGGCCTATCTAACCTTCCTTCTGATAAAATCTTGAGATAAATCCTACTAAGTTTTATGAAAGATGCCTTCAAATGCTGTTAGCCCAACTGCCTTTTGACATACTGTCAGGTCACTTACTGACCTGTGGCATTAAAACCCTGTAAGGAATTTCTTTGAGCTATAGGTCCCCTTCTTCCTCCATTCAAGAAGGGAGAGACCTTCCTGAAGTCAATTCCTTCTTGAAGGGATCTTCTTCTTATCAGGTCTTGCTCCACTGGACTATTGAGACTGAGTGTCCTTTTCAATTTGAAGGATTAGCAAAAGGGTATTCCCTAGGTGAAGTGTAGCAGATAGTAAAAGAGCTCCTGGGTCTCTAGGAGGATGACTGGGTGATCTGTGAAAGCATCCTTTACCACTGGATGATAGTGTCAACTCATGCCAAAAAGCTACCTGTTACACAATAAAGAGTCTGGGGCTACAATGGTCCCCAAGTTCACCTTGTGAGCACATCCATGTTTAAGAAAGTTGCTTCAGGACTGGACATTGTATTGCATGTCCTTCCCAGGCATCGCTAACCATCCTGGACAGACAGTGCACTATCACACTTTATTCTTTTTATGCATTTGCCCAGGTAAGTAATCTGCAAAGGAAACAGGGTGCTGAGGTGGGATGGGGAATATGGCTTTATACATGCACAAGCCACGGTAGGGACTCTATTTCTCATTAAGTAAACTACAGGCTATTTTCCTTGGTAAAGATTCTACCAAAGCTGCAGTTGTCCAAAATGTTGTGTCAAACTCAGGCTTTTTTTTAAAAAGATGATCCTAAAGATAACCTACACTCTCAGGCTAACACCTAAGTGTAGTACATGGTGGGCACAAACTCGTCTGATCAAATAAATCAACATCTCCCAACTGATCATGTATCTCACCTGAAGCAACGAGCCTCTAATTTTGTTTTTGTAGGCTGTATTTTAAAGTGAAGAGCTTTGCACTGGGCAGAAAGATCATGAATTCTAGTTTGTTTACTTTTTAAAAAGCTTGTCAAGGGAATGCTAAAGGCTGAGATATTTTCCAATCAACAGTTTAGCCAAAACATTGCAGAAAGCCATGATGCACAAAGCCTGTGAGTTCAGTTGCTGAACTGTTTGTTTTTTATGACTGCCTGTGGTGAAGTGACCAAAGAGCATGTTTCAGTCCTGGAGAGGTTTAACATGTAGGCTGTGCCTTGACATGGAGCAGGTGAATATGGAGTTCAACCTGGCGGCACATAGAGGCTGTTGTTTCTCTAGGCACTGTACAAAAGCACAGCAGGGGACAATCCTTCCTATCAGGAGTGTACAGTCCAAATAACCCAGACAAGAAAGGGAGATGCTGAGGGAGGTAAAAGAGGTTTTCTAAAGACACACAGCTGGTGACAGATAGGTATATAAAGGGCATTTCTGTTGAAGGTAAAGGGCATTTCTGGTGACAAGAAAGTTTTTAAGGTTTTAGCTATTCTTCAATAAACACACCACGCAAACTTAAAATGATGTGGCTTTGTGCTATAATAATTGCTTCATTATTATTTACAACACCCTTTGTAATAGGAAAGAAGTTGCTTCACATTGTCTTTGTGTGAACATGTGTGAAAGGTTCAGAGGCACTTTGAGGATGCTAGTCTAAGAAGCCTAGTGAGCTGGCTGGGAGGCTGCACCGGAGGTACTGGGGCAAGGTTTGGCTGAGAAACAAGGAAAAACTGTGTCCAGCATAGGCAATTAAGGGATTGTAAGAAGGTGAAGGGGTATTAATGAAAAATAAAATATCTAGTGAGAAAAAGTGATCAAAGAGCTGTTTTATTCCTGAAAAGGTAGAGCTTTTCCACTTTCTGCTGTAAAGCTAACCTAAATCTTAAGTAGGGAAAATGATACCATGGTAAATTTTTCATGCAGTGAAGGTAAAATCAATGCTAACATAACAATTTCTTACAGGTTACTTCTCTGCATCTTTTCAAATTATTTATTTAATACAACATTTTTGGAATGAAAACTGCCAACTACATAAAGAGGAAAAAAGCCTTGACATGGGCCTGTTTAAAAAACTATACATAACACAAGGAGAGATAGAGTACAAAGTTAAAGCCAAAAATTTCCACCAGTGACACTTGTACTCTGTTGTGTTAATGTCACCCATATGTTTCAGCAAAGCCTTCTCCTACCCAGCAATTTAAAGCGCATTCATCAGGAAAACAAACACAAAAACCTGAGCTGTATAATTCATCATCCTGCTACATTTTTGCCCATGGAACATAACCCTGCCTTAAAGCTTCCCCAGCTTAATGAGCAATTTGTCTTGCGGGTCTAGTAGCAGCTAAAATCTCCTTGTAGTGATATAAATCTTGATGCATCTATATGAAGTGGAAAAGATTAAAATATGGTGCCAGAGAACTGGAGAAAACAGTCAGAATAACATTTGTAACCTAATTTAAAACATAAAGAGACTTCCAATGTATATTAGCTGAGTTCACTGGATTTGGTAACATCAAGCTGATTCTGTTGGTATCAGCTGCTAGGTTTGGGAGTGTGAGCAGCAGACTGGCTTTCAGGGTTTATATACAGAAAACATGTAGAATAAGATCTTACAAGGAAATTAAGGTCTGTTTTACAGAAAAATGTTTTGAAGCTTTCTCCCTAGACTGTGAACTAAATGCTACTTTCAACTTTTGTAGCAGGTGAAAATTCATGGAGGGGAAAAATGAGTTGCTTTGTTAGTTCCATAGGGAACATGAAGGAGACTTAAATCATCTTAAGAAGACTTACACTAAAAGAAGGTAGATTTAGATTAGATATTAGGAAGAAAACCTTCACTGTGAGGGTGGTGAGGCACTGGCACGGGTTGCCGGGAGAGGCTGTGGCTGCCCCATCCCTGGCAGTGTTCCAGGCCAGGCTGGATGGGGCTTGGAGCAACCTGGTCTGGTGGAAGGTGTCCCTGCCCATGGCGGGGGGGTTGGAACTAGGTGATCTTTACGGTCCTTTCCAACACAAACCATTGTAGGATTCATTCTATAATTCTATGATTCATCTGATTTGTAGGTCCTTCTCATACATTTGAGGACAACTGACCCATCCAACTGATCATTCCCATTAAGTTCCACTAGACTCTCTTCAGCTCATCCACATTCTTTTGGAAAAGCAGTTCTTAGAAATGCATATCAAGCTTAGGTAAAGTGTTACTAGGACTGAGGAAAGTAAAGGAATTACCACTGGTCTCATGGGCAGCTATGAAATTCAGCAGAAGCCTCGGGAGTAACCTGACTCCATCTGGCCTACTTACCACCTTTGTAATACTGCCAGTTCATGATGAGGTTTCTCAATGGCACACATTTAAAAGAAAAACAGGAAACAAAACCAATCTTCTAAATTAGTTCTTTGTTTCCTTTTGGAGTTTAATCGTATTTCCAGGTCCTTTTATAATGACCTTGTAAAATCACTGACTGCTCATTTCTTATTTTTTGTACATGCTGCTCTTAAAATCTGAGTCAGTGCTCTGTATTAGAACACCCTATTCAGTAATAGCAGGGTAGATAATTCAATTTTACTTTAGAATAATGTAATTTTCAAGCTGCCTTTCTGTTTTTATTTATAACCAAAGAATTAATCTCCTTTTGCCCTTCCTCTACCTCTTAAGGCTCAAGAAGAGAAAAAGGTCTGAAATCTCTACCTGTTACAGAAATTTCTACCAACTTTTTTTTACATAGTCAAAAATATTATTACAGTCCTATGCTGCAGACTTTCCTCCCTCTTTTCGTTACTCCAGCTCCCTTACTGCCTCTGCTGTAGAGTCAGTCTGTCACCCATCAGCTTAACAGCACCCAAAAGCCCTCCAGGCCTGTTTGCACAACACACAGGTACAGACACACCAAGCTGATTCTCCCACGCAGTCCATAAGATTTGCACCTCTGCTGTAAATGATCACAGTGCTAGTAGTCTTTGGCTATTTCTGGCCATGAAGGTGCTGTGGGTCTGCAGGCTGAAAGCTATTTGCTTATAGTCATATTTAAGATTTGCAAAGGGCAGTGCTTTTTATTTCTTAATTTTCAAGGCATTGTAAATGCCAGAATATGCAAATGTAGGACATGAAGTTTGGCAGAAACAATAGCTCTTGGAAAACCTCATTAGGGTAGCTCATGTACTGCTGGGGCCAGAGCAGAATTATCCTTAACACTATGCTTTTGTTCAGAGGGCCATTCAAAGCAGCAGCCTGTTTCTCATAGCTTTCCATCACCCTCCAGAGTCCAGCTCTCTCCACTGAGAAGGAAACAAGCTCTTAATGTAAGCACCCAAAAGCAGGCTTGGGAATAAAGTCCTTCATGTTCCATTTTCTAGATTGGCACTAACCTTCTGGCCCATTTGTTAGGCAACCACAGAGGATGCAGAAAGATTGGGTTCGGTTCCGTCTTCTGCCTGGGGAAATGTGAGTCTGCTTCCCTCCTTTCCCAGGGCACAGCAGGTTTTGTATTGTCAGATACTTATGAAAACTGCCTGGCCTTGAGTTTGTTAGAGATAGCTGCAGTCCTGCTGCAGTTTTTTGAATAACTGGTGTGAATAAACCTTCATACAGAATCATGGAGTCACGGAATACTTTATATAGGCAACAGACTTCTACACATACTCTAGTCCAACCGCTCTGCTCAAAGTAAGGTTAATCAGAGCAGATTGGTCAGGTCTGAGTATCTCCAGAGTATTCAGTATTCAAACACAGCCTGTCTGGGCAACCTGTTCTAGTGTTTGACCAACCTCACAGTAAAAAAAAAATAAAATAAAATAAAGTAAATTGTTTTTATTAAACTTAGAATGAATTTTCTTTATTTTGATTTGTACCCCTTGCCTCTTGGCCTGCTACTGGACACCACTGAGAAGAGGCTGACTGTGTCTTAGTTATTCCAACCCTTCAGACATTTGTAGACACTGATAAGATTCCCCAGAGCCTTCTGTCTTCCAGACAAAGGGAAGACTTAGCCTTGCAAAAATCAAGATGAAGAACATACACTGATCTCCCCTTATCCACTAAGCTACTCATGTTCTTGTGGAAAGCTTTCTTCGGTCAGGCATGATTTTCCCTTCATAAATCCATGCTGACAACTCCCAGTCACCTTCTTGTGCTCAATAAATTTGGAAATAGTTTCCAGGATTAGCTGCTCCATCACCTTCTTAGGGATTAAGGTGAGGCTGACCACCTGTACTTCTCTGGATCCTCCTCCTTGCTATTCTTGAAGATAAAAGTGACATTTGTTTTGTCAATCCTTAGGAACTTCTCCTAATTGCCCTCATTACCGTTGTGAGAATAAGTTTCCGATGTCATCAACCAGCTCCTTCAGCTCTCATTCGTTCCCATGGACTTATGTATGTCCAATTTAAGTGTGACCTAAACTGATCTCCCTCCACTGAGGGTAAATTTTCCTTGATCTAGCCTTTTTATCTGGTCTCAGGGTTTTCCCTAGTCTTTCTTCTGGTGTTGATAGAGCTGTAGAAACTTTTCTTATTGTTCTTCATCTCCTTCGCCAGATTCAACTCCAGGTAGGCTTTGGCTTTTCTTACTCCTTATCTGTGTGTTTGGGCAGTATCTCTATATTCCTCCTGATTGATCTGACCCTGCTTGTACACTTTCTTTTTTATGGTTAAGTCAGGAGCAACTTGTTCATCCATGCAGGCCTCTTACTACTTTTTCTTAGTTTCCTGCATGTTAGGGTGGACAGTGCTTGAGCTTGGAGGAGGTGATCCTTCAAAATCAAACAGCTCTCCAACCCTCTTTTCTCCAGGACTGTATTGCATGGGATTCTTCTAGGCAGATCTGCGGTGTGCAGACTGAGATGGGGCACTGGGAAAGTCATGTGTAACTTAGGAAGTACTTCAAGCAACTTCAAAAAGGACAATAACTCCTATATTACTAATAAATACAAAGGAAAGCACAGGTCAGCCAGTCACTTTCCATAAAATGCCCCAACCCTCTGACATACCTGGAATGATGAACAGGAGGGAAACTGATGAAGTTACATGAATATGAGGCTCACTTTATAAAAGTTTGTAAGGGATCTGGAATAGGATAGAATATTTTTTACTTTTCTTTAGGAAAATGTGCCCGTTACTTGCTGAAACTGCTGTTTTGTTTTTGAAAATTTCCATTTTAATAAAGCTTCTTATCCTTTTTTTCTGCCAGAATGCAAGATATTTGGGGTTGAAGTTCTGAATTGTCTGTGCATTTCTGCAACCTTCTTTTCCTGTTAGATGCTGTTTCTTGTTGCTTCTGGTCTGATGTTACAAAGGAGCACCCACAGATTGAGTACTACATAACACAGGTATATGCTTGTCTGTCCAAATTTACATACTCTGTCATCCCTGAGTCTCTCATTTTTGATTTCCATTTACCCTGCCATCATTACCTGTCCACATCTCAGTTTTCCTATGCTAGTCCCAATGTATTTGCTTTTGTCAGTGAAGCTGACCTTCCTTTCTCTTCCCTTGTCAGTCTTCACAACTTTCCTAAAGAGGCCTACTTTCTTTCTCTTTTGATCACACCTCAGGAATTGCCTCTGTTGTGCCTTTAAAAGTTTAGATATGTATATGAATTTTCAGGGTAAATAAAAATAACTCATAGATCTGTATACAAAAAATTCTGAGATGAGGTGCATTTTGGGAGCATCTACCTACTTCCATTTTTAACTCTCTGAAATTTATTTTTCCAGCTTATGAGCTCTTCAGGTTAATACCTTTTTAAAGATTTTTACTTCAAGTGGTCCCAGATTAATCATACTGATTATTGATAGTAATTTGATTAGCCCTGTGACTTACATCTGGCTTTATTCACTGAATGTCTGTCCAAACAGATTCAATTATTAAGACTTAGTTCTCCATTGCCTGGCCTATGTCTAGTAGAATGGGAGAGTTATCTGCCCTTTTCCTCTCTGTATCTTGACAAATTACATCATCTTATGTTTATTATGGGCAAAATGGATGATGGTATTTTTCATTTAGACAGTTAAATATCAATCCTTTAATGAACACATGCAGAATCATGAAAAATAATCAATATCTGCACACACTCCAGGCTGAACAGATATTGTCGACTCATCGATAATTGCAAGTAAGAGAATGTGGCTCAATCAGTACTCTGACTTGAAATTGTATATTAGTGATTTTGGAGCAAATACTAGCAGAACATTCAACAAACTTAATCCAAGAGACCATAAAGTCCCTAGCAGACTAATGATGATAAATGAGCTGTCAAACTCGCTGTTTAAGCATCCTCAAGGTAACAGGACTTGTCTACGTGCACTTCACTCCCAGCCATCACAGTGCCCTTTGAGCTGGGGAAATATTATGCTTAGATATCCAAGCTGAGGCACAAAAAGGTCTATGAGCTTAGACTGGGCCTGTTGAGCCTAGAGTGGCCTGCTTCTTCCCTATGTTTTCTTTTTCATCTGGATTTTTATTCACAGACAAACCCTGGCTGCAAGACATTATGTAGCCCCTATGCAGATTGAACATATAGTGGAAAAAAGATTTCTCAGTTGTGTGTTCTTTTGCTCTGTGGTTGTCAAAGGCTGGGTGATAGCTGGCTCAGTCTAAATTGGCAGAAGTCTTTCAAGAAGTCATGATATTGCAAAAGGAAGAGCTATCCAAAGCTCCCAGGATGGCACTTTTTTATCTCTTAGATGAATATTAGAGGCATTAGAAGGGCATGATACCGTTAATGCAAGCAAGCTTCCATGATACACTGAAGCAGCAAAGGTACCTGAAGGACTTTCTACTCTGTCCCTGAGCTACAGTTCACTGTTTTATATGTTTTAAAGGGTGTTTTCTACAGTCTGCTATATATTACAGCCCGCTGGTTGTGGAAGGGAAAAAGTTCTGCTGGTTTGATCTACTATCAGGAGAAGAGAAAATATCTCGTCTCCCAGCGCTCTGGTAGGATGTCTGCGTTGTGCCATTTGGATGGTAAAGGTAATTCATATTAACTAGTCACAGTCTTCTGCTTCATGAAGTTTACTTTATCAAAGCAAGTTGCTCAAAGTTCAGGCTTTCTTTTCTGCATTGGGTGTATAGATCAAACCTCAGAGCATAACACAATTAAATCAATTGGAATTCAGCTACAGATCCTCAGTATAGTGGCAGAGACTTGTTGGCTGCCTTCCAAGGTAGGTTTCAAAGGGATCTTGAACACCTTGAAAAGAGAACAGACAATTAGAGGAACTATTACTTGGTTAAGAAGAAAAGAGACATGATTCTCAAACTGACTTGAGGGTCTTTTACAGACCAGTATTGAGACAGTTTGTCTTACAGAGTATATATCCCCTTTCCCTTCCCCACAAGTTGTACTTGGTTTTTTTCCCCATTCTTTGCTCTTAACTCTACCTTACCAGTGAGTACATCTCCTTATGTTTGCCTCGTGCTTGTTCAGTCAGTGGCTGGCTCATTTGGTGCCTTTTTAAGAGTGCGAATACATGGATGGTAATGTCACCATTGTGGTTGGGGATCTGGATCTTGAAAACTAACACAACACATCATTTTTGTATGAATTAAAGGACAATTTCCCCAAATGGAGCTGCCAGAAACACACAGACCCTCTGAGGAGAGATTGGAGACAAAAGAGCACTCCTGAAAAAAAGAATTGATCTCACCTAAAAATAAATATTAAGTGACAGTCAGGTGAATCATGTCCAAAAATACCTGGTTTTCTTTTTTTTATTAAAACCAGCACATAGCACAACAAGATCTCTGCAAAACATGTACGTGAGATAGTTATATGAGATCCCATCCTATGAAATTGCTTGAAAAGTGCTCCGCAGAAGCATGATGAACACTCAATCCTTGCATATCCTCATTTGCAGAAGTCTTCTTTTAAACCTCTCTGAAAAACTGCAGAAGGGCCTGTCAAAGTGAATTAGAAAGGTCAGTGTTGCCAGTTGATGTCTAAAAAATCTTTTTTCATAATTTCAACAGTAAGCTCCCCTCTTGGAATTGCCTGGTGCCAATGTGTCTGAACCCTGTGTGCTCTGAGGACCCGAATCTGTGTCTCCTGAAATGCAGGGTAATGCTCTAGTTTTTGGATAATCTTTCTTCTTGATGGTAAACTCAAAAAACATGTATGGGGAAAAACTTCTGTCAGAAACCAGGATATGAGGTCCAAGTTTAACTAGCAAGACTGGATGAAATGTCTCATTGCAGTCATCAGCCCCAGGGTTTTCTCATGGCAGCGAGTAAACATTGGTTTGACTGTGTAGTTCTTGCTTTGGCAAGTCAGACTGCTGGGGCGTTGACTTTGTTTTCCTGTTTCTCAGTATTCTTAAATTTGGTGGTCTTTCGTCCTCAATAGACTGTAGAGTAAATCAGCTCCTGTCTCCACTTGTAATGAAATAAAGCTCCAAGAACTCTGCTGACTTCTCTGCAGTTACACTCAAATTTACCTCAGTGTGAATGAAAGCAGGATTGAACCTATATCTTAACTTTTATTTTTATTGCCCTTAATAGATTGCTTCCCACAACAGCTCCAAAATCAACCAGCAGTTTCCATAGTTGCATCTCTGTTTTAATTTTTATTTGCTTTTCAGATTTGAAGGCTCTTTATAGTATTGCCAAGTCATTGTATTCACAGAATTATGCATAGGACCTCCAAAAGATTGGGACTAAGAGAAATGTTTTGAGAAATTAACAATATCTGAGTGATTTATATATCATTTTTAATTCTAAAGAGCAAAATTTTCTCAACAACCCCCCC
>JANZLQ010000027.1:18084389-18098701 GCA_026212715.1 Elanus axillaris | reverse complement strand
CCCCCCCAAACCATGATTAGGAGACAATGAAAGTTAAGATTCTTGGGAAATCAAGAATTTGGGAAATTTTGTAAATCAGATTATTTCTGAGATGCGCAACTAAATTCTGAGAAGCTGGCAACACTGATTATAATCCTGTTTTTCTAGCAGCACTTTGTTTGTTCCTTAAATCTATGAAATGCAGTGTTGTGCATTTTGTTGCTGTTGGCTTTTATGTCCTTGTTCTGGCATTGTCTGGCTTGCAGAAGCCACTAGCAAGGCTGTCTGGCATTTATTCCTGTTTGATAGGGATGAACAGGTTCAAACTGCACTAACTGTAATCTGGATCCCTATGACTGACATTTATGAAATGTTGGGTTTTTTTCTTGTGGCCTTATTTGCAAAACCTATTATGCTAATGAACAGTATTTTCTACAACAGCAGAAGGATCTTGGGCAAAAGAAACTTGAAACATTTTGTGGGAGAAGGTGGGTGAGGGCTGGATCACACTCTGCATTTGGGAGAGGAAAAGTGGGAAGGGACACTATCAGTTTAAATCAGATTCGTACATTTTGATGTTCTTTGTTAAGACTGTGAAATCTAAACCCAAGTACTCTGACCAGAACCAGTCTTCTAAGTGCCAACACAAGCTGGCTTTTATTTACCTAGGTGCTTAATTCAGGTCTTCTGACTTAATTCAAATCCTGCTAGGCTTGTGCACAAATGGCTGTAGGGTGAAGGGTGGAAGTATCCAGATGAAACTATCCAGCGATCCATATGTTTTGAGCATCTATAGCTTGACTGAGTGAAATTTGTGGGTGCACCAGAGCACTTAAATTAAAGTGCCTAAATGTAATTTCCAGGGCTTATAAGGATGGAAAACCTTGGCTTAATTTCATAGAGTCGGGATTCCATGGTAATAAAAAAAGAAACATGTGCAAACACATGTTCCACTAAATTAAACTACTGTTTTTCACTGTTTGCAACTAGGGCCCAAGAGTCAGGCAAACTCATTGCAATGTCAGCAAGCCAGTCTGCCAAGTGCTAGATTGTGCCCTATCTGTCTTCTTTAGAGTCAGAGCAGTCCATGTGTATTATTTAGAAACATTTAGGGCAGTTGATAGCGGGGGAGGAAAAGATGATCCTGTCTAACATATCTTGATGAGTGGTTAGGACTGTACCATAGCTGCTGCTCCTCCTTCCCTTGAAAACAATGCAAAATCTCCATGTCTGAACGCTCTGAAATTTGGTCCTCAAGGTTCACAATTTTTCTTGTGTCACAAAATGGGTCAGCTGAAGATAGCATAAAAAAATGATTTGTGTTGTTTGGATTTTTTTTGGTGTTTGTTTTACTGGTGAGGGCAGGGGGACAGGGAAGGTCAAAGTGCTTGTTGGACATTTCTTCCTGTTCCTTTGGTTCTGTGCTAGTTACTGATGAACATAGTGTTCATGGTCTTGGTGGAGACATGGCATCCTTGTCACAGGGCTTTAGCTCTTGAAGCAGCAACAAGTCCAAGACAGCCATGAGCTGGGTTACTATGCCAGCAGCTTCTCAGTGGCCCTTAGTGCTTGGAAACCTTATGAATGGTTGCTGTGAGAATCTCTTGGCTGTAGGATGCAGCACTACATGTGCATTTTTGGGCAGAATCTGCTTGTTGCACCCTGAATTGTATTGCTGTATCAGGCTGCTCAGAAGCGAGTTCCCTTTGCCTTGCGTACTCCTACATGATAGGGAAACATGATTTCTCAGATGTGTAATTACTACCATATGAGTTTTATTTTAGAGTTCCTGTCTTAATCTCTTCCTATTATTAGTAACAGAAATGGCGTTATTTACTAATAGAAGAGGCTTAGTATTTGAAAAAAAAGTCCCATGCCTGGATGAAAGTCACTCTTTTTCAGTTACAGTAACCTGCATTTAAGCACCCTGATTTAGTGTCCTTAGTGACCACCATGCACAGGCAGTGGCAAAAGCAGTCCTCCCAGCTCTATTTGCCCCTGTGAGTAGGAAGAGGCACTCAGCTGCCCAGGAGCCGTTTCTATAGCCCTCCAGAACATCTCATGTAGTAAGTATCAGTGCCCAGGCTGACGACGCCAGAGTGTTTTCCCATTGTAGGAAAGCTCAAAGCATTCCTACAAACTGGTAGACTGTAAAGTCAGGGAGAGAAAGACATTTGCATGCAGGTGCATGGGTAGGGATAAATGGAGAGGGTGTTAGTAGGATACTGCTTTCAGCAACTGGAGTGTGCTGTCACTCCAAATCAACCTCAGCGTCTGTGACCGAGATAACCTGCAGGCAGTAATAAGCCACAAAAACCTCTTTTAAGAGGGAGAGATGGAGACATCAGGGGATGGTTGCTGTATCCATGTCTGACCTAAACATTATGTTCCAGTTCTGTGGTTACGTGTGCGTGATGTGCTCATCTGTGTTTGCAAGCCCAGCTCAGTGCCTGTACATGCTCACACCATTAGCTTCCTTGCTGGTTACAGCCCTGACTTTTCTTGACCATTTTCAGGCATTTATTTGGGGTGACAACAGATAGCAGATGTTGCAGTCAGGTGGTTTTGAAGCTGCAGTTTTGCTTCGCCTTTGCCAGAGGTGGATGGACTCAGTCTAAAGGCATCAGTGACCTTCCAGATGTATTTTAGAAATGGAAGAAACAGGGCTTTGAAACTTTAGTGAAACCTGGTGGGAACAACTATCCACAGATGAAGGAAAAAGCTAGAGTGTGCTTTTTCTGAATGATTTAGTACAGTTCATTTTTGACAGCCTGTAAAAGAATAAAATGGACATCTTTGACATGCTGAGAGAGTACAGGACAGATAAACACTGATCCCTTGCAATCCCAGGCAGTTGCTGTTGTTCTAAATGCCAGAACTTCTTTCTGGCAGAGTTGATACAAGAAGAATGCTGTTTTGGAGCTAATTAAAATATGTCAAATCATCAAAATACTTTCAGAGAATAGTATCATGAGAAATTAAATTCACTGCTTTTGTAAATAGTAAAGCAGTGGCTATTTAATGATGCACAGATTTAATTACAGAGAGGATGACATCTTTATGATAACAGTATAAAAGTAATTATATATCACAGGAGCTGAACTGGACTGCTCTCAGTCCTGCATTCTCAGCATGCAGCTGTGCAGAGCAGGTTGTCAAACACCCACAAGTCTGTGACAGTCTGCTTTTGTTTTGCAGTTGACTGAGCGTCTATGAGTAATGGTATGCCTCCCATGGCAGAGCAATGTTTAATTGACCACAGCTAAAAAATTGGCTTAGTGGATTTTAAGCAGGCATGGTCCGAGAGAAGAGGTTTTGTATGCTTATACAGGCAATAGAAGGTGTGTCCCAATGTACTATGTATCTTTTACTTATTATAAATAATGGCTGTCAATACTGAAAAGTTAAACCAAGAATAAATTATATTTTTACCCCCTTTGGAATTCATAGAAGTTTTATTTGTTTGAAACATACCCGATGCCAAGTGAGCATCTTTCTTAATGAGATTATTCAGATATTCTGCATGCACATTTTTGGTACTTGAATAAGTAGTCTCTGTATGTGCGTAGCCCAGCTGAAATGAATTTAAAAAATGAAGCACTGAAAGAGGGCAGGTCTTGGCTTGGCAGCAGTCTATATACAACCTTATCTGGCCAGGTCCAGCAACTCTTTGGATCTCAGTCAGAACATTGTGTTTGGTGTGGTGATGAGATGTTAAGTGTAGAATTACAGTACTGAATAGTGAGAGAAAGTGAGACAGAATTAGAGTTTGATAACCAACATGAGCTTATTTTACAAACAAGCACCTCTGGTCTGCTCTTTACAAATAGGCATGGTGTGGTCTTTTCTTTCTGCAGGCAGGATGATCTGGCCAGTCCTGGCTCCAGAAGGGAAGATGAGGATATCTTTGTGCTGGAGTTCATCCTTCTTTTTCTGGCACAACTTCTCTCACTTTTCTTACAGTGATGTGTACGTGACTGCTGTCACAGGTCATGGTACCTCCACCTTCGACCAGGCCCATGAGGTACATTCAGGATATTATTATGTAAGAGTCTGTATGTAGGAGTTGCCTTTTTTCATTAGAGAGCCATAGAGGTATGGAGTAATTTAAGTTGCCAGATGAACACTTTTGGTGCTCTGGTCCACCTTCCCCCACTAGAAACAAGGCCAAATTCCAGGTAACATTAGGTTGCTCAAAGTGTTCTTTGTATGCTTATGATATGGTGTAAAGGTGAGATGATGTTTAAAAAATGTCCAGTCACAGAATTCAAAGATATACAGCGTGAATCAAATGAATGAGTCAGTGAATGAACCAGTCTGTCTATTACATTGCACAGAGGACAACAGCTTGACAGACATGATGTCCCTTCCTTTTTCTGTCACTGTCTCTGTGATCAGTCTGGACAAGTTTCATCACTTTCATACCTTGCTTATGAAAACAATGATGTTTCTTTTGTCAAGGGCTGGATGATGTACAAATTAAGGGAGCTGTATGAAAACCAGCTTTGCTCTCTTGATTTTCTCAGACTATAGCACAGCACTAGCCCACACTACAAATACTCTGGTAGAACCTACGGTGCTCTGAGTGTTTTCCACAAGTGAAACTGATGACAAAAATGACAGATAAGAGGAACAGGAGTTTGGTTTCCTAGACTTACAGAAAATATCGCAGGAAAACAGCATAAAAGTGTTTTTTATTTACCCTTCAGCCCAAATACTTATTATATAGACCATTTTGACTAAAGTTTGTCTAACTCATCTTTCAGAAACCTTCAATTCCACAGGTTTCGTAAGTCATCTTTTTCCAATGTTTTACTGTCCTACCTATTAGAGAACTTTTCCTAGTGTCTGAATAAAATTTTCCTTTCTGCAAGTTTTAGATCTTGACAATTTTCCCAGTCTCAGTGGACTTGAAAAATTTGTTTCCTTCCTCTTTGCAGATGCAATCTGTATATTTTAAAGCTACTACTGTGGGATTCTTCTGCTTTTTCTTCTTTGGATCAAAAATCTCAGTCTCTTCACCTTTTCCTTTTGAGCCGTGTTTTGCAGTCCTCTAGTCATTACTTCTGTTGCTTTCTTCTGGACTTTGAGTGGTTCATTGTGGTGCCTAAAACTTCATACACAACTCCTGCTGAGAACTTAAATAAGCTATGGAGAGCAGAAAGATTACTTCATGTGCTCCGCAGACTATTTTGTAGACTTCTGTGTGTCTTGTGGTTCTTTCAGATACCTGCAGTCTTGAAAAACTGTTTCCTAAGTATTTTTTCCCCATTTGGTGCTTGTAAAGCTAATAATTTCTATTTAAATTGCAATATTTTTCTGAATTTTGTTCTAAATTGTCAGGCCACTTCTTCAGTTTATCAGGTTCATGTAGATTTTCAGTCCCATTTCCTTCCATTTTTATCAGCTGAAAATTCAATCGCTATACATACTAACGACAAGGATGTTGTAACCAGACATATGGTTAGTAGTGGGTTTTGCACAGACTCCTGGAGGAACTGCACTTGATAAATCTGACAGGTTTAACTGCTGGTGTAACTTTCTTGTAATTACTCTCTGACTTTGGTTCACAGTCAGCTTTCTGTCTGACAAGAATTTCACCCAGGTCATTTCACCTTAGCTTGCTTTTGAGAATGTTGTAGAAGATAGAATGAAAAGCCTTATTACTGCTGCTTTGTTGTCTACAAAGTATTCTATTCCAGGCTAGATTCACTTGATATAATTTTTCTTGATGAGTCATATGTATTTTTCATTTACTTAAAGCCTGTTGCCTGACACTCCAGGGGTGATATTGTCTCACTCCAGGACAAAAATGGGTGTTTCTTCTTCCATTACAAGATAATTTCATTGTAAAGCCATTTTCATTGTCATTGCGATATGTTTTCTTGTGTTAAAACTCCTCAGAGCAAAGCCTGGACATTCCTTCATTATCCTAATACCTGCAAACACTATGAACTAATTTTCCTGCTATACTACTTTATGTATTAGTATGTGTTGTGCTATCCTATATCAAATAAAACCACATTTTATCTTGGTACTGAAGAGGCATAGACAAACAGATATCCAGGCAGAATCCAGTTGACAGCTGTTTATTTTCTTTGCAGAGCAAGATAAAACAGTAAGTCAAATTGAGCCCTGTTTTAAATTCTGTGGGTTTCAACACTTTTTTTTTTTCCCCCATAGGTCTGGTTACTTTTAATAAAAGAGTAGATTGTGTCATTGCAGCCAGGAAAAAAAGACATTTTAGGAATGTCTATTCTGTAAGTGAAACAAAGAATGAGTTTGGACCTACTGCAGCTGGAAATATTGTTAGGCTGCAGATCAGGGTTTTTAAGTCTTTCTTTTTAAGTCTATTTGGAGAAATAAAGTGGCTTTTTTGCAGTTTCCCTAGAGATTTCATACTCTACCATGTCATCTAGTTAGACCTCAGGAAAGTAATCTTACTCCTTATACGAGATACCTGTTAGCAACTGAAATGCTGCAGAAAGTCCATGTAGTTTGGAATAAATTAATACACAGCCCAAGATAAATTTTCAGTTACAACACCTTACTACTGCAGCACAGGTAGACTTTGGTAGATCTTTTAATATGTAGAGGTGCTCTGTGCCTGTACCACCAAACATGTAAATTTTGTCTCCTGTGATATACGTACATTCAGAGAGTCCCTTCACCTTTGGCAAGCACTTGACCCTACAGCTTGCTCTTCAAGGACAGAGTGTTTTTCATCTAATCAGTCTTGAAAACTGTTTTTGGAGGTGGCTGACAGCATGTGTGAGTCACCATTAATTGATAAATAATAGTTGATCAGTAATAATTGATTTATTTACAAGATTTTTGTCTACATGATTATGAAGCTAAAGGTGTCCTCTGATCTCTCTTCAAACATTTCACTAAACTTTGATCTTCATTACCCATGGGAACCTCACTACCCATCTCACCAGGTATTTTTGCTGGTGTTATTTTGGGGAATGCTGGAAAACTTTCTTAACTTTTATTATGCACTGGGCAAATAACAAACATTTCTTTTAAACCTGGAAAGGCATTTCTTCTTGTTTACTATGACAGTGGTTGTAGCACAAGCCACAGAATATCACCAAGGGACATGAATGAAATTTTTGGTTTGTGCCTTACTGTTAAAGCCAGTTGAATACACTGTTTTGAGTCTGAATTAGAAAAAAAGAAAGTAACTTCAGCATTTCTATGGGAAATGATCAGTGGATCAAAGTATGCTCAATAGATATTTGTAAATAATGGCATTTTTTTTTTGTCTGCTGAACCAAAAAACTAAGGGAAAATACTTGTCCCACTGTAAACTGTTTTTAACAGAAAACAAAACATTGAACGAAATAAGTATTTTCAATAAAAAATGAAGTGATTCAATTAATTTCCAGTTCATTTAATCCTTTTAAAAAATTTAGATAAAAGTCCTCATTGGAATGAAAGCATTGGTTTAAAAATGTAAAGATAATGTTGCATTTAAAATAATATCAGTAAGAAATAGATTGACTCTTTAAAGAACTATTTCTTCTCTTTTTTTCTGTCTGAATCTTTCTGGATCTGATACATATTTCAAAATTATTTCAGTAGCCAAAAACCTGCTGTTTTTTAAAGAATTTATATTTCATCATGACATGTTTCTCAGCTGTCACCTGTTTCCCTCATCTACTATTATTGAAAATATTTTGTTTCTTGCATTCCATAATATTCTCATTTCTTCCGCCCCCTCCAGACCACATGCCTGTAATCCATATTAAATCTCCAGTCTTGAATCGGTAAATTTATGCTCCATTGTTTTCCAAAGACTATCTGTGCCAATGTTTGTGGTTCCTTGAAGAAATGCTTATAAATCTTCCAGAGGCTCAGTTAGCATATTCACAAAAATGTTTGGATTGAAAGCATCTCCCTAACCATCTTAAAGTTTAATTTTCCATAACCTGCGTCGATATTTTTCAACTATGACCCCAGGAAAAAGAAGCAATATGACACATTTTTTAATGATAAACCTTGTAAGAGTGCAAATCATTGTTCCTACAGTTCTCAGACTATGCTGCATTTGTATGCAATGCACTACAAGTAAACAGGATATTTGTGGGATCAATAGCAGCAGGTTATCTAACTGTTGGTTATAAAAAGGCTTATCTTAAATAGTATTAAAACTTAAAAGAAACTGCACAAGCCATTTCTTGTGACGTTGGGTTTGTTTTTTTTTCCTCTACACTTTCTAATCTCTGTCATGTAAAAAATAGGCATGAAGATTTCATCCCAAGGCAATTTTTAATGCTTTTGAATTTAATAACATCACAATAAACAAATCCTACTGAAGGACAATAAAGTGCAGATAAGAATTAGAGGCAAAGAAAAACATTCACATGTTTTGGAAATATAAAAAATTAAAGTTTCTCCTCTTGCAATTAAAAAAAAAAGGAAATAAGAAACTGTCCTGGGTTCAGCTGGGATAGAGTTAATTTTCACAGGGACCTGGGAGGGGGCGTAGCCGGGGCAGCTGACCTGAACTAGCCAAGGAGCTCTTCCATACCATGTGATACCATGCCCAGTATATATATAGGGAGCAGGCTGGGGGGTGGGCTCTCGGCTTTCGGTGGGGAAGTGGCGGAGCGCCACGTTCGGGTGGTGAGCGGTTGCACGGTGCATCACTCGTTTTGTGTATTCTCTTGTTTGTATCGTTATTGTCCTAACTTCTCTTTTTGTGTTGCCCCAGTAAATCGTCCTTATCTCAACCCTCGAGGTTCCGGGTTTCTTTCCTTTTCCCTTTCTGGTTCTCGTCCCCATCCCACCGGAGGGGGGCGGGAGGAGTGAGCGAGCGGCTGCGTGGTCCTTTGTTACCGGCTGGGCTGAAACCACAACAGAAACATGCTGAAAAAAATCTGCTAGAAAGCTCTAAATGATCTGTAGTCTAGATTTTTAAACCATCTGGAACTGGCACTTCATAATTACTCATAACTGAGGTTCTAAGTTTTCTTCAGCTGTGTGTAAGTCTGAGTTTCAAGAAACAGTTCTTCAGCTCTTTGTTCCATCATTCGAAAAATCAGTTCAGGTCAGTTCAGGGTAAACAATAGGCTTGAATATAATAGGAGAATAGAATCATAGAATAACTGAAGTTGGATGAGACTTCTGGAGACTGTCTAGTCCACCACCTCTGCCTAGAGTAGGGGTCCTCTATAGCAGGTTGCTCAGGATCATATCTGGGTGGATTTTGAGTAACTGCAAGTATTGAAACTCTACAACTTCTCTGAGCAGCTTCATTGGCTCTTTCTCAATTGCTTAAGATTTCTTAGAAAATTTTCTTTGCCTCTTCCTCCCTTCAGAAGTAACAAAAAATTGTTTGCGCAGGATTGTTTTAAATTCAGAAATTTTATTCCTGTGGTCAAACCTATGATGCTGTTCTAAGAAGTGCTCATAGAAATAGCAGGTAGGTAGTTTCCTAGAAACTACTAGAGAGCTCTTTACATTTAGGTTTGGATTTTTGTCCACACACTTTAGTTCTATAGCTCGGATTAAAAAAACTGTCATTATTTAGGCAACTTAAAATGAAACTTTTTCCACTTTGGGTCTACAGCTGTAGGATGTTCGGGCAACTTTGCTCACAGAGTAAATATTCTTGGTAGTATCTGTATTCGGCACTCATTTTCCTGGGTGAAGCTCTTTCTAAGCACTTATATGGAAATACAGCCCCTCAATCAGGGAGCAGATAAGCACTCTCTTACAACCCATACCTGTCAGGGGTTATCCTTAAATCAGTTGATGCTAGTGGCTTAACTTAAATATGTGCTCATTTGCCTAACATGTCTTCTTCAATCACAGCCTCTGAAACATTATTTTACATTTAAAAAGCAATATTTTTTTTATGTTTGAGAAGACAAAGTCCTCTCTCTTCATCTCATAAATTCATAACATATGATTTTCTGAATTGCAAATATTAACATAATTTGATTTAACTTATTTAACTTGTATCACACCTAATTGTGAATATCAATTGTGGCACAAAAATGGGGTATAAACTCACATAATGTGTTGTTCTTGAATAAAGTATGTAATGCCATAGAAGTAGACCACTGATGATTCATGAATGCAAAAGTCTAGTTTTGGAAATATTCAATGTCTGCAATTTCTGTGGGCTAAATATTTCTTGAAGGAAGCAAACTGTTTAAGTGGATAAACACATTCTGCATGCTTGGATGAGATCATGCTAATTATCTACTGCAAGCTGGTACAGCCATAAACGTGCTAGTACTGGGACTTACAGGGGTTACAGACATAACAAGCATAAATTCACCTCTCTACTGGTGCCTTTGTCGTTTTGCATGGTGGTGGGATGCTAGAGACATACATTGCCCCACAAGCTGGGTATATTTCAACTATTAGAATTTGAGGACAGTTTGAGGTGAACTAGATGTCTGTAAGTTGGAATGCTTCATCTTGGAAACATCAGTGCTTGAGGAGAGTTGGTAAGGTAAAATGCCAGGTTGAGCAGGAGACCATACACTTGAGAGTTATGTAGGATGGAATTGAGAAGTTCTTCAGCCAGCTAAGCTGTGAAGTGCTAGAAAAGCCTTGCAGTCCAAGGAGAGTTATTTGCACAAGAGATACTCAGAATGATATATGAGATTTTTCATACAGGATAAACTTACCAAGCTCTCCTCCCCTGTGCAGGCAGCAGGAGATACAGCTTGTGAGAGAGGTAGGGAAATTAGTTTGGAAAATTTGCTCACTCTTCTTCACTAGAGAGATGACTGTTTTCCACAGCCTCAAATCTCTTGAAACCTACATTGGTTACATTTCTCTATTAAAAATAAAAGCTTTAAATGAATTAATTTATAAATTTTTGTTGTGAAGAATCTTTGCTCTGATGTGAAACTAGACTTCTAAATACAAAGTGGGCCTCGGAATGGTGACCAGGATATCACTGGGCACCTATGCCAGCTCTAACAGTAGACCTGCTGCAAGCAAAACCAGTTCATCAAAAAGTGATCTGTCCAGCATCCAGCAGAAGCTGGAATGTGCAAATGTACAGACCTTGCAGGTTCAGAAAGTTCGTGGTTAAATATGTTCATGGGCTTTGGCACCAGGCAAGGATGAATAGAACACTTGTCCACTGATTTTTTGGGACATGCTCCTAGTGAGGTGAAGTAGGCAGGGAGGTTTGCCTACATCTCTATTTTTCCAGCACCAAATCTTATGTCTGCAATGTAGCAAAGGGCCATGGGTAGTCATGATGCATTTCTGCAAGAAGACTTTGCTATGTTTGTCTCTTCAAATTCCTGAGTTTATACCTGGGTACAATCCAATGATACATCCCCAAATGCAGGGAATAACTATATCGTGCTTTTCTAAACTATGTCTTGGCAGCAGAGTTAGCATCTCTGAGTGGGATACTGTTAAACCTAGCCACTATCTATGTATGATTTGGTATATCTTCACATTGCTACGTTCACTCCCACATGTTGGTAGAGTTTCTAAAGGCATATGCAGAGGATCTCTTCGATGCTTAAACTTGGGTACGTGTATTAATATTTTCTTGTTTGTTCTTCTGGGAAGGTGGAGTCAGTATCAGATGTCACTGGAGGGACTTTGTCTTTATCCCCACTGCAAATCAGGCACATGCCAGCTCAAATAAACAGTGGGACCTTTATCCTAGATCCTTTGTATATGCCGGCTGGCACTACTCCTGATTTAAAGCACCAGCAGTCTCCAGCGAGATGGCTTAGCCTGTGGATGAAAGGGGGATAAGAAGTTAGATCCAACTAAAAGCCTTAGCTAATTCTGTAGGGTGACATACCTTGTGTGTATCTTCAGATCATTTTCATTTTCATAAAAATTCAGCAATGCAAGCATCTTCATATCCGAGTTTGTCCTGTTGTGTCTAAAACACTTAGCTCCTATAAGGAGGTTTCTTTGTATCACTGTAGAATCCTACAATGACTCTAAAGCTTCCAGGCCTGAAACTGCAAGGCAGCTATTGCTTACTGAATGAATAAAATTGCTATTCTATGCTAAATTTGCATGTAAGTTTCTAATATGAGACAAGAAAACATTTAGTAGTCTCTAATTACTTTTAATTAAGGAACCAATGAAAAAACTAACCTAGAAATGAAAACTTCACAGTTGGCTGCATAAGAGAAATTGCAAAAATTCTCTCCTTTAATACTATTGAGGCTTGAGCACTACCAGAAACATATCCCATAGACCAGTCCTTGTATTGCTCTTCTGTTCAAAGAGCCCCTGGAAATTGTCAATAAATAGGATTCCTGTTTGCTGACATATAAGCCTCTACTTCTTGGTATTTCATTATTCTGGAGTTTAGCTAAAAGAAAGCTTGTATTTGAGTGCCAGAAATCGGTTATTGCCTGTCTCTTTGTAAGAACATTGTGACAGACTGGCTTCATCTGTTGAGAAATAATGTTAGGTAGAAATTGGAATTGGTCAGATTGGAATTATTAAAAAAAAACATTTTCCTTCCTAAGCTCTAACTGAAAAGCTTGCTTGGCTTTTAGAAATAAAAAGGCTGAGAGTAAAGCTTTACCATAACATTTCTGGAAGAAATGAAATCCTCTGCCTTGGGCAAACATAGGTAATTATTTCTGGGAACAATCAGAGTAACATTTTTCATCAGTTGACTTCACCGTCTGGTTAATATGAATCAACACTTATTCCACACAGGGAAACTAAGGCGTATGGTGCTAATCATCCACAACAATGGTTCCACCAGCCATATCCAACATTGCTGTTAAGCTCATCTGGTTGTGAGAAGGTGAACAGTCCTGCTGACATAAGTGGGACTGCTACCATGCCTGCAGAAGGGTGGCTCACATTGTGACTTAAGAGGAGTTGATAATAGAGATGAAGAGTCTCAGTTCTTCGTCAGGAAGTTGGAATGGATGTAGATGGTGGGATTCATTTTACCTTAGTGTAGATGCCCATATTTGAACCACTCATCCTGGGCTCCTCTTTCCCTAGAAGAAATGGGCACTTCTAGGGCATGATTCATCTGATTCTTTGTGGTGGGTTGACCTTGGCTAGCCACCAGGTGCCTACCAAGACACTCTTTTACTCTCTCTCCTCAGCCAGATGGGAGAAAATGAGATGAAAAACTATTGCAAAATGGAGTGGTTTGGACAACTTAAAGAATCACCTTCAAGGGCATTAGCAAAAATTATTTAACAGGAATTTATAAAAGCATGACTTCACAGAATTCGATGGCAAGGTTCACTCTATTACTTAATACATGGATGAAATGTACACAGGAAAATTAAATTAGAATCTAACTAAAATTATACATACAGAGACCTATGATGCAAAAGGTTAAGAAACATACAATGGAAAATTGGGTTAGAATTGATTTATCATGATTGGTACAGAGATCAGGAATGTAAAAGTAAGGGAAAACCCTTCCACTGAGTTATGAGGT
Source organism: Elanus axillaris (assembly GCA_026212715.1). Lineage (NCBI taxonomy): Eukaryota > Metazoa > Chordata > Aves > Accipitriformes > Accipitridae > Elanus > Elanus axillaris. Next base: position 18,085,296 of record JANZLQ010000027.1, on the reverse strand, counting down.
TCAGAGAAGACACCCCCCCTTGCTTTCTAAACTCCTGTTGGAGCCTGGGTGCAGCTGAATCAACTCCTATTCCTGGACTTGGTCAACGGTTTATATCTAAAGGGATCATGAGTATAACAGCAGCCTGAGATTCATTCAATTTGAATAAAGTTCACAACAGTGACTCATGTATAGGTTTGAAAGGCAAGTTTTGTAATATTCAGGCTAGTACACACACACACACACAAAGAAGTGGAGAGATATACATATACATGAGCCAAAGAGGTATACCTGTTAAAAATTCCGCTCGAGTTCAGTGAAAATATTCACATCACATTCTTCGATATCTTCCTCAAAGGGTGAAGAGTTGACCCTCATGGGGTGAAGAGTATCAACCCAAGTCTCATCAGCTTTTGGTGACAGACTTCCGATCTTCACAAACTGAAGAGTTTGCGAGCTCTGAGAGGTGCCCCACTCATAGGGAGATGCTGGTCACGGCCCACTGCTGTCCAGGAGAGCTCAAAGGGTCTCACTTAGCATCACTGTTTATAAGTTCATGAGATGATTGGCTTTAGTCATCAGCAAATTACTGGGATTCCAGCAGCATTGGTACTGTTTCACATGAGTTATGATTCAGATAAGGAAGGCTCTAAGGCTGTCAGAGAATGACTTAAGATTCAGATACAGGATGTTTCAAGGCTATCAGGAGAGGACTGAGATATGTCCCAAGGTTATCAGAAAATGAATGATTAACCCTCCTCCTATCCCCAGCCTCTGCCAGGCAACAGGAGCCATTGGTACAGTAAGTGCAGCTCCCTGTCTTAACCATGCAAGAGTTCCTGGTACAGTGAAGGGATGCTTAACCAACCAAGCCATTACATTTATGCTAAGGCCTAGCATGATTTCCCAAGTTCATAGAGTGTCTGGG
>JANZLQ010000027.1:18063061-18084289 GCA_026212715.1 Elanus axillaris | reverse complement strand
GGGGGGGGGGCGGGGAATGCACCACCACCAAAACGCATGGGTCAAGATAAAGGCAGTTTAATAAAGAAAAACGAAGACTACATCTGGAAGCAAATAAAAGCAAAACCAATTTATTCTCTACTTCCCATCAGCAGGTGATATCCAGCCACTTCCTGAGAAGTAGGGCCTTGGTACACATAGTAGTTGCTTTGGAAGACAAATGCCTTAATAACTAATGACACACCCGGCCCCCTCCTTCCTCCTAGCTTTTATTGCTGAGCATGACATCACATGAAGATATGGAATATCTCTTTGGTCAGTTTGGGTCAGCTGTCCTAGCTATGACCCCTCCCAACCTCTTGCCCACTCCCAGCCTACTGGCCTTTGGGAGTTGTTAGATAGACAACCTTGATGCCGTGCCAGCACTGCTCAGCAGTGGCCAAAACGTTGGTGTGTTATCAACACTGTTCTAGGTACCAATACAAAGCACGGCACTATGACGGCTGCTTTGGGGCAGATTAACCCCACTCAGCCAGAACCAATACACAGCTATAGACATTTTCCTAAGGATGAGATGAATCTTGGTCTGAGTCTTTCTCACTGTGGACTGCAGAGTAGATGTCTAGTTTGGATGCAGACATCTACTTTCTGTGAGGAACTGGACTTAAACTGCCTGTTCAAAAGTCAAATACTTTCTGCTGTTGGGCCTGATGCTGCTTATGGTACCTGAAGCAAATGTCACTTGTGCACTTCTTTTACTCTTCCCAGAGTTTTCTCCTCTATTATTTGGTATCTAGGAATACTCTAGCCTACCAGACCCATGTTGGATGTAATCAGTTTTTAAAAATGACTTTTATCAGCAGTTAGGAAGCAAGAAAAAGAAAAGTTTTATGGTTCTTTGTAATCTGAAATATGTCACAGTTTTCAACCTGATTGGAAACACAAAAATACTCTTTGCAGCTGCAAGTGCCTAAAGCAAGGGTGCAAGGACTTTTCCATCTGCTGAACTTGGTGAAGGTTGATGCAATCACCATCTGCAATTATCACTTGACAACAGCAGATTAATACTTACAGTGGAATATATTAATGCATCCTTGACAAGATGAATACTCTCGCTAATGAATGCCAGTAGTCTCAGACATCAGAAGATGAAGGGTTCTGTGTGTGCATGTGTGTGTGAAAGCAAAAGCAAAGCACCAAGGGTTATTATAGAGCTATTACAAACCCTCTGAAAGCTGTAAATCAAAGACATACAAACCAGCTTCCAGTTGTTAGTTTTGACTTCCTGGTCTTGCAAGTCTGGAAGTTCTTTTACTAGTGGGTATTTAGTATTTGGACTGACTTGCATAAAGTTTAATTTCTGCCTCAACACATTGAAGACGCTGACATTGTAGTGGAGGAGCACAGTAGCCCAGAACATGTGGGTTTGTCGTTACTAGTAACAGGCCACAGACTGCAAGGATTTATCCTAGACTAAACACTTGCCTTAACCTGTTTTTCATGTTGCTTTGGCAAGCAGTTGGGCATCTAAAATCTAACATTAAAAACATTCAGTTGACAACAGCTTAACCAGACAACTTATGCACTACCCTTAGCCTCAATGGCAAATTTGTTCCATCTTGTTTAACTGAATTGTATGAACATGGTTTACCATGGTATATATGGTAAAACTTAGCCTTACCATATAGAGAAAACTCCATACAATGACCATGAGTAAGCATAATATTATATTGTGGAATGATAGCAGTGTAAAAATAGTTTTATGTGAACCCCTAAACAGAGAAGAATCAGAAGTAGAAACCAGCACCCTCGACATCATTCTGCTTGTGATGGTGACTTGGGACACTGGGGCAATTCCTCTCTTGCCTAAAGAAAACAAGTCTGCACTCCCAGAAATCCAGGGTTTACCAGAGAGGTACAAAAAGCTTGGGTGAGGGGGGCAGCTCTAGGATGGAATGGCCTACACATCGGTATTTTAGCTACATTATTAATTTCTCCTTTTCTTTTAATGAATGATGTGAAGGTATCATTTTAACTGGACTGGTAACTTTATCTTAGTTGGACTAATTTTTCACACGTAATTGTCTTCCCTTTTTGTGTGAAGCAAGATGTTAAGTTTGACAATACGAAGGACAGTGACATATGAAAACCAAAAATAGATTAAAGAGGAGAGGAAGGCAGGAAACCACTCCCAGCACATCCTTACTCAGAGATGTTGCCTGAGTCAGTGAAAATGAGGGATCGCTGCTCATGGGAAGGGTGTTCATCACCACCATGATCTGGTGAACAAGGAGCAGGCAAAAGTTTCATAAAGGCTGGGACTCTATCACCAGTTGTCTGTGAAATGAGGAAAATATCCCTATGGGAAGATTTCATTTATATTACCTTCCTACATACAAGCCTTGTGGGGCTTCTCTGTGAGTCTCCAGGGGTCACCAAGTGAAAGAAAAAGGAGCCAGAAGGGAGTTGATACCTCTTTTTAAAAAACAAATGCATCTGTTAAAGAGGAACATTTGTTCCTTAGTCATGCCATCAGCAAAGGTGATTTCACCATGCTGATGCAGGGCAGCTCTCTGATGAGAGCAGCAAAGGAGTCGACTGGACACTCATATCGGTTTTCTCTCCAGCTGGGATTATGATTTTGGATGCAACTTCATTAGATCCAAATTGTGCTTTTGAAGGGAATGTCTTGATTTTCCCCACATGCCATGCTTTGAATCATATGGTGAAGTTGTCTCTCAGTGAGTGAACTAGATATTTTTTTCAGATGAAACTGAGCCAGCAAGTTATACACAATGGATGCACTCTTAATGCATTCCAGTCACTAATGGGTGTCTAATTTCTGGAATATACTGCAGAAGTAAAACTCTCCTGAGCTTGTACAGTGTAGGTATCTGATCCTCAGCATCAGCTATTTTGCTTTACAGATATGCTCTTATTACACTGCAGGAATTCTTAATGTAGACATCACCTTAAAAGGTCAGATCTTGGTAATGGACGAGCCTGAATTCTCTATGGGCTAGATGGAAAAAATTGAGATGTCTACTATATCTGAGGCCTAAAAAAGAAACATGCCCCTGCCTCCTGGACATCTCCAGAGGGATGCAAATATTTTTCTGGCATCTGGTAGTGGAAAAGGGGGTGGAATGAAAGGGACCACTGGGCAGGCCTGAAGGAAACTTAATTTGTGTTATAAATTTTAGCATCTTTGGGAGTTTTTCTGGAGAAAAAGGAAAAGGAAAGGGTCAAGGAGAAGAAAAAGGAAAAAGAAAAAAAAAACAACCACAAAATGCTTGCATGCCAAAAGACAGAGGAAATGTTATCAACTTAACAGTGTTTAAATGTCTGAGTCATTAACAAAGCCTAAATATGCCTGGGATGATTGTTCACGCCAGGCTAAGGTAGCAAGTAAAGTCAGATACCACAAAGGGATGGTAGCAGAGCCTGCTGTGGCGGGTTTGATGACAGTAATGAACACTGGACTGCAGCTGGCTTGGACATGGGGCAGCCCTGGGGCAGCTTTATCCGGGCACTTGCTGTCCAACAGGATGGGGTGAAGATTCTCATCAAGTATCACAAACTCTGTCTACAGTGTTATTGCTGAAGGCAGAGAGGGTAGCTGGCTAAGAGTTATGCTTAGCCATCCTGTTCATCTTTCTGTTGTGTTTTTCTTTTCTCCCTTTGGTGGGCTTTGCTTTTTAATTCATTAAATTTGACTTTTGTGAATGTTTGCACCTCTCATATTTTAGGCAACCAGTACATACAGGTGCAGAAGTTCTTGCTTCCCACCTACCTACACAAGGTATTACCCAGATCTGACCCTTGATCAATGTAGAAGCGACTCTGCCTTCCAACTCAGATGAGGAAGCTCCCCTGCTTCCCACCAGTCAATATTATTTGCAGTTGTCCCTGTCTCTGGCATGTCATTGTTTGTCAGTGTTACATCTCTGATGCCCTGAATGGCTGCCTTTCCAATCAAACTGTGCCTTTGGCTCCTTGCTTCAGTAGCTGTTGTAACAAGCTGAAAGAAGCTAAAATCAAACTTCTGGCAGTTTTCCTCTCTTCTTGGCAGTAGAAGGAGATTTTTGCAGGAAAGATAAGCCTTGGCAGCCTTCAACTGGACTGCCCTTTCATTCTGCCACCCAACCTGCTGCTACCTCTACAGGAAGACACTGGAAGACATCCATGGGTTTCCTAGGGCAGGAGCAACTCTTGTTTCCTACAGAACTGCAAAGCTTCAAACACAGAACGGACTACAGAAGAAAGAGCTTGCAACCTTCCAGCAGGCTTAGACACTTCCGTCTTCTGATGACTGTAAAGGTGAAAAAAATTAGCTGATTAGAAGAAACTCCTACTTATTTATATTTACAGTCGAATGCAGATGGTGGTCCTTATGTTGTGCAAATGCTGAAGCATCTATATCAGCTTGCCTCAGACACCACATCCAATCATCTTTAGAGGCAGTATTTTTCCTTGGTTTGGGAGTAAGGCTCTAAGCACTGCATATATATTTCTTCTTAAATATCATTATGTCTCAATCTGTCAGTAAAGTCAAGATAAAAATACCTACAACAAGCTTCATTCAAGGATATCATTTCTTTGTTAAAATAGATGTCATTCATCATAACAATAGACTCTAGAAATAGGAATTCCATTGTGACATTGTGGTGCATTAGTACATTAAATTACTGTCTTTTGCATAAAATAATCACTGAGCCAAAGCAGTAAATAGCTGATATTAAAGCACAATTTTTTTTATTTAATTTACTAAATACTTCTATTCTATTGCACTTCTCTCATTGCCTTCTCACTGTACTAAAGAAACAAATTTCTTTTGCATTCTAACTAAAATGCATTTTCCTTCTGATATCAGTGCAGATGCTGGTGGCACTGCTTTCTATATGGGGTTAAAAAAACAGTCTACAGTTCAATTCTGTTCTCATCAAAAATGGCAATTCAACTTCCCAGTAACTGCATTAAGATGGATATAAACCCAGTAACTTTGTTTTAAGCAAAATCTCCCAGCCTTACACAGGCAAGATTGACTCCTCCTTTCAGCGCTTGTCTTTACACACATTATAACATAAATGTTGTATTTCCTTTTAAATGATAGCAGTTTGAGGGGAAGCACTACACAGGGATCCTACCAGTCCTGCTGAGGAAGGATCCCTCAAGTACAGCTGTGATTCACCTTCATTTCAGAGCACAGAGGTACCAGTGCCTACCACCTGTGAAATGGAAGTCCCAGATTCAAATCTTTTCTCAAGTAACTTTAATACATACATATAGTATGATTTCTAAAGGGCACACAGCTCATAAAAGGTGTCAGACTGATACCCTACCCTGTTTTTCCTTTGCCTTTTTTAACCCATAGGGCAGCTGCAGGCACAGGTGTTCCTCACAGGCAGTGTCCATAACTCCAGCCACAATTGCAAGTATACTCGTAAAAAAAGTAAAAGTAAAGCTTGTGGTTCAGCCCATTACTGCTGCAGTGGTTGCTTTAGGGCTGAAGAGTCCTCCTTGTTAATTGCTTTCCTTTGGAGGTAACCACTTGGCCATCACCGTGATTTCAAAGGTATCCACCACCCTGTTGCCTCCCAAGCAGCAGCCAGAGGTCACTGAAAGCCCAAAGCTTGTTCTGTCATACTAACCCTCTGGTACAAACCTGCAAGTGCCTTGAGTACTAGGGCAGAGATGCAGGAGGGCTTTCACCTGTGTCTCCATGTCCAAATCCCTCCTAATCCACAAACAGAGCTACCGGATGCAGGAGTAACACTGACACATTTGCTCTCTGCAACTTGAGAAAAGTAATTGATTCTTGCATTTCATCTCCCCCTCTCTACACAACAGGGCTAACAATAACGTCCTCACTGCTGCACGGGGTTTTGTGCAGTCGTAGCTGTCAAACATCTATAGAAGTGAAGGGGGCTACTTAAGAGTATGTGTCCCTGGCACAGTACAGCACAGTCTAAAAATACATATTCAGGAGTGTGTAATTAGGCCTGTGTTCTACCCTGATAATGAGCTCAAGATGAACATGGGGAGTGCCAGCCAGAAGAGAGCTCTGCAGTAGCAGCACCCAAGGTTTCCAAACCGTGACAAGTGAGTGAGTAGCCCAAGTTTGAACACCTGCTCTGGAGCTTAGGCACCACCTCCTTCCCTCTCCTACTTTTCTCTCTAACACCACTCAAGGTCCACTTTTGGACTGTTGTGACATCTTTCCCATCCATCCATCCATCCATCCATCCATCCATCCATCCATCCATCCATCCATGCATCCATCCATCCATCCCATTCCTGAACCAACTCTGGACCCACCACACCTTGCAATGTGTTTTCTCAGATGGTTTCTTTCACAGCGATCCTCAGTCTGTGACCTTAAGAGCATGACAAAGGAAAGCCAAAGGGACTGTTAGCGATCTTGGGGAAAGCATGACTGCAGGACTTAAAACCTACATATAGAAATAACTCCATTCCAGAACAGTAACTGTGGAACAAGAATTTAAATTTGGTTCCAGTAGTCCCCTACCTCCCCGTGCTGCGCACACGTCCCTCATGCCTGGGGAAGTCACTGCAAGCCCTACTGCAGCCGTAGCCCCCTCATTTCCAGCTGTCGGCTCTGCATCGTCCCTATAATTAAGGGAACTAGCCAAAGGAAAGTTATTACCATTTCACTGCATAAAAATGCCATTTTCAAAGCTTTTAAAATCCATTCAAGTGCTTCAGGAACCAGGGTTACTCTACTGAACTGAAGCAAACAAGGTTGCAGCATGCAGGAATTAATTCATAGCAGAGATTTTAGTAGCTGGAGGGGTTCACACTGCTGGGAGGTTCACACACCTGGTATCAACTCTGTGTCCATTTTGTTTTACAGCTAGATCTGTCCTGTTATGGTGTTTCTCTGTGTATTACTGAGGATCAGAAAAACATTTGAATGCGACCTCTTCTTGCAGAGCACTTTAAATGGTAAGAAAGCCCAACATAGCACATAGAGCAACAAAATTTCATGAGTCCATTTGCACACTGAATTTCCCTGATTATTGCAGCATTTTTCTATATGGAATTCTGACAGCAAAATGAAATACCAGCAAAACAGTAGGAAATAAGGCGTGTATAAAATAGGGTACATTAGTAAGAAGTTTAAATATAGGGCTTAATTTGGTATTTGGAATCAGGTAATACAGTAGGAAACAATTAGAAAGGTAGGGAGAAAATACTTAGTTCACGTGTTGGTCTGCTTAATATTAATCCCATCTGCTCTTTTCTGTTCATATTAATCAGCACATTGTAATTACTGTGTTGTCCCCATCCTGGTGCTCCTGATGATGTCCCTTATTGTGTCAGCACTGCGTACCTTGCACATTTTGTTTTTCTGGACAGGGTTGCTGCTATCCAAAGGCAGTGTCTTTTGCTGCAAAGAGAGGATTCAGAAGGGTTTGATTTGAAACTAAGCATTCAAGTTCAAACACTGAAACCATTATAATGCAAACTGAACTAAATTAGGATAAAATTCCCAACAAGTTTCCTTAAACAAATGTGTTCAGGGTGATAACCAGACAAAGGTGTGTCACTGCTGCATTTCTGTCCTCAAAAACTGAGCTGTCACAGACAGTACAAAAAAGGAGATGAGTTAATATTAATACTGTGAAGTATTATAGCATTAGATCACCTTTAATTAACACCATCTGCCAGGAAGGTGGGAGCAATAGACCATCCAGGGGTTCAGGAATGAAAGTGCCTCACCACTGGATCTTCATCAGATCTGAGCATGGTAAATGTAGACCACAAGTACTATGTGTGGGTTTAAGAGAGGAATGATCAGTCAGTTTTGAGAAATTTGGCCATGTTTTCCTAGCCTGCTTTAAAGCGCTGTTGTAAAGCAAGTACTGGTTTGTTAAAGAGAAACATAAGATGATTAAACATATAGTTTAACCTACAGATGTAGCAAAGGGTTCAATAGCCATGTGTATGTGCCTTCCACATGAAGTGCTAAGGGGCTCAGAGTATTTCATTCTACCCCTTCCAATTAATCAGGGCCTGAGGTATCTGTTTTAGATGGTACAAGGCACCCAATTAAAGTGCTCATCTCATTAAGTGCACATCAAGAGCATTCTCATAAGTGGTCCATTCCCAAAGCAGCAAATTACACACTGAAGATATGAATACTCCATGTGAAGTCAGCCCATGGCATGAGACAATTTGGTCTCCAAGAGGGAAATGCCTCCTGCACCCACATAATTGTGGGAACCTTCATGCATGAAAAGAACTAAGTGACAAAGAAAGGATCAATTTTACAGCATAGGTTACAACAGGGAAAGGCAGCGTGGACAACTGTCAGGGTGTGATAAAGGATCATGAAATCATCCTGGGATGATGAAGGTGAAATCATTCCAATTACATTATGGATGTAAATTTTCATCATTTTGATTTCCTCTGTCTATTTGTGCCATTTCCCCTTTTTTTGCTTTTCTGGCTCTGCAGTCCATTAGGCTGCAATCCTGCTGCTCCCCCCTATAGAGCTGAGTGGGGATGTTGCAATCAGCACTTCAGACAGATGTTCACAAGAAAATGCCAATGGATTTTAAAAAATTGTATCAGTGACTGCAAAAGAGTCACTGTAAAGTGCTTGTAATCAGCATGAAAATTATCTGCAATATAATTAAAGAAGGCAGTCTTAAAGTACTTGTTTTGATGAATACAAATGGAAAAGTGTCACGCACAATGATTTCTTTGGGCTAAGATAAAACTTTGAATGCTCACAGTGCTTGAACTATACAATAGTCTCAGTGCCTGCATCAACATCATAGTCCATACTCAAAAGTGATGTATAGGCAGTGGGCTTTTCATACGCCACAGGAGGCACAGGGAATGTTATTACTGTTTGTGACATAGTAGTGCCCAGATCGGCATCCCGCTGTGCTGTCACAGTGAACATATGTTAAGAGAGTCTAGACAGCTAAGAAAGTGGCAGGTTAAATGAAAAAGCGAGGAACAGAGATGACTGACCTAAAGATCACACAGCAAATTAACAGCAGAGTCAGGAAAAGAATTATGTTTTTTTAGCACACACCAGGCTGTACCATAATCCATGAGGCCTGGAGTAACACAGCCTAATCATCTTCCACACTAATAATGGCCAATGCTGAGCTGAGTATTGTTAAGTGGCCTCCCAGAAGTATAAATTGCCCATTTTTAAGTGAATTAAAGGTTCCCTTCCTTTGCCTTAAGAATTACTCCATATGCAAAAGCAACTTGTCATTTCCCACAGACACTTGAAAGCCTTCCTTTCACACTCTGAAGCACTCATAAAGTAAGAGGCAACAAATCACATGGACCAAACCCATTCTTAACTAATCTCCTACCGCACTAACAGTACATCATTACTAGGTCTTTAATAATTCCACCATAGTTTTGAGTGATCATGTTAATTAGCTATTCTGCTAGTTACTGTTAGTTATAGCACATGGGTTGAAATATTTCAAATTTCCACTTAAACCCAAGTATTTTTCCTAGCTGTTCTTAACTGAGAGCATTCCTTCATTCTCAAGGATGGCACATCTTTGACTTGAGAAAATTAAGTATGACCGTTCAAAAAATAAAAATAGTGGTGTCTGTGAGCCCCACTGCAACTTCAGAAATAAATGAGCCCCCTCAGTATGCAGTGTGTATAACCAAACAAAAGGCAAATGTGCCTTTAGTAGATAGCTTTTCCTTCCCATGCTGCTCCATTTTTGCTTATAGTTTGATGACAGTTTCAAATTTGTTTAGTTTATAAACCTACAGTAACATCCATTTCACGTAACTTTTGTCAGGTACATATGTGCTTGCCTCAAATTCTCTTTGTAGCCAATGAAAAGAAATTAAACAATTCAGGTGAAATTCTTCTGATCTGTTCTATACCTCTGTGAAGAGCCATGACTTAAATGACTGTACAGTGTCACCCCTTGCCCAGGTGTTGGTATCAACAAGGACTTTGTTCAACTCTGAGAAACTGCTAACCACGCTGGTTGAGAGACCTGGGAAAATTCAGCTAAAGAGTTTAGTGGTCAGTTGTGTAGGAATGAAACCTCTGAGAGTGATAAAAAAAAAGGCTGCTATTTGTTAGACTCCAGAATATTGATAACACACTTTTTTAATGTGAGGCTTGGTTTTCCAGTCACTTGCTCAATGGTCTGTGCTAGAGCAATAACCATGAATAAAGTAAAATTCAGCACAGCTTGGCTTACTACTACGGCTAATTTATTTTGGCCTTAACAAGATAAAAAGAACACTCGCTTTTATCCCAAGGTCACTATAAATGCTGGCGATGTGAAGCTTTGTTCCAACATAGTTTTGTAGAAGCTGCTGCAGTGTTGTGAAATGTTGGCTTGTTTTCCTCCTTCAGCTCTGTAGGAGCAGAATTTCTATCAAGTCCCTCAGAAGGGAATATGCTTGCAGAACTACACCAAATGGATGTGGTCAAGTGCAGGATGAAGTTGACCAGAGAAGGCCGTATGTAGACTGCCTACTATATGGGCCAACCTTGATGGGGCTGTGTGCATCTCTTTAATAGTTGGTATCCAGTGCAGTGGGGTGATTCGGAGAAAGTAGGATGTCAGCACTCCAGGCAGACCAAGAAGAAAGCTATTGCCTCTAAAGAATGACCCGCAGAGCTGATGGGGGACAACACCCTTGCCCATGGCCTGGGTAGGGAAGCTGGGAACCTCTTTCCCGGACTGTGGGACGTTCTGTAGAGCGAGGAGCAGATGCTCCACTGTGTGCCAAGACCCACATGGTCAGACTGGTCATCTGGCTCAATAGGACTGTCACTGCTGTGGAAGCCTGGTGCTCTCCTGTGCTGCAGGGGGTTTAACTCAGGATGACCCCTTGGCTTCCCATACTTACAGTTTAGCTTCACAGGAGATTTATTTCTTTCTGTTCCTCCTCCCCAACCCTTTAAAAACATAACTGGTGCATTTCTAGCTCTTAGATTTCCTTCGGCTTTCCTTTACAATTGCCTTCAGTAATCCTGTCCCCTCCAAGGTCCGTCACACTAAGAAATGTAAAATCTGCTTCATGCAAGAATTTACATTTCAAGAGGCCTATAGCTTCTTTTCATATCTTTGCTGCCTAGTACAAGGCAATCATCCTCATCTCCTGCATCTTTCCACTTCACAAATAGATTTACTTCATTTCACCCAGCTTGTCATAGTTGCACTGATTTTATAATGAAGGAGGTCTGGGTATTTGATTTATGACTTAATTTTCAAATAAAAACTAAATGGGAGGTGATTCATTACATGATAATCTTACATGTTAAACATGATATGGATGTACTACATAGCAAGACAAAGATAATGAAGTCATAATCAACTTTGAAAATTAGGTTAGAAGAATAATGACTTTAAATGATTCCTACAATGAAACAGGAGAAAAGGTTGGAAAGATCATTTAAGCAAGAAAATAATTATTACAGGAAAGAGCCCTTCAAGAAGAAATGACGGCAAGAACAAATATTAATAGATGTAATGGCAAGCAACAAGAAGATTAGGGCACAGGCTACCAAAAAATAATGAGGCAGCCCAGGAGTACCAGCACTGAAGATGACTGACCTGTGGAAAAGGGTATAAGACTGAGAATCGGGATGTCCTGCTTTGAATACTCTTTCTACGTCTCTCTTGCAACTTATTTCACCTCCATTTCTACTTTCATTTTATGACTATTCTATTTCTTCAGCTTCCAAAAGACAATACTTCTTTAGGGCTTTGCCCAGATTTTAGCTCAATACCTTTTTTTTTTGTGATCAGCTGGTTAGAAAGATCACCAGTCTTGGTTTGAAGCCTCATGTTCCTTGCTCTTTTCAACCTGATTTGAGTTTGCTGTTTAAAATCTGTATCTTTAAGTTTGAATTTTGCTGATATTCTACCTATTGGACCTTTTTGTGCTCTGCTATATTAAAAAGCCTTATGATATTACATAACATTTCCCGGAGTAGGTTAATTTGGATAATCATCAAAATGGAAGAAAAAAATACTCTAAAGCCATTTTTATTTCATGTGTTTTGAGAAGGAGCATGATTTAGCAGTTTATGGAGAGAGACAGACACCTCTAGATGACAATTTATCCTACTTCTTTAAGATTGAGCTCTTTGGAATTCACTGGCTCTGGAAGGGACTTAAAACACTGAATTGGAGTGGATGATCAAATTTTCAAATTATGAGCAAAAAGTGTGATGAATCCTGACTTTTCAGGAGGTAGGAGCTCACTTGTTCAAAGATAAAATGGGAACAAATAATGCACAGATTTGATATTTCTGAAAACAATATTAATTAAGGATTGAAAAGTGCTCCTTAGATAAAATTTAAAAAATCTAGCAGTTACATTTTTGAATTTAGATTGTTAAGTCTGTGATAGTTTTATAGTACAGAGTCGTAGATTAGGAAACAGGTACAGATAATACAATTATACTATGAGGTAAATAACTAGGACACATCTGAAGTTATACATATGTAACATGATCGAATGCCACGACTTCTGTGAGACCTTCACATTGCCACCAGTTTGGAAGTAATTTGAATCCAAGTGAATTATTTTGACAGATGGCACCAGATCCTGACAGATGGCAGCATAACTGAGCTAAATTCCAAATTTCTAAACCTAATCACACGTATGACAAGCTAATAGTTCAAGATACAAATGCACCCTAGAAGAAGAAAGCAGCAGGGAGGGAGATAGCAATGGATTCTGCAATTTTAAGTAAATTGAAGCAGACATTATTCTTTAATAGGAGAAATTGCTATTGGTTTTCACCAGTGACATAGTGGGCTTCACTTGGGCCTTTTATCCAGCTGCAAGTTCTCATTTCTGCCTCGCTGTCACTTTGCAGAGGGTCCCTGCACCCCTGTGCCCTGATACTGTCGGAGCGTTTGACAGATACGCTGCTGATCATCGCTGAGCATGCCGCATGTTTCACACCCCTACATCTGTCTTTTTCTGAAGGGTGTTATGGTGCTGAGTGGGTGTAAACTGAGAATAGAGTTAGCTGGCTAGCTTATATCATTGTTGTAAGCCTCCCCTGGTAAAAATATTCTATGATATTTTGCTCTAGTGATCCCAAGCTTTGTAAGCACTGTAGTTGTCACTGGTATCACCACCTTTTTCCCTCTGTCTCTTAAAGCCGACCACAATTTTGGTAAAATTTTATATAGAGAAGAACTTACTATTCATTGGGGTGCTTTTGCATTTTTTGTAAATTTTCACTTGCACTTTGAAATGCCAGTAACATTTCTAATAATATTTGCCAGGGACTTTTAAAGAAAGAGTCCTAGGCATTGAAGTCCACTTGAATGTGTCTTTAAAAAAATCTTCCCATACCTTAATTAGGAAAGTTTCCTGTTTGAATTCTCTCAGGTCCAGGTTTGTAATAAATCCTAATAGAGACCCCTGAAAAAATAAACCTGCACTTTCAATCCCTGGAAAAAATACTTTCATAGTTCTGATTTCCTCCAATGTTCTCATTTTTAATTTGTTCTTCACCTACTAACTGGGAAACCCTCAGATGCCAATGGCTCTGGAAAGCCTGTTTTGTCCAGGTCGGGGGAAATTTTTTTTAACTGACCATTCCTGAGATGTTTCTAGTGTGGGGCCTGCAGTGCCAGGCTGTGCCTCACCTCCAACCAACCCATGCCTGCACTCCTCTATGTTCCGTCCTGCACTTTTGTGTTTCAAGGCCTCTACTGTTATGCCAGGTCTGTATTTCTGTACACTGTTTCATTGTGTTAGTCATAAATATCTAATTCCACACAGAATAACTGCTTGTTACTGCTATCTATATGAAACTGCAGTTGTACCACATGAAGATAAAGAAAGTAAAACAAATTAGCCACAGACACCTAATCAGTTAGAGAAACTGCTGTTACAGCTAAATCAAGTCATACAAATTGCAAGAAGGTCAAGAAAGCCTCAGTCCTGAGGCCCTGCAGACTCACTACAAGGCGTCTGGGCTGTTATTGGCAATGGCCATACAGTATTACAGGGCTACACAGTCACGCTATATTACAAGTGGACATTATATGGAAATATAACTAGGCAACTTTGAATTTTCAAAGGACAGCATAATTTCAATTTCCTTTGGCCAAAATTCAAGCTTGCTTATGAGTGGATACCTTGTCTATATAGAACAGGTGAAAATGTCAACCGATCTTATAACAGGGATACGTTTTATGATGCAAACCTCTTCATATGACAAATTGCTTCAGGTAGCGCACTGAGTTTCTTTACTGGAAAGATGAAAAGCTCTCCTAAATCTTTATTGCTGGGTTTTTGCAAGAATGATGTTTTGGTGGGGAATTAATCATAAAAAAGTGCCTGTTTTTAAAAAGGAAGGACATGTTTGTACTGAAGAACTGGTCGGCTATGAAAGAGACGAATGTAGTTATACTGTTCCTTTTACTGCTGAGATGTGGAAGTTTTGTGAACCCTATCTAGTCACAAGGATAATTTTTGTGATGGAAGTATCCAGATGTAACTTTGTGTTAGAAGTACAATAACTATGGAGAAAGGGTTTGTAGTAGCCTGCCATATACCTCATATTTGAGGTATACAGAGCACACCACTCCAGTGCTCCATGAAGCATATGACAGTTCTTCTGCTGATTTTAATCTGCTGTATTTAGCTGTATAGACTCCTAGTTGATGGGGAACACTACTAATCTTGCCCAGGGCCTGATGTTCTTTTTTCCCTATACTTGGTCTTACCAAGAATAGAGCTCCTTGAAGACAGTACTTCATCAAATAAGAAATATCTAAACCACATGTATGTATGTATGTATGTATGTATTTATTTTGGTCTCAGTCTAGCCAGCTTTCATCTTTTTGATCTGTGGGCCCACTTTGTGAGTGGATCACTTTCTCACCCAGTGATGCACTAGGTAATTTGGAGGCAAGACACAGGCATAGCAATCAATTACGCCTAGGTTATCTTTATGTATATCATACTAAATGTGCATAATTGGACTTTGGGAAAGTACCATTTATTTTGTCCTTACTTCTTTAACTTCCTTTATACTATTTCATTGTACTCATTTTATATTGAGAATGGAATTTTTCTCTCTCCAAGCTGCTTCTATTTCTAGGCATAGTTTTTCTTAATAACATCTCCCATTGTCACAAATACAACAGGTTGTAAAATATAACAGGTTGTAAAATACATAATTTGTTAATTAATGGATGCGTTGTCTGTCAAATATTTAATAGTAATAAATATATGAAATCTGAGCAAATGTCACAGAGTTTGTACTGTTTTTCTTATGTCTTACATCTGCCATAACTAGCTATTAGCTGGCCTTGAGAAAAACGGGGAATATATTCAATAAAATATTTATATTTTAAAATATTAGCCAATTATAAAGGGTGGCTGATTGCCTGACCTGAGGTAGCCACATGGAGTGAGTAAGCATTGGACTAATATTGCTGGAAGAAAGCATTTTGTCCAAGATACTGTTTTGTAAGCAAGTAGATGAAACAGCAATAGGCTGGGAGACTGCTCAGCCTTCAGCATGGCCATGTTTGAGGTTAGCTGCAGATGGATGGATGGGTGGATGGATGGCTAATGTTCATTCATTAAAGGGCAATTAATATTATTTTCTTTACATTTCCCAGTGCTCTCAAGAACCAGGGAAGGCAGATTGCTTCCTTTGAACTATGGACTCTCACACTGTAGCTAAGCACTAACACAGATGAGTAAGATTTTTTTCAAACAATCTACTTATTCATGTCATCAAAAAAAGGCCTGATCTGGTGAGGTGCTCAGTACTTACATCTTTCCACTGATTTCAACAGCTTGTCCTGGAAGACAATCAGCACCTTGCAGGAACCCACCTGCTGGCTTTTTGACTACTTTGTGACTACATCCTGAATCACCCAAGTTAATAGCAGTTTTGTTAGGTAGAAGCTTGGGATCTCAGTGCTACTGGACTGTTCTTCCCAAGTAAAACATTTTTCACTTCTAGCATTCTCAATGGAGATCTGTATTGCTCCTAATTGCTGATGCACATGGGTTACTCTGCTGAGTGTCTAGGACAGTCTATGTAATGGTTTTGTCTGAAGGAGTTGGCTTATGACTGTGATATAGTTACCAGAACAGTCTCTCTTGCTTTGATGTATCCATAAAAATGTGTTAACATATTTGCATTGTTCATCTGTAGACCATAAATTTTAATGTAGGAAAACTTGACTATATCCCTGCTGCACATACACTTAGAGAAATATTGTAACAATTAAGAAGTTAATGGAAAAAATCAAATGTTTACTTGTATTTTTTTATCCTTTTTGTACCCAAACTAGATACCTTTCAGACCATTTCGCCTCTCCTCCCCCCTTAGTTCCCCACCAACACCCTTTTCAAAAGAAGTCATGCAACATGTTAGAAATCTTTCTTTCCCTGCTTATTAGTGGGATAACATTGGAGTCATCCACCAGTGCAGAAAAGGCAAAAGAAAGTTGCTTAAAGCTGTAATTCTCAAGTTTCCTGTTTCTCTTTCTGCTGATGCTATTGCTTTACCAACCCCAGATCTGCAGTCAAAGTGATTTTTCAAATAAAGAAAACTACCTATTCTCAGTCAGCTGCACCTATTCATTCATACCACTCAAAACACATTAGGTATGCCTTTGAGCTCAAGGAATTTCGGGGAATAAATGCTACATGGTCTCTCAGGTTCACTTCACTCATTCTCTGCACCATCTCCCTGTTGGAGATTCCCATGAGTTCTTAATGGAAATTCCTAGAAGTCAACCAAACCAGACTGTCACACCAAATAACAACCATTACGTCCCTTGAGTTGCCATTGTGTCTGTTTGCTTCATCATGATACTTTGCATGATACAAAATACCAAAGATATTGTTCACTGTAATGAGAAATCTAAGTGCATTTGTATAAAAGAAGGATGTTAGTAGAACTATATATTTGCACACAAAATAAAGAAAGAAGATGGGAAGAAGACATCTTGACAGTTAAAATTTTGAAGGTAGACGAGGATGTATTCTATGCTTTAAAAAGGGTGAAAAATCTATTTGCTAATGCTTAGTAAATATGCTGGGAAATATAACTGGAAATATTTCCAGTAAATATAACTGGAAACTGAATCAATTTTTTTCAAGAAATAGGGATATCAGAAACAGCATCAACATTCATTGGCTGCTCTAAGTCCGTTTCTTAGACATCCAATACTTATAGATCAAGGATTTATTTTTTTTTATGATCACTCAGATCTTCATTGGGGTTTGTGTGCTCACCAGTTTTTCTTGAAATAGTAGGAGTGAAATAGTTTTCTGAAAAGCTGATATTGGAAGGAGTTCCTGTATGTCAGAAATATGACATTCTATCTTTATTTATTTTATTTATAGACTTGTCCACTGAATAAATCAAATTATCTGATTGCCTCTCAATTACTAATGGATTTAGCCTCCAAATACCCTTGAAGGTTAGGCAAATACTAAATATCTCCAGTTTCAAAAAGGGAAACAGAGAATGGGAGAGATTAGTAGCTTAATTTTCCAAGGTATTAAGCAGCTGCTTTTTAAAGATGAAATCATCAGCTCTCAGCACTTCTGAAAATCAAGCAATAATGGACTTAATTAAGTCACCAAGTAAGTCAGTATCAGAGCTAAGAATACAGCTGAAGTTTTGTAACTGCCTGTTAGATTTTAAACATAAAACTTTCTTTTTTTAGTCAGCAATCAGAAATGAGCACTGATTACAATCATTTTAATACATAAGACTATCAGATTATATACTGTATAGAACTATCTGCAGTTTTTTCACAGGACAAAATGTGGTTTAAATCAATTGGCTGCTTTATAGAGTACCAAAGGCAGAGAGTAGAAAACCACTAAGACAAGTGCAGCTGTACCTTCATGTCCTACCCTAGGGAACTAAGTGATCTTGGGAACATACAGGAAAATTACATGAGTGAACACTTCTCAGATGTAAATACTCAATACTTTATCTCCTAGGAAACACTCATGCTTCAATACCTTAGTAAATATTGGATGGCAGGATCATCCATTTTTTGTTGTTATAGCAAGTTATTTTTTTCCATGTACTGAAAACCAGAATTTACATTTCCAGTGCTTTAGGTATTTTTAATGCTGGGACAAGCCAAGAGTCAGAATTAATCTGCTCTCTTGACCCTCAAAGCCAAGCTTCTGGTTCATTTTAACAGGAGTTTTGTCTGTGTAAGAACTGTCACTTTATTATTTTTATTTTACCACAGTAGTGTTGAACAGCCCCAGTTGTGTCCCTTCAACCCTGTGTTGTTAGGAAGCCAAAAAATACAGATAGAACTCAACTGCAGACATTTCAAAGTTTAAAGGCAAGACTTAGCTTACCTCTGCTGAGCAACTAAATAAACAGGCTATAGCACAAAAAGGTCCTGTAGTCAAGATACAGCAATACGCAGCCCCTGGGTGTAACTATGACCTGAAGAAGCTTAGACTGGCTGAGCTCCTTGCTTATGCTTCCCAGTTGTGAACCTAAACTTAGGACAGATGAGTCTGGGGCTAAGTCCTCAAATATGGTAGACTACTTGCAGGCACAGTGTTACCTGGAGTTGAAAATGTGCTCTTTAACCCCAAAGTCATTATCATCCCAGAGAAGTTGATTCTCATTGTGTTAAATTGCAATCAAGAACTACTACTAAGCCTTGTGCATTATTATTCCCTTGTGCATTGCACATGATTATATAAAATATGTTCACCTAATGATGCATTTTATGATATATGTATTTCTGAATGTGGCAAAGGGCGTCATGCTGAGATGAGTGTTGGTGTGCCAAATGAAGAACTTAATGACCTGATTACAATATAGTTAAAAACTGGCACAATTCTTCACAAAATCTATTTATCATCAGGATCTGAGGGAGGGAGGTTTTAGCCCTTCCTAGTGTCCATCAGTAGGACTGGGATTGGGCTCTGGATTAGGGAATTTAAATGTAGGTGTCCGTATGTATGCTGTGTGGTTAGGGTTCCCTTAGAGTCAAAAAAGATTTCTAATCCAGAGGTAAATTCAGTTGCCTAAATATAAGCAACTAGTGTTATCTGAGGTACTCTAAAGTATGTGAGATATCTGCACACATATGAAGACAAGGGACTTGCCGCACACTAGTGCCCTTCTGGAGCAGATGCCAGATATGTTGCAGCATCTTGAACAACAATGTTTGTGTGCAGGCAAAGAACTGAGTTGAGCCGTAGGTCTTCAGTTCCTGTGGTGGGAGCCTAGACACCCATCTCAGCACATGGACTCCTACATATACACATCTAAATGTAGTTTTTCAACAGAATATTACCCTGTAGCCTTAATTCAGCTCCTAAATTTCTACATCTGAACTAGATGCAGTTTTTTTTCACAGGACAAACTGTGATTTAAATCAATTGGCTGGTTTATAGACTACCAAAAGGCAGAGAGCAGAAAACCACTAATTGCAACCACTAGGACTTATGGCCTTGCAACCATAAGTCAAGGTGTAGACAAAGGAAAATAAAGGTACCTTTGGGTGTTATTTATCTAACCAGTTTTTTCCACATATGTTTTTGTGAAATAACTCATACTCTAAATACCAACTTCTCCCCACTATCTATAAAGGGAGTCTAATCTGACAACATGAACAAGGACATCTCCACTTATAAGTAGCCACATTTGACTAGAATACCAACACAGATGATAGCAAAAGATCATATTGAAAACGTAATGATAGCAAAAGATCATATTGAAAACGTAATGCATTTTCAAAATATGAACAGCCATGAACTTGGCGGCAGAAGGATTAAAACTGCTTTGACAATTATTTATTTATTTATTCATGAAGGAATCCTTTCTGAGCAGAAGGATCTGAAGGATCTAAATCTGAATGGAACTGCAAGACGTTAGAATACTCAAAGTTGCTTGGGTCCTCAGATCACATCATCATCTAAGAAGACTAAGACAAGGACAGAGGTCATGCCCACATATCAGATCCCCAGCTGCGCAATTTTGTTAAGAGCAAACCGAGAGTGGGGGGCATACCTATATATAGGCATATGGGCTGGTATAAATAAGATGCAGCTGTAAGCTGGATTTTCATTTTCTTTCCTTGTATCTCTTTCTAAAAGATTTCTTTTGTGTGTATTTTATCTGTGCAATCCAGAGGTTATTTTATTACTTTCAGAGAGCAACAATTTGTAACTGTGTTCCCTGTTGATAGAGAAAATCAGGTTTAAGATAAAACTTTAATTGCGACTGGAACAGCTTTATGATAGGCAGTGTCACATTAAGATACCCAGAGAAGGCACCGTGGATATATGCTTGCTTTAGGTAATGATGTGATCTTCCTTCATTGTATTCCCTTCTAGAAGTCCTTCATCATCAATGGACAGCAACAGCAAACAGATCCTTGATCCATACAGCCAGATAATTATTACACTGGTTTGATTTAGTTCCCCAGAATAACTGCAGTTTTATTAGATGCTTTAAATAGAGTGACAATAATAAATATCCTACACTGTCTTTTTAACTGTAAATGAATAAGCTGAGATGTTTTCAAGAATATTTAAATGAAACCAGCAAACTGTAACCAGATTGGCAACGTAAAATAGAACAAACCATGAACCCCACTTCTGAAAATGTACCTCCATTCTCTGGAAGGCAGGCTTTTAAAGTGTGAGGCTGCTTTTGGAAGTATATGGCTTCACAATAGCTTTTACAGTTATCAGTCAGGTTTGTATTATTTTACTATGCTTTCTGGCATTGACAATGAAAGTTAAACACTATTTTTAATTCCTATATTAACTTTGGTGTCTCTTACCCCCTTTTTCTGTTTGTCTGTGGAGGGTTGGATTTGAAGAACCACCATAATAATATCGTATATTTTTTACTCTTTAAAGAAAAATAAAATTAAAGACGTTACTATCTGAGTCTTTTTCTCACAGGAGTGGACTTAGCATTTGGGAGTTTCAGACTCCTGGTTCAGATGCATCCACTGGGATGCACATGCACAGGCATATGCCCACACACATTTGTTTATGATCCATAACTGTGTGACTGCATCTTACTTTTATGGATGAGCAAATAAGAAGTATATCTGTTCAGTGAAAACTTAACTGACCCTTTGCTTTAGTATTGGGTTTCTGGGCAAGGTTTTGGTAGCAGTGGGGGGGTAATAGGGGTGGCTTCTGTGAGAAGCTGCTGGAAGCTTCCCCTGTGTCCGACAGAGCCAATACCAGCCGGTTCTAAGATGG
>JANZLQ010000027.1:18034697-18054338 GCA_026212715.1 Elanus axillaris | reverse complement strand
ATCTCGACCCACAAGCCCTTTGTTATATTTTTTCTCTCCCCTGTCCAGCGAAGGAGGGGGGAGTGATAGAACGGCTTGGGTGGGCACCTGGCGTTCAGCCATGGTCAACCCATCACATTGTGTTGTCTCGCAGACTTTCCATCTGCATCTCTGCGAATGGTTTTGTTCCATTTTCTCCATGTCTTCCCCCCAGCTAATTGAAATTGTGCCAGAGGAGTTTTAAGTTGGACTTTAGGAAAGATGTCTTCACTGAAAGGGCTGTCAAGCACTGGAACAGGCTGCCCAGGGAAGTGGCTGAGTCACCATCCTGGAAGGTATTTAAAAGCTGTGTATACAACCTTATGGGTATGGTTTGCATGTAGAAATGGTGCTTAGGGACATGGTTTAGTGATGGACTTGGTAGTGTAAGGTTAATGGTTGGACTCAATGCTTTTAAAGGTCTTTTCCAACCTAAATGGTTCTATGATACTGTGATTCTATGAAATGTATGTCCTAAATTAGAAGCATTTTTCAGAGCTGTAGTTGCACAAGAATTTTCCAGTGCACTGGGTTTGGTGCATGTGTAATGCTTAGTGAAACTACCCCTCTACCTGATTAGTGTTGATGAGGCTGTCAGTGGTGAGAAATAGAGACAGTCTCTTCGCAACAGATGAAACAGAGCAGAGAAATTCTGCTTTTACTCTCTGTTTCAAACTCCTTGTCACTGGAGGTGGGGAAAGGAATTGTTCACCTTGGTCCTTCCCCACTGCAGATAAAGATCTGGCTAAAAGTTGTCTTCTTAGCTGTCAGTGAAGAAGAGCTATGCTGCCAAAGAGATTTAACTATTTGAAAAAAGACAGGGAGCATGATGAATATAGCACAAGCCAGTCTCAGAAATGGGGGAATGGCTCAGGAAGACACGTGGTTGCTGAGAGGTGCCCTGGGAAAGACATCCAGACCCAGCCCAGCTTTGATAAGTTCACTGATACAAAGAAAATCTGTTGGGAAAATACTGACATTATCAAACTTTGAGTGAGGAAGACCGAGAGAAACCTGTATCAAGCTTTGGGGCCAAGGGAGATTCAGACTTACTGTTCATGGGGCTCCATGTAAGGGCTCCTGTATTAGCTCAGTGAGTGGTAACATTGTTAATACAGAGTGACATGCAGCATTTCTTTTCTGAACCATCTGGTAACTTCACAAAATTTGTAGAAAGGGGCAGAGTAGTTTGGACAAGGTGGAAAACCAAGCGCTCTTCACCTTCTACATCCATTAAGAATGGCTTAATGGACTGGGGTGCCTTAAGCACATATTTTCTGTATGAAACACAACTGATCTGCAACTGTTCAGGGGCTGAAGATTGCAGCCTCTATAGTCACATTGCCATTTGACCTTTGTCTACAAGTAAAATTGCTTCAGCTTTATTTACTTTTTAATGAATCCATTCATGGGTCTTAATTTGTTTTTATGAACCTAGAAAGTAGTCTCAGAAGTTCACAGATCCAGAAGATTTGCCCACCTCTAGGATAGCTTTGAATAATTGGAACAAATTAGATTGGCTTTGTTTTACAGAAGAAGAAACTATACTGGCTGTTCTCGGGATTGCTTTTCAAGTATTTCCTTTTGATCTAAATGTTCTCCAATTGATGTCAATTAATGTCAAAATGACTGCTTTCTATTTTCCCACCATTTCTTAAAGCCTTTCAGTATAATGGTCAGTGGACTGTAATATCTTGCCTGCCCATATCTGTCCAGCCTTACATGCTTTTTGAGTGTAGGCAGAACTGAAACTTTAAAGATACTTATCTAGTTCCTGAAGCAATAGAAAAGCAAATTATTTTCTAATATTTTTGTAATGGCTGGAAGAAAAATGTTATAAGGTAAAAACAAAGTTCCTTTTTCTTTGGAAATCAAACAGTAGCTCAAAACTCCAAGATCAATGAAATTATGCCTTGGCAAAACCCTTTTTCTGTGTTACAACAGCACACAACAGTAAACATAGACAAAAAAGATCCCCAAAGATGCTTTTAGACAACAACTTGAAGACAAATAACGTAGAAATACTTACCTGATTATTAGTGGTAGTCTGTACCTTTAACAAAGAAGAAATATTTTCCTCTTCATTTGCCTGTCTTTGCTAAAAAAACAAAGTGATGAGTCTGGCTAGAGATGAGTGTGGAATGGGGAATGACTTTCTGTCAGAGGGCACAGACAGTCATCTTTTGCTGTGCCCCTTTTATTATTATTTTGATAATTGCTTCATATTCCCAAAGGAGCACCTTTGGGCTGTAACTAGAAATTCTTAGAAGCTGCAGAGGAGGATTTTTTTTTACTTCATTTCCTGTTGCAGGAAATTTGGAGTTTATTCCTGTCTGATTTAAAAATGATTATGAGTCTAACAACACAAGAGGAAACCAAACCTGAAAAGCAGACCTTTCTCACACAACTTGCAAATAATTTGTAGAACTCCTTATCATATGATATTGCTGAAGCTAAAAGCCAGGGGAGAGTAAGGTGGTTTAAAAAAAACTCATCCTTTTTCAGGATTACAAGGTTATTCGAATTATAGTAATGAACATTCACAACAAGACCATGCAGTGGCATGAAAACAACTGTGTCAAGGAAAAAAGCTCCTTCCATTGCCTTCCCAGCCTCTACGAAATGGCATCTGAAACCAGGTGCAGATTTGGCTCCCAAAACAGGAAGGACTGAGAGTAACACATTCAGCCATGTGGCCAGGAAAGGGACAGAACATTTGCTCTGTGAAGTCTATAGCCAGTTTTTGCTGTGACAGCTGTATAAAGCTTTTCAGAATCAGAAAGATTTCAGTCAGATGTGAATACCTGGAGAGGAAAATGAATTACAAGTATCCCCTTGCCTATTATAAATAACCTGGACCTAGTTTCCTAAAATGATACCTCAAAAGCTCTCTTCCTGTTCTGATACTGCTTAAATTACAATAATTTTCAGGGTTGTAAGAAGTTGATGGATTGAATATAGTGATTTTCTGAACTCTCAATTCTAATTAAAATTCTGCAGGCTAACATAAAATATGAGTCGAAGTAATAAACCAAGGTCATTTTTGTGCTGCATAAAGTAACTTATTTGAAGTGTCATGCTGATTAGGAATATCTAACAGAGAACACATGCTCCTTCCCTGTGCTTACGGCTGTGTGACTTATTAGCTTGAAGGACAACTTTCTGCCTTTGTCAAACAGACCTTGTCAAAGGAGGGAAAAGACATTTTGAAGACTGAGCAGGAGCCTGAACAACACAAAAAATTCCTCATCGTGGGGAATTCATAAAAAATTAATCTATTCCTTATTTATGAATAATATGAAGTATTTGTAACATTAATAAAACATATTGCTTACTGTAAGGCAGTTATTTAATGAGCACAGCTCCTTGAACTCTCCTGAGAAGGGGGGCAAAAAGAGGGCTGTACAGAGATGTCTGTTCTGTCAATTCCCATTTTCTGCCTGTTCCCCTTCCAGGGACTGGCATACAGTATTGTCAGTGTTTTGACTCTAATGAGATGTAATGCAGTTGTACACGTGAAACTCCAATAGGCTATTTATAAATAGAACGTATGTTAGAACAACAGCAGAACTCTTGTTAATGAAGGGTGAGCACAGAAAAATGATGGCCATCTCTGCCGAAGAGATGTAAAGCCTTTTTTTTTTTTTAACAAAATGCTACATCATGCACAATGCATTTATCCCTCAATCAGTACTAATCCTGGCAGGTTGTTCCAAAATATAAATCCAACATGATGAAAAATGTACAGCTATTTTTGTATCACAACAGCATAGTTATAATGAAGATTTCTGAAGGGTAAGTTAGTTTCCTGTTCCTCAGAGGCTCTGAAAACAGTGGGCTTCAAATTAAATTTTCTAAGCTTATTCTCCTTGCATGTGAATGTTTGTGGACAAATTTCAGAATACCTGCCTTGGATACTTATGGTTTTATACTCTTTTAATAACTTTTCTGAGATTAAATTGCTGGGGCTTTTTTAAAACTTCAGTTTGAAATTTGTGATTATTTTAGCATTACAGTTCCTATCTGTGCTGGTACTTGCCCTCAAGATCATATTCAAGGCAACAGGAGATGCTATGCTAGGATAAAAGTGAGAAGTGCTCTTCACTCAGGTTGGCATTAATAACTCCTTGCAATTTGATGGTGAAGACAAGGCAGGTTGAGGTTTCCAAATGCGGTAACAGTTCAAGTAGGCTCTGGGCCTGGTTATAATAAAGACACTTTATGTTTCACTGTTTCTTGATTAGGGCAACCTTGACAGGTCCTGTTATCTTTATTTGGAATCTAGTGTGGTTTTCAACTCACAAGAGGGATAATTATTGGGCATTTTTTACTTCTACATTTCTTCTGTTTTCCTGCCATGTGGTCCCTTGGTTCAAGAAGTTTGCTGGATGTTAAGATAAAGGTATTTGTCTTGTGTCAAGAATGATCTGGCTTGGTAATCTTATTTTTAAAAAATGAGTTTTGCTCCCCTGTAGTAGAGAATACAAGTGTGTTTGATGCTGTCATGCCGCTCCCTGCCTCACTCAGCCCTTTGCTCTTTGTGCCAGCTTTATAGAATATCCTGAGTTGGAAGGGACCCAAGAGGATCACTGAGACCAACTCCTGAATCTACAGAAGATGGATCCTTTTGACAGAAGTTGCCTGACTTGGTATGTAAAAAAACGCCCTTGTGGACCACTGTGGCCATTATTTGTCATTTCCAGTGGGTTTTGGATGTTCACTTCCATGATTTTATTGCATGTCTCAAACTTTGTACCTCTCTTGTGCAGGTAGTTTTTGCACCAACTGAGAAGTGAAGGTATTGGGCTCTGTGGGTTGCGGCAAAAAAGCATTTTTTACCTCTGGCATTTGGTAGCGTGAGTGAGCCAGTGCTTTTCTATAGGGATTTTGCAGCTCTCTGCAGTCCTGGGAAGTTGTTATGCCCAGAGCTGCCTCTGCTTTCCCACCAGCTCTGCCTGCAGAATTACACAGTCCAACTGGAATTTGATTTCCTTGTGAGCACTTGTCAAGGTGACATATCATATGGCACCATCTTTGAGATCTGACTCCTTGTTCTAGGAGAGGTGAAGCCCACAAATTCCTTTTACTTTGCTACCCATCTTCCCTTCCAAGCTGGCAGTCAGTGTGTTTCATTTTGCACTTAAAAAACAACATTCATTTTTCGATGATATTGCTGTTCTTCAGAGTGCTGCAAGCAAAAGATTGAGAAAGTAGAGCCACATTGCAAAATACGTCTTCTGGCGACATGAAGATTTTGCATCTCCATTTCTGACTCTATCAATACCTTCCCATGGGAAATATAGGAGGCTTGCAGTGCTGAGGGATTTCTATGCCAGTCACTGACCTAGTGAGGAGGAAATGTGGATGATGTGCTACTTCCATGTCTTGTGGGTTCCTTGTGCCAAGTCAGTCCCATGCCTTTCTGCAGCAGGAGGCAAAGGTTGGGTATTCAGTCCTTGAGGAAATGTGCGCAAGAGTTAAAATGAGCAAAAAGGCAGAAAGCCCTATTTATTTTCATTTGTTCCATCATCTGGGAGGTGGAAGGTCCCTGTGAATGAACTGCTTGAAAGACAGATTTCTTCAAACTTCAGTAATTTTTGTGTTTGTGCACACACTTGGGAGACATTTGTGCTTAGCTCTTAGCACATGGTGTATTGCTTAAATTCCTGGAGCATTTGCATACCCTTTATAAATAGTCTGAACAGGAAAACCAGACTGAAAGATTTTAGGTAAATTATTCAGATGATGATGATTAAAAATAATTGGAGCTCCATTAATATGGTTCTGTAAAAATAACAAATGGAAAAGTACCGGGATGAAGTATGAAAAGAGAGATTTGAAAGGTTCAAATAAGCTAATTACATTTCATTCATTTTGTATTGCAAAACTAGACCATGATTTAATACTCTGTTTTGTTAAGGAAAAGAGTGACTGTCATTTTGGTATATCTACCTTTGCCACAATTTATTAATCTAGAAATTCCTAGATTTAATTAGTTACAGATTTTACATTTAATTATTGCCTAGCTTAAGTTACAAAATGTTTATGTTGAAATATTTTACCTTGCATAATGACAAGAAATACCATAAAATGGGTGAAACCCATCTCTTCTGTAACTCCAAATAAAATAAGAAAAACAAATTGGTTTTCTGAGACAAGACTAATATTAAAAATAAAACCATTATTTTTTCATGAAAATTATTATCACAGTAAAAACTTATGATGATATATTGTGTGCATGGGTAGATGATTTTCTATTGCTGTTTTCCAGCAGAAACAAAATAGAGGGAATTTTTTGACCCAAACCATTTGGTGTTTAAAGAAGTATATATCAAAAAAAGTGTAGTTGAGAATTAAAGTCCTGAATCAAAGGGCTGTTGCATGGGATGGCACAGAGTTAAGCCTTGTTGCAAGGCATATATTAAACAGTTGCTGCAGCTGAGTTAAACCTTACCTTGATCCCACTTACCATAGATGCACATGTGTTTCCTGCAGAGCAAAGGCAAGTGATGAGTGCACAGTATATTGTATGTTCTGGAGAGCGGGAAGCCAGGGGAGGGGTTACATATATCAGGGAAATGTAAGTGAAATGGAGAATGGACCAAAGCTCTGAAACAGAGAAGAAGCCTTTCTCACAACCTGCACACCTCTAGTGCCTCGGAGGACATGAGAAAATAGGTTTTCAAACCTGATGCCTGAAAGAGGTCTGGAGCTACAATCTGGCAGACACCACATCTCTGCATGCTTCACTCATCCTCTATTTGGGAGAGCAAGGATGGGAAGGGTCTGATCTTCATCAAAGGCCTTGCTTTCCTCTCCTCAAGGACATTTCATTCTGACTTGCCACTTGGCTCAGAAATACCCACATAATGGATACCACGCTACTGCTTTAAGCTGTAAGCAATTACCCTTTTGCGCAACCCAGAGACTATTATTTTTTTTATTATAGTCCATCTGGATGCTCTAGAAGCCTGGCCCTTATATCTGTTTTTCCTTGGCATCTTATGGTAGAAACCAATTTGACCATTTGCTCACAGGACTCAGGGTGATGACCTGTCACAGCACACTGCATAAGGATGCCTCTGTTGTTGCTAACGTTGACCATGGTCTGCGGTGGAAGAATATGGGAACATTATTTGTCACTATTTCTCCTCCCTCCTACAGTTTCCTCACTTTCTCACTGTTCCCCTGAGAATCATTCTTCTGTCTTCCATTTAACTGTCAGGACAGGCACCATTTTTTCATTTTTTTAGTGTTTTGGTCATTTAGCTACACCTTGGGCTTCAAGGAGTCTTCTGCAAAGTCACGCTTGAATATTTACAATAGAGCCAAAGCAGGGGTAATATCTGCTTCTGTCTGAAAATTCTCTGTAGTGTTTTTCTGAGTATTCCTAAGTAGGCCTTAAAATAAGATGCATTTAAAAAACTGCAACACATCTCAGGATATTCCTGCACTGTACAGGATAGCAGGAACACAGCTCTCTAAGGTAACACCAACCCATATAAATTACTGACAAAGTGGATGCTATATTTGTGTCCCTATTTGGGTCAAGAAGTGATATTATGTTTGTTTGGTGCTATCTCCCAACTAATGTGCTTCTTTCAGGCTTGAAATGGCTCATGCAGTGCCTCACTGGGTACCGATTGTACCCATCAATTCTTTCACCATTTTAAGTTCTGGTCTTATTGTATGTTGGTGTGAAGGGACGAGACTACACAGAGGTAATTTGGAAAAAAATCCTGGGTCTGCACTTTTGGGCAGTTCTGTGTTTCTCTAAAGTATCCTGAGACACTTAAGTATTCAGGTCTTCAAGAAGTGCTCCCACAGTCAGGAATAATCTTTAGCTGGTGTATTGTTAATAGTATTTGAGATTAAATATTTACCATATTGATTTCTTCAGACTGACATAGACACCCTTTAAATATACAACTATAAAATGTCTTCACACTCTTCCAATCATTCATCTGCTTAGTCACATCCATTGGGGAAAACCCAGAAGCACAGACCAGACTAATATGTTCCCACCTGAGTCTTCCAGCTCCAGCAAACGGTCTGTAGTGCTCCCTGCTGTCAGCAGGTGAAGGATGACCTCCAAAAAGGAAAAGCTGTTATAAAATGTGAGGTGTCCATCTCATGGATTTGCATGCAGCACATGTCCAGTTTATGGGACATTTGGACAACAGTTTAGATCCACAGAGAGGAGGCGGTTTTCTGGGGGAGGAGTAGATGATTCAGAGCACTTCAGGTTAGAAGTGATGTTAACAAACCTACTTGGGAGCCAAAAAATAGCCACTCTTCCACAAAAGGGTCTTGTAATATTTTAGTAACAGGGGAGAGCAGGGAAAGAGATGGCTGTGGAACAGGAGAAAATGGTAATAAAGCCTTTGCTTGACTATCATTTTCCTGTAGCCTGCCAAAAAAATGAATTTTGTTGCTAGTATGGAGGCCAGTTTGACGCATTGTACCTCAAAGGTGACACGTGAGGGCACTTTTTTACCTTCTTTTTTTTGATATGTTTGTTTTGCAGCTAGTTTTGTGTTCATCACAGCAGTTCTCTTTCCTCACTCCCCCCCATTTCCTCTCAAATTTCCCTTCTCTTATTCACTTTTCTTATTTGATTCCTCATGTCCTCTCTCCATATCCACAAGATGAAATTAAAGTGTCGTTTTTCTTCTTTCAGCATCTGCCTAGCTGTTTGACTTGGAAGCATTCATGGACAGCTAGATTTCCTTTTGAGGTTGGACACTAACTTTCAAAGTCAGATTGGGAACCAGTTTTAATGCTCCTTTACTGATCTTCTTAATTCAAAGCTAAAATTTAAGCAGGCCAACTCTCTTAGAAGCCAGTGCCACAGGCAGGAGGAAGGGCAAATGTGATCTAAGTTGCTTTCCAAGAGACTGAACATCAAAGAACAATCATTACCCATTTCCCAAGCTATGCAGAAGGCTGGATTTCTTGGGGAGATTTATTCTTATTTGAAAATTTTACTCTCAGGACAAAGGTTTTCAAGTGAGATTAAATTTTTCAGTATCCTGAGTAACAATGCACTGTGGTGACCAGTGAAAGGGCAGTCAGTGGGAGTAAAATTTTTTGTTATTATCTTCAGTTTTTTGTTTCTCTGGTTCAGCTAGAAGTTTTTAAACCAAATGGGGGTTCCCTTTGCCCCAATTACTTCTTCCTGCTCCTCTTCCTTAGCCTGGGGCTCAGAAGCATTTCCAACAGCTTGTCTTAGAGTCTAGTTTCTAAAAAAACTAAGCTGGTGCTGCTTGACCTGTTCCAAATTTCATTTTTATCAAGTGTTCATTTATTTATTTTCAATATTCAAGTTTAGAAAGACATCTTCTGTGCGGAGCACAGGAGATGGAAAGAAATAAAGAGGAAAGATTAGAAGTGCTGGGCTTCTTTCCTTTCTTTTATCTCTTTTCTTTCCTTCCTTCCTTTCCTTTCTGTCCTCTTTCTATTTATGCAGCCCTCACTCTGCTGTCCCTCAGTGCCTTGTCAGAGCTAACCCCTGCACCCTTGAGCTTGTTCGTGATGGCAGAATTTGCTCTTTGCCTTATTACAGATTGTGAGGCATCCGGGAAGTAAGATTTAAAAGTGCTTGCATCACCCTGCCCCTTTCTCACTCAACACGAGCTGCAGCTCAATACATCTTTGAAAACCAGGAACAGAGTGAAGGAGAAAAATCAAAGAAAGCGTAGCCTTTTATATAAAAACTACCATTTTAACTAGATGGAAATTACAGTGGGTTGTGAGATTAGATAGTGGTGGTATGTGACTGGGGATATAGAAATGTAATGCACTGGTAACTGTTAAATTTGCTTCTTCCAGTGCTCTGCTCCTGTGACCAAAGCAGAGGCTAACGCTCCATCAAAGCTTGTCAGGAACATCATGTGCAGTCCTGCCCAAGGGCTGCTCTGCAATAAAACCAAGAGCTTTGGAAATTCTATTTTGTCCTGTTGCATCTAAGTTTCTCATCCGCAAAATAGAAATAGTGCCTAGCAATGTAGAAATAATGCTTTTTATCACAGCTTTTCTTTGTTCTGTTCTGTATGTGAAACTATTGTCAAATTTTATCTTTACTTAGTTCTAGGAAAATTTGGTTTTGAAATACTGTTAGTTAATAAACTTGAAAAAAATCAGCCAATTTTTTATTCATAACTCCACATCTGAAATTACTTCAGTTCATGTTTTTGACATGCTGTATATCTGCAATTATATATTTACTAGGTACAGATCTGACATGTTCAAGTGATGGTTTTGGGGTAATCCAGACCAAGTTCAGACCCTGTCATGGGTGTGGGCCATAAGTGAGCTATGATTGCTCATGGAAGACTAAACTGAGCTCTGGGTTTAAAACTGCATTTGAATGATCCTTTCTGGTATGCCCTCACCTACTGCTATTCTAGACCTAATCCTATCCTAATGGCATACCGATTTTTTTTCAGGTAAGATAGCTGGGTTTTTTTAGTGTCTGATGACTTCGTACCATTTAACTTATTAATAAGTTACCACTAGCTATGGCTCTGATTCAGCGAACTGCTTATGTATTTCACTTAGCTTTAAGGGGTTGGAATGAAGGTTATATTATTAAAACCCAAGTACCAATTGGGGTGGCACACTTAAGACCCATCAGGTTTTGTGCTTAATCATATATGGGGCACTCATAGTGGGGTTAGGACACTATCTGGTCGATTTTTTCTCCTTCACTCAAATGATTAACACATAGTTACGAATAGCTTAACTGGATGCAGCCACCAGTGCAAACATTGCTAGCTCAAGCCTCTTTATATGGAGAGAAGATATGCTGCTTCTAACACTGCAGCTAGTCATACAATCCTTTTGTAATATATAGAATCACTCACTTTTAGTTTCTTCATTAGAACTTCTCTTTTCTTCCTTAGAACATAATTTCTGTTGGACACAAGTTTATTCATAGTGCTATTGCTGTTGGAGGTGTAATTTATTTACAGAAGTGAAAGTCCTGCATAAAATTACCAATAAATTGGAGCAAGGTACACTGGGATAAGCACTTTATTCCATGCTGGGAAGCTGGTGGCACTTCAAATAAACCAGCAAAATACCCAAAGCAATAAAACTCTCCACTTCAGACAAATCCTGGATGAATGATAGTATATTGTTTCTGAAAGCTTTCCATGAAATTTAAATAATCTGATTAGCACAGCTCATGTGGCAAAGCCTTGTTTAAAATGACCTCTTCCAATTCAGGTAGGAGTCATGTTTCTCTCTCAGTAGCAAGCAGAAGCTTGGAATTTTTGAATCTCTGGCAATAGCTTGCAGTACCTGTTCAGGAAAACTTCTTGCTTTCCTTTTTTAATTTTATAAACTATGTTGCTGAGAAATCATAAACCTTATGCATCCCCAAGAAACCCACGTCAGGAAAAATGAGAAAAGAGATGCTCCTAGGCTAGAGATGCATGCACAGGAGATTAATTTTAGATGCAAATATTTCTTTTGATATTCACACTATTTGGATGATCTGTTTTCACAGAAGAACGAAATATCTCCTTGTAGTTTGGTCCATAAATAAAAGACAAACACTTTTATCCAGTATCTGCAGTCTTAAAAGACCAATAATCATCAAAGACAAAAGACATCAAGGATAGTTACTCTTTACAGTGGTGCTCCAATTAAAGTGGATTTTTATGTTTCTTTTCTACAGAAAAGACATCAAAATTTTCAGTTACTATCTATATGAGGAAAATGCATTCTTTTTTTCCTGACTTAAAAATTTCCTGCTGTTTTGCATTCTGCAAAGTAGTCTTATTGAAGTGATAAGTTAGATTTTATCGCCTACTGAGCAATGACTGGACTTTTGCTAATCATTTGTAATGAAGCAAATCTTGTTAACAGTGGGTCTGCAAGCAAATCAATGCAAGTAATTTTAAGGATATCTTTTTATAAATTAGATAGAGGAAACTGAAAAACATTATTGTTTGATAAGATGTAAAGGATCGGAAAGGGCATGCCATTTTTCAAGTATGGGGCATGAAACTAGGGCTTTTTGCTAGCACCAAATTCCCAGTGGGTTTTTGTGTCAGAAAACACAAATCGGTAATTGCTCGTATAAGAAGAGAGTATGACTGTTTTCCTTTTGTTGGAAGAACCTGTGTGGAGACAGACTTCCCTGTATATTGTTATTAGATGATGAGATTTCATTTCACTGTCTCAATTAACACCTCAGCCTCAAGCATTCTCAGGATCACTTGCTAGTTATTAGTATTTTAGATAAGGTGAACAAAGTCCCAACACAAATAATGCCAGTGGTGCAATACTGTCCTTGGAGACGTTTCAGACCATGGAAAGAAGAAGTGTAAATCTATTAAGTGGCTGCAGTTTTCAAGTTTAATTGTCCATATGGTCTTGTATTCCCCCATCATTGTTGAACACATGCCCAGGTCCAGCCTGGGGTCATCAGGCAGCAATACTGAAGGAGTATCACAGAAGTGTTCTGTGGGTCCCAGTCCTTTTACACCACAAACCACCAGTAATTACCACTTTTTTCCTTCCCTCATCTTTCAGATCTGAAACTTTCATTAGTCCATTTTTGCTACAGCCAAACTCTCCTTAATGTCCCTAATCTAGCCTCTGTGTGCAGCTGCACAATTTCCATCAGACAGAAAACTCCAGGAGTTGATGGAAACATTGTTAATGTTTACCTTGCTAAATTAGACACCTTGAAAGTAGCTGTGTGCCTGGCACAATAGTTTGTATGGATTTAATGACCAACCACATTAATTGTGTTTATCAAAGAGAGCATAAAAAGGCACCATCAGGAAAAGAAAACTTTGAAAGGAAGCAGCAGTGTGGAAGAGCCCAAGCACCTTTTCTTTTTAGGTTTGAATTTATTTGTTATGTTCTGTTTTGATCTAATTTTTTTTTTTTTTGGTCACCTCTACAGTGAAAAATTTTCCTGAAAGCGTCTAGCTCCTTAGACTGGGAATGGGTCTGAGAGCTGTTTTGGAGCAGTTCCTCAGGCCTGGCTTTTAGCTATTCATTTGTACATTTGGTTGATTTGTTATATGCCAGGAGGGCTTTTTACTTGTCATGAGCTCAGTAGCCAAAATTTAAGCCAAAAATGACTGTGCTACTGAAAAAGCCCCTGTTATGTTGGCATGGATGACGTTTAAAGCCAGGTACCAGCTAAACTTTTTGCCGTATGACTTTTTGACAACTTCACAGAAGGATCCCATGGTGAGTTGCTCCCTGCAAAACAAAATGTAGTTGTCACTTCAGCATCAATATGAAGGAAACGTTTGATGAGGATCAGTATGAACAGGATGAAACTAAGGAGACCACTTATTTTTATTCTCCTAAAACTTTTATTGACCTGATCTGAGATATTTTTTTCTGTTTCCAATGTTTTTTCCATCTCACATAGTTTGAAAGTGAATTTGGAAAAACTTTGGAAGGATTTTGGAGAACCTTGGAAAGTTCTCTGAAGAACTCCTTCCTATGATTTTGCACAGCAGCTCACATAAAAAGATCTGGACAGTGCTGTAATATAGTAAGTTCTGCTGAATGTTCCCTTCACAAGGAATCAGTAGTTTTCAGTCCTTCTGTCTCAGGCTGAACTTCCCCACATGCACTTTTTGAGGCTACATGGATAAAAGATGCATCTGAGGACACACACTTCTGAGTTGTCATCAGTGACAAACACAGGACTCACTTCTTCCCTAAACCTCCACCTGCACTCAAAAATTAGCTATTCATTTCTTCTTACCTTGGTTTTACATGACTTATTTAGAGCTCAGCAGAATGTACTGATACATTGGCATTGAGCTGACAGGGAGCATCCAGCCCAGGATGCTTGGGTCCTTGTTTTATGATAGTGGCTGGTGTCTGTGGCTCCGTAGGAGGGTATTGGAACCTTCCTTTCACTGCTGCATTAAGCTCCCCAGGCCAAAGTAACACAAATGCTTTTATAGGTCTACTTTGCTTTTTCCTTAAACTGCTTTGAAGTTAATCTAATTTCATAGGCTTTCACATTTGCTTGGGAATATAAAAAAAAAATCCCACCTGTCAAAATAGAAGGTTTTCTAAAAAAACATCTTTGTGAAGCAAAAATTTGACATGATTACATGCCCAGGCAATCTTATAGGAAGTGGAATGGGACACATGAAAGGCTGGTTACATCTGTGTATTAATTGCTTAATTAAGTCAGGCTGCTAAAAGCAATTCCTAGCAGCAGTAATACCAGTCTTGTTGGTACAGTAATAAAATATGCTCTGCTTGTTGCAGCTACACTTCTGTTCAGTGGAATGACAAAAAGTGGAAGCAGTAATTGCAATATGGAAAGAATTTGACTGAATATGTAGCATGTATTTCTGTGTTGTTCCTGTTGTCACAAACCAACAGAAGTCCAACCTTCTTTCCCCAGTCTTTCCTTGTACCCTTCTCAGCGTCCACATGTGCTGGGAGTTGGGTGGCTGTACAGTAGATATCAAGAGGCAGTCAAGGGAAATAATGGCCGCTCCAGTGTATCCTGGGCTGTAAACAACTCTGCAGGACCAAATTAGCACCACTGGGACCACTGGCACGTTCAATTTAGTGTCCTGCTTTTTCTTGTTCTTGGCGTGGCAGCAGAGTTTGCTGGAGACTGGTCCACCACAGGAAATTACTCTCCCTGGGTCTGTCTGCTTCAGCCCTCATCCCCCCAGGGTGCCACAGCTGGCTGAACTTTTCAGTGAGGCTGAAAAATACAGGACTAAACTGTTCACCTGGACAAAGTTGATAGCCAGCTGGAGATCCTTCTAGAA
Organism: Elanus axillaris; assembly: GCA_026212715.1. NCBI lineage: Eukaryota > Metazoa > Chordata > Aves > Accipitriformes > Accipitridae > Elanus > Elanus axillaris. Next base: position 18,039,540 of record JANZLQ010000027.1, on the reverse strand, counting down.
GGTGATTCATATCATTTTCTCAGAGACCTGTCCCTGAAAGTGCCTATCTCTTTCCATTCACTACAAGGCAATCTTGGACAATTAGCTGTACCTACTCACATTCATTTTAGATACATAACTTTTGGTAAGCTAATAGTGAAAGTTCCTGCTTAGAAGGGAACACATTGGCCAAATAGGGAGTATTATCATCATCTCCATTTTACAGATGGAAAGGTGAGGCAAAGAGGCTGATACTTGGTTACTCAGTGTCCTGTAGTCAATTTACGGCAGTAGTAGGTACCCCATGCACTTCAGTACATTAACCATTAAGTAAGCTATTAAGTTTTCCAGGCGTTTAAGTTTATATAATAGTCAGCATGATATGGCTGACTGCAGGTTGTTTGTAACACATTTATAACTTCAGTGACTGAATTCATAGCTCAGATTTCAATCCCTAATAAAAACAGCATCTAATATTTGGCAGATGATCTCCAGACTGCTGTTAATTTTCCTACTGATGCTTAACTATTTTTGAAAGATTGATAAGTAATTTTGAAAATGGTCAAACGGCATCTGACTTCAGCATTTGGACATAATGATTTAACTGCAATGGATGTCATATTTATGTCAGAATGATGCATGACTCACACTATTCTGCCATCTTAAAGGAACACTTGTTATTTTTAGACTTTGGCTTATAAACCAGCTACATTTCCATTTGCTGCCCAAGGGTGAAAGAGTAGCTGTCATTTTACTGACAGCACATACTGCACCATATGTCCGTCCCTGAACTCCTTCAAAGTTGGGTGAAAAAGGCAAATGCAAAGTGAACGTTGCCTTCTCTCTCTCTCTCCCTTTGTATTTTCAAGCACAAGATCTTTCAGGAATTGTTTTCATGGTTAATCTGGTCATTTCCTCAAACAGAGCCCAAAAAATCAGTCTATGAAATGGGCTGACTTCTGTGCTTACAATAGTTTTAAAAGCAACCAGGCTTTTCAGGGATTTGTACTGCTGACCTACAAGACAACAGCATTATTGGGAACTGAAATTCGAAGGTTACCTAACTCTGTATTATCACCGCTGACAAATTCACAGATTTGTTGGAACTTGAGTCTGATATGTATAGTTTCGTGACCATAATGTCCCTCAGTTTTATCTTCTCGTTCAAAAGGATAAAACGTGGTTTTGTAAGACAGCTTCCTGTGCTATTGTTATTGTTTTCTCATTGAGAAAGTGTTTATAAGAAGAAATAGATTTAAATTATCCAGTCATCTTAATGAAAAGAGTTTTCATTATTTGGAAAGCAATTAGGATGTGAAAAATGTTGTGTTGTGCTTTGGAAAGCCCAGAACATTCCTTTTGTGTCCTGTTTTTTTATGCTGCTTGACTACCTTCAGATATTTTTCCATTTAATATAGTCCCTGTAGTCATTGTTTATCTAAGCTGGACATCCTGGTTTAAATTAATTCTTGATGCAGGTCTAGTGGTTTACCCCAAACTGCAGCAGGGATGACATTATCCCAGCTTTCCATTCATTGTTTAGTATAATGAAGAGATCCTTGTGACCAAAATGCAACACTAAATAAAACTCAGCTCCCCAGAAAATTCTTGACAGAAAATGAAACTTGATAGACCAACTGGAATAACTCAGTTCTAGACACCTGCATTAGAGGTCCAACACTAGCATCCGGAGTAAACAAGCGAGGGATGAGGCATGAAAGAAATAGCTATATGAATGACATAACTATGACTAAAGATTTTTAAAAAGAAGCAGGTATCAATTTAGGAAAGTAAGAAGTGGATGGAAATTGGGAAAAGGGAATAAAGAAGACCTGGCTACAACAAAGACCTTGTTTCTGTTCCTTGCTTGTCCCAGTGCAGAACCAAACCTAGCTCTATGCTTAATTTTAAAGCTTCTCTTTAAATATAGACATTGTTTGGACTTCAATATGTATATATATATATATATATATATATGTTTGCAGATAAGCAGAGACCTTACTGCTCCTTCTGAAGGAGTCTCTGGTGCAAGAGAGGAACCGAAAAGTGAATTTGGGCATATGCAAGCCTTCCGTTTCTGGTGCTCAAATAGCTTGTCTCAAGCTGGTTATGCTCTCAGAGCAATATCTCTAAGCCCAAATTCCCCAGATGTGTCACATATCTGTAGGTTAATGGTGACGCTGACATCAGACAGATCACTTTTACCTGTTCATGTTAAGGTTTGGCAATTTTATACTGTCCTCAAATTATAGCACAAATTAAGTTAGCCATATGGCTTCCAATAAAGGTCAGTTTTAATAGTAATTAAAAGGTGTTTCTTGTCAGATATGAAACATTTGAAAAATGTAACTATCCCTTAATATTAATACTGTTCTCTAAATTAAAACCTGTCACTTTTTCTTCCTTTAGTAGAGAGAATTCATAGCCACTGTCTTGGGCCAGCTGTTGCTTTAAATCAGCTTCATATTACTCAGAAAACTATTGGGCTCAGTGATTTATCTGTAATTTTCTTCTACCTGCCATCATTGACAGGCCTGTCTTAGCTTTTTTTACCTACAGCAGACTTCTTTTGGGAAGGAAAATGAAACATAGCAATGGCTTTTGTTCAGCTAATGAAAAGTGTTTGATTCTACATAACTGCAAGCAAGGAGAGTTTGACAGGATTTGAGTCCTAGTCCTGGCAGAGTATAACTGTGCTGAATGTGTTTTTATTCATCATAGATCATGGGACGTATTATGCCAGGAAGGAGGCTCTGGCAGCATAGAACTCGCTCTTCCTAATGCTGAGAGTCCATCATGTTCACATATACATGTCCCACTAAACTGTGGAACTTTAAATAATTAGTCTGATTGACTAATATAGTTTAGGGGGTGCTCACTGGATAAGAGGCAGCAGATCAGAGAGGTGGTAACTCACAGCATGGAATAAGTGGTGTGCTGGAGATGCTCCTCATCCATCCACGGGAGCTGGAATAACTCCCCAGCTTCCATCCTCTAATGTCCCGTTTCCAACTCCTGGGAGAGCAAAGCCTGAAAATATAAAAATGCACTTCATGCCTTATGAAAGAGAAAGTAAATTATTCTCAAATGTATTATTTAAAGTATCATGAATGGAAGTATTTTTTAACACTTGGGATTGACAATATTGCAATATAACACTGTTGCAGTAAGATAACATCCTGTGCTTAAAAATTTTATGAATCACATCAGATATAATTATTTTTGGTTTAGAAATGTCTGTTTCTATCACCAAGTTAATAACTCACACTGAAAACTTTATTGGGTTTAATTATGGGAATACTCTGAGCAAATCAAACAACCTTTTCTTCCTTTAACACGCCAGAGCAGGCATAGCATCAAGGACTGATGTACACTTAGACAGCAAGGAAAAATTGTGAATCTGGATTTCTTATTCCACTCTGGAGCTTCATTGTTTTAATTTTTACACTGCAGATGAACTGAAGACATCTACATTTTTCAACTGAACATCCATCCCACAGGTTCAACTGTTATAGCTTGTCCTGGGAAGTGAAATTTTGAGTACTGTTTTGCATTTGCTTATATGTTAATAGAAACTAGAAAAAAATATTTTTTTACCTTAATAGCATATTTATGAAAAAAAAATGAGTTGGTTTGAACCATTCTTTAGAAGTTTGCAGCATATTAATATTTTTTCCAGATTCCAAATCTGGTTTTCATCTCATAAGCATTCATAACTACTCATAAGGAGTTCTGCTGAACGCCAGCAGAACTGCACCGGCATAAAAAGTGATAGGAAAATTATTTGGTTTATGGACAGTTAATAGACCAAAAGGAGGCCAAACTGAATGCAGTTCCTGTGAATCATTGCACAGCTCCAATCTCAGCAAAGTGTGTTGGGTGCCTTTGGAGATCCAAGAATTGAGCTAGTGCTGGTCTGCTTCTTTATTAGAAAAATCCTACCTAAGCAGAAAAATAGAAGGTAATAGTTTAGTCATCAGCCAAAAATAATGAAGCAGGCAAATACTGAGACAGTACAATAAAGGAAAACTAAGGATTCCTATAAAAGAGAGGATAATGGTGTAAGAGGGGATCCCTCCCTTCCTCCTTCCAACAGGAGCCGTGCTGGGGCCCAACAGTGACTGAACAATGCTAATGGCCAAATGAGCTTCTTGGTTTAGTTTATAAATGATAAAAATCCACTCTTAGGGAGCAGGAAAGCCTGGTCACTATGCTGTGCAATCAGAAGCCTTCTTTGGGCAACAACCCAGCATGCCCTGGAGCACTGCAGAAATGCAGCAGGAAAAATTTGCTCTAACATCGCATTTGTTTTTTCCGTCATCTGAGGATGATGCATGGGCAGGGGAAGGGGCATGAAGTGACTTGGAGAGCCCAAATTCCCCTCTCTCTCTCTGTTTTGCTGGCAGATCACTGGCATTACCACACAGAGAGCCCCAGTTAAGGCAGGTCTTCATGGCCCTGGCCTGCACTGGTTACCAACAGGGCTCCCTCATACCTGCAAAGACATTTCATTTCCTTCCTTATGTCCTGCATTGGCCTCAGCATGAGCACAAAGAATGGCTCAAGCAAACCCTGTGCAGATTTCCTTATGGGACCTGATCCAAGTTCTTTACTGAGTGGCCTTTTCTTAATTTCAGAAGTAATCTGAAGAGATTTAGATTTTAACGTGTTTCACTCTACACATTAAAAAGAGATGCATGGAAAATGTTCATATGCAATGTTACAAGGGAGAAAGGGAAAAAAACAGTGTGAAAAACACTAGAAAAAGCCAGAGCAATAAGAGAAAGGGTGGGTATCTGCTCCACCGTGGACCTCCATGGACTGCAGGGGGACAACCTGCCTCACCATGGTCTTCCCCACGGGC
>JANZLQ010000027.1:18023398-18034418 GCA_026212715.1 Elanus axillaris | reverse complement strand
TGGCTCCGTCGGACAACGGGGAAGCTTCCAGCAGCTTCTCACAGGAACTGCCCCTGTAACCCACCCCGCTACCCAAACCTTGCCACAGAAACCAAATACAGCACTAAATAGATATCAAGACTTCAAAAGGGAAAAAAGGCCTTAGTGATGGGCAGGATTTTTCTGGATCATCCTTCAGAGATGACTAGGAACTCCTGGCCTCAAGCCGAGCATTTCTCGGGATCAGGTGCTGCTGGGCCACATTGCTTCACCTGTGAAAGCAGTATGTAAGTGTCTGGGTTTTGTGAAGTCCCATCATTATGAGAGCAGTGTGTCAACATGCAGGATTGAGAGGTGATATAATGACAAGAGCGTTTTATGGGTAAAAATTTTGAAGTGACACACTTTGCTATACAAAGATTACAGAAGTGGATATATTTTTATAACTACAATGCAGTGTTATTAAGATTTTGTTAAGGTTTTTCTAATCTGTCATTCACCTTGAAAATCCAGCTGTGTTCCATATCCTGTTATTTGACACATGGCTGCATCATTAGTTATTATTGACACTTATTTGCAGCCAAGCCAGATTGGTTGTATAACTAGAGGCTCTTACACTAAATATTTATTCATTGTACTTTCCACAGATGAGTAAAGATATGAAATATTAGTTCCATTTTCTTCTACATGATTGGGCCTTGCATTAATTAATCCTTACAATTTACATATCATTTTTTTCATTAGGTTATTGGCACCTCTAAAATGAAAACCAGCAAGGACAGCTGCTATGATGTTTTCTGGTTTTAGGTAGACATGAGTTGGTAGGCAAAAATTAAGACTTATCTTAGACTATTAATGTAGTGCTTATTGGACCCCAAAATACAGAAACCTCGTTGTACTGGTCAAGATGTTAACAATTCAAAAATACATTGATCACTAACTAATGATTTTATGTTTCTGACCTTCAGATCTTACAAGTTACAAGCAAAAGGTGGGAGGAGAAACAGAAGTTTTATGATCTCTGTAGATCTCCTAGAGACAGACGCCTTTGACACCAGACACCCTGGTAAGCTGCAGAAAAAAGTACCAACTATTATATAGTAAATTAAATACAGTAGATTAATTCAAAAAGAGCAATTCTAGATGCCACTTCAAAATGACTGAATGACCACAGCATAAACCTCAAGTGTGAAGATGGTAGAGAAGATGCATGAACTAGAGATACCCATCTTCAATACAGTCAGCTCTACTTCAGGGTAATCCAAGAAAACCATTTCCCACCTAGCTGTAGCAGCATCCTGTGTGGATTTTTGTTACACCTATTATCTCTAAAAAACTTGCTGTTGTGAATTTCAACGTATGTCTGAGTCTTCATTCAAACATGTCTCCATATACTATAATAAAATATGGTATTCAGCTGATGACATGAACTCATAGGCAGTGGTTGCTGCTCATATGTATGACTGTGAACTATCTTCCTCCCTGGAATATCTTTAAATATTTCTGTTTTCTAGTTCACTCTGTTACCTTGCCTGGAAAACTCAAGAACATGGGAATAAATATGAATATTTCAAAAACCAGGAGACTCAGAGAAGGAGCAATATGGTAGGCATACTAGTTATTTCATGCAACTTGGGACATCCAAGTTATTTTTTCCAAAGCACCATAAAAAATACAGTTTAAAACAACAGACCTACTTTCCATTACAGAAGTGAAAAGACTGTCAAGTTCACGGTATCTAAGAACACTGGTTCATTCTGCTTTTCTGTAGTCCCACTGTTTATCAATATGTTGTTTCCACCATTTTATGGAAAAGGAAAAATATTCATATTTTACTCCTTTCTGGAGAGCATAAATTAGGAGAATAACTTCCATATTTTTTCCAGATGTTTTAATGTTATCCTCTTTATTATATTGTCATAAGTCCATGGGATTTCACTTCCTGAGCAAATGAATGTCTTGATCTTATGCTGAACAAGGCTGTTTTTTTGCCCATTTAAGAGCAGGATTAACTCTAGCAGGTTGCTGTCCCAAATGCTATACTAAAGCAGGGGAATTACGGGAGTTACAGTTTCTGGAGGGAAGTGGGACTATAAAGAAATAGCAGAACATTCTAGGAAGAAGGAAACCCACCCTATCTTCATGAGGCTAGAGGAAGAAACTGGGTCAGTAGCATGGTACTAGGATGGTTTCTGAGAGCCAGAGCAGAGCAAACCAATGAAAATATGATATTTGCCTTTGAAAGCGAGAGCAAAAAGGTCCTCATGGTATTTTCATCTTCACGAAAGACAAGCAGATGGAGGTTTACAGAAGAATGGGAACTACAGCAATAATCTAGATGAGAGATTCTTGAGGAAACAGGGATCAAGTGAGGAGCAGGACTCGGGAATGTTGCAGGTGGCTTTAATAAAGTTGCACAGAAATTCTGGAATTAACAGAGCCATCTCCTAGGCTCTCATTTACCTTGGGTTTGCTACACTTAGTTACCAATGAGGAGTTAAATTCTAGGGTGTCTCTACTAGATGCTAACACATGAAATGCTTCTGGAGGCTCCCATAACCTCCCTTTACTTCTTGAATGTTGGGGAAGAGAGGGATAGAGAGGAGAAGACTTAAAGAAGCTGAAGACCTTAATCTGTAGCTGTGATTTTCACTGGCAAGTGAATGGGCATAGACTGCTTTTTCCTGCCAGATGAAACTGAGGTATACAACACTTTCCTCTTCTACACTGCAATAAATTTACTATCCTTAAAAAAGTATCCTGTAAATATGAGCTGTTGACTCCCATCCACCCAGAACACCCTGAAGCTCAGGTGTCAGGGCAGTGATGTATTAAGAGAGAGGCAGAGATTCAAATTCTTTCCCAGTTTAGTCAGGGAAGGGACCCAAACATTCCCCAAAGCTAACACATGCAGTTTGGCTTTGCCCTTTTGTCTATGTCTAAGGAAGAACACAGATAACCTCATTGACTGATCAATGCAAAACTGTTACAGACTCTCCTAGCACTTCTCACTTGGCCACTAATGTTTTTGATATCATTGAAAGAGCATAAACAGTGGTTCTGTTGAATAGTCTATCCTTCTTGCTGATATGGCTATGAACACAAGTGCATCACTGTTCAGCATGTTTGTTTGTTATTGGGTATAAAAGGTGAGGATAAGGACCAAAGGCAATCTTCCTGTAGATTTGAAAGTGCTTTTTTATGGCAAAAATTTGACCTCCTCTCTTCTCAGAGGTGGGCTTTCTTTCAAATTAGTGAGCTTTCTTTAGGAGAAGGAAGGCAAAAGAACTGCAATCCCTCCCACGTCAAGTATGAGTCTGAGGTCACTTAGGTGAAATCTCCACTGCCATAAACATCTGATCCCAGGTTTTCAGCAAACCAGAGGATGGGAGGAAGGAAAATGGAAAACCAGTGGCTACTCTCCTCTTCTAGGACACTTACCCTTCTGGGAGTTCTGGTCTAGAGTCCTTCCTCCATAGGTGATTCCTAGAAGTGTGAAAGGATTAAATTAATTGTTGTTTTGCATAGTGTAATGCTGCTGGTCAGTGTCCAGACACCACAGTATGGTTAAATGCTAACTTCATTTCAAATATATATGGCCAAGGATACAATAAAGTCCACTTTCTAGTAACGTTTCTGTATATACTGTATATAATATTGCTTTTCAATATTAAGCAATGCCAAAGCTCATTTTACTTTACAAAAGTGAGTTAATAACTCAGTGTCCCTCTACAGACAAATTCATAGTTTCATTCAGTGGTCAAGGTAAAACCACAGTAAGCTTACAAATTTAGGTATTAGAATGTTGTTTGCTAGAAATTAATTGTACATAACTTAGTTTCCATCTTCTACTAATTATCTCCAAAATTTCCATCTGTGTCCAGCTTCCTGTGTTCTTAGTAGATAGAATAAAATGCCTCACACAGAAGCAGAAAATTTAATTTTCTATCAGATAAATAAACTGATTTCAGCAGAAGGTTCAGTCTGCATACAATACTGGGAAAGGGGAGACGGAAGATTTTGGAGATTTATTTGCACAGCAATTAAATTTAACCACTTGTACTTGAATATCTGTCCAGTACTGTCAAACAGCACTTATAATGCCAAGAAAAAAAAAAGGGACCAGTTACCTTGGGGGAAATATTTTGTTTATGATCTTTTTCCTTCTCATATATTTTCAGTTCAAAATAACTTGCGTGAATCTTTTCTGGTTGCAAGTCATAGCTTTGCTTCTTTGAAGAAATTTCCCTATAAGTTCTGGTAAAAATATCTTTACTCTGCCATGTCTCCTATCTGTGTAATTATATTTTGTCTTTTCATTTAAGAAAAAAAAAGAATTTTAACAACACTTTCATTTAACCAACAAAACCCCAGACCTTTTGAAGTTCAAAATGACTAGTGCTAATACTCAGATGTGGAAACACAGCTATAGTTCAAGGGGTTGGGGGTGGGCGAGGAAGAAAAGAAAAATAAAAAGAAAAAGTCAATTTGTCTTGCAGTGATCTTCCATTAACTTACAGTTTAGGGTTTTTCAGTTTTGCAACCACTTTGAAAGCATATTAGATGTCTCTTAGAACATCCCTTGGCCCTTAGCAAGGAAAGGACAGTGTTAGGTCTCCTAGCCTTCAAAATAGGGTGCTATGTGCCAAATGCCAGCTGAGGATGCTCTGTGCAAATTATGATTTTTGAGCTGTGCCAAGAAAACACACTAATTGTTTACTACCATAGACCAGCATGTTTCAATGCCCAAGTACGTTCCTTGGCACCATTTGTAGTGTAAAGTAGCTACTAGTATAGACTACTTTGAGAACTTGGCCTTTCAATATATAAAGGGGTCTTATAAGAAAGATGGAGAGAGACTTTTTACCAAAGCCTGTAGTGACATAAGGGGCAATGGTTTTAAACTGAAAGAGGGTAGATTTAGACTAGTCATAGGGAAGAATTTTTTTATGATGAGGGTGGTGAGACATTGGAACAAGTTGCTCAGAGAAGTTGTGGTTGCCCTGTCATTGGACATGTTCCAGGCCAGGCTGGATGGGGCTTTGAGCAACCTGGTCTGGTGGAAGGTGTCCCTGCCCATGGCAGGGGGGTTGGAACTAGATGATCTTTGAAGGTCCCTTCCAACCCAACCCACTCTATGATTCTAACTGCCGCATCTAAAGAGGATCATATTCCATCAGTTTCTACCAAAGGTCTCCCCCATTAAGAAAGATAGTGTAAGTAAAGACCATTAAAGCCTGCATTTTCATGCATAAAGCTTAGGCACTGCATCATCCATAGCTCAGTGCATTAGGTATATAAAGGAAGATGACTTGATTTGCCAGGCCTCAGAGGAAGTATCCTCAACGCCAAGAGTTATGGCTGTTTATGCTGGGAAGTGTGTGTTGCTCCCTTCGTAAGGCATGGGCAGTAGGGAAAAGCAGTACCTTTTATTTGGGTAACAGATTTGGAAGAACAGGCAAGCTTTAAAGTCACAAGCTCTTCTTCAGACCTGAGCAAGAAGCAGGACATTTTATATCAAGCACAGGCTAAGAACAACAGCTGTGAATTTAACTTTGTTATGATAATGCATGAGGCAGTTAGGAAGAAATAGTTGTCTGATACTTTTGGAACAGAATGTGGTGTTAGTAAATGGAGATGCAATGAGGTTGTTGCTTCCTATGAGATACAGAGGGAGGTCAGAGTGAGCAGAACTACCTTTTAATTTGACAGAAAAGTCATATCTTTGTATTCATAACTTTTAGCAGCCAGACAAATTACACAATTCAGTTCCCAAGGATTTCTGGAGGAGATGGAGAGCCATTTTGTAGGTCACCCTCAGGGCTCAGGACAGGGACATTATAGAAAGAAAAATGTTTTCCTACTGGTAACAGGCTACTTCTGTCCTCAAGTGATGCTTACATGACTTTGCACAGTAAAGTGTTCAGTCAGCTACTGACAGCTTTATGCTAGGGAGTCCAGCACTAGTGCAATAATCAAGAGCTGTTGTTCTACAAGGACTGTGAAGGCTGCACATACCTGTCCTTGAGAAACTGCTGTGTGATCTTAAATAACTCAAGGGGATCAGGAGTTTTCTGTGAGAAGGACCACATTTCTAATGTGGTAGCACTTCAGCCTATCACTCTTGAAGCAGTTCTGCTCTCTTGATGATATTTTTTTCCCCAGTCACATGTGGCAGCACTTCTCTCTTGGATTTTCCTGGAGGTCTCCCATCCCTGGAAAAAAACCAAACAGAATCATATGAACATACATAATGATTTTTGAAAAGTTAAGGGTGTTTCTTCCTCATCTTTTTCTTACCCTCCTTCAAAACTGATATGTATTCTTTGCTGCTTTGCTTCAGGTAACAATTTCTGAAGGAGGAATTTTCATTGTGTCAATAGGTTCTTGTTGCCTAGGAACATTTTTCAATTTGCCACTGTGTATGTATTTAGGTCACCAGTGAATTAATCTTTTTAAAATTATAGCTATGTAGTCAATCACCAATTCTGAACTATCCCATTGAGAGTTGGCAATACAGTACTTAGCTGCTCATGGATTGAAAAGTTAAATTGAATGTTCTGCTTGCAAGGAAATTCTATGAAAGAGAAAAGAAAATGGTGTTGGTTCATAATACGAAAATATCTGTGCTTTGCAATAATAAACTCTGACGTTTTCTAACGTAGACTGATTTGCCAGTGTTGTCTAAAGGACAGACCCTGCTCCCATTAGTGTTTCAGCGAAACTTCCTTCACTTCAGAAAACAGGATAAGGTCTTCTCGGAGGAAAGGGAATTCAGTCATCTTTCTTTGAAACCTTCTTCTTAATATTAATGAAACTTTCCATATTTCATGCTCAGATATATGGAAGTAATGACCACACTTCTGTAAAGGCTGTTAATGATCATCATTTCTGAAACATACGAAAAGAACAGAACAAAGAAAACTTACTTGAATTAGCAATGAAGTTATTTCATATGCCATGCTGTATTTTGTGTATATAGAATACAGGTCTTCTAATAAATTAGGGAAGTTTAATATCTTCTACTGACTGCTACCTCATTTTTAACACATTACTGGGAAACATGGTTTGTAATTGAGACCCATCTTGCTACCTCCGTGATAACTGAATCTGCTCTCTCCTGGAACACTCTAAAGGAAGAGAAATAACATTGGATAAAAGATAATTTGGAATATGCTTAAAATCACCTATTTTTCCTCCAAAGATGAGTTCTGCCTGTCTCATCACTAGGTCTCAGAGCACTCCAGGGATGCCCAGAATTGAATGCCGTATTCCGGGCATGATTGTGATAAAATATGTAGAAAGGGATATTAACTGCCTTCTCTGTAGTGCATTTCTGTACACGCTGATCAAATTGGCAAAGGGATTTGAATTATCCACAGATTAGCTCAAAATGGTCAAGGAGATAATAAAATGAGTGTAATAGACACAGAACGCTGTTCGTTCCACTTGCACTGAACTATTCTGTCCTCTCATTATTAATGAAATAATATGATACTGAATTTAGGAAAAGTTATGGACTGAATCCTCAGCTAGCGTTTGCCTCATTGGTGCCATATTTGAGCACATGATCAAAGATCTTTCTCCATTTCACTGTTATCATAATAACTCTGTACATGGCACTAAGGGAAGACATCCAAAAGATGGCATAGGTGAAGGGTTCAAAACAAGTTCAAGCTGGCATTCAGAAATAGAAATGGATCACACTACAGAAAAACTTCCTTTGGATGAATGGAAAACAGTAGTACTTGTGAAGCCACATTCAAGTAGCTGGAGCATTTTTGAAGCATTTTTCCTGGTGTTTTCATGAGGAATATTTTTAGGTGGGTTTGTTATTTATATGTTACATTATGTTACATTACGTTATGATATGTTGTGTCATGTTATGTTATGTTATGTTTATTTTTAATTCCTTTTTTTCCTTTTTTTTTGATGAAAGTGAGTGCCAAGCTAGATGATATGTAAGACACTCAAACTGACACAAAACAGGTGAAAGGCACAAGAAAGTGATACAATGGGGACTAAAATAATGGCTTGGTAGATTATATAAATAATAAAATCTTCAAGACATTTATAAATTTAGTACTTCTCTACTTAAAGGCATTCTGGTAAAAGATGCTGTGACTGAAGGAGGAAAGGAGAATGTCATATAATAAGCAAGAGAAAGACTTCTGGAAAAACTCTTTGTAGTGGTAATTGATGAACTGATGCCTGAGTTCTAGGTGGAAAAACTCCATTTTTTAGAAGTAAGGTTTTCTGATCATTTTTACTGATTTTTCTGTTAAGACCTCTTCCAAGACCTATCAGAAATATCTCCTCCATTTTTTTTTTCATTTTTATACCTGAAGTTATACTAGTTTGAGGGATAAAACTCTTTTGTTTATGTCAGTTGGACAGAATCAAGACTGTTATAGCTCCTGCTGTGTCAGGATGTTAGAGTGGAAACTGAGGGAGACACTGCCTCTCCCATGAGATGGGAACACCCTCTCCATCCCTTTGTGCCCTTCCGGAGTTGCACCATCCATTGCAGAACGTTCAGGGCATTTGTCAAGTCCTAGCCAAATACAGCAACAGTAACTGGATGCTGACTTTTGAAGGTGTTTTTTTCATTTCCTTAAGAGACAAATGGTAACAAGCTGGTATCAGAGAGGTTGTCAACTGCTCTCCAGAAGCACTTGCACTCCAGCACTTGACAAGTAATCCTTGCAGTTTGTGTGTCATTTGTTAAGCTCCTTGGGAAACTTTGGCATGAGAAGGGTTATATGCACAGCGCTTGTTTATTTTTTGCTAAAATAAAGAAGCAAACATTGAAAAGAGCTAGCCTTCCGAGGTGCAGAAGAGCGGAGAGGATTTCTTTATAGACACAATTTTCACTTGCATTTGTTTAACGTTATTCCAAACTGTCCTGAAAATACATTAGATTGCTGCATGTTCAAAGGCTTTCTGCACTTTTGAGTCAATGCAGACACTATGGGGGAAGATTTCCATAGCAACAAATTTAAAGAAAGAAAAATATGAAAAGTCAGTGTTGGATAAGTATATAAGGATATACATATATTGGGGGTGGGAAAGGTGTGGAGACTATGTGTTGTTATAAAGCAAGCAACTGAGCACTGACAGCTCATTTTTTCAAACAGAACAAAATCACCAGCAACGTCCCACTGCCCATTTAATCAGATTTGCATAAAAGATCCAGCTGATCATCCTACTCTGAGTGAGATTTGTAATTCTAGGAAAATTAAGCTCTTAGTTATTTATTAATTTCATAAAGGACAATATTTCTTTATGGTGCTATAGGTTTCCTGTAAGATTGAGCAGTGACATAAAGTGATAGAGGGTGCTTAATTGTCAAAGACCTCAGAGAAAGCATGAACGTATTGTGCTCATCTTGCCAATTATAAGACATATATTACTCATTCAAGTGTTGTGTTGTGTTTCTTGTTTATAAATCACCATTACATCACAAAGAAAAATAATGTTTAAAATACAAGATAATTCTTGTATTTTATTAAATCTTGAATATAAGATTACAGAGGATTATAATAATGGCTGTAGTGATTATTACTGAGTAAAGTCCATAGTCAGGACAGCATGAGGACAGGTCTCTTATTAGGAAGAAGAGTGAAAGCCCAAGTTTGCCCAGCTGCAGTTCCACCTTCTAACATTTGTACTTTTCATTGATGTTTAAGTTTCAGTGTGAAGAACTGATGACTGTATTTGTTCATGAAATGGTGCTGGATATAAGTCTGTACTCTGGATGAAGATGCTTATGACAATCTGTTTTTGTGTCAAAACATGAGCCCTGTTCAAGTTTCCTACTTTGTACTGTGATTTTAGCTTGATAACCTAAGAAAATGTTCTTCAATCTGTAGACACAGATGCTGTGGAAATGACTCAAAACTTCTAACAACTATGGTCAGCAACAGGAGAATTTCTCTGGGCCAGGGAATGAGTGCATACTCCTGTAATTATGCTGCCACAGGCAGATCTTATTCCCCCACCTTGAGGAACAGGTGGTTGTGGACGCAAGTGTTCATCACCGAAAGGGTTATCAAGCATTGGAACATGCTGCCCAGGGAAGTGGTTGAGTCACCATCCCTGGAGCTACTTAAAAGACATGTAGATGTGGTGCTTAGGGACATGCTTTCCAAGGGCAAGTCCTGCCTGGCCAGCCTAGTGGCCTATGATGGAGTGACTACATCAGTGGACAAGGGAAGAGCTATGAATGTTATCTATCTGGGCTTCTGTAAGGCCTTTGACATGGTCCCCCACAACATCCTTCTCTCTAAATTGGAGAGATATGGATTTGATGGATGGACTATTCAGTGGATGAGGAATTGGTTGCATGGTCACATCCACAGGGTAGAGGTCAACAGCTCAATCCAGATGGAGACTAGTGATGAGTGGGGTCCCTGAAGGGGACCAGTACTGTTTAGCATCTTCATCAGTGACACAGACAGTGGGATGAGGTGCACCCTCAGCAAGTTTGCAGACATGAAGCTGAGTGGTGTGGCTGACGTGCCTGAGGGAAGGGATGTGTGATGGTCTGACAAATTATAGTCAGTGTCTCAAATATTCATTAAAGAACTTTGGTGGAGAAAACGGCCTCTGTAAAAATGCTGGAGTTTTGTGGACAGGACAATGTGACCAGAGGAGAGGGCCCCATGGAGAGTGGGACTGTGCTTCTATCTTAAGCAGTCATGCCAGCAGGGAAAGAGAGGCAACTCTGCAATGAACCCCCCCAAGCTCACCGACTGATTCCAGTGAACCCCGGGAACATGAACTGTGCATGTCAAGACCACCGACTAACACACTATAAAAGAAGGGAGAATGAGTTCTCAGCACGCGCCTCCGGATCTGAATGTCTACACTGGTTGGACCAACTCTGGACCCAGGACTGGTGAAACTTTTTTCTTCTCTTTCTGTCTTTCTTTCTTTCTTCTTTTCTTTTTCTCTCTCTCTCCCCCTCTTTTTCTTCTCTCTTTTCCACAGTCCCTACACCTCATCCTTTTAAACATAAACTGTTGACCAAGTCTGAGAC
>JANZLQ010000027.1:18000879-18023298 GCA_026212715.1 Elanus axillaris | reverse complement strand
CTTCTGACACAGTTTCATGTTCCTTTTTCTGCTCCTTTTTTTCTACACCTCCCTTCTCTTTTCAAACAGCGGCTTAAGAACATGCTACAAGGTTCATATTGAAAAGTTCACTTGTACTTGGGCAAAGTTAGTTAGGTTGAATAAAAGCTGACTGTTGCTTGAACTCCCCTGGTGTCGTTTCACCTTAATTCCTACAAAGGAAATCCATGAACCTGAGTCGCTCCAAATTCAGGGCCTGACAGGATGTCATCCAGAAGGACCTGGACAAGCTTGAGAAGTGGACCCATGTGAACCTCATCAGGTTCAACAATGCCAAGTGCAAAGTCCCGTATCTGGATCATGGCAGCCCCTGATATCAATACAGGCTGGGGGATGAATGGACTGAGAGCAGCCCTGTGGAGAAGGACTTCGTAGTGGTGGACTAAAAGCTGGACATGACCCAGCAATGTGCACTCACAGCCCAGAAAGCCAACCATATCCTGGGCTGCATCAAAAGAAGCGTGGCCAGCAGGTCGAGGGAGGTGATTCTCCCCCTCTATTCCACTCTGGTGGGACCTTACCTGCAGTACTGCCTGCAGCTCTGGGGTCCTCAGCACAGGATAGACGTGGACCTGTTGGAGCAAGTCCAGAGGAGGCCCACAAAAATGATCAGAGGGATGGAAAGCTTCTCCTATGAGAAAAGGCTGAGAGAGTTGGGGTTGTTCAGCCTGGAGAAGAGAAGGCTCCAGGGAGACCTTATTGTGGCCTTTCAATACTTAAAGGACACCTATGATAAAGATGGGACAAACTTTTTAGTAGGGCCTGTAGCGACAGGACAAGGGATAATGGTTTTAAACTAAAAAAGGGTAGATTCAGAACTAGATACAAGGAAGAAATTTTTTACTATGAGTGTGGTGAAACACTGGCACAGGTTGCCCAGAGAGGTGGTAGGTGCCCCTGGACACATTCAAGGCCAGGCTGGACAGGGCTCTGAGCAACCTGGTCTGGTTGAAGATGTCCCTGCCCATTGCAAGAGGGTTGGACTAGATGACCTTTAAAGGTCAAACTATTCTATGAATCTATGGTTTAGTGGTGGACTTGATAGTGTTAGGTTTACAGTTGGACTTGATGATCTTATGGATCTTTTCTAGCCTAAATAATTCTATGATTCTACAATGCTATGAAGAGAAATGAGACATTTACATTGTAAGTGATTTGTTTTCAGTGGGGAAAAAAAAGGAAACAAACATGGTGGGAGGAAGAGCAAATGGATGGCCACAGGGGAAGGAGGGCCTGGAAGTACAACGGGTGTCTCAGACACTTATGGAGAAAGGAATGGGAACTATGGTAAACTTGTGGCTTGCAACAGAGAAAGGTATCCTACAGACCTCCTGGCAGGTTATTAGGAATTAAGGGGAGTTGTGGACAACCACAGAAACAGATGATTGGAGATAAGCCCATGCCTATGGGAGGATGGGAGGATGGGAGAAGATCCTGGAGTATGCAATGATCTGTGCACAAGCAAGAAAGGTCCTGCCTGTGAGGGATGACAATAAACCAGTCAAAAAATCGTTGTTGCTGCACATCAGAAGTGTTTATATTTATACATGCCTCTTGCCATAGAGGCATTATTTAGAATAGATCAGTCGTATTCGGCTAATACTTTCCTTGGCAATTTTCCTAATTAGATGCCTACTTCTGTGTTACTCTTGCAGAAGAACAAACACTGCTCAACTTGGCTTTAAAATCTGCATCTGATAGATGATCTGCAATAGATGTGAACTACACATGCCTGCAACCATCTCAATAAATGGCTACACCACAACCAAATCTGCCTCTCCCCATAACTCATAAACCTAGCCATGAATCCTTGCCTTTTTTTCAGGAAGGCTGGCAAGCAACAATATAGAACAATACCAACTTTCTGCTTCTTCAGTAGTAAGTGGTATCTGCCTTTTCATTATCTTGAAATCAAAACAGCTTTCCTTCCTTCTTGTGGGGCATATATCCTAATGCATGGTGTTGGCTTTGCAAAGCACACAGAAGCATTTCTATGACTCTCTTGTGCAAACATGCAGACAGACACAGACATACACACACTCCAAGCAGTATGCCTATTTGTGCATCTGGTGTAACGTGCCTGGACCTGTTCAAACTTACAAGTGACCTTTTCTGAACTGTTTTCTGCTGTGACTGCCATGCTCCTTGTTAGTTGTCATGTATAATTTTACAGGCAGTTAGGCACACTGAATATTGATTGCCTCTTTCCCCCATGGAACTTATCCTTAATTTCCATATAGGAAATTTATTTTCTATAGGCATATGTTGTAAAAGAGTAGGACAGAGGATGGCACATAACCTTCTTTGCAGTAGCCAAATGATATTCTGCTAGTTCTGTCCCAGAAGACAGAAGCCTGTAGATTTTGATGTCATGCTTCTACCTCCACTTAGCTGGACCATCTTTTTTCAACTCTTGAAAATTTTCATATTACCTTTCTCACTTCTGGATCCAGATGTTTACATTCTCTTTCCTTCCAGTACACCTTAATGTGCGTGACATCTTCATCTCTAATTCTTCATCACTGCTCTCTCATATCTACTTGCATTGCTTACAGCTGAAGCTTCCAGCTTCCTAATGTCTATATCCTATCCTGTTTCCTTCCTGGTATCTAACACCACTGATCTCCTTCTTCCTCCGTTTTCAGTCAGGCACACATTTTTAATAACTTCAACATTATGGGCTCAATTCAAACACTCCATCATGTAATTCTTTCTATACCTGACCTTCACGCTGAGATTGATTCTCACTACTGATAGCAGAGACAACCTTCTTTTAATTTTCCTGGATCTGGCTAAAATCTCTTAAGTTTTGGTTAAGAATTCAGTGAAGTTCTTATTTTATCTGAGCTGATTTAACTTTCTTTTGCCTGTAGATATCATAAATATAAAAATCCAGTCTGTTTCCCTGCCATTTCCCAATGAATTCTGAAAATAGAAGAAACTTTATTAAAGGAATGGTGGATAACAAGTGTCAGCCATGAGGTAATTTTACAGTTTGTTGACTGATTACAGAAAATACTGAAGTCTAGGGAAAATTACAGGTTCTAACATCTTCTAAACTATTTAAAATTGTGCTAAACTGCCAATTGTCCCAGTAAAATTAAGATCATATTCTCTATCAACAGAAAGCAATATGCTGAATTAACTTGTAAAAGATAAATTGTGAGGAAAAAGCAGCTAAGAAGATCTTATTTCAACAAAGTTGTTAGCATGAATCAGTAAAACCTGTCTTAAAAAGTCATTCAAAGAACCAGTGAAAGTGTCTGATGAGACATGCTTTTTGATCATTTAAACAAAATGACACTGGCTTACTCAGAATAACTTCCTCAATATGATACTGTGGTTAAAGACATAAGTAGCTTATTTTAACTTGTATCTTCCTCTGGGGAGTATTTGTTTTTTGTTGATTTGTCATGCTGGCTATATGTATGCTAATAATACATTGGAGAAAAACTTAAGGCACAGTTTTGATAAACAGATTTCAAAACTGATGACACGGTGGGATTATTTAGATGCCCTGTGTTATCCGTATTTACAATGACATCTGCGGTCTGGTATTTTCTGCTTGTGCATGTGCAATATGCAACTATCCCACCTTGAAAAGCAATAACCCAACTAGCCCATTCTATGCAATCTTGTGGAAATAGAAGGCCGGGGTTACGGGTGAACAAAGTCAGAGAAAGCTGAACTGAGAGCTGTCACTTACTTTCCCTACCTTTACCCTCCAGTGCTGTGTTTAGTGGGACAGTGAAGATCGGAAGCCTTCACTGCACCAACTGAGGAATAACTCTACCAAAGACATTATCAGTCATACTTGCTTAAAAATGGTATAAGTGGAGGGAGAATCAGATTGTTACATTTACCTTGCACTTACATTGGGTTAACCCTCATATTCTTGGCTATGCTATGTAACAGCTACCTCAATGATTAGCCATTATGAAACAGCAGTACTTCACCATGATACTGTCAGGTTTGTATTGCATTGCAGATGGAAGGAGGATCTCCCACAGGATTTCTTACAAAGTATGTGCTGCTGTGTGATGTACAATACTGCAGCCCTACAACTCCTACTTGGCTTAAGCTGCAGTTAAATGAAAATTTAATACTGCTTCTGGTTTAAAGAGCATTCAGATTTAAAAGAAGTGACGATAAAATAGCCAAATAATCTCAATCTAGCTCTTCAGAAATGATCATTTAATTTAGTAACTGAATAGCATTTTCCCTTGAGAAAAAAAAAAGAAAATTTAGGAATTTTAGCTGAAAAGAACCTCGAAAGCAAAAAACAATTAATATTATAACTGTCTAATTCAGACTAAACTTACCTTCCATGTCTATACATGAAAGTCTCCAGCAAGAAGAGATTCTCTCCAGTTCCTCAGTTCTGAGTGATTCCTGCTAGACAAGACTTTAAAGTATCAAGTCCTCTTAAATTTTCAGTACCTGTATTGTCAGTCAGAACTCCCATTGAATACACTATGGGCTTCATCCAGATTCTTTCCAACGCTGCGGTAAGCTCCTTGTTGTGTGAATATCACCCCTAGATTTTGAAAGAAATATTTCCTTACATGACAATTTATACATTTAAAGGCAAAAAACTTATATTCAAAGATTACTTGTGTGAGTCTCAGAGCTAGTACAGTTCCAGCAAGGCTGACTCAGCAAAATCAGCATTGCTTATTCACAATTTTATTGTGAGCTTTTTGTGGTTGTAACCCTGTTATTTCTTGAGAATTTTGATTTTCTGTTTTTTATCTGGTTTGTTACAGAATCACATAATGGGATTGAGGTGTGAAGGCACCTCCTGAGATCATCTAGTCCAACTCCTGTGCTCAAAGCCAGAGTCCTGTGGAGCAGGTAGCTCAGGGCTGTGTCTAGTCAGGCTAAGAATATCTCCAAAGATGGAAACTCCACAACTGCACAGACCCTGTGGGCAATCTCTTCCATTGCATGACCATCCTCACAGTAAAAAAAGGGTTTTTTAAACTTAAATAGAATTTTCTGCCCATTGCCTCTTGTCCTGTCACAGGGCACCAAGAAGAGTTCAGCTCCACCTTCTCTACTCCCCCATCAGGTATTTCTACACATTAATGAGATCCCCCCTGATCCATCTTTTCTTCAGGCTGAAGAGTCCCAGCTATTTCATTCTTTCCTTACATGACAGATGCTCCAAGCCCAGAATCATCTTCATGGCCCTCTGCCACTCCAGTATTTCTGTGTCTCTCTTGTACTGGGAAGCCCAGCACTGGACACAGAGCTCCAGATGTATCTCACCAGTGCTGAGTGGAAAGGAAGGATCACGTCCCCCATGCAGGAAGGCAAACCTAAACATTTCCACACCACAGGAAAATACAAAATCTCTTGGGTCTATATCTAATGAACTCTTAGCTGACCTCACAGTTTTATAGCCTGGTTTATGATTTATGAACTGTATTGGCAGAGTATTTCTTATGGACAGCTCTGAGGCATTCTGCAATTCCATTATATGTTTTCTGATCAGTGTCCATCTTTTGCCAGCATGCAAAAAATTTGTCAGTATAACCAACAGGAAAGGGACCTCTTTCTTTCCAGGAAAAGATTCAAATTAGGTAATAACTGAGACCACGAGAAGTAGAACTACACAGCCTTTCTCTTTATCCCTCCGCATTGAATTAAAATTCCTTTCAATTTAAGTAGGGTTTTAAAACAGCAGATAATGTAACAGAAATAACAGCTATAGCAAATACTCTTGCTCATCCTGACAGCATTTGTTTCTCTTATTTTTTACTTTTGTTTCTCCTTTTACTTTTTTCTTTCTCCTTTTCTTTCTCCTTTCACATTTGTTTGTCCTTATTTTACTTCCCACACATCATTTTAATTCAATGCTCTGCCTGCTGCTCCTAGAGCTGAGCAACTTTGAATGCAATCCTCTGTGCCGGCTTGACAGAGTTGAAATGCAGCGGGGGGACCTATTGGCTTCTCAACACTGCTCTGAGTAAGCTATTAAAAATGTTTCAAAAGTCTAAGTTTTGTTTGCAGACAAGATGGTGGTTGTCCATATAGCAAGACATAAGAGGCAGGCAAGCCTAGCTGGACAGAGAATTTCACTTTTTGTATGTGCATAAGGACTCTTTTGCTGTCCAAACACAAGCTGTCCTCACCTCTGAAGCTGTATGATCCTCTTCAGCTGCCCTCACACAGGGGGACTTCCAAGTCTTCACTAGACATAGATGTTGGTGAGAAGTCAAAGACATTTAGACTGTTATTCCTAAAATTCACTCCACCCCTGCAAACATCAGACCAGCTGGAGAATGGAACATGAATGACCTGGTATAATTAAGTGGATTTTAATCCCAGCACTTCTCCTTAAGGTTTTATGTTGTGCCATAGGATGGTATTTATTGCATAACTTCAAAGAGAGACAGGAATGTTTCAACCCTTTGAGTATTGCTTTTTTGGTGTCATTCCAGCAGTGCTGGCTTTTGGAAATAATTCCTGAACTTGTTCACTTACTGGTGCCCTGAGCAGGGTAAAGCACAGATGTGTGGACATGGCAAAGCACAGATATTTTGTTTCTCAGACTTTTCTGATCCCTTAGGTCTGTTTCATAAATGGTTTATTGGACAGGGGCATTTTGGTGAATCACCGAGCATGGGGATCATTGCTGATTTCTATCTTAAGTGGAAACAGACTGTACATTTTTATAATATTAAGAGGGGAAATGTCTGTGTTTTAATCAATATGGAAATCATTAATATATACTTGAATTATACAATACTGCAATTGTTATGCATGTTGCAGGCCACAGGCACAATAGAGTCTCTTGGGCATTGTCATCCCTTTTCCAACTGAGAAAGGAAATTATGTTATAAACAAAAGGTGAGGAAGAGGATTTATAACAGTTTTCCAGAGGAAGAAGAAATTCAGAGAGAGAATATTGGATGTCATCTTCATTCATCCATAATCACAGCTGGGTTCAAGCTTTTGGGTGTTCAGAGACCTTTTGAAAATCTGGCTTCTTGGGAGGTGGTGTCCTGTAAAAACTCCATCACTCACCTGTATGTGCTGAGCTACCTGCAAAATTTGGGTACAGACAATTGCATCTACATAAAAAATCTGAGGGTACCTGGACTGGCATGGCTGCTTTCTTTATTGGGTAGCAGATTTTGTTTGAGTTAGGTGGAGAAGAGAGAAGGAGATGGAACCAGAGGGGAAAAGCATTTTCTGTAAGTAACAGACTGGGCTTGATGATTGCCTACCATTTTAATCCACTCTTTGTGGATCTTCCATAAATAAAAAATAAGTAAAAAACTAACCAAATAAGTAAAAAATTAACTAAATAACTACCCTGCCTTCCTGCAATCCAGCAGCAGGTGACCCTCCAGAGGATAGATGCAAGCAGTTCCCCATGTGCCCTGGGTATGACCGGTGTCTGTACAGGGCCCACGGTGGCCAAAGCCCAAGGGATAACTGAGCAGGGCTAGTTAACAAAAAGCACCAACCACCAGGGCTCCTGACAGGCTAGTTAAATGCTACGATTTGCACGCAGAGACAAAAGCCCAGCACTGCACATTACCTCTAATAATTTTCTTTTTACATCTTTTAAACATGCAAGAAATTAACCTGCAGGTTTATATATTATAAGGTATTATAGTCCATAAATCTGAAATAATGGCTTTCACACACATATTTCTAGTGTAATGCTTTTACATTCAGCAAGTAAGGAATGTTCACACTAAATCCCATTTTTTTAAAAAGCAAGTCGTTCAAGTACCACTTAAACAAATAGTCACAGATACAGAACCGTATGAAGCAAATTTTATTTTTGACCCTATCATGAGAGCAATATGCAATCATATTTTACTGGATAAAATACTTGAAATATTTACAGTGGTTTAACATGATGTATGTCCTTACATTTGTATTTTTTTTCAGTATTTTATTTAGGGTTTTTTTGGTTGGTGGGTTTTGGTATTTTTTGGTGAAAAAACTGTAAAACCTGCCCGGACACTCAGCCAAAATAAAATAGTAGTTATTTTATATTGCAGGACCTTTGCCACTGGTGATTAGTTAGACAATAAATTAGCTTAAGTTACAGTGTTTTGGGAGAAGATCCTGCTATGGATTTTATAAAAAACTCCCATTAGCTTTTGTAGAAGCTATACAAGCAGGACAAAGGAAAAATACTTGACAGAATTAGCAATATTAAAACCATAAGTGGATTTTTGGTTACTGCTGCAAGGGGGAGCTGTAATACAGACTTGTCTCTCTGTAGTGACTTGTCTCAAAGGCAGGTCACCTATTATTTGCCATCTTCATAGCAAACCTCCAAACATCTGAATATCACAAAAAAATATGGTTGCTAGGAGATTTGATAATAAATTATTCGATATAAAAGGTGGCAAGAATTATTCTTGGTAAATGAATATGCTTGACAAGGAATAATTAATATCTTTCTTTACTTTGCCTTTGGTAATGGCTTGAAAGTAGATGAGGAAGAAAAAGAGGTAAAATACTTAATTACTTTAATCAGAAAATATTTATGATATAAGCAGAAATTTCCAAGCACCTCTGCTAGATTGGTTAGCTCATCGACAACTTGTAATTTGTCTTTTGGGTTTTATTGTTGTTGTCAGGGCCCTAGGGACATGCCTGCTCCTTGGGGTTTGGGCGTGTGGGTTTAGGGCGAGCTTTGGTAGTGGGCTGTTAGCCCTAGCATTGATGAGCAGGGAGGAACCTCGGTGGGGACCTATCCCACTTGTTCTTGGAGCTCTTCTAAGCTCAGTCTTCCCTGTTGGTCTCTGTTTGAGGTATTTTGCAGGTGGATCCTTGATCCTGACTCTGACTGGACCTGTTGACTTGTCATCCTGGCTTGATCTCAGACCTGTCTCACCACAGTCACCTTTTTGCAAACTTACATATTTCTTCTTTCACTGACTTGGGGGGATTATTGTAGTCCCAGCTTCTGAGCCTTTTGTCCCCTTAACTTTGAGAGTTCTGGATAGTTTGGCTTTAATCACTCCAGAAGACACACAGTTAATTATAAATTTTAAAAGGCAGAACTGTGAGGCCTAGTATAAAACACAGAAGGAGGGTTCTTCTGGGAGGGACAGGAATTTTGATTCAAATTGCCTTTTGTTTCAGAGAAAATCATGGCAGAGTGTTTCCTAGAGCGAAAATCTCATTTATTCAGCTCTTGGCACAGGGTAATACTTGCATGGGCAATCGAAGTTCTTGAAAATTCAGGACGGTTGGTAGCTGACCAGATGTCAAAGTCTCTGTTGCACGGGTCCTCACAGTAGCATCTTCAGCTGGATTGGAAGATGTATGTATTTAATATCTTAATTCTGTATGTGTTTAATATCTTAAATACATACCAAAGACTGTCCTACATGAAAGTTAACTCTATCCCAGCTGGAGCCAGTACACCATTTCTGCAGAAACAGTTTATATTGACTGTTTACAGATGTCTTGCTTGTGCCCAGCTTGACCTCTTCTGAAGCAGGAGCCACACAAGGATGTGTCTGGAGGGAAGGGACAGGTTGTCCTTGCAGGAGAACACCACCTTCAGGTGTATGGTGTGGGCTGGACACAGCAGCAGCTGCCTGAGGGTAAGTCTAGAGCTGTCTGAAATTCCCACGGGTAACTATCAGTCAAGCACTTAGTTGTGAGGGTTCAGTTAATCACCAGGCTTCAAGCTGGTCCTTTGTCTCAAACCAGTCCATTGGTTCAACCTGTTAGATGACAAGCTCCTGGATCACCCAGGGAATTTATGAGTTAAGTGCATGGGTGTGCAGGCCTGCACAGACCTGATATGCAACTACATCACAATTATAACTAAAGAACTAACTTTATTTTCCTCCCTGTGACTCATTTTTGACTTAAATGCCATAGCTCGTGCTGCACTTTGACCTTAAGATGCATTTACTTTTGGAGAGACATGGGAGTACCACAGTGGGGGTACCAGCTGACTCCTGAAAGCTGATTCCACACATGAAAACTAAATTTAGGAAACAGTTCAGAGATATTTTATATTATGTATATATTATGCATTGTTGAAGGCTGGTGGAGCTGTGCTCCACACAAGCCTGGGATTGGTCCTAAATCCTTTCTGTCTCGCATTTCTTCATAATCATCAATATGGCACCCTTGCCGGGGGAAGCAAGGAAGTAGGTTATTGCTTGGTAGTTTACACCTGACATTCCTTCCTTCTGTTCAGTGCTCACCGCATGGCAAACAAGAAAGCATCTGCAAGTGAGACATGTATGTTCTTTTTTATTTCCTTCATGTAGATCCCTCTCTGACAAAGACAGAGGCTCAATCCACCATGTCATAATTATTTATTTAGCTGTCAGGAGTGATGATCTGCAGACTAAGCAGATCATGGTGTTGTGTATGTGCGTCTGCGTGGGATATAAGACAAAGGGAAATGCAACTCATGTTAGGTGAAAGTGATTTCTTAGATTTGGTTTAGCACCATGTAAACACAATTGAATTGGACCAGCTCCTCAGCACGGCTGAAAATAAGTATGGCTGGATATATCCCCACAAATATCCAGAAGAAGCCCTCATGGTCTGCAGAGCTGGAACAAATTATACAGCTACAATGAAGTGAGTGGGATGTGGGAAAATTTTGACTCCTTGTGCTGAAAAAATATTTCAGTACCAGTAAGAGATACATAAACACATTCATGTTTTTCCTGAAGATCTTGAGCATTGCAAAACAAAGGAATAGTTCCTGTCCTGGAGAAGCTTTTAGGTTTCTGAATGCCAAGTGAGTAGTTTATTTTCCAGTGGTTGTTTTAAGAAATACAGAAAATACTTTACGAAGTGTCTTGGTAAAAGTAGGCCAGAGTTATTTACGCAAAATTAATGAACTGCAAATAGTGGTTCACTGTGTGGAAGGAGACAAGATGGTCTTTTGAGTCTAATGCTGTGACTGACAAGACTAATTTTTTTTTGTACAGGAAACTATCCATTTACATTTAAGGTAGTAAAATTTGTTTTTCTCTTAGAAACAGACACAAGAGTTTCAAGAACTTTTTTTTTCTGCGAAGAATTTTCCAAATTATCTAAGGTGTTCACTTTTCCTAAAACCTCTGAGAAATAAATGAAATTATTGAAAATTAAACATGTCAGTATCTTTTATCACAAACAACACCTGGTAAACAGAAAATGTTGAAGACAATTTCCAAAACATCTTCACCAATATCTGTAAATTCATATTGAAAAAAAAAAAAAGAAGAAGAAGAAAGCTAAGAATGTGTCTCTTAAGCCCCTGAATTCTTAATGAAGGTGATGTTTTACATTTTGTCTGTCTCTGCAGGCTGTGGAGTGGATGAATTACAGATTTACTCTCGCAGTTCTTTTGTAAGCTTCTTGATATGGAGAAAGATGATACAGATAATTTAACCTTCCTGGTTTTCTCTCTCTTCCATATCACTCTAAATATTTAGCAAGTGCTTTGTAACAACAAAAAAATTATTCCTCATGGATATGCCCTCTGTTTCTTTAATCTGTTGGCTTTCTACCAAACTCTCACTAACAATGGGAATTCATGTTAGTAACATATCTTCTGTGTTGCATTCTTACTTCCTTCCAACCCTGAATTTTTCAAAAAACTAAAGCCTGTTTGGGCTAACATGTTTTAGTTTATAGTTACTATGAAATTACTTAAGAGAGTAGTAAATAAAAATTCAGCTTCCTTTAAAAAGTACATCAGAATTTAGCCAAATCAATCTTCAGTAAATTTTTCTGTTAAGTGTATGCAAGGTTTATAACCTCTGTTGAAAACTGATCTTACTACTGCGTAGAGTTTAGACTTCAGGGTTTTTTTAAATCAGGATGGGCGAGATTTATTCCATAAGAAGCATCTCCTATAAAATACAGAGTTTTTACATATGGAAAATTATTCTGAGAGAAGGAACAGTGGTCTTTATTTAACACTGTTGGGCATCTGTTAAAAAATAAATGCAAAAAGCTGGTCATGAGTCAGTGTGTAGGCTGTTTAATTTCTTTAAAAGGATTTAGTAAAACCATAAGGCAAATAAAGAACAATTTGAGATGACATTTTAGCATCTTTCAACCGTGAAAGGGAAAAAGACAAAGGTCATGTTTGGAGAAAATATGTCTCTAATTTGCATAGAAATGTATATGCATACAATTTACTGTTGTCAGAAATCTGCTACACTTCATTGATGCTGTGGTTTTCATTAGGTGTTAAAACACTACTTATAGATAAGACAGTACCACCATCTATATACTAGCTTCCCAGATAAGCTTTTTATAAGTTGCTTGTTTTGAGAGAAAATTTAGATCAAATATTCTTTATTTGAAACACATGAACATGGCACCAGGGTGAAATCCAAATCTTAAGAATTCACTATAGGAAAACAGGAGGTTTTCTGCATTATTTTACACTGAGAGGCAATAGATAACAAAATATTACCCAAACCAGAACAAGGTTTCCAATCCGTATTTTGTGCACAAGAAATCTTTCACTCAAGTCAGTTACCAAGCTGAGAGGGGTTTTAACAACCTTAGGATTCTATCCCAGTCTTCCCTGTATTTCATGTGTTGGAAAAGTCATATTGAATTTGCTAGGAGTATTTGTCATTAAAGGATTTGTAGGGCTTGTGCCAAGATATCTTGGGATGGTAAAGATGATGACTAGGGTATAGAAAGTGAGTGCATTTAATATCTTAAAGATTCTCATAATTTCAGTGTCTTCATTTTGATAATTTCTCGCTCGAATTTCAGATAAACTGCCTGTGACATAAACTGGGATGTTTTTGTTTAGGAACTGCTTAGATCTGAAAGCAGAAAATTTAATCTAACCTCAAATTTATTACCTGAGTACCTTAGTACTGGCAATCTTGCCTCCTATACCTCATTATCAGGAGAATATTAACTCACTCAGTAACATCTGCAAAATGATTTGAAGATGAAAAGTGCTATGCAAGTGCTAGCTGCTTGTATTATTGGATTATTGTAGATCAAGAACCTCAATGTTTTGGGGAAAAGTATGAACTGGGAGGAAAGCGGTTATGTTTTAGCACGAAAAGTGGAGGAATTAATGCAATTCTGAATTATTGAAACTACCTCTTACTGTGTTTCCAGTTATGATCCTTCAGGGTATGTTTTTAATATCCATCTGGTTTTACATCATTGTCACACAAACAAGTTACCACTATTATTTGTGTCAATGCAGTGTCGTGTCTTAATGCTGTAACAGGATACCACTGTCAGACACTCTGCAGCTGAAGGGTTTTCTGACCTAAAGTACTTACATATGAATAGTTGAATAGTCATAAAATGGGAAGCAGCAGACAGATGCAGATGAATTTGAAACAAAAGCAGCCTTGGTCTCACTGTTAGGTGTAGCTTATCAAAATAGCTACTAATCTCATCTGAGTTTGGGGATTTGCTGTGTGGAGGTCTACGTATGACTTAGTCACCTTGCATCCTTTTTTAGATCAGTGGGAGAAAGAGATCTCTTTTGGCAGGCAACTAAACTGACCTGCTTTAAAAGTTGATTTCAAAATGAAGCAGATCATGCCCTTGAAATGCTTTCCTCCCCACTGACTCCAAAAGGAGTCCAGCTCTGTGTCCAGCATCTATCAAGACATCTTGAAAGTATCTGACTACAGGACAGTTTGGAGGAAGACTGGAAGAAGGACAATGCAGTAGTCCTAAGGCTGTTTAGAAGCTCTGCAATGAGGCTTGATTTGCACTACTGCAAACTGAATCAGACCGAGGCTGATTATACACAAGAACCATAAAACCAAAGGGTGACTGCACATCATAGATCTGGGGCTCTGACTGTGGGACACATGTTAAGACTGTGTATTAGTTATTAGAAGTAGCTTTGATAGAAACGCATAAAAGCCATGCTTCTTGTGCATTGATTTATTTTATTCTACAAAAACTACTAAGTACCCCTTAAGACACTGTAGAAACCCAACTGACACTGTTTATGGGGGGGGCGTTCTCTCTTTGTTTTAAATATTTTCCAGGAAAGAGGAACTATCTCAAAGTGTAAGCCTAAGCCATTGATGGCAATAGGTTCATAAGATGGATATGTTACCAGAAAGTGTTTTGATATCCCTACCTACTTTCAGGACATTCCAGTTCTAATTTCAGATTGTGCTGGTTTTACCCCACCAGATACGAAGAAAAAATTTCCTTCTAAGGCAAATCCAGCTGCTGTGTTCTACTTCATAATCATTAACTTGCTTTTCTGTATATCAGTGTTTCCTTTTTTGTGTTTTTTTTGAACAAAAATTATCAGTGAGGCGTGAGGGATGAATAATGCCATCAGTGGCCAAAAGGCTGAGAAAGAGAATGGCGATATTCCTGCTGCTGAAAGCATTTTGGTATTTTCCTGTTTACTAGAAGTGCTTGAGCTGCTGTTTCAGGATCTAAGGGTATCCTGATACAAGTCTCAGGAGTTTTTGAAAGGAGTTTCATTAGAGTTAAATGCCTTTGATTCTCCTGCATATACCACTGATTTGTCACAGGAGACTTTAACAGCTACATGGGCTGCGGGGCTGCTGTCTAAGCAGTCACATCAGTATGTACCCTGACTGACAGCAGTAATCAACAGAAAGAAATATCTGGGAGAAATAAGAGGTGTTCTTTTATCAGACTTTGATCACAGATGAAGTTAAAGCTTTCAAGCAGTACTGAATGTCACAGCAGTTGTTATGACAATGAATCAAGGGAGGGTCTGTGCATTACCTCTTCTCTTGAACGAAGAGTAATGTCCTTGTGGCTTGGTGGAAAATTGTTACTGCAGTCTGACTCCTTCTCAGTTGGTTACTCTCCATCTTCTTCTGCCTTTTCTAGGTTGTTGGCATCAGCTGTGGAATATGCTGAAGCAAATGATAGGAAAGATTCAACAAGTGGTCATCATTTAAAAATTTTTTGTATCTACCCATAAATCAGTCTTTCATATTTCAAAGGCCAATAAATTTATTCAGAGCATGCAAAGACAGAGTTATTCTTTTTCCAACTAACTTCAGAGTGTTCCTGTCATGCAGGAGAGGAAGTCTGAAAATCTCTTTTAGAACGTTAAGGTCTCCAGAGAAGGGACGGTTCTTCATGTCACTGTTTGACTTTCTGTTCAAGATTTACAGTCCTGAGAGACTTAAGCATCCTCAGCAAGACTATTTGGAGTTGCTTACTGAAACTTTTCTATTGTACCTGGCATGACAAGATCTACATCCTAAGTATCATTTTCCTTGCTGTAAAAGAGGAAGTCAGCTGTAAAACTAATAGTCTAAAGAAAGTACACTGAATAAAAGAAGCTGAGCTCTTTTATTAGTACTCTTCCAAAGAAATATAATCAGGATGGCATGGATGTTATCCTGTTGAGCACGACAACCAAGACAAGACTAACACAGGCCAATTTCTAGTGCTGGTCAAAACAAATGCGGCTCATTGTGTGTATTTCCCAAGCCAGTTCCTTACTTTCAGGAAAGTAGGACACACAAGTGTAAGAGACGAGTGCTTGCTTGATTTCTACCTTTTCTTCCATTCTATCATATCACTACTATTTTCTACTTTTGATACTATTGATATTAAAAGCTCTTTTGGTTATACGGCATTTAACCTCATTTGTGTCTTAATCTCGCTCTTTGGATCATATTGAAACCTTCCCTGACATTGCATCAGGACAACAAGGTAGTGCATTATTTCTGCTCACATGGACATAGGATGAAATCAGAGTGATGCCTTTGGGTCTTGTACCTGATTCAAATCAACATACCCCAAATGTGGACTCAACAGTTGCTAATTTACATAAATGTGTAGACACGTATCTCCATCCTCATCTCAGAGCCTTGGGTCCTATCTGCCAGGTACAGGACTCTTACCCTGATGGCTAACACATAGGAAATGAGTGCCCACACTGGAGGATTGACAAGTTCACAAGCTTCCTCCTCATTCTTCTAGTCCCTTTTCTGATCACGCTCCTGCATATTCATCTGCTGTCAAGTCACAAAGTGACGCAGAGAAGAAGCCTACGCTTGAGAAACGGGTGTTTCTGGG
This sequence comes from Elanus axillaris, assembly GCA_026212715.1. NCBI lineage: Eukaryota > Metazoa > Chordata > Aves > Accipitriformes > Accipitridae > Elanus > Elanus axillaris. Next base: position 18,007,233 of record JANZLQ010000027.1, on the reverse strand, counting down.
TCCAGCGCCTGGCACGGAGGGTCCCTTCCACGTCCAGGGTGTGCAGTCAAGGGACAATACACTACAAGAAGCCTTAGCCTTTCCTTTCCCTCCTCCTCCCGTTTGCATGGCCCCATAAGGGTTAAGATGAATTGCATAACCTGCTTGGGAAACCAGCTTTGTTCCTAATCCCTTTGGAGGGGATAGTGCCAGAGGGGTTGTTGGGAAGGCAGGAGGCTTGGCGGGTGGAGAGGGAGAGGGGAGACCTCTGGGATCTGCTGCGGTGGAGGCATCTGCTCCACCTTTTACAGCTCTCGAGGAGGAGAGAGAGGATCGTCTCTCCAGGAAAGAGCAACCACAGCGCAGAGCTGTGCCTCACGCAGATGGCCCCGTTCCCGAATTTCCCTATGAAGACTTAATGCTGAGCCTTTGGCACTTCACTGCAGTGACTAATGCACATAAACAGCAAGAGTGGAAACACTGTCCCAGTGTGACAGAGGTAACAGCAGAGGGCACTCACTGAGTCTTCATCTTCTACCTTTCAGCTCACCCTGCTCGCCCAGAAGCAGAGCTGCTCCTGGGGTAGAGGATTTATAAAAGCATAATTCCTAATTTATTACTACACATGTTGAGGTACAGTTTTTCGGTGGGGGGCTCAGATCCTATCAAGCAATTTGCATCACCAGTAGAGGGGGAGTCACATGATGAATTCCACAGCATGTTAAAAATGCTGTCGTTTCTGCTTCTAACCACTGCACTCTTTCCTGTTTATTTTTCCTGTGTTGTATCAAAATCTGCTGTAATGCAAATCTGGCCACTCTGCTATTTGCGTTTAGCAGCAGGATTGCCAGGTTAGTTCCCTGCTTGACGCTTTACGTTAATCCACTTTCTGCTTGGAAAAGATGTGAAATTTACTCAAGAATGAAATTGTATTCCACATCGTTACACTGTTCTCATTAAATCTATTATTTCCACATCATCGCCCAAGAAAATACCCTATGCGAGAATCCTCAGAGAGTTCACTTCCCTAATTCACAGGACAATTACAAAATTGTTTTTGCCACAGTGGGAAATGTTGACTGCTGGGTCACTTAAATTCTTGCAGTGCCAGCTAATAAAAAAGAGCACTATTTCCTTGCAGAACTGGAATGCAGCAATGCAGCCAGAGGATATGAAAGGGCTTTAATTTGACTTTTTTCTTTTGTTTTGTTGTTTAATTTTCTTTTATTCTGGAAGAAAATAAGTTTTCTGGGATAAATAAATGAGATTTTTTTGTGTGTTTTTTTTCCCAAGGTTGCTGTCTTTGTGATAAATGAAACAAATTTGGTTTTGAATCAAGCATTCCATTTGTAAGTAGATTGCAGTGTGATATAGTCAAAGCATGATCACCCAAAACTGCTTTATTCCGGCATCCTCCTGATAGAAAAGTAAACCTCGTATAATCATTTTAAGAGCATACTGACACATATAAAAGCTTTAATAACAAACTTGTGGGATTTCCTCTCTCCACATTGTCTTTCATTCTGTTCTAGTTATGAAAACATGCACAGAAACATTTTCCTGCCTGTCACAAAGACTTGAGTATTTTTGTTAGTATTGGAAATGGCTGAGTAGTCCCTCCACACAGAGCTGAAGAAACCTCACTCCAAGCAGCTGTGTGGACTACAGGCTAATCTATGTTATTCTGAGCAGGGACACGATCAGCAAAAGCACTTACAGATCCAGATGAAGTAAATGACAGAATCTCGTTTATTGCTTAGGGTGAAGAGTGGGGGCAGCTTTTGAGGATTTTGGACATCTCACCTTAAATTGTCCATGTCCAAGGTTGTGCTGGAAAAGTATAATCTGCCTCCAAGGTATATTAACTTGAATACATAACTGCCATGAGACAGCTGTTTGATTTCTCACCAGAACTGATTTTGATGATGGCACAGTGTCCTTGTCTCTAGTTTCTGTAAAAAGCAAGCATACTATGAGGCTTTCAAATATTCCTATCACAGGAGCTGTGTAAACTCCATGTGTGGATACAGAGTTTGGTTTACCAGGCAATTAGTTTTTGTCATTCAGATTTTTTGAAAAGACTACTTTCTCTTCTAGAGGAAAACTGCGGGATAGTAGTAGGCAAATATGGAAAGCTACAGTCCTTGCATTAGACATCCATACGAAAGCTACTTTGCTTGTAGAGACAAACCTACTATTAAGCCAAATTTCATCTCAGTTTAAAATAGACACCTTTGCTGAACCCCATCTCTGCACAATGTCTATAAAAGCAGCCTTCAGTGACTGTTCAGATGGTGCCTCTATACTGTGGATCTCTGACACTAGGGAAGAAGATTGCTGTCTGATACTTGTTTAACAGAATGAGGAGGTAATTTTCTTCTTTACAATTTCCTCCTAAAAGTATGACTTCCTGAAGCAAATTCAAGTAAAAGAGAGAAAAAATATTGCATTGTGCAAGCTACAGGAAGAACTGTTCCCTAAAAAGCAAAAACCCCAAACCACCCCACCAAAAAAGAGACAGTATTTTCAACTTCATTTTTTATTCATGCTAATAAGGAGGGAAATAGAACAAGAATTGATGCCTTATATCTATATATACATATATAATGTCTATTTATTTATATGTACATATGCATGTGTCTGTCTGTGATGCCTTCCATTTCTTCATGGTGTATAACCCATTAAAGTTGTTTCTAAATGTGCTACAGATTTTGCATATGCAAACAAAGAGCAGACTGCCTGCATGCCTGGTTTTCATGTGTATTTGCCAGTCCTAACAGATATTCAGGCAAGGTAAAAGTTGCACACCTGTTTGAATAGGTAAATCTCTTCCTACTCAATGTATTTGCATTACTAGTCTTTGCAGATATAAAGCCTGTGCTCTGCTCTGTATGCGTGCTTAAATGAAGGTCTTGATCATGTATTTGCATGTTCACATTAGCAGAAAATTCAGTGACTAAGCTTGGGTGTTTGTAAGACTAAATGTTAGCAAAGACTAAAAAGACTAAAGAGAAGTTGAAGAAAAATTAATAATCACAAGGCTGTCCAGCATTTCTTTATGAGGAGTTATATACATAGCAGGAGGGAAAATGCATACATTTCATCTGTTTCTGAGTGAATGTAAAAACAGTGATATTTCTGAAACATATTTATTAGCATGAAAGATCTGGCCTACCCTTGCTTTATATATATACTTACTTTCACTAGTACCAGATGGTAATTTTTGTTTTGTATCCAATTAAGTATTCTTATCTAGCACTCAGACTTGAATAAACATATATTTTAAAAATTTAAGAAAAGCAACAAAGAAACCAAGAACCACTTTTGTAACGAATTCAGTGCTGGGGAGCTAATAAAGAAAAAATAGTATTTAAAATTCTACAGACAGCTCAGGTGTACTCAGTGAGGATTTTCAAGAGACAGAAGACTGGTATAATACATACTGTCCAATCCCTTAAACATTTGTGATTTCGGGCGTAACACTAAATATACTCCCAACAGAGTGAAGCACTTTTATGTACAGAAAGCAGCAGGTGAATTACTATGAAAACATTTTTATGAAAAAGAATTGCTGCAAATTTTTCCTCATCTGCCATGGAATTATCTGCCTTATTATTTATATGTGTCATATTTCTTTTGATGCTACTAGTGCCATAGTCAGTATTCATATTTACAATTAGGGGAGCTGCCTGTAGAAACCCCACAATCATTATTTTTTTAGCATAATTTTTTTGTATTATTGATGAAAAAAATTGACATCTCAGCCCTCATCTACTTTTTTGTTGTTTCCAAATGAGTAGTTTTAAGTTAAAGAAAGAAAAACAGATTCTTTTTAATCAGTAATGATATATTGTCACCATGTTGGAAGGATAAGGAATATTTTGTTTCCGTGGTTGGTTGACCTTGGCCACAGCTAAGCCCACACTCAGTTGATCACTCCCCACCTAGCATGGTTGAGGAGAGAATAAGAAGGGCAAAAGTGGGCAAAGTTCATTGGTCAAGATAAATACAGTTTAATAAGTGAAGGAAAAAAAAACCAAAACAAGTGATGCAAAAGCAATCACTCAACACTTCCCACTAGCAGACCAATGCCCGTCCAGTCTCTGACCAATGTCTACTTTGGAAAAAATCCCCTGCTAGTTTTATTGCTGAGCATAATATTTTATGGCATGGAATATCCCTTTGGTCAGTTGGAGTCAACGGTCCTGACCGTGTCACCTCCCAGCATCTTGTCAGCCCCAGACTACTCATCAGTTGGGGTGGAATGAGAAACAGAGAAGGACTTGATGATGTGTCCAGCCATAGCTAAAACAAATGGTGTGTTATCAACACTGCTTGGTCACAAATCTAAACCACAGCACCATATGGACTGCTATGAAGAAAATTAACTCCATCCCAACCAGACCCAGTACAACTTCTTTAGACAGGCAAAAAGAACCTCAAGATGTTTAGAAGTAAGGACTTCTAAGACTTGAGAACAGATTACCACAGAAAATGTGGGACTTCTACAAATATCTATGTGTGGAAATACATAGAAGTAGGATATACATTTCAGTATGGACATTTGTATAAGAAATAGTTGCTTGCCTTATGAGGATGGCAAGTAAGTCTGAAGTCAATGAAAAAATGTCTCTAAGAGCTACGGTACAAAGGCTGCAGAAAGTAACCTCTCAAAATGGCTCTGTTGTCAGTACTGTGGATGAAAAAATAATGTGAATCTTTTCAGAAGAACAAGCCATGGCCAGCTTTAAAGATCTCCATTGCACTTAGCAGTCTGAGGACTCACAGCAACCAAGAAAGATGTTTCCCCAAAACTCTGAAGAAGTCAGGCTGCATCTCACTTCACATCAGAGGACACTTTCTAGTGCTTCATAGAGGGCAGTCTACCAATGGTCTTCTCTAAACTGCTTATGATTTTTGGCTCGCTAGTGAGATTTTAGTGTTAATGCTCATGGAAAAATTATTGAAAAACAAATTTTGGTAACAGTAGCTAATTCATCTTAAACTTCAGAGATTGTCCAGCATTGTTCTCATATCAAGTAGGCTTGGATTCCGTAGTACTAGATGACTTTTCACAAGGCTTGGGTCTCCTTCCACATTTTTGGTAGAGCACATGCAAATAGATTAAATGCTCTGCAGATTGTACCTGCTGTGCAGTATTAGTGGACTGAGTTGTTGAAGAAACAGAGAAATATCTGAGCTTTTAAACATCCCTCTGAAGACTGAAAGTCCTGAAAATTTCTTACCATATCTCAGTTTCTCCCTTCCCAGATTTTTAAAACTGGAGAGACTACTTTTTTCTTCTTTAGGGAAAAAAATGTGATTATGTTAAACCCTCATATTCTTATTCCATTCTGCTTTAGTCCTTTGTTTGAGGCAAAACTGCTGCCTTCAGACTGATCAAAACCTGGTCTTTGAACTTGATTAGAAGTTCTGTCAGAGAAAAGGCTGTGTAGTAAAGGCACAGCTTGATGAGAAACTTTTATATTGTTCAGGAAGTTATATATGAAACAATAATACATCCCATTTTGCTGAAAGACTGAACATTCCACGTCTTTCCCCCACTGCATATAACAAATTAATTCTTCAGTGGTTCTGTGCAGACACTAACTAGTTTATGATAGTTTAGAGAAATTGAGCAAACCATCCTTTCTTTTACCAAAATCTGTTACTGTTGCCTCATCAGTATCTAAACCAGATGCCTAGGGAAGAATGCTACTTGTATGCTGGTAACTCACTCACCCTTCTTTGAAGAGCAGTGTCCCTGTGGAAAAAACTCCATGAGAGTTTTCAGATCTCTAACAAAGTTCTTTAAAAATAACCTATTCAAGTATTTTCATACACTCTGTAGGATGAACAATAATTTACATTTCACCTTAATTTTAATTTTTTGATATTTTTTCTTCTACATTTCAGTAACACATTGAGTGCTGCAGATTACTAAGGAAGCTGCTTTGAAACGCTTTTAATATTCTAAATGAGGGAAGCCCATAAATATTTTAGTACTGGAGATTTTTGCAAATGCTGATTTTTAATATGCCTAGTAAATTCCAGCTCCGGCATATTGTACTCTCTAGGGTGACATGCAATATGTCAGAAATATTTCTGCCAGATTTTACAGGTCTTAAAATATAAGAAATTCAAAGCTGTTGATAGACTGGAGGTCTTAGTAAAGCTAAATGAAAGAAGGGTAGTGAAGATGCTTGTTTTCTTTCAGGTTCCGCACGTGTTTTTTCATTTTCACAGTTATATTTTATCTAATATTTGCTAATGACCAGTTAATGTTTGTAACATTAAGACTGAGGAACCCAAGAAAGTGTAAGAACTCAAGGAAGGTTAAACAGACTCAAATTTATCTGAAAACTTAAGTCAATT
>JANZLQ010000027.1:17957920-17989412 GCA_026212715.1 Elanus axillaris | reverse complement strand
GCGTTTTGAGCCATCGCTTTACATCTCAAGGATTCTCAAGTCACCTGTGAGTACTAATTCCTCTTACACCATCGTGCTTGTGGTTTTAGAAAATGTTACTGGACTTCTAACCAACTCACTCTCACTGAAGAATAAATCTGAGCTTTAACTTCTGTTGAATTTGGTTAGTTGTGTATCTGTAACATGGGTACAAGTAGTTTCCACCCTAACTTTTGGTCTTAATGTTAGTTAATCTTAGCCAAGGCCTCCACAGCCTCCATTCATCCCACAGATTCTTTGTATGTATGATTTCTGTTGCCCTCACTCCACAGCAGTTGAAATCATTAGTCCTCCATCCCCTCTGTACTGTCAGAAGGTTGTATGTGATTTTCAAATGTATCATCTTCAGCTCATTTTCTGAAATTACTGGTACTAGGCATTTCCTGGTCTAGATCAAATGCTAGAACTATTCCCTCTTACATTCTTGTCTTCTGAAGAGAATTGAAGCCTAAGGCAATTTTTCCTTCTCTTTCAGTAAAATGAAAACTCTATATTCTACATTTCTTTATAAGCTGCAATCTTTGCCTTCTCCTGAGGCAGAAGTGACTTCATAAGCACATATACAACCTGTTTGCCTGTTCCTGGCCTACCAAGTATTCAGGCAGCAGTGGCCTCAAGACATATACCCAAGCCATTTGCCTTCTCCTGGTAAGACTCCTTCTCTTATAACTAGTCATTATCTTTATAATATTGTCCATCTCATGATCAGCAATCATTTCTTAAAGACTTGTTCTTCTGAAACTACTGTTGTTAAAATCTTTCTTGTCACATGCACTGCTGGATAGATGACTAAAAGCGTGTGGTTTTGAAAGACACAATTCCATCCAAACATGTACTCTGGGGGTAATTCTAACCAATATTTGTGATACTATGACAGTGAATTCAATGTCTCTGCAACAAAATTTTTAGCGTTGCAGAATAAAAACTTCTTTAGAAAGCCCATGGGACTCCAATGTCTCTGTTCTGCCTCAGGAGATGAATGCAACTGGCTGCCATTCTTGTCCTTTTGGCAGTTTGTTGGGCCAATTCATGTAGAGTACCTGATTCCTCTAGTACCTGATTCCTCATTCCTTCTCTTCTGAGTAGAAGCAAGCTATGGTTTTATTATAACATTTAATTTGCATGAATTTGTATAAGGGCTTTTTTAGGTATGTGAATCTCTTCTGTAGACTGCTTGTTAGTCTTGATACTGCTAATTCAGAGGGGCTTGATAGAACCCAGAGGTTTGGTATGTTCTGTGTTTTGTCTCTTAGTATTTGATATAATATAGCTCATGCAGCATAAACTGAAGGAGCTTTTCCACCATTATTCAGACCAATGTTCTTCACCTCTAGTATAAAACCTGTGGCCTCTATATTCTATTAGATCAGACTCCAATCCATTGTTGAACAAGAGCATCTGTCCCGGACATCTAATTTCTCTCTGCTATTGTTTCCTATTGTTTTCATGCCCTACTTGGAAGAAAATTATGCATGGAAATGCCTCCCTCATTTTCAATAGGGATTTACCAAGAAAGGTTGTGATGCTGTCTAATCAACAAACCATATGTCATGTTCTGCATTGTTTGAAGAAACATGAAATAAATAATCAAACATTTCTGTTGCAAGTCTCCAGGATTTCTTGAATGATGCATAGGGTCGCAGGCTGACAATGTCTGTGTTTGTAATAATTTACTGTTACAGTTGAATATGTTTTGTCACAGACTCAACATCAGTTGGACTCATTTCTCAAAGTCCCAATCCTCTTTAGAAAGGAAAATTACTGTTGTCAAAATCTCTTTTGCAATTTAAACTGTCATTATAAGTGAAATCCAGGTGTCAGAGATGATTTCTGTTTTTCAGTCAGCAGGTTCAGCCAAGCATTTCTATGGAAAAAGAAACAACCAACCGGTATTGCTGAATTCCATGACATGTTGGGTATTGCTGGTAATGTGTGTGTTTTCTTTTTTACCCTGTATGTTCATGTCTCTGCCTTCTCCAGGAAGCTATAGTGACTAAGCTCTCATTTTTGTTTTGAAGCTACTTTAGAAATACCTCCAGGCTGTATGATGAGTCGTCCAGCTTTTCTTTAGGCATTATACTGGTCTTCTGTAGGGTGCAGACAGCACCATTACTTCTTTCACACTGTTTTCATAAGATTGCCTATTTCTTCACAGTCAGAAAAACTTCAGGCCCTGCAACTTCATTTTACTCCTAAAATGTCTTTAATTCACATTAAAAATGGAAATAATTCTTGTTTCGGGAAGATGCCAGTCCTTATTTATTCTGTTCCTTACCCCACAATGAGAAGAACCTGTGTACCAAGAAATTGTGCACCAGTTTTCCAAACTACCTTAAAAAGGAAAAATGGTAGGATTCTCATTTATGCCATCAAACAAGATATTGTATAAAAAATGTCCCTCCTCTCTTCTTATCCACCAAGCTAGTCATGTTATTGTAGAAGGCTATCAGTTGCTCTACTTAATGCAAAAGCATGCATTATACTCTGCTTTCCTTACTGTAGTTCCTTTTCATCCTGAGCACTGCTGGTATCTATTGTGATTGGAAATCATAATAGTCCTGGGAAATTGACTCTAGGTGGCCCTGCCTGAGCAGGGGGATTAGACCAGATGACCTCCAGAAGGTCCTTCCAACTTCAGCTATTTTGTGATTCTGTAATTCTGTGAAATTTAGAATATTTCAGACCTTTCTCAGACTTGTAATGCAATTCCACTCATTTCTCAAAATCTTTTTTTTTTTTTCCTATAGATTGATTATCATTGTCAGAAACTCTGGTGGGGAAGCTCTCTGTTTTAGGTAACACACAAAGTTTTAAGGTGAAACTACTGTTGGCACATTCTCATCTGTGAATTTCAACAGCTGACAATCCTATCAAATATTTTGCCATGAACTGCATATACTTGCAAAAACACTGAATAGTGTAGTATAATGATGTACCTTTTCCCAAAATGCTCTTATCTGGGAAATTTCCCCTTTAAATAAAAGGGGAGTAATAGATTATCCTCATTTTCAAATTTGTAAGGAAATGATTGCAGGGTAGATGAGAAAGAATATTGACCCTCCTTTTTTTCTGTGATCTTTCAAATACTTTCAGACTTCTTATTTCAAAATGTGTAAGGTTTTGGCTGGGGATCAGATACCAATCAAAGACTTACATAATGTAAAGCATTCTTTTTTACTCTTCTGCTTGCTCAGTTTGTTCTTCACAATAAAGTATTATAACAAAGTACCAGATCATTTTGGGGAGTCCAGCAGGAACTCTGAATTTCTGTGTTTTCTAGGCCCACCATCTTTCTCTGAGGTACAGCTATTGAAGCTATACAGTCTGATTTCCCCTTTCACCAAATTTTGAACTATCGCTAGCTGGTACAGTCCACTTCTGGAACTGTCATATTTTGTTATCAGTGGAAGATTCAGATCTAATATTTTTCATAAAACTTGACACTCTCTGATTTTTTTTGAAGAGTCCTATTCTCTTTTAGATAAGCAGTTAAGTTTCTCTCTGTTGGCACAAAGTTTAGATGTCTGATTTGATGTTTTTCCTCTTTGCTGAATAAAAGTTATGCAACAACGATTCCAGGTTTTCTAGTCACCAACTTTCTTCATTTTCAACAGAAACTTTGCAAAGAAGGGCTTGCATTGTTCTAGGCCAAATAAGAAGCAGATCTTGTCCATTCACTTTCTTTTTTCACCCAGTCATGCTTTCTCAGAGCTTTCACTGAGGGAGAACATCAAACTGGCACTGTGTTTGAGAAAACTCTTTCTTGGTCTGTGTCTTCCATCCACCATATAAAGATAAGCATATTTTAGGACAAATTTTGTTTGGTTCTTTTTTTGCCTCTGTGGAAGGAGAGAGATAAGAAACATTACTCCCCTACAGATTGCCCCATCTTGGGTACTGAAACTTCCTTTTTAGCTTTTTGTCTTCAACAAAGCAATAAAAACTTTCCTTATTACTGGTGCTCAGGAGAAACCACATTGCCCAGAGGAAAGCATGACTGTAATTTTCAAACACACAGAGCTGTTGCTGTCTTAGTGACAGCCGCAGGGCAGTAGGTTGCTTTGATGCTCCACACACACTGTGCTCTTCCCAGTTGTCCTTTCCTCTTTTCCACATCCTGAATAGGAGAAAGCATTTTTCTACTATCTTGGGAAAGCAGCAAAAAGGAAGCAACGCTCTGGTTGTCACAATGGCTTTCTTCTGTCTGCAGGGAGAAAATTATGGTTTTTTCCTCCTCATTTAAGCTTTGCCCTTGCCCCATAGTGAGACTGAGCCGAGCCCTAAAGCCTTGAATTTTCCCATGACCCTACTGTTACTTGTCCCGTTTCTCTTCTGCTTCACAGTGATTTCTGTTCCCACCTTTTCTTTGTTTCATTCAAATCTGTTACAGCTAATTTCCACCTAATTTCCAGTTTCTCTATAATGGCAGCAGAGACACAAAGTATCAGTCTGCTTCTCCACTATACCCATCTGCCCTTCCTCCCAAACTCATCCTCCCTTCCATGTTTTCTTTACTAAATCCTTCCAGTGACTGAAGCAGACTGACCGTGTCTTCTCATTCAGGATTGGAGGGAGAAGTTGACTCCACTCAGGCCCTTCAGGCATGGATAGAAGTCTTCTCCAGTGTTATTTATCTACAAACACAGAATGGTGAATAGATGATGATGAGGCAGATGTTGTTTTATTAGCTTATGACTGTGAGGATGCTCTCTGTCTCCTGAACCAAATCAACTCTGTATGTTGCTGGGATTGAAAGAACTCTCAGGCACTAAAATCTTCTCATAAGATATCATCAGTATCCTAAACCCATTTGATTTAAGATTACAGAATGAGGAAAATGACACATCACAAAATATTCCCCTCCCATTTACTTCAAGTATCCCAAAGTCCCATTTAGGCTCTTTTACCAGGTATTCAACTATATGCATTTGCACATGTATACATATACAAGGAAGGTTTTTTGCAATCAGTGAACTCCAGGCCAGATCCAACCTATCTCCTTCCTAACCTCAGTATAATGACTATGACTTTATAAATGAACTTGGTTCCCAAAGTGTGCAATTTTAATGTAGGTGCATTAAGTGCCATTTGAGTCACTTGGCCTCTGACTGTCATTCCAGAAGGGTGTGGGTCTCCTATAGGTCCAGTGTTATACCTGTCTGCCCTGTGCGGATATCTCAGATATCCTAGATTGTTTTAAATAGCAATAGATGCCTATTTTTAGGCACCTAAACAAATCCAAAGGAAAGCAGACCTGGTTATATACTACTGAATAATTAAGGATGTGGCAAACTCAGTAAGGTCAGCAAACTCAATAACATCTGCCTCAGAATAACAGGTGTCATTGCCCTCCAGTTAAATCATATTTTACCATATTAGCAGGCTCGCTCTCTCCTGAGCTTATATGTTGCAGGGTATTACACTTATCACATCAGTTATGGTCATTCCTAGTTCCTGGTTCCTAACTAACATGAATTCAGTAATTTTATGAAAATTCTTGCTCTTTGAATGCACAGTTTTTGATTAAGCTGTGCCACTAAGAAAAAACATTGGGAACAGAGATACTCACCCACTGCAGCTTCAGAGTCTATGTCCCATCTCCTCCAGAGACCAGACTTCACCAATTTTGCCCAGCCACAAAGTTTGATTCAGTGGTAGATTTGGATTCATTTTTAGGACTATTTTCCAATAGCAGGGAATACAGCATACATAGCTTATACAGTTACTGAACAATGAATAATAGGGTTCAACTGCCCAGTAACTTATATTTGAAGAACCTTATATTTGAAGAACCTTGACATGGCTTCCTTTTTTAGATATTTGATCAATTCCCTGCATTTTGTTATGGAATATTACTTTCTATCATGTGTCCATTACATACTTTTAGAATTGTTCAATTACATTTTATTTTAAGTATGAACTCACAGAGTGGCAATCTGGGGTCTTCAAGTACATTGACGCTTCGCTCCATTCCTTCAACTGGATGAATTATATTGCAAATATTATTTCTCTGTAAAACATACTGTACCCATGTAGGCCTGTAGTACAGTATTGTCATTGGCCATAAGTTTTTACTGAGTTTGTAAGGTCTCGGGACTCAGTCTTGCTCTGTCTGAACTTTTCCTGTCTTGCCTGCAATTTTGTGTGACTTGATTTAAATGTGACAGCAACTTCTCTACTTGATCAGGTGTCTGTTGTTAATTATTTTTTTTACTCTTGTTTATCTTTGTGTGGTACAACTGTAGTTTTATACTGTTAGCAGTAACAACCAGTTGTTCTAGGTAGAATGAGATCTTTATGACTCTAATGCAATGATGCAGTGCAGAGAATTTCAGGTCTGGTACAAGAGGAGAGTCCTTGAGAAGAGGAGGTGCAGGATGCGGGGCAGGGGAGTGCAGGCAAGGGATAGGGCACAGCCTGGCACCTAGACCCCACACATTAGACAACTCAGCTAAAACACCTGCAGATCTGGAGCTGCACAAAATTGTTTTTATGAGTAACAAGGAGAACAAAGAAGTAACACGGCTAAAAGGCACCATATATAGTGCATTTGGGTGTAACCTCGTGCTACAGACCAATAAACATGTAAATATATATATTAAAAGAGGAGTGCTTTCTTTTTTGCCCATAAAAAAAGATTTTTAACATAACCATACAAATATGACACAAAGATCTATTAGAAGAATAAGTGGGACTCCGATCCACACTGTGATCAGCTGAGGACATAGCAGGAGGCTTAGATTAGAAGAAAAATATGTTATTTCAACAGGAATGGGATAGCAGGTTTCACTAGGTAAAATTTTGTCTGTTGTTCAGTTCTTAGCATTATTTAATGCAGCTTGCTTTTTGTTTCAAGTCTTACTATAAAACACCTCCCAGTTAATATGAATTCCTATGAACATTTTATCCTGCTACACTGTTTTCTGTGTAACTGTCAGTGTTTATACCGAATCATTAATTTCCTTGTGTGAGTATAGTAAAGATACATCTATTGTCCTGAAATAATTTGAAAATAGGATATTTATTGCTTGCATTTATTTTGGAACATTGAGGCAGAAGCATTTCTGATCGATTCTCTCAATTTTCTACACATCCAATGCTGGGTTGCTTTTTGCAGTAATTTCTCCCTATTATTTATAGATATGAAATGCTGTAGTTTATTGTGCTGACAGGATTCAAAGGAGTTTCCTATCATTTTTTCTTCCCAAGGGAAACTGCAATCCATGGCAATTTTCCACTGCTGAATTTTCATAAAAACACTTATCTTGAAAGGTTTTTTTATAATACAGTAGATAGGTTTATTGCCAAGGAAAGAGAAGCAGTGAAGTTATTCAAAGCTCACAACTGCACACTCACTCTTCCTTCCTTCAAAAGAGCAGAGTAGGAAATATTATTTATTCCCTTTTATAACAATTAAGGAATCAGTCAATACCCAAAGAACAAAATAATCTTTTAATAGATGTATATTTCTCTAACTCATAAAGTTTGTAGTAATCCACAGCAGAGAGATCTGTCCCTAGGAATTATTTTCTTTCTTAAGATACATGCACTCCAGGAGTATTTCATTAAACTCTCTGTGATGGGATATTTTTATTGCTGTACAATATGCAATCATGAACTGAGCCAGAAAAACAAAACAAGACAAAACAAAACAAATCTTCAGGTCAATTTTACAAGTAGTTGTATGTATGTATGTGAATCTACAAATTATATATATTTTTATTTCCTTGTGTATTCAGTATAAATTACCATGCTGTGGGATTTCAATTCCAGATAGAATTCTTTCCAGAAACCCTTTTCTCATAAAATATTCTTCCTGTTTGTTTCACATGTAATTTCACACATTCCTAATAAATGTGGCCAACTGCTGAGATTAATCTTTGAATGTTCCAGTACCTTGACTGGAACAGACAGATAAGAATGCAGAATTTAATTTAGATACAGGATAAATATTTCAGGTTTACTCATTTTTATAGGAGAAAGTGCCATCTTTCATCTTCCTCAGGCTGAATCACAGCCAACACTCCTGTGCACTTTCTCCTTAAGTACTGCTGTGAGATCCAGGTAGAAAAAGGTTCCACTTATTGTAGATGTTGAGAACCATAGATGTAACTATATAGCTGTTTCAGATGTTTTTGGCAGGAGTAAAAAGTATGGTGCACATGTCTTTCACAATTGTCTTGGTCATCACAGTGGAAATGAGACCGAGGAGTCCATTTTCACTCGGCCCTCTATCATCTAGCAGTTTGAAGAAAGTCATCAAAGAAAGACAGTTGTTTGGGGTTTTTAAAGATGACTTAAGAGCTTCACTGCAAGATAAACATGGATGTCAGCTGAGCTTTGGTTTACATTTTGCTTTAAAAAGGCAGAATTCCACATTAATATTAAGTATGAGATTAAGACACCTACCTTTAGGCTACATTAATATTAGCGAGTAATTTGTCATAGCAGGAGTAGATCAAGCAGTATGAAACATGTCATGGCCATCTACAAGAAGGGCCCAAAAGAGGACCCAGGAAACTAGACCCATCAGTCATGCTTCAGTCCCTCGGAAAGTAATGGAACGAGTCCTCCTAGGAAGTATTATTAACCAAATAATGCAAGTGATCGGGAAAAAAAAGAATGGATTTACCAAGGACAAATCATGTCAGACTAACCTGACCACCTTCTACAACAAAATAACCTCTTCTGTTATTATGGGGAGTGCAGTGGATGATGTTTATCTGGTCTTCAGCAAAGTGTTCAAGACGGTTTCCCACAGCCTTCTCTTGCATCTCTGTGTCTGGGGAGCAGCTGTGCTGAAAGGACCTGGGGTCCTGGTGAACAAGCTGAACATGAGTCAGCACTGTGTTGTTGCAGCAATAAAAGCAAATTTGATCCTGGGCTGCATCTGCAAGAGCATTACTAGCAGAGATAGAGGCATGATCATCTCACTCTACTCGGCACTTGACAGGCCGCATGGGGAGTACTGCCTCCATTTCTGGTCCCCACAGTTCAAGAAAGATGTGGGCAGACTGGAGAGGGTCCAAATGAAGGCCTGGAGAACTGCCCTATGAGGAAAGACTGAAGAAGTTAGTTCTCTTCTCTCTGGAGAACAGAAGGCTCAGGGGGGACCTCATCACAGTTTCCAGTACTTAAAGGGCAGCTAAAAGAGGATGAAGGCTCTTTCTTCACAAGGAGCCACATAGAGAAGACAAGTGGCAACAAGTACAAGTTGCACTGGGAGAAGTTTCACCTAGACATAAGAAAGAAATTTTGTACAGTAAGAACAATCACTCACTGGAACAAGCTCACCAGGGATGTGGTAGAGTCCCAATCACTGGAGGCTTCAAGGTGTGCTAGATTATATCATACAAGCTCCCTTTCCCATGAAAGGTTGTACCAGATGATCTCTCAAGGTCCCTTCCAGCCTAAGCTATTCTATGATTCTGTAACAGGTGTTGCCACCACTGTATCTATAGTATTTAGCACTTGATGGGTTTAGAATAGAATCAAATCAAATCAGATAGAGCATTTCAGTTGGAAGGGACCTACGAACTGAACCAATGCACAGCAAGTGGGAGCAGCTTGAGGATTAAAGCCACACTACTGGTCCAAGGTTGTTATATACAAACTCAGGTGTCAATGTGTGAACTCCGTGCCTTGCCTTCCATCACAGTCAGCTGAGACTGAGAGTAGATTCAGGTGCTTAGATTTAGGTATGTAGCACCATTTCAGGCACTGAGGTGTCCTGCTTGACTTCAGGTGCTGCTCCAGAAGAACAGTGGTCTTCTGTAGGTCTTCCATCAGATTTGCTAACTTCATAGTCTTTTTAGCCTTAGCTATTTGAAGTCATGCCCTTAGGCATCTGCTTTTGGATGAGCTGAGTCACTCCACTGATGGTATTAACTACATGAATTCAAAGCATGAATTCAAACACTCGGCTCATGTGTAGACACATTTTGATGCCTTGTTTTGATGCTGAATCCCACCCTTAAAGCTCAGTTCAGTTACTTAAATTTAGGCACCTAATACTATTTGAGACACCCTAGGCTATATGACATATATTCACAAGGCTAGAATATATGTCACAAGACTTAGAGGAGTCCACACTTATCTGGGGCAATTGTCAGAGGACAGGAAGGATGTCCTGACACAGAATTGCCTATGTTTAGGAAACAGAGTTGAGCTGCTGGTGTAAAACCTTTGGTTTATTACAGTTTCCATGATGCCATGTCATTAACATATTTAGAAAAGCAAAGCTATTTATTCTGTTTGTGACAAGCACCTGCAAATTCTTGGATCTTACATGTCATGACATAAATATCAGGCCATTCTATAATCCATTTTACATTGCTTACATCTATAAAAAGTTAATTTGCTGCACAAACTAAAATTTTTGCAGTCAAAATGCTATATGTGGATTAGACTACTGTCATCCTGTAAAAGAAGGTAAATAAACCAATAAAGTCCATGAGCATATGTAAGCAGTGAGACAGCATAACCCTTTTTATCCCTGCTGTTATACATCTCCAGAAAACAGCTGCAGCTTCTCCACAGACTGTGTCTTTGGTTAATCCACACACTATAAACACAATGTGATATTCGGTCTGCAAGACACTAAAAATGGTGTGGTCAGCTGATAGCTGTTCTGCCTATATGAGGCCATGTCTTAAGTCTGCTGAAGTTAATTGGAACATATGTGGAGAGATTTTGAGGATAACTTTCTATCATTGTTACTTAACATCATTCTCTTACACAGCCCTGTGTACGTACATTGAAGAACATTAACTCTAGTAAATGAGTTCAAGTATACGATATTTGAAATGCATGAGACCAGCTGGGAAGAGATAAAACCATCGTTGATTGTGGAAAATCTCTTGATATCTTTCATAACAAAGTCACAGTTATTTTGGCATGGTACAAAATGATATTTTTCAGCTGTCAATGATGCTTCAAATAAAGAAGAAAAAGAGTTGAGACAATCATCATTGAATCACTGCAGCTTTACAATTCCTGCAACAATAGTTCACTTCATAATTTTTTTAACTAAAAATGAAACATTTGTGAAAGAATGTGTTCCTAGCTGGCTTCCTGGCTCTGCATTTTCCACTTACAAAATGAAAAGGATAAACATTCTGAAAAGATTTTTTTTTTATAGGAACAAAGTATTCTGTCTGAAAGCATTATGCATCCACATCTTGTAACTTTTCCCTGAAGACCTGCATATTACCTCTAGAGTAACTTCTTGATTTATAATGAGTATTACTTTGCAAATTTGCATCACTGTAAGACCTTTTGCCATATGGAGGTGACTCCATTCTCACCTATGAGGAATCAAATCTGTTGAGAGCTCTATCTCAAATTCCTATAATCTTTTGCAAATTCTGATGAGTCATAAACAGATGTCCTCTGTCTTTTGAACTGCCATCTGTTGTAACTGGCTGGAAGATGTTTGGCTATTTCTGTCAAAGTGTATAAACTTTTTTTCTGAAAAGCCTATTCCTTAGACAGCATGTGTTAAAGAGTAGCCCTGGAAAGACAGCAGCTGTTTTTTCAGAGCCTAGCAAGGCTCTGCTTCTGTTAATTTTTTTTTAGTCCTTTCAGTATGGAAACTGGTTGCCATTCTCATTCATCCTGAAAGTTTTAAGAACTGCCCAGGCTGTATAATTAGAATTTCTTCTGCTGCATGGTTCACTACTGTTGAAACAGATGGAATCATAACAGCTCTCTGAGTCATTCTTAAACTGGTACAATGTCTGACGAATGTTTGTATGTGTTTGATGCATTTTTTTCATCCAGGGGTCATGCCTTTCCAGACAAAGGAGCTTCTACGCTAGCCTGTAAAATGGGTTTCATAAGCATTATGGTAGGTAGGCACTTTATGTGAATAGTATGCCTATTATGTGAATATACCTATCCACATTATTTCAACATTTAAAACAAGACCTTATAGGAATCACTAACTTTCTAACTTTCAGAGACAGCAACATAACTTTAGTATGTACCCAAGATATATTTGAAGTCTTGGAGCTTTCTGTATTTCATGTTGTTCTGTGTGAAGCTTCTTACCATGACAGTGTTCTTACTCCACCCAGTCTGGGAGCTATCAATCAGGATTAAGTTGCACCCATGCTACTGTTTTTTCCCTCTACATAGGGAATGTGATTTCTATAGTCTCCACTCTTCTTTCTTTCTCTGCTTGACCACCAGAAATTACATGCCAGGGAAAGACAAATTACAGTGGTGCTTTAATTGTAAGATCACTTGTCATAAAAATTGCCAGTCCCTTCAGAAAATTAGTGGTGAAACAATCTTAAGGACTGCTAAAAACCTTATCCTCAGCCTTCAAGTAGCAGATGCTCTGAATACCATAGATGCTCTTTTATTTTAATCATGTACAGAATTATTGTCGCATGGTCCAGTGGCTTTGCAGATCTGCCTATTTCATTTGCTGACCCCAGGGAGTTACAGGTTATCACTTCCAAATAGCACAGCTTCACACCATTCCCTCACATCAAGAGCTAACTCATCACTGCTCAGCAAAAAGTTGATTCTGTACATCAGGAGAATACTTCAGGAAGCTTGAAACTCACTTTCTTTTTAATTTCCAGACCACTGCATAATTCTGAAGCAGTGTATCTACCTTTTTCTGTTAATTTCAAGTCTATGTATAACAGAGAACATTTATATGACATGTATTAATAGCCCAAACTAAAATATTTTTAACAAATCCTAATGTGTATTCTTCAGTTTTCCACATATGCTTATGTATTTGTCAGTCTGTCCATCCATCCATCCATCCACCTGTGATGACAGAAGCAAATACATACAACCTGGAAAGTCGTGGCTTTTCCATGTTTACAGACTACTATTGCATTTGAATATAATTCTGACAGATCAGAGTTCAGAACAGTTCAAGATATTTCATATTGTATCACAAAAATTAGGTTATGAATGGCATTTTCTATCTAATATTCATATCTGTATAGTCATACAGTTTTTTTGTAGGGAAGGCTTTGTAATATGTTTGAAATAACAACAGCAAATGTGAAAGTAAGATATGAACTTGTGAAGCAGAGATACAACCTGAGAAGGAAAATGAAGAAAAGAAAGAAAGCAGAGAAGAAAAAAGGAGGTGATAAGGAATAAATGATGAAGAGTGGGAAGAACATCTTCTGAATTTTGGTAGTATTTCTTTCCCCTATTCATACTCCTATGTTACCAAGGTGAATCACTTATTCCAGGACCAAAATCAATTTGCTTTTCCATTGACAAAACATAGTCATGGGCTTTCAGCTTAAATAACTTCAGATAGTCTGTTCAAAGAAAATGACAGCAAAGAATAAACATCTGCAAAAGATCACAATTAGATATTTAATTTTGTAAGCTCCTTCACGAACCCTCGTTCACATACGAGTGGCTAATGCCTAGAAATGTAAAAGGTCACTAGAATGCAAACCAAAATACCAAATATAACTTCTTCACAACAGCTAATGAAGAGTTGCTTCTGACTCAGTAGAGTCAGGACAAGGAAGAGAATAAAAAAGAAAGAGATACATATGGCATTGACAGACCTGTATGTCCTTTGAAGCTAACCAAGGTAGCAAAGCCAGAAAGAATGTTACTGAAGTAGTGACCAGAAGCAATGAAAAGTAGAAGTGCTAGTTTGGATCCTTACCAACCTAACCAAACCACTGGCCTGGTTTTCATTAATTGTTATAGGGCAGAGTTCTTCCAAAAGCTCAGATCCTTCCTTGTGTCCAGAGACCTAAGAAAGAGTAAGACAATGTGCTTAGCCTGTGAGCCACAGGTGGCTGTTATCGTGCCTAAGGCACTCCTTTTGCAAGCCTCAGCAAAGTTAGGATGAGGATCTGAACTCCTGCTAGCTGCTTGGGTTTGCTGGGGATGCTGCAATAGCCTTCAGCCATCCAAATCTAATATTATTGAAGTGCAATATCATTATTAACTAATTATATTCTCACCATCAGCCTGTGGCATACATAAGCAGATGTGAAAGCTTTTGTTTTGTCAGAGGAAAACCAGACTGTAGGGGAATAATTAGCAATGATAAGTTTAGAATTTAGGGCTTCACAGTGAGTATACCTATGTTTTTGCTCATTTACTGTTGCTACTAAAGAGAGAAAACAAATGTTCCACCTTCAGGTGAAACATCTCAAGACTTTTCATGGCCTCCTGGCACTTTCTTTCCTGCCTTACAGCATGGTGTGATGACAGAGTCTGTCTCTGAGAAACAAGATGTCCAGTTCAGTTGTAACTCTTCAGCCAGGTGGGTTCAGAGTTATTGGTGGTAATGACAGCACATGTTAACAAAAACATCCTGTTGGTCCCTCCTACAGAGTTTCATCGGTATCTAGAGAACTGTTTAAGAAAAACAAGAGGAAAAAAAAAAAAAGGCTTTTTTTACAGTTTCAGTGTTATCATGAGCATCCTGAGAGAATTGAGAGGACAGGGGACAAAGACTCACTTTAGCATCTTCTACTGTGTCTAAGCAGTTCATAAAGCTTAGACAAGATTAATGTTTTTTAATAAGTATTCATTTCTTCCTTTCAAATGTTGTGTTGATAAGCTTTTTAGATTAGCAGATAATGTAAAGGACTTCAAAGGCTTATGCGGGCATTCCCAGTTGACTTCCTGAATACAGCTGGGAGTCAAACTAATTGGCAGTCTGCAGTGAGGCAATTAGCCACAGGATGAAGTAAAATGGAGACAGAGACCTAACATTATATATGCATCATTACTTGAATATGTGCTTTGTTTTGTGTGAGTTAGACTGCTAGCAGAGTATTAAGATAGTTTTAATACACAAGTAACTGAAATTCATCTGGGATGGAGAAAGGGCTGAACCCTTCATTTGCATTCTGTAGGCAAACTGGCCATCTGAGTAAAGCCACTATTTTTTAAAAAGGTATATTTGCACTGCAGACTTTATACTTTGTAAACTGCAACTAAAGAAGGAAACTGAGGGAAGTCCTGATCTCTGTCACACAGTAAAATGCAAAATAACTCTATTGACTTCATTTATGTTTTTCTGGTTTTCTTCTGAGGCTAGAATCAAATTTGTCTCAATTATAATCATGTCATAGTCATACAGAAAGAGTGTTAAATAAATTTTCCTTGGGTAGATATTGGCAGTAAGGTAACAGGACTGCTTCTTTGCTTTTTTCTTCCTCTGAGATCACAGGGGCTGCAGCAAACATTCAAAGAGTAACATTCTTTTATAAATGTAAAAATGTAGTGGTGCCATTCTGTGTGACAGATTAAAGGATTTGAAAATGCCATAAGATTGAAAACATTTTCATGTTGTTATCAGCAATGTTCATTCATCATAATTGTTCTCTGATCTTCGGGGAACTGCACTGCAGACATTTGCAACGAGAACTAGGATAGCACTCATTGCTCAGAGACAGGACAGCAGAGCAATTGGACTTGTTACCCTGAATCACGCAGATTCAGCAGAACAAATCATCCCATGGGAAACAGAATCTCAACTTGTGACCATCTCAGAGGCTCAAAGGATAATATTTCTTAACCAGAGACTTTGTAGGAAATAAGGAAACATCACTGCTATGCAGGATGATTCTGTGGCCTCCAATTGCTTTGGCTTTTCAGGAATGACATTTGTGTTTTCCATACAAAGAGCTTGACACTTCACTGGTAGGTGAGGTGCTTCTTGTGTATGGCATGTGCAGGAACTCATATCGACAACTTTCCTTGAGACAGCTGGGAGTCCAAGGAATTAAAGAAGTTTTCCTCAAAGGAAGGAGACATCATTGATGCTTGGCCATTAAGTAAAAAGGCTGCAAATCCAGAAAAGGAAATCCAGAAAGGTGGGAGTAGGAGGACTGAGGCTCTGCTCAGGGGAGTGAACACTAGATGAGGAGCAAGAACCCCCTACTGTCTCATTGCTGAGTTATGAAGCCTGTTTCCCTCTTGCTCCTTCTCTTGCAACTCTTCAGTCATTCACCTCCAAAAGAAGATGTGGCATAAGCTATATTCTGCCTATTTAATAAATAGAAATATGTGGCTGAGTCTGTGTTTCTAAGCTCTGGGCTATGGTACAGAATAAGTTTGCTGCTGTTACTCTTCCCTCTCCTTTGCAACCTAAGCCTAAATGAAGTTCTCTTTTTGACCTCTACCTTAGATCTCTTGATTTCTCAATGTATGCTTCAATCATATATTACATCCCTTTCTCTCTCAAAACCCTTTGGGATCTTAATACAATAAGTTTTCTACAAATCTTTTTCACTGGCTCTCTAAAAAGTGGCTGTTGTAACTAGTAGTGAACAGATTCACAGAGCTTTGCCAGTTTAGGTGGGAAAGAAGTAGTACAATGAACACAATGAAATGTGGGTTGATGGGATTATGCACTACTTTATGGTGGAAAGTGGTATTATGAGCTTTTCATCACCAGGAATTTAACTAAGTTTGTTAGGTATTATTCCACATCTCTTTGGAATTGCCCTCAAGTGGACACTGCATTCTGAAATCAGTGGTGTAATCCTAAAATAGATGTTCTTCTCATGAAGAGGCTTTGTATATTTCTGAATTAATTACTTTTATTTCAAAGCAGAAAGCCTACATGGGGTTACACAGAGAGAGCCAAGTTGGTTGCTTTCCACCATGTATCGTTAATATCCTCATTGCATTTTTCCACCAACTTTTCCCCCTTGCATTGATTTTCATCTGTTTAACAGGATTGCTAGGGATGATTGGGAAATCTGGTAGAGTATTGACACAGCCTTGCTGTTAAGGATAAGAAGTCACTCCTTCAAGTTGTGGCTTGACCCATGGATGGACTAAACTTACCTAGAACAGGACAATGCAGGAGGAACACCGTGCAGGGGCATCTGATATAGATGTAGTGTTTTCCTCAGAAAAGAGAATTTGTTTAAAAGTACAGAACTCTTTATGTATAAATGATTCCAGAAACACAAAAAGTTCTTTGCAGCAGTTTATGACTTCAAATTAAATTATGTTTCTCTTGGTTGCTGTTTGAGTTTGGGGCACAACCGGGCAGACTGAAAGTTAAAATGCTTTGGCAAAAGATCCTATGATAAAATACGAGAAAGAGCAGACAGGCAGCATTTTAATGAATCTAAACTGGCACCATCACTATAGTTCTGAGGTACCTGCTGTTTAAGTCCTCCAGTTTTGTCATCAATTACACAAGGAAAATATCAGCTCTGCCATCTCACTGGCTTTCAGTCGCAGTTCAAGGGCTCTGATTCTCTAAGCTCAGACAGTTTTAGACTTGTAAAGGAAACTTAAGCTTTCAAACATATCTACTGTTTCTCAGATACCAGCTCTTAATTACACCAAAGGCAATTGTTACCCTGAATTCTCAACTTGATGGGATGATGAAGAATAACATTACTGGCAAATTTCTTTATTCAACAGGTAATCTTTAATCTCCCACACAACCATGTTTTTTGTAACAGTGAATTGGGCCTTTCAAGGTTTATGCTCCTCCTAAATTATCACTGCAATATGTGTACCACCAGGACATGTTACTGTCTAAGTCAGCCCACTCTACCAGTCAGATCACATTAAGTCTAACTGCATTTATTAAAAAGGCAAATATACTCTTTTCTTTGTGCCTTTGAAAATATTTTATTGCACCCTGAACACAGATATGCCATATGTGGAGTTGCACACATTAAAGGTTCCGGTAGTAGATTAACTTATGCTACACTTCCCCATTTAGCTTTTTAAATATTTGTTTGGATGTTTGTTTCTGCAGTGAACAGGATTTAAAATGATATAAAACCAATAATGAAGCAATAAAGTGCTCCCCTGTGCAGAGTTCATACCGCATTTAATTGGCACAATGGAGCAGTTTATGGCAAGTATTCTTGGATGTGTGAAAGTTTACTGTTATTGTGCTGCAGATGTTTCTAGGTAACCTTTAATAAGAGTGGGAAATACAGATCTTTGAGATTGCTGCTTGTGCTTTATGAGCATATTTTATAGAAGTCTATAGAGATGAGAATGACACAAAATAACAGTGACATTATTGCCCGAGAGCAGGGCACCATTAATGTGTCTCGATGGGAGTCCAATAAACCCCACAGTCATGGCGCAGCTTAGCGTGGAAATCAAGTTTTGCTTTTGCAGGCATGGAGACCTGCAGAAAATCATCAGAGGAAAAACTTACAGGAAAAAAATTACAGCCAAGGTTGGAAGAATGAATACTGAAGCTAATTCAGAGACAAGGTAGGAGAATGCATTATTTGTAACATTATCGTAAAGTATAAAGCAGCTATATATATTTATGTATGTACTCATATATAATGTATATATGTTCTAAATACTTTCTAAATGTGATGCAGTTGCTGATAGTGGCAGCTGCTTAAAACTAGCTCTTGGGTCAACTGGGTGAAAATTTTGCAAAATAGCTTTCTCTTTATTTCTGTTGTAGTGTGGTCTGAACTGTTAGTAATACCAATGTAACCTGTCTAAAGTCCCTAGAAGCCACTAAACATGAAGTGATTAGCAATGACTGAGATGTCAGAAAAGGAGCTCTGCAAATAGAGTTGTCTGGGTGTCTTAGAAGAGCTGTAAGACTCTCCAGGTTTTGTGGGACTTACCTCTTCATGTTTTTTTCCTATGGTGTTACATTTCCCTGCTAGCCCTCCTTGCCCTATCATTAATGAGCATCTTTACCAACATGGAGCCCAGGATGGCTCACTGGCACAAGGTGCAGTAGTCTGAACTCAGGCTCAGGGAACTTCACTGCAAAGGACTGTAATCTTGCAGAATAGGTACACATATGTTCTCCCAGAAAAAAAAAAAAGGTAGAAGACATTAGGGATATTAACAACTAAAATGGGTAGTAAGTCAGGTATCTAAACATAGGTATCTAGTGCCCTGATAGTTATGATTAGAGTTGTCTTTTTGGAAGTGAGAGGATGGTTCAGTTTCCTTGATGTGAGCAGGGATTTGAGCATGGGATTCTCATGTTCTTTGGATATTACTTTGTGAGTAGAAGTGGAGGTGGGTGATACACCAATCTCTCCCTGTATTTCCTTGAATTTTATTACAAGCATCACAAAAAAAAAGCGCATCGCTGCCAGAAAGTCAAGGCAATACTTTAAGGGTTTCTAAAATATTTTGCCCATTTTATTTCAGCTGTAACTGCCCAGTGAGTTTAACATTAATTTGAGAAATTCTGTGATTGTCCACAGATTTTGGAGGTTTAATACATGTGGCAAAGAACTGGTTTATTATGGTGAACTTGAGGAAAACGACCATCTTATTTACATACATCCTCCCCCTGGGGGAGTTTTCCTGTAGAAATGAAGTCCACAACAGGTTTGGGTTTGGATGCATTCCCATTTGAGCTAGAGAACCCCAGCAATAAAAGTACATTTACCTTTAACTACTTTAACATTTATCATATTATGTGATATTGCCTAAACTGAAGGCTTTTTTTCTCTGGATCTAACAGTGACAGCTGTCCTTTAATTGTTTTCATTGCATGTTTGACTCAAGATGAGATACACATTTTCTGCATGAACAGAGAGATCATTGCTTTTAAAATTCTCTCTCCTTGCAATGACATCTTTGCCTCTGTTCCTAATTTGCTTCTGGAAATTTGAGTTAAATTTGCTGTTGGAATTGGTGATGAAGGTGTGCCAGCATCTCTGCAGAGTAATTCAAGAGATGATTCTGAATGTATCCTACATGGTCTTAAGGGAGGTAATGAATATGGAGCCAGACTATTCCCCAAGGTACACAGTGAAAGACAAGGAGCAACAAACACAACTTCCAACACAGAAAATTTCAAAGTGAGGTGATGGAATTGTCATCCTTGAAGACTTTCAAAATTTGTCTAGACAAGGCCCTGAGCATCCTCCTCTAACTTTGTAATTAGACCTGCTTTGAGGAGGCAGGTGGAATAAATGGGATCCAGAGGTCACTTCCCACCTAAATTATTCCAAGTAGGAATCCAGACCCTGACACAATGAAAATGTGTGGTTTGGCCAGCGTTGGGCCAATTATTTTCTTGTTCCCTTTGGAATTTCATAGGCCTCCACATATATTGCAGCCTGAGAGAGCTCTGTGCATACTTTCAGCATTACCGTACAACTCCTGTACATATTATTAGCAAACAATCCTCTTTTGCTCATTTTTCAAAGTTCTCACAAAAATAAGTAACTTTATTCATTATAATATTCTGTTTATTTTCTGCAACACTGCCCAAACTGAAAGATTGTAAAAGGTTTTATACATGTAGGTGGCAATCATGAATTTGAATGTACACGTCGATTAGAAAAGGGATTGAATAGGGTTATATGTAGTAGGAATTGTTATCTTTAATAGCAGCTGCAGACATCCATTCCCTCAACATAAGTTCACGACAGAATCTCTTTCCTGCATTATTTTGGTTCTGCATGAGCTTACACTAACCAGGTAGATCAACTCTGTGCTAAACATCATGGTTTCACATTCATCCTTTTGTTTAAAAAGCTGAAGCATGCTTTATTTCTGTCACTTAAAACACTTGTAGTAACTGCCTTTAGAGAGTGAACAATAATGAGTTGTTACACATTGCTGACTGACTCACATAGCTTCAGCAATGAATGCTGTATTTTCTCTGATGCCTGTTTGTGTTTTACCTTGCTTTTGTCAGAGGTAAATTCATCCTCTCATGAAGAAGGTTTTTTTTTCCCCTAAAGGTCTACAATACCGACGCTGATTTTTTTTCCCCTAAATCTCCAACACTTAAGTCATTACATGTACATTCATTTTCATAGGAAAAAATTAGTCATTTTTACATAGAAATTTGTCTAACCTTTTTTTTGCTTTGCAAATTGACACACCCTATATTCAGTATAGTCAACGAATACACTCCCTGTATTCTACCTAGAATAGCACTTCTGTCTGTCTGGCCAAGGACTGTGACTTAGAGGTAGGTTCCCGAGGTGGGATTGACATTAATTAGATGTGACAGCCACCCAACACTCAGGCTCAGCACAGATCCTGCAAGTGTCAGGAGCTCAGCACGTTACAGCAGGAGCTTCTGTCCTTGACAACAGGGAGTGGTGAATAGTAGTCTAACATGCTTGAGAAGGAGTTTGAAATATTCATTGCTTAAAATTGATGGGAGAAGTACCATCTCATTAAGAGTGTGATTCTTTAATTGTTTCTTGCATTTTTAATGTGATAAGGAGGACTCTTTCCCACAGTACAGCAAAACCACAATATGGTAGTGCAGGAGTGATAAAAGTCTGGCTCTGAGAAACTGTCATACATCCAGCTGTGCAGGACAGGCAGACCCAGCCAGATGTTAAAAGTGCCTGTGCAGGAACACAGATAAAAATTCCTCAGCGGGAACTGTGAGCACAGGCTACCTTTAAAGTTGAACTTCACCCTGGACCAATAGACCTGATTCAATGAAGCATTTGGGCATATGATATCTGGGGATGTCTCCATATTAAGCGTCTGCTCTGGGTCTTCATAAAATCACTGAGTTTTAAGTGTGGCTTTCAAAGTAAACACATTCAAGGGCACTGAGAACCGGGTTTGGAGGAAATAAGAGGAGGAAATGAATGTCAGAGATTATAAAGCCTAGAATCTTAATTTAGGAGACCACTGAAATTTAAACAAAAGCCCAAAGCACTTTTCTGCACAGGATGTGTGGGATGAATCCACGCATTGCAAAGTATGGCATAATGCTTAGTAGAGTGCGAAATTAATTAGAGAACATGACTATCTAGCTCTTGAAACAAGTGTTTTAATCTTTTAATTCCCGCATTACTAATGGTCTAAAGCTTCCTAGGTTGGAGTGGTTTCTTGCGCTCTAGACTCCTCTAGTTTCCTAACCTAAGCTAAGGAAAGCAAAAAGATGCTAAAGGGAAGACAGCAGCACACCTTCTATTAACATTGGCCAAAGTGTCTAGTCTTGTGTTAACAATCCTGATAAGAGTAAATTTACATGAAGAGACACAACCAAGTGGAGGACAACATACAGGGTGCAAGTCCTTCAACTGCAGCGTGTCTGTTGAGTCATCTTTATTTAATATTTATAAGGGGAGCAGGGTATTTTATGCTTTTCATATGTGACATCTGGTTTTATAATTTAGGAAAAGTTAAATTTAAGAAATTTAGGAAAATTCAGTGCTGGATACTTAGGAGGGTTTTCTAGTCTGTCACAGCAGAAAGCTTCAATTTCTTCCAGAAGGAGCTGTCATGAAAAGATTGCAGTGCAGAACTACTTACTATTTATTTTTCCACATAGTGATGTGTGATTAGGCAAATGGAGCCACACCGTTAAAGAAGAATAGACAAGCATCTTCCTCAGACAGGGAGTGGAGGATTTGGTCAGTTTTGAATGGAAATGATCATGGTTAGGTGCAAGAGTAAGGCTGGGTATGAACAGCCTTTCCTTCCATATTGACTCCCATTTTCTTTTGGAGAGGTCTAATCAAGAAATGCTGGTTCTTTGGCAGAAACGCTGATGTAAATGATCTTTCCTCTCCTATTTTTATCAAATTACCATTTTTTTTAAACTTTGAATCAATTACAATATTTCGCATTGAAGTTTTAGGGGGTTTTGTCTTTGTGGGTGTTTTTTCAACTAGTGACATTTTTGTGAGAAAAATGTAATCAATTGCAGGTTACTTTATATCATGAATCAGAAATGCATTTTAACAAAAACAGTATGTGTTATCAATTTATTTTGAAAAAAATCATATAGCTATGTATACATTTTTAAGTTGGTGGAATGCATTATTGTTCTTTAGATTTTACAGATTTCAGTGTTAAGCACAGACTAGAAATGAGGTTCACTGTGGACTTGCAATGGTGCTTTGCAGTAGTAACACAAAAGATGAAATAAAGAGGACCTGTAGCTATTTTTGTGATTATGTAAAATTTGCTTTGCAGCAGCTGGAAGAAGCATTACTCATAGAACAGCCATCTTTTGTGCTAGGCTTAGTACAAAACCATAGTAAACACTCCCAAAAGACTTTAGACTGTATTCTGGATGCATTCATGCATGCATTTATCCATGATGTTTGGCCACTATGACCTAATATGACAATATGTGTCGTAAGATATGATAGAAAAGGAATGAATGATCCAAAATTTCCAGTCCAATCCCCTAATATATGATTTTTCTTACATTAGCCTGCTTTCATCCTTGTTTGCTGTCTATTGTTCTCAGGTGGACATTGCTTTTTATTCTATTTATAATTGGCTTATAACCATGTCTATATATACTACAGAGAAGGTGTTTTGACTGATATTATTATTAAAAATTATGATTATTATAATAATAGAATGTTAATCTGGTAGCAGAAGACAACAACCCATGACAAATCCATTCACTCAGGAGAATCCTTGATAGTCATTCTCATGTCATGATACCATTTGACTTTTTCCTCTGTCTACTTTTTTCCCAATGATTTACTGGTATGAATGATACCTACACAAAATATGTACCAAAAAAATCTTAAAAAAGACAGACCAAAATAGAGAACACTTCAATTAATCAAATGGTAGTCACTTAGGGCAACCCAGTTTTTTCTGAAGCATGATGTAAACCTATATTTAGATACTTGTATGCAAATGGCTTGATCTCTAAATGCTTGGTGTCATTCAGTGTCATTTTATGGTATTTCACAACTAATAGCATCTGGCAGAGCTCATAATTATATTATTGTTCCTTTTATAAATCTCACAAAGTTTTATAGTTCTATGAATTCTGGAATGAAAAACATATTTTATCAGCCAAGGAAGCTAATAATCTCATTTATAGAATAATGGAGATGGATCTCCTGCAGTTTGAAGATTTTTGTGCTTTATCCCCCAGACTGTTCAACAGCATACTCATGGTTAATAGTACAATATAGTACTTACTATGCAGTACTCTCACTACAAAAGTCAGAGAGCCTTCTGGAGCTGAAATTAATGCCCTCTACAAAGAACTTTCCTGAAGGTTGTATCCATTATGACAAGTAAATTCTGCACCATGGAAAAATTTTCTCTGATGATCCCTTGGCAGCAGAAGGGTTCTTTAAAGACTTTCTGTGTATTTTACCAGTTGTTACTTCAGGAAGTAGGCTGCAACACTTTTGCTGACCATGCTTCTTCAGTCCCTTCATATAGGAGGAAGAGGGGATGTATATTCATGTGTGCTGTAGGAATAATATACAAGATGTATTCTTCTGCATTTCTCCACCTAACTCAACTTGTTATCTTCAGATGCAGACTGAGAATTATTTCAATTGTTTTAAACATTGTTCAAAAAACCTGAATGTAGCTACTGCCTTTCACTCAAGTGCTCTGAGAAAGTTTTGAGCTCCCTTGTGGAGGAAAGGCCTGAAATATTCAGAAATCCTAAATACGGACACATATCTCCACTCAAATCAGAAAGCAATGCAAGTTCACTGAGGTATTTTAATAATTCTGAAGGAGATGCTATGGGGTATTCTTGCTCTGTGTGGATAGAAGGGAGGTGTAGGGGCACTGCGCAGCCACATCAACCACAGCTACTGAAGCACAAGAAGAGAGACCCTAAGAAAAAGCTCAGAGCTGGGGAACTGCCTAGCTGGTTTGATTTTTCCTGGTTTTAAGATAGCATGATTTTGTACATAAACCAAAATATTCCTGTTATCATCATCTCCTGCTAACCAGCACAACTTGCAATTTCTGTATAGCCACTTAGGGTTTTCAAAGGGTCTGATGTGAAGCTCTATGTTGGCATTCAACATAATGGAGCAATCACCCAGAGAGTGTGCTAGAATAAAAGTGGTGCATGGTTAGAGAGAGAAAAGTTCCTAGTGGTGTCCTTTGTGTATGAATTCTTATCTTTGATTGCAGTCCAACCTGAAAAAATAGACTATTTCAGTTGGAAGGGACCTACAAGGATCATCCTCTGTGAAGACTTGTTATTTCTTTTTTTAATTAGAAATATCGCAAGACCTGTGAATTCATGGATGACTTTTTTTTTGGAAGGAATAAGAGGCAAAAATCTACTGGCAGATCAGCATTTCTGGGTTAAAGTGAGGTTGGATCTAACACATTAGGGGTGAGGCTCCTTGCCAAGGCTCTGTTGCTTCTTCTGGTAGTAATGACCATATCATTAGGAGTATCTGCTGATCTGGGTAGCTATCCTTTTCATCAGGAATCTTGTCTCCAACATTTGTTTCCTTCCTGAAGGTTTATTGTGCCCCCAAATTCGAATGTAATATGCCCATAGGAAGGCTCCTGGGGCAGTGTTGGAACCCAGACAGATCTCAAAGCAATCATACTTCTTCCATCCCTTCCCCTTGCAGCTCAGAGGCAATGCAGTACAGGAGAAAAGTATATTCAACTCATTGTGAAAATGAAGATGTTTCACTGGTTAAAACCTGTGGTGAATATAGGAGTGAGCTGAGCTCAATGTCACTGTGTGTCCTAGAAAAATAGCTCTTGGATGCCAAAACATCCCTTCCCAGGAGCAAAGGGTGGGAAGCAGGAAAGAGATTTCTTTAAGACCTCACCCTAAACAGACATGTGCACGTTATTCTGTCATATAAAGAGATTTCTCTTTCAAACCAGCTGTCTGCTCTTCATGACCTAGTGAGAGCTGAACAGAGCAAGCTGTGGGTGGGTGGACTGAACCCCAGGGGCAGAGAGTGAGGCAGCAGTACCCTTTCCAGTTTAACGAGGGCAGAAGGGAAAACGTTATGAAGTAATCAATGTGATGAACATCATGAGAATGTCTTTTAAAAAAATCCCACAATGTTTCTTGCTGCTAAGGCACAGTGGGAGTTAAAATTGGCATTTTAATGTAGCCTGGTAGATATTTACAGTGTCAGCATTTCTTTGTGTATGCTTTGTATCAAGATGTTTTTCTGCCACCATGCCTTCTGTATTACTAAGAAAACCACATTTTACAACAGTAGGTTAGATGCACAACTATTTCGAGAAATATGTTTCATAATCTTCTGATTCACTGCATGCAACATACATGCATAAAAGATATTTTATTATCAGAAAATACACTGAACTGACATTTTAATACCATTAGGATTTTTGTAGGAAGAATAATAAATCCAAGTAATTTCAGAGAATTATCCACAATACCTGCAAAAACATTTTTTCTCACTAAGAAGGCTCAAAAATATTTTATCTAACATACTGAATTATTTGTTTTCTTTCAAATGTCTTTGTAAGAGTAGCTCCATTATGAGACCTGCAATACATTAAGCAAGAAGAATTGCTTATCTTAAAGACACTTATAATTGAAATAAGGCCCAACAATAAAGTAGAAGTGTAAGCTAAATGCTGTCACACTTGTGTAGCCTTATACTTCAGGCTCAGTCAGTAATTACATCACAAGTCCTTTGAGACAAGACCTGTAACTTGTGATTAACACATTTTAGGGCTACCTCCGTTGTGTATAGCTGAATAATAGGAGAGATTTTACCCTACCACAGCAGTCTGTTGATCTACCTACTGAATAATACTGTTGTGTTTGTGCAAAAGCAACTCTTGGGTTCTCTGAAAGGTTAGCAGATTTATGAGCTTTGAAGCTCTGTTGCAGTGAAATTCTTTAAATTGCCCTAAAGAAACCAGTACTTATGCCATTTCTTTCTAATTCACTTAACATCTTACTGGTGGAGTGTGATGGTAGAAGGGTGTTTTTCACTAGTTATAACCCAGTTCTTTCCAAATCTCCCCTTAATGAGTGTATTTCTAGGACTTCTTGGCAGGCAGAACTCTGAATGTTGGAGAAGCCACAAAGCAGGAGGATGCTAAATCGGACCAAAGAAGTGGTGCTGAAATGCAGGGTAAATGCAGCAAGGTTCAGTACTGTGCTAAGTTGACTACATTTCTATCAGGTGCATGAAGCATAAGGATCACATGTCTACTCAGAGTTAACTCATGCACCTGAGCTGACATTTATTCATGTAGTGCAAGGACAGCATATGACTTCTGAGCTAATTTTGAGGTTAAGTGGTGCTGAGATTTTGTGTTGTTCCTGTGGGAAAGGGTGCCTCCCAACTGGGATTTTCATATGCACTTATCTTGGAAGGCCACATAAATCAGGCAGCTGCAATGCAGACCTATATACCTGAAAGGCAATCTACCAAAACAAATAAGCAGTTATTACACTAAACTGTGGCATCACTGCATACAAATCGTCACAAAGTTAAGGCAGGAAAATGTTAATGTTCTTTACAGGATGTACTATTAACAAAAAAGTCCAACAAAAAAAAAAAGACAGAATTGCCTGATATGTCCACACTGAAGATTTTTCTTTCATGTTTCTACTGTGCAGAATGAGATGAGGCAAAAAGATTTTCCAGGACAAGGTGAAAACTGAGCACATCTTACTTATTTTGATAAATATTCCAGGTAATTTTCAGAACATAAGAAAAAGGAAGAACCATGAAGCTCTTCAAGCTTGGAGGCTGTTGTTATATACTTCTGAAGAGGAAAATTTACAATTCACATCATTTGACAGCTACTGCATTCATTCCATTTGCCTGTACTAAAATGAATGTTCTTTGGGCATGAAATATGCATATAATTTGGTTTTAACCTGGTGGAAAAAAGGCTAAGTCGCTAGAAATTAGGAGACTGATTTCTGAAGAAAAGAAATGGATTTTGGTGGCTCAGGCTTTAGCTGAACTGACTGTTCAAAGGAGCTTAACATGTGGATATAATTTGCTAAAGGATTTCCCAGAGGGCTAATGTGGTAAAAGAAGTCAGATGTGTTACATGATTAATACAGCTGCTTTGTCATCGTAATTCAAGTGGTCATCAATTAGATCAGTGTAATGGGGTCAACCACAAACTGTCAAAACTATACAGACCACAAAGGGGACAACCTTTGAGACAAAGAGGGGGAAAATTAGAATGCAACAAATGCAAAACTTACATCAATTTGTGGGCTGATAGAATGTATTCTTATTATAGATTGACTAGCTAAAACTTCATAAATGAATTATGACAGGATTAATATGCTTATAGTCATTTACAAGTGGTAGTACACCTTCTACCACATGACCTGGAGGGGAACGTTTGCTGCAGCATGAATATTGGCTAAAATCTCAGCTGGAAAGGAAAAATTCATCATTTATTACTGACTTTGACAAAAGACAAAATATAGGAAGGTAAGATATTGCCAAGAAACACTCAAGTGACTATTAACAAAAAAAAAGCACCAGTAAACTGATATCTCAGTTTGTCTTGAAAAAGGGCATCAAAGAAGACGCAGGCAAGGTATTTCAAATGCCAAAGGAAACTAGGAACAAATGAACAAGGACATAGAAATCTGAATTCCCCTGCCTCATAGAAAATCTTAGTTCCTGGGGAAAAACAAGAGACATTCTGAAAATGTTAAAAAGAAAAAAAATGCCCTTACAGGAGTTAGTGTTAACCTAAGATTATTAGAAGGCAAAGGATTTTTGTATGTTATCTGCTTTTCCACATTTATGCTGTACTCCTTGCATTTTAAAACATTTCACAATTAAACTTTTCTAGGTTTCAGTTTTATTTGTTGTAGGCAAGTTTATCAGAACAAGTGATAATGTATCTCACCCAAATTTTTGTCTAAAGGGCAGCCAACTGGTATTGCTGGTCATGTGTGTTTCTGCTATAGCCTATGTCAGATCATAGCCAAAGATTGTTCATGAGTCCCAAGGCAGATATCTAAACAAGTGAGATCTTCTCTGGGACATCTTTCTTGCTCTCCAGACTCTAAAGGGAGAAAAGGAAAAGAGATTAGATTTGATGTCAACATCTTAGGAAACAGCAGTTGGCTGATATAAGTCCAACTGCTGACTGGAAGGGAAAAAGAACACACAGACTGAGCCATTTCTCATGTCAGAGACAGGTTTATTGGGTTTATGTGGCAAAGTTTTGGTAGCAGGGGGGTTATAGGGGTGGCTTCTATGAAAAGTTGCCAGGAGCTGTCCCCATGTCCAACAGAGCCAATGCCAGCCAGCTCCAAGACGGACCCGCTGCTGGCCAAAGCTGAGCCCATCAGCAACACTGTTGGCACTTCTGCGATAACTTATTTAGGAAATAGTAAAACACCCAGCATAGGAGCTGTGAGAGAGAGGAGTGAGGACACATGAGAGCACCAGCCCTGCAGACCCCCAGGTCAGTGCAGAAGGAGGCGGAGGACATGCTCCAGGCGCCAGAGCAGAGATTCCTCTGCAGCCCATGGTGAAGACCATGGTGAGGCAGGTTGTCCCCCTGCAGTCCATGGAGGTCCACGGGGGAGCAGATACCCACCTGCAGCCCGTGGAGGACCCCACGCTGGAGCAGGTGTGTTCCCGAAGGAGGCTGTGACCCCATGGGAAGCCCACGCTGGAGCAGGTTCCTGGCAGGAACCTTGGCCCATGGAGAGAGGAGCCCACACTGGAGCAGGCTTTCTGGCAGGAACTTTCTTTCCCTTTGGAAATTTAGCAGCCCTACATCTACAGCTACACATATATCTCTAACATCTGCTATGTGTTGTACTAAGCAAGCTGTATAGATAATACTGTACATAAATTATACATACTATATGTATTTATAGTTTTCTTTCTATAAATACTACATATATATTGAACTGTATATTGTACTAAAGCCAATGTTTTCAGAAATGACAGCTGACTTTGGACAGTCACTCAAAGCTGCTAATTAGCACAAGCTAATGGCAATCCCTCTGCTGAGCTTTGTTAAGCTCCTGGTTTCTGGAATCACATGGGTCTGTGGGAATTTTGTCTTTCATTGTCTTTTTTAGAAAAAGGATTATTCCAGATCTTTTTTGATGAGAAAAGCTGGGAGGAAAATTGTATGAAGCCCTCAGTGTTCAGAAATCAGAAAAGAAGTTTTTATTTTGTATTTAAAAGAATCTTATGATTCTGAAACCAACATGCTGTTATCTGGGGATGGTTTTCCTCATGACTTTTGAATACTTGCAAAGCATTATTGTTGACTTTCTATTTCCTGTGTCTTCCTTGTATAACAGTAACATATCCACTGACAGGTCAGCGGGAACTGCAGGGCTCCCATGGTTCCAGATTTCAATCTTTTTTTACTTGAATTCATTTTTGTAGATACTTCAATGTACCTATTTTGTGGACATTAAGCATATACAAATCTGAGACCTGGTCTAAATCTCTGGTGCAGTTTGCAATCCTGATTTCCCCTCTTATAAATATCATATGCCTGCAGTGATTTGGTACTGCTGATGTCTCTTTACTCAATGCGGCATAAAAAGACCTACAATACCTTCTTGTTTCCCTTGTGAATGTGCAATGTCGTCTTTCTTTCCTGTTTAAATTGAAATAATTTTATCATGTTATTTCCTACTTTCTGTGGTTTTTTTAATCATCTCAACACATTGCTCCATCATGTTCTTGCTGACAGCCCCATCTGTTTGACATATGCATTTATTCTGCCTTGCAATTGTTTACCTAATGAGAGTACCCTTTTATAAGTCTCCATTTTAAGCTTCTCTTTTATATCTTCCATAACACTTAAAAGACATTTTGCAATTAATTTCTACCTGTTTGCATTTTTTAATTTGTATTTTTAATTTTCTTCCTCGTTTTCTTTATTAAGTAGTAAGTCACATCACAAATGCATTTATTGTTATCAAAGCAGAAGAAAAATGTGCATCCTGATATATTTATAGCTTTTGTATCTCTTAAATCAAACCTGGCTTTACAGAAAAACAAATGCAGCTATTTCTATGCACAAAATTTACCTGTGATTCATAAACACAGAGAGGCAATATATAAAAATGAGAAGAGACAGCTGTTATAAAACTGCAGAGAATATTTTATAGATTTTATAGAACTTGCACCTCTAAATCTTAGGCTTGATTCTTTACTGTGCTTCCACAACAGTCCCCAGTCACCGGGCCATGGGCTTTGCGAGCTGAGGTGTAAGGCTTATAAAAGCTGTGATGAAGTTCATTCACCCTCTGTCAAGCAGTTCAGGATTTATTAAGGAACAGGAAATGTGTAGCCATGTGGCTTTGTATCATGTTGGTTATTGCATCCAGCCAGGAATGGGTGAGATACAAGTTCTGCTCTTTCTTTCTATTAAAAAATCCATGGATGTCATGGTTTAACCCCATCTGGCAACTAAGCATCACAGAGCTGCTCGCTCACTCCTCCTCTGCAGCAGGTTGGGGGAAGAGAATTGGAAAGGTAAAAGCGAGAAAACTTGCCAGTTGAGATAAGAACAGTTTAATAATTTAAATATTATAATAATAATAATAATTATAATAATGAAAATAACCAAAAGAGAGGAATAAAAGCCAAGACAGACAAGTGATGCAAAAGAAGACAATTGCTCACCACCAACTGAACAATGCCCAGCCTGTTCCCAAGCAGCAGTCCCCCAGCCAGCTTTCTCCCCCCAGCTTTATACACTGAGCATGATGTCCTATGGTCTGGAATATCCCTTCGGTTGGTGGGTTTCAGCTGTCCTGACTGTGTTCCCTCCCAGCTTC
>JANZLQ010000027.1:17944265-17957915 GCA_026212715.1 Elanus axillaris | reverse complement strand
CCCCAGCCTCCTCGCTGGCCGGGCAGCATGAGAAGCTGAAGAATCCTTGACTTAGTGTAAGTACTGCTCAGCAACAGCTAAAACTATATGAGTGTGTTGTCAACATTTTTCTCATCCTAAATCTAAACCACAGCACTATACCAACTACTAGGAAAAAATTTAACTCTATTCCAGCTGAAACCAAGACAAGTGTGCTGAGGACCCCAGAGCTGGACACAGTACTGCAGGGGGGGTCTCACCAGAGCGGAGCAGAGGGGCAGAATCCCCTCCCTTGACCTGCCGGTCACGGTTCTTTTGATGCAGCCCAGGATACAATTGGCTTTCTGGACTGCATGTAGACATTGCCAACTCATGTCCAATTTTTTGTCCACCAGAATTCCCAAGTTCTCCTCCATGCTCAATCCATTCATCCCCCAGCCTGTGCTGATACTAGGGATTGCCCCGACCCAGGTACAAGACCTTGCACTTGGACTTGTCGAACCTGATGAGGTTCACATGGGCCCACTCCTGCAGCCTCTCAAGGTCCCTCTGGATGGCATCCCTTCCCTCCAGTGTATCAACTGCACCACTAAGCTTGGTGTCATCTGCAAATTTCCTGAGGATGCATTCAATGTCTGTGTCATTGAAGATATTAAGTAGTATTGGTCCCAGTATGGACCCTTGAGGGACACTACTTACTAGTTTGACCTGGACAGTGAATGTTTTGAGTCATTAGTGGCCAACCAAGCTAAAATACAAACCAGACTCAGAAATCAGGGTAGAAGTAAGCTGGAGTGTCACTCATGGAAGGAGAAGGAAGCATTCACCTGAAGAGCTGTGCTCCATATATCCCTGTGCCTCTTCGCTCCTGGGATTAGGTGATTCAAAAGAAGAGTTCAGCTGGTGCTGGTAGGGTCATCACTGCATTCTCTCTGATATACCAGATACACCAGGCTACACCAGAATGCTGTCTAATCACCTCTGCCCAAAAAACAACACAGCCAGTACCATAGTGCTTACCCATGCTAGTCTGGAGCCTCCATGTCATGACATAGCAAGGAATATAGATTTATACATATGATTGCTTTTGCCTGTCAAAGAGCTTCTGGTCAAGCGCAGAACTGAATAGCATGTGCTGCTAAACCTTGGCAGAGCTGCTGCACTCCTGGGAGCCTCCCAGAGCAACACCGTCACCTGGGACACAGCTGGAGGTGCCAACCCTCAGCACGACCCTGACAGAAGGCTGGCCGAACGGTCTGTGCCCAGAGTTGAACCAAACCTCCTTCCACGCAGCCAGTCAATCTGGCAGGGCAGACTGGCTTCCTCGCACCACGCACACGCGTGCTTCCTGGCTGCGAAAGCGGTAACTGCCAGTCAAGCAGACTGACAAAACAAGTTCTTTTGACCTGCTAATTTCTCTCTTTCTTTCAGCATTTGATTTCATTTGCTTTTCATTTAAATTCCCTCTTCATTCCAAACATGGTTTATTCTGTTTACTTCATATGTCTAAATAGCCGATAGACTGTCATAGCCTCTAAGGGCACCTTGATAAGTTGTTTCATTTTAAAGTCACTTAGACCTAAACTGTGCCTGCCTAGCCTCCAGACAACCTTTGCACAGATGGAAAACATGCTTTATTATATGCTGCATTTTCAGGCTGGTTAAAAAAATTGTGGAGCTTTGATGTGTTTTATGACAGAAGATTCATATTCTCACATGCTACTGAAAAGGTCTATTACCGTAAAGGTTTATTATCCATGTTGGCTACTGGTACAATCCAGGCCTAAGATTTCATCTGCCAACGGTGAGTGAATCCCCCACATAGCTTATAGATTGTATACACTCTGTTTACAAAATATCTAAAGGGAGTGGGATGATCTCATCATTTATTAACCCCCCTTCCCATTGCAATGCTTTTCCTCTGGCCCATTTAACCAATTCAAGCTACTTTTTAGGAAGACAAATCTATTAGTCCTAGATAAAGAAATTAGAAGTTTATGCTTTATAAAATCCAATGCTTTATGAGCTAATTAACCAAGTAAGCTAGTAAAAAGTCCATTTAATGTGAAAAATAACAGGTTGTAACTCTTGTTCCTTTTTCGTCTAGCAGATACTACTAAAGCAAAGTCTAAACTAATGCAAAGTCTAAACTATGTTTTCTCTCCAAAGCACAATTTGATGCCAGGAAGGTTTTACTCTACCACAAGTATAAAAAAAACCCTGGAGCTTCCCTTTGTGTTTTTATTATAAAGGGATCCAAAATTTGAAGATACATCCAGGCTAAATAGCTGTGTGCTCGCTGTCATGTTCAGATCCTCCCATTGCATAATAAACACAGAGCCATCAGCAAACAGGGAAATGAGGTGCTCTTTAACAATCAGTCAGCAGTTTGACATGTCTCTCCGGGCTTCGCAATATATGCTATAACTGCTCTCTCAGAGATTTACTTCTGTCTGGAAATAACACCTTTTATGCACACTGTTCCTAGGGAAGATAGAGGGTCCTGTCAAATAGTCCACTTCTGTCAATATATCGCTCTTGTCAGGGAGAAGTGAAGAAATTCATAAAATAACGTGGTATATTTAATACTGCTGCTTCCCTCCCCAACCCCCGCTGGCTGTGTGCGTGCTGTGTTTTCCGACCTCTACATCACCCTCAGGTGTGGAATTAAGGTTTTCCTCCCAGAGTTAAAATCAGGAGGGTGGAATTGACATCCTGTCCAGGCTCAGATGAAGCCTTAAATACCCATTACCTCTACATCGCCCAGCAGCAGACATAGACTTCCAGGGGCAGTTGCCTTTGGGAAACCTCTTTTTAACTTCTGTCGGGTTTCTAACTTTTTTAGTTTACTTAAATGCCAGCTGCGCTCAGACAAGGCACATTAGCACGCTTTGCCTCCAGACCAGTTTATGGATGGTTTATAGTATCTCTTCCCTTTATCAGCCATGTGTTCCTGCAATACCAACTGTCACTGGTGATCAGAAATACTAACGCAGGACAACAAAAGGCCCCTGGAGGCATCATCTGGATAAACCTCTGTGCTGGTTTTGGCTGGGATAGAGTTAATTTTCTTCACAGTAGCTAGTAGGGCGCTATGCTTTGGATCTGTGATGGAAACTGTTGATATCACAGGGATGTTTTTGTTCCTGCTGAGCAGTGCCTGCCCAGAGCCAAGGGCTGTTCTGCTTCTCCCCCCACCCCACCAGCGAGCAGGCTGGGGGGTAACAAATAGTTGGAGGGGATACAGCCGGGACAGCTGAGCCCGACTGACCAAGGGATATCCCAGACCAGAGGACATCATGCTCAGCATATAAAGCTGGGGGGAAGACTGGCCAGGAGGCAACTTCTCGTGAACAGGCTGGGCATCGTTCAGTTGGTGGTGAGCAATTGTTTTCTTTTGCATCACTTGTCTGCCTTGGCTTTTATACCTGGCTTTTGGTTATTTTCCTTTTCATTACTATTATTATTATTACTATTACTATTACTATTACTATTATTGTTGTTGTTATTATTATTATTATATTTCAATTATTAAACTGTTCTTATCTCAACTGACAAGTTTTCTCACTTTTACCCTTCCAATTCCCTCCCTCCAACCCACTGCAGAGGAGGAGTGAGCGAGTGGCTCTGTGGTACTTGGTTGCTGGCTGGGGTTAAACCACAACAGCCTCAGTCCTAATGACTCAGGTAAAAGCTCCTCACTAAAGTGTCAAGACAAGGAGATGAGATGACACCAAAGGCCAAAGAGAGAGAATTCCTGAAAGAAATTAGGCATTTTGGCAAGGTAGCCAGTAAAGAAGCAAGTTTCAAGGCACACAAGGCAAAACCAAAACTCTTTGTGCCCTAGAAAATTCATACACCTCTAAGTGATAGAAGCTTAACACTGCGTCAGATTTTCACTAAGTGATTTTGCTGAGGAAATTGTCGAGCACCTTTTATTGCTGTTGAGAGCTTTGCGAATTGGTCCTGGACTAGTCCCAGGTTCTTCTGTGCACCCTGGCTCTGACTGCATTCCTTGCCTCCCCCCTGTTCATTGGTGTTCTTCTCCTTTGCAGGACTTTGGATGTGGCTGAAGCATCTCTGCTAAAGAAACATTTTGCAGTGGCCCTTCCCTTGCATGGTTTGTGAAAACCAAAGGCATGAATTCACAAAACCAGAAGATAAATGGATAGATTAGCATGGGAGCTAGATACCCCAAATTACCTTTTATGTACCCAAGAAAATTTTTATGCACCTCAGACTTTTAAATCTTTAACAAAGATGCCATTTCTGAATGAAATTGTAGCTTGTCTTTTAAAACTACTTAAACTCCTTAGATACCAGGTGCAAATATTACCAGTTGCTGAGGAATTGAGCTACTATGGCTTAACTGAAAGCTCATTTCCTGGAAGAAACCAGGCAAATATCAGGCTAGAACAACTTTCTCCCACTATTGACATGCAGAGAAGTCTACCATGAGTTACTAATTTGCTTAGCTTCCGCTCTAGGGAGTCCCATGCTGTGGCTTTGCTCAGTTTAGTATCTTATCTTGGTAAACTATTATTATTGCATTTGAAACATAAAACATGGAGACTCCAATCTTAATTAGGCAACTGATGCACTGCAACTGTAAAGGACATGATTTTCAGGAAATGAGTATTCCCAAATTGTGCAGTCAAATATATTTCCTCATTCTGAGCTGATTGGACAGTGTAGCTGCAACAGTGTCACTAATTGCTGGGGATTTGGGTGTGGGTCTTGCAGCACGTCAAGCCATAGGTTGTGAGAATGTCAGGTTGCGTTATGGAAACAGGCAATGAAACCAGAATGTTAATTTTTTTTTTTTTTGCTGTTGTTGCAGAAAAGCTAAAAACTGTAAAATAAATACTAGACTCACACTGCAGGCAAGCACTTCCTTTATTTTCCTTTTTTTTCTTTTTTTTTTTGTTTTTTAATTAATAAAACAGTTTAATATTTCTAGGGAATCATGAAAGGTCAAGTGTGTAACATTGCTGCGGGTACCAACTTACCCTGACAGCTGAAGACAAATGCAGTTACTACATCCTAGACATGCAGCTGCCTGATTTGCAAATGTAAGCCATCTATTACCCAGCCAGACTTCCAAGAATTGAGCATATGATCAATAATGAGCCCCAAAACTGATGATGCAACTATTTGTGAGCCAAAAATTCTGCCTGTAAAATCAGACTTTGAACTGAGGTTCTTTGAAGAGCTGGAGCCATAAAAGCTGCTTCTGGAATTGCATATCAAATAGGATGATAGAGGGAGAAAAGGTGGAGAGTTTCTATCTCAGATACGTAACCCTTTAATTAATGTCAAACACTAACCTGGATGGTTTATAAGAAAGGTTGTACAGAAAGTAAACAGTCTAAATGAAACTACTACTATATATATATGTATGTATCAGAGATTGGCTACATACGAGGAAAGCAGAACTAGCTTGTGGCTACTTGTATGTGCTTACTTTGGTTAATGAATTAATTTTACAAAACACATTCCATGCTTTGTCAGAAATATCATCTTTTATTACAATATAACCTGCCATCACATGCATAAATATTGATGCAGTAAAATATATTTCATTGATTGTTTCCTGGCAATTGACATAAAATTGCATCTCTCATGTATTTACCAATTTCACTTCATCCAGCTAGACAAGCTGTTTTAAGAAGCAAAAGCTGCTATTTAAACATGTACCTTCTCCCTCCCTCCTTCCTCCTTTTGTATGGTCAGG
Organism: Elanus axillaris; assembly: GCA_026212715.1. Lineage (NCBI taxonomy): Eukaryota > Metazoa > Chordata > Aves > Accipitriformes > Accipitridae > Elanus > Elanus axillaris. Next base: position 17,952,202 of record JANZLQ010000027.1, on the reverse strand, counting down.
TAGGTTAAAATAGAAGCCCCTAAAAAAGTCTGAACATAAAATATTGATGTACACCAATTCAAGCTGCATACACAAGGTACTGTTGGGAACAACTGTTCCTGAACAGAAAAGTTTGATGAAAATATATGATCTAAAAAAATGGTGCATAAGAGGAACAAAGCCTGATTTTCATAGACCAAATGGCTTTCTGTTGAAAGCTCAACTTGGTCAAATAAAATATGATTTTTCTGGAATAACAGAGTAATATTTACCTTTCACTCCATGCATTTTCTTATCAGTAATGTGTATATGCTTCCCAAGGTAGTTAGGATCATGAGATTTTATTTGTATGGAGCTTCAAAGACAGAAAATGAAAGACAACCTGTCATTAATGGTGGTGTGGCTGAGGTTCTAAATGAAGCCTTGGGGTGGAGATGCTCAACCACCATTTTTCATGAGCGTTTTGAGCTGATCCCTCATGCCCAGCACATCACCTGCACATCAGCTTGTGATTCTAGGTACTGGGACACCCAGAGGGGCATTTATGGAGAACTAGAACGAAAATTAATTTTAAATCCACTTTGCAGCATCTTTGCCCACTTGGAAGGCAATAGAGACTCAGGTCTTTTATTACTTATTGCAAATAGAAGGGGAAAATGTTTCATTTTTAAATGGCCATGCAATTAAGATGCCTGGTCCCTAATGACCAGCAAAGAAGACGTAGCACAGAATGTATCAATAAAAACCAAGGAAATCCAACCTGTTAGGGACTGACACAGTATAATTAAATTTAATGTTTGTTCCTGAAAGGGTATTGGCACAAACTGAGCTCATTAATTCTAAATTAAAGCTTTTATTCTGGACTGCCTATGACAACCCTTTCTAAAAAGGCTGTGTTTGCTAGATACCCAGGTGGCATTCACACTTTTATTACATTATAGAAAGAGACTTGACAGATTCTTATCACTTCAGTACAAATAAAACTGAACATTTGGAATTATGTAACCTCCTAAGGAGGCCTGATTCTTCATTATACTTTTCTAATTCTTATGGTGTAAACATGTATGACTTTAGAACATTTCTCTAGAAATCGGTAAAATCTGTTCACCATCTACCAGAGGTGGAAAATCTGCCCAAGAACAGTGACTGCAGTAAAACCTGACACAATAGAAACAAGGGGAACAGATGATGAGTTTATAGTTTAAAGAAGGTTTATACAATACAGTGAAGAAAAAAAAAAAAGAAAAAAATCTATATGTCCTCTAAGTCTTTTATTTATGTGGGGTTTTTTAATTATTGTTATACCAGGTCTTTAGCCATAGCTCTCAAACATTTCTGAAAGTTACCATTATGCTTAATGAATATTGGCTAGAAGCCACCGAAGACAAGCGATCTGAAGATAACTAAAACACATGACCAACTGCTATGTTTGTTGCAAGTTGAGTACAAAATAATTGTTGGAAGAAATGACAACTTCCCCTGCTTCACCTGAGGCATCCAGATTTATAAGTAAAGCAGGGGGTTCAACTTACAAAAACTTAGCCCTTTAGAAGCCATCTGAATATCTAGGTGCTCATGTTCCCCAGTGTCGGCTCAAGGTATGAACTGTTACCCTTAATAAGGCACCCATATGACTTGAATTAAACAATGCTTTAAATTTTAAATAAGCTGACCTGGCACTACTTCTGAATTGCAGCTTTGCTGCTGAGATTATTAAACTAGTACCATGACATCTGTGCAGCCACAGTTTCTGTTTGCAACCCATCTGCACCTATTTATTAGATTAAATAATCCCACACAGTCACACGATGCTTTATAACCTTGACTAGGTTAACTGAGGTGGAATAATTGAAGCTAATTGCTGCAGCACAGACAAGCCCTGGACAGATTTAGAACACTAAGGCATTACAGCACCATGTATTTATGCTAGAGGGCACTCATATATCATTCTGAGCAGTAATAGAGCTTGGCATTTGTATAATATATATCTTCAAAGCATGGTGTCAACTGTAACTTTCAAGGAATGCTGTGAGGTAGGTGTGTACATCAATCCCTATTTTACAGATGAGGAAACTGAGGCAGAAAGGTTAAGGTATTTGACTCAGATTACAGCAGGAGTTAAAGGATGTTTAACACAGGTGTTAAGGATAACACTGCAATGAAGACAACTTGAAAATTACTCTTCTGGAAAAAAAGCCAGCTCATGATGTATATGAATCCTTACCTCTATGTGTGTGTGCCGATTAATTCTGGAAATGGATTTTTATTTTTAAAACCACAGACCTTGCTTTCTTATTCTAAACCTCTGTGACAAAAATAAATCAATTTAAGGCTTTTGGAAGAGCACATAAAGAGCTATGTCTCTGTCCCTGTCCCTGTCTCTTCTCTGCAGTGCCTATATAGTAACAGATCATTCAGTCATAGAATCATTTAAGTTGGAAAAGACCTTTGATGTCATTGAGTTCCGCTGTAAACCTAACACTGCCAAGTAACAGAATGAACTTTAGAGGCACATGAACCACATAGGTCTCACAGGATAAGGTCAGCCTGAGGATATTTTTTTCCTCACTTTTTCCTACCCAAAACCTATTTACTAGCCTTTGAGAGTTTCACTCCTTCATTTCCAGCTAAGTATTCAGTGAAGTATTGCAGTGATGTCTGCAAACACAAGACATCATGAGATTCTGCCTCCTCCCCTCCATGGTGTTACACATCTCTAAGGAAAGAAACCCATCTCAGAAGACAGCTCCTGCCACTGAGAGTTCACAGTTTAGGAAGGAAAGGGCTGAGCAGGAACAGAAAATGCAAGTGATTTGTCTACGGCAGTAGACAGGTAAAGTTTGTCTTGCAGGGGCTTGCAGCCAGATGTCAAGACTTCTTGTCTAGACACACTTGTCTGAATGAGTCCACCAACCTGCATATTTTGTCAGACTCTGAAAATCAACCATTTCATTTCCACAGTACAGCTCAACAAATTCTGCATGTATTCTAGGAGTGTTTCTTAGGACTGTTCCATTTAGCTTCCTCTGATCATTCATACAATTGTGGTTTGTAGAAGACTGTAATCAGAAAGCAAATACCCTGCTATTCAACAGAGTCATTCCTGAAAAGTTCAGCTGTTACATTACAGTGTGGATAGTGAATTTTCCCATGAGAATCAACATAGTGGAGGGATGCATGCAGGGACTTAGAGAATATACACAGTTTAAACACACAGGGACATCTGTGGCATGAAGGATGGAAAGGCAGGAACAAAATCAGTGACTTTTTCAGAGGACATGCTGGCTTTATAGAATAGATAACCTTTCTGAAAACCCTCAGCTGCTTCACCTGTGAGACTGTACCCTTGATTCCCTGTTTTGTCACCCCTCACCCTTGACTTGTTCCATTTGGCTTCATCTGAAGACAATGCTAATATGAGAATTTAACTCTTCAGAAAGAGGGAACCAATACTACATCAGGGCTCAGTCTCAGAAGCTGAGATCTGGAGAACTGATATGAAACGCTGCTTTATGTTTAGTCCTGCCACTTCATCTAAGAAACTGAACTTGCAGTGGAAAGATTTCATTGTGAGCATTCCTGTTGCCTCTTTCTGAACAGCTATATTTTCATTGTCATCATCATCTTCCTCATATGAAAGAAGATCACTCAAGTTTGAGGGGTGACAAAGCTGTGTAATGATGATGGTTGCCTGGTCAAGGTACTGAGAAGACAGGCCGGAGGACCCATGGACAAGTAGGGTATTGCTGCAGTCACATCACAAATACAAGCTTTCAGAAACCACATTGCAAAGAAATAAGTTTTGATACCACTGGTGGTGCTACCCAAGTGGGAGAACACAGCCATCACCATGAGTCTTATTTGACCAGTAGCCAAAGATTACTGGTTTGAATAGTTGCTATCAATGAACAGCTCATAATAAATTTTAGCTGTCAAAAAATTAGGGAAATATTTAAGTATATTTCTGAGAAAATGGCAATCTGCTTATGGACAATCTGGGCAGGCTGGATATGTTGGATAAAGTATAAACTGTGAATCATAGTTGTTCAGCTCTCATAATAGTCTGGAAGTCTCTTAGGATTTAAAGCAAGCTGAACAACTGACAATCTTGGAGGAATTCAACTGTGGTTTTATAATATCTGGTTCAATAGACTGAACTGGATCACTCTCACTAGCAATTATGTGTTTCACCAAGCATCTGGAAGCTTCATTGATGTTTATATTTTCCTGCAAGTGAAAGAGAAAGAGAGGTTGATTAGTCAATATTAATTACACCATGCTGCATATTTCCTGTGCATAATTAAACTTTTCTCTAGGCAACATCAAACGTTACTCTCCTTAATAAACAGCTTTCAAAAACTGACTGTGTTAAATAATGCTTACTGTAGTTTTTAAGTTAGTTAGGTTTTATGTATATTATGATTCATATCTCTTTTAAATTATACACAAAGCTCACTTTAAATTACCCCAAACTCTTGGTGATTTGATTGCTTCAATAAACTAAACAAATACCAGAGGGATGTTAAAGACAGATGCCTGAGGGAAAGCTCCAGAGTCCATATTTGACTACTTGAATAAGAGTTACTGTGATTTTCAAATTATTAATTACCTATCAGCAATTACAGCCATCAATAGCACTTATTTTTAAAGCCTTTTCCACAGTTTCAAGAAGATTTCTGTATAAAATGCTCACATTGTATGATGCTTGTGATGAACCAGATTCACTGAATAAATGATATAATCTCAAGTTATTCACAAAACAGTAAAAAAAAGTTCTGTATCTTTCTGAGTCCTCATTTTTTGTTGAGGCTGACTTATCTTCAGTGTACTGCTTCAGAAGAGATACATCACCATTGGTTTCATTTGTAAGACAGAAATTCTCACCCTAGGGGTTTAGAACGAAACACAAAGCATGTCTTTTTATACATGTGCCTTACTTCAACATCACGTTTAACTTGCAGCAACCCTTACTCTGTTTGTAGAATAAGCAAAAGCTGAAACAACCTGATCAGTGAGATACAGCTCAGCACAGCATACAAAATAAGCAGTAATACTGAGTAAGGATTTTTTTTAATGATAGCCACCGATATGTTTGGAATGAAAAGTCAGGCTTTCTGGCACGAAAGACACTCTTCTACTCTAACTATTGGCATTGTTATGTATTTTATATGACAGGAGATAGAAATCTCACTGTAGCTTCAGTCTTCTGGGAAATCATATCATGCACCCACGTACATACATATAGAAATCCATACAAATATATATGTATATATTTATGCATATGCACATACTCCTCTTGTTCCATAAAGATTATGGTTTTATTTGCAATCTAAGATTTCCCAGGTTTCCAGGTTGAATCTGGATGGAGCCTGTTGTACTGAGAGCATAAACACCCAAGCACACGATGCCATGAAATCTACCTTCAGCAAATGCACAGCATCAATTCAGCATCATTAATAAAATTATCTGTAAAATTTTGACTTGCAAAACAATTTTTTTCCATGTGTATGTTCAAAAAAGTCAGATGAGATGTTTAAGTATGAAGTTCAGTTATAAAAGAAAGAAACCAAAGTACACATGTGTATGTGGTACAATTATCATGAAGATCAAATGCTAAAATAATGGATTTTGTAAGGCTGTTTTCTAATCCTCTTGAAATCAACGGCAGAGCTCCACAAAGTCCATTGACCATCCCCTTGCACCAAAGAAAAGAGCTGAAATCTGGGGATTTAACTGAAAATGTTAACTAGTGCCAAGATTTCACAGGTTTCTTCAAGTACACAAGTGAACTTAAATATTTGATCTTTGACCTGTAAAGAATATCAGTTGGTTGTAAAAAACCAAATCTTTAGACAAGTAATTTACATACCAACCCCTAGAAAGTAATACAGAGCTGGGAATCAGCTCCGTATTGAGATGTTAAAATGTTACTGTATCACATGGCTCTCTCTGACCAGACAAGCAAATTCCTCAAGCATGTACCAGAAGTCATTTTGAGAACACTGTGAAATTTTATTAGAAAAAATAGGCAATTAAAAATATCTCTCAGTACTGCTTAGAAAGCTGAAGACAAACCAGGATTGTTAAATGCACAAAAACACAGAAGTAAAAATCTTTTGCATTGTGTTTTCTTGTATTAATGGACTGAGAAGCATTTCACTTACACATGTGCTACTTCTCTCTTGGGATGGCAACATGCATTTTTTCAATAATGCCTTAGGGACTATCTGAGATTGTAACCAAATGGATTAATTCAGACATATTAACAGAAACCTTCTTTGTCAGAGGCTTAAGATCAGCATTTTATAAGAGTAGGAAAGGAGGAAGAACAAAAGCATAAAATGGGTATAGGTGGACATCCCTCATCCCCACTGGTGGTGGATGGAAGTCCATGTGCCAGACCCAAACCTAAAAATTCAGAAGGAAAAACCAATGCTGCTTTACTTCAACCAGAACTCAAACCAAAGTGAAATTGGATTATTAAACCTCTTTTTAAACCTCTATAGCTTTTTGGGGGGAAGAAAGCCAAATTTGAACATGCAAGTATTGCTTTGACATGAAAAGTCAAAATATTTCATTTTGGGAATATGAAGATTAAAAGCTTCTCTTTTTCTGCATTGCTCTTTCTGCTTTTTAGTGAAAGTATTTACCAAATTTGACCAATATTCCTTATTACATTGTTAATTGCATTTTAGATTGAGTTTGCTCTTTCCCTGCTAGGTGTCTGCCCAGATCTCCTGAATTATCTGTGAAGTGGGATTAGATACAGATAGAGATCATCCCCAGCTCTGGCCATTCCACCCGAAAAGGTTTCTGCCTTCAGTCCATGACCACCTTCCTCTCTGCCAGAGCACTATCCCTTCAGATGCGCCTGCTGAAGTTTATGTTACTGCTTTTACTTCTTCAAGCAAAATGTGCTGGTCTGCAAGGATTCACGAGTTAAAGCATTTGCACCCATGCAATCAGAATTTAGCTTTTTGTTCTGTATGAGAGAAAAGGAAGAACAAGTCCTGTCCTTAGTGTGGGCTGGATCGGAGAGGCATTTTCTTGTCCTGAACATCTATATGAACTAGGCTGTGTGGATGAAAATTTCTGCCAGGGTACCAGGGGAGCAAGAGAGGAAGGGTGACCCCAGCAGAGAGCACAACTGTTTCTGAGCTGGTGTCTAGCTCCAGCCTTCTCCCATGGTTCAGATGACAGCCGGTACATAGTACGGATGAGAAGTAACATGTTAAGTCACCCGCTGCAAGGAGCCTGGGCTCATGTCAATAAAGCAACTCCTGCTGTCCCAGCTCTATGCCTTGACCACTTGCTTTCTGATGCTACTATCGCCTTCTGTTACAACCCTAATCCTATGGTGTCGACTCCTGTGTCCTAGGTCTGTGCTCAGACATTGCTGTATTCTGGTCTGACTAATGAAATATTGATTTCTGAACCTCTCCTTCTACAGTGTGTTTTGCAAAAGAAAAATCAATATTCTGCTAGGCAGCGAAGCAGCTGCAGACAGTAGAAGGTGATCTGCTATCCAAACACAGACACCCAGAGACCTGGTAATTTTAGAGAGCAGGATGTGTTGAAAGTCAATCTAGGGAAGGACAGAGAAAAAGGAGCAGGTGAAAATCCACCCAAAAAGTCACAGCATAAGACTGGACAGAGGGGAATAATCACAGACAACCTACTAATTGTACTGAAACATGGAAACAGCTCCAGTTATGCCTAAAAATAAAATCAATTATGTTTCAAAAAAGAAAGAAAATATAAGTGAGATGACAGAGTGAAACAATGTCTTTAGTGGGTCTCTATGTTGAAATGCCTTAACTGTCATCTTCCTTATGGCTTTTGTTCTACACAGAACACCACAGAAATTGCAATGATTGCTGCAGTTCAGACTTTTTTCTTTCTTGTTTCCTCTCTCCTCTCCTCTCCTCTCCTCTCCTCTCCTCTCCTCTCCTCTCCTC
>JANZLQ010000027.1:17886807-17936708 GCA_026212715.1 Elanus axillaris | reverse complement strand
TTTACCTGGAGAAACATTTAAAAAGAAATGGAAACATTACCTTGGCTGATGTTTCAAACCAGCCCACAAATCCATTCTCTTTGCAGAACTGATCCATCTTGATGCCGTTGTTCATAAGAACATCTATTCCCTGGTCGCATTTGTTTGCTAAGAGGACTGTCGGCACAGGTTTACCATTTGGAAGAACCAACTTAGAGTCCAAATCCTCCTTCCATTTTGTCACTGCTTCAAATGTTGCAGGTCTTGTAACATCAAAGACAATAAATGCCCCCATGGCCTCTCTGTAATATACTCTGGTCATGTTTCCAAATCTTTCCTGACCTGTGATGAAGAAAGTAGGAGAGGAAAAAAAAACACCACCTTGTAAAACTCACTGCTTCCAATCTAGGTCAATATTTCACATAGCAGGTTTTCTAAGAGAACTTTACTGAAGATAGGACTTCATTTTGTAAGTCTCTGGAAAGCTACTCTTTGTCTAAATAATGATAAACACCATGCTAGACTTATTTGTATGAAAATGCAAGAGAGTACAGCATGAAAAAGGAGTTTTAAAACTGTCCAAGGGAATTTAATAATTCTATGACAAGCTTGAACTTCAGTTTACAGTCTTATTAAGCTGCCAGATTTCTAGGTCTGTGGACAGTACCAAGGGTCATGGTGTATGTTATAGGACTTTAAAAAGGAGTCACAAAAAATCTAGGTACCAGATTGGAAGCTCCTTGATAATATGGTATTTTGTTGGAAACATGTTAATACAACTGATCTGCTCATGCATGAAGAGGATCCTGCATATTCTCATGCAACTGATAATAATCAACAGTAACGCAATTAAGCTCTGGAGCCACAGCAGACATTAGAGTCATTACGAATTTAGCTTTACTGGCAAACTAAAGTACAGAGGTGAGAAAGGTGAATTTAAAGTCTTACAAATGTGGAAAGTGTTCTAAGAAATAGCACAGCAGTAGTGATATTAAGAGCTGTATTGCTCCAGTGAAAAGATCTGGGAGGAGACATTTCACACTAGATCTGTTCAGAAGCTTTATGGTTTTATTCGCTGAATTCAGAGTGTGTTCTGAGAAGTTATTTACAGTATTTTTGTGAACTAGTGATATATTATTATGTTCAAATATGGACATTTGTAAATATCTATCATTTTATATGATTAGCCATGTAAAAATTATCATACTTGATGTCAGAATGTGGTACATTGATCAGGTGTGGGTTTGTTAATATATATGCTGTTTGCATGGGAACTTTGAAAAAAATGTTTCCAAGAATGGAAATAAATTACACAGAATTTTTCTTGAAGTGAAAAAATAGAATTTCCATTCTATTGTCTACTATTCTATTTCCATTCCATGTCTACTGCTGAGCTGTGATCCGAAAAAGAATTATAAATTCCTGAAACATCTCATGACAATAGCAGTCTTTAAACAAGACAACTCTTGCATTTAACCATATGTTTCATAGCTGAGAAAAGGTGCTATGGGAACAGACAATATTCAATGGAAACCTGTTTCTAGCTTTATTTTTTCAATCTGCAAATTTTGAGCAGGTTAGGAAGACAAGATTGACAGTCTGCATCTGACCCTAGGAAGGTTACCTGTGGAGGTTTTATCTGATGGAAATTGTGCTGTCAAATGTAAGGCTGGGATGAGAACTGAAGAGTGCTGATCACCGGGCTTTTGGACCATGCAGTTTCATTTAATGGAAATAGCACTGAATGACTTACAGGGTCAGCACCATCTGTTTGTGATGTTTATCTTTGGTTTTATGCACTAGCTGTTGCAGCAAGGAGAAAGTCATTCACAAGGTACAGAAACCAGAAGTGGATGTCTGTCTTCTCCAAATTCATGTTAGATTTTTTTCACCTTAAACAAACACCATGTTCCATTGATAAATCAAAATAGAAATATATAATTTCTGGGAAATATGAGGTCATATTGAAAATTTCTTATGGCTATCCTTTATTAAAATGTCTTATGATTCCTATCAGTGGGCTAATCAGATGAATGGCTAAGTCATGTGCTATTCAATAATCTCCTTGTTGAGTAATTTTTTTTCATCTGCAAGAAGGTGCCTTCAAACAAAAGTCAAGGTCTGATTAGAAACTTAGCAGTGAGGCAAGCAGCAACATATATAATTAGGTTTTGATGCATATTGTATTTCAGTGATACTTTATGCTTCTCATGCAAAGTTCTTGAGATGCTTGCACTGTAGATGAGATGTAGATGATGTAAGAACAGCTAAACTTCGGCTTTACACATTTATTGGGACACAGATCTCAAAGATAGGTGGGATGTTGTCACAGAAGATGAACTAAATTATTAATTTACAGCATAAAATCATTTATTGCAAACAAAGTTATTAGAGGAATAAAAGGCTTTTATGATGTGATCTTCTGGCTAGTAGTGGCTCAAAAAGTTCTGACAAATAGTATGCCACTGATTCCTCCTCCTGCTTTTACAGATACCTAGGTTTTTCACTGCACAGAAAAGCCACTGTGTTTGTAAAAGCAGCTTTATGCAGCAGGACAAAGCTCACCAATTTCCATCATCAATCACTTCAAAGAAAAAGAATGGAGCTGCTAGCTGAATAAAGTGCCTAAACCCTTTTTGAAATGGTCTTTTTCCCCATCAGTTGCAATTAATATATGAACATACTTGGCATAAAGACATTATGCAACTTTGAATGGAAAAAGAGGTAGTTTGTAAACCACAGACTTTTAGTTTTATGTCATTTTCATAATGGCTTTACTTTTATTTAATTTACATTGTGAAAAAAAGTGATCTCTAGTGTTTGCATTGTGCTTGGAGAGCTAAATACTGTGTCTAAGTATCCAGAAGGACTCTTTTTTCCAAAGATTCTCCCTTATGTGAACCAGTACTTATCTTAAGAGATGAGGTTCCTAAAACTTTTTCATTTAGCAGAATTACTCATAAAAATAGGCACTGTTTGATGTATTAAAGGTGTCAGAATCTGGCCTTAGGTTTTCAGCAGCACAATGGCTTAGGCAGTAATTAGGCTAGAAAATAGATCAACCATTAGGTATTCAGTGGTATCTTGCAGGCAGCCTTGAACATTAGAATCTGCTTTATTGCAAGAGGGACTGGGGAAGATGGGTTTTGCTCTTCATTATAATGGTCAGAAACCTGTGAAATGTTTGTTTGATCTAGCCCATGGTACTTTACTGCATCCCTTGCACGGCCACTGGCATCTGTCATCAAACCCCACGAGTTTGATGGCCTTTGCCCATTGATACAGTGCTTTATGTTGGGATCCATCAGCCCTAATTTAGGTCCCAAAAAATTAACTATCTAAGATTAGGGTCCCTTTGTAGTCAGAGGCTAAGAAGACATATCTACAGGGCATCTGCTAAGCAAGGATAGACATTTAAGAGTGGTCACATAAGCTTCATTATGGAGGTATTTAATCTCTACCCTCAACCCCCTGGAGAGCCCAGGGTAAGTAGTTTATACACAGATGGATCAGTACCAGATGTCTAATTGTTAAATCAGATGAATCCTACCTCATTTTGAAGTGAACCCAGTGAGACCAAGGTGCCAAAGCAACAGTATTGCCATTAAAGGGAAGTACCCCCTATTTGAATGGCACATGCCTGCACATTTACCCTAATCTCAGTGGCACCTCTGCAGCAGGGAAAGGTATCATTTCATGGGCTTAAAGCTATCAACAGCTGAATTTTCATAGTTTATAAAAATGCACCCCACATAAGTTTGCCACCATGACTTGCACAGAAATCTAAAATTTTCACTAACCACTATCATCACTGATAAAGTTATAAAAACTAATGATAAAGTGCTAAAACTCAGAAAATTTCCACCATCTCACCCACAGTATCTGAAAATAGTGCAAGACAAACATTGATTAAAACTGCCTGATGCCCCATTTTACAATGGGTTTTACTTCTTGCCACGATCCCCCATCCTAAGAGGCAAAAGCTTCTGAGAACCACCATGCTTTACAGAAGGCTTTTAGCCAACACTGAGAAGCTGGAAATTGTGGAGAAGATTTAAACATTTTTTACCTTTCACTTGAAAATAACTATCAGAATTTTCACCCTTGAATTCAAGTCATTGCCTTTATGGATTGAAACTCAGGCAAGCCTTGAGATGGTATTCACCACCCCAGAATGTGGAAAAGCAGGCTGTCAGAAGGATCAGGCCCACAGATCCCACCACAAATCTGTACTGAAATAAAACTACCACAGCCAGCGACTTATTCATGGTTGCAGAACAGTAATTTCAAGGTAACTTAGCCTAGAAATCACCATGACTATCTTATTTATGCATATGTACTGCAATGCTTAGCAGCCACTAAAAGCCTAAACTGCTGAGGATGTGCTGTGCCTGGCATTAGTGAACAGTCCGTTTACTCCTTCTGGAGCATAACAGTCTTAAAAATTTCACAATTGCAGAGACATTTGCCTATATCCGTGCAAAGACTGCTGTTTCCTAAGGTGAAAGTTGCAGGGAAAGGGAAAGCAACTGTGCTTTCACCACTGGTATTGTGTGGATGTCTCCAATGCATTGGTCCAACTCTTTATGAGATGAGAACCAGCCTTACAAAAGCAAACCAACACAGCAGTTTTGGTAGCAATGAATACTCCAGCCCACACATACACAGCAGGAGGGGTAGCAGTGATGCTGACATGGCTGTGAAATAAGTAGCAGGGAAGGGCAAAGGCTCTGAGGTGCTGCTCTCTGCCCTCCGCAGCACTCGCAGAGCTGCTCCCTCCAGTAAATCTGCAGCTAAAGCTGGTCAGAGAAATCTCAGGGCTCTCTGGACACACACAGACAGTAGCAACTGAGAGCAGCCTTGCAGAGAAGTGAATAGTAAATGCACCCGGATCTGCTGTCTGCATTAGCTGGTTTCTTCAAAAGTGGTCCCAGCCTGCATCCGCAGGGCCACCCTCACCACAGCAGCCTTCTTCCAAAATATGATTAAGAGTTTCTTTTAAAGCTTTCCTTCTAACAATCTGTCAGTGAATCTAAAGGATACTCATACAGAGGCAGCAGAAAAGGTAAGGAAACAAACAAAAAAAAATTGACTGAGGAGCAAGATTTAAAGATGTATGACACAGCAGCAGAGGTGATGGCACACTTTAACAGGGTCGTGAACACCAGAACTGAGAATTTGGGACATTCAATGAAATAAAATGAACTGTTGTGAGGAAATTAAAGACAAGGAGAATTGTATAATTTTTATCTCCTCCCACACATAACAGTGAAAATTCAGTCACTTGAAACTTAGGCACTTCCCTGAATCAGATATAAATTCATAGATTTTAATGCCATTGTGTTGCTACAGATGTCATAAGATCATAAACCATGAAGGTTCATCCAGTTATTCCTAACACCCATAGCTTCAAGAATATATTATCTGTTAAAAAACCCCAAGTCTTAATGTAATAATATGTGATGCAGAACCTACCTTATCCCTGAATTATTTTTTCTAATGCTGTCATCCTTATTGTTCAGCATTTATCTCTCATCTAAATAAATGCAGTTTCAGCATTTAGATTTAGAACATTTCAGAGATTTTAGCATTTAGATATTAGATCTTATGATAGTTTTGTTTACCAAAATAAAGAATACAGAAAAATATATTACAGAAATATAAACTACATTTAAATATGAAACAAGATGGCACCAGATGAACCAAATTTGCTTTTTCTTCTTGTCTGTAAGGGTAAACAATGATAAACTCCTTGGTCGCACCACAGCTGGACTATGTCACTCCTCCCGTGAAGTCACCATGTATGTAAATACTACTAATAATGTGGATAAGCCTGACTCATTTTACTCAAAACCTCTTTAAGAATATTATTTCTAGATTGTTAGATAATTTACTACCCACTGATCCACACAGCAAAGTGCAAGAGTATACATGGCGCTTAGTAGTAAGTTCACTGGCTGTATAATGGAGGGGGAGGAGAGGATGTAAAAGCTAAAATGATACCTGATACATACACACACATAAATACATATATATTCATATATTGATGCACTGGCAACATTTCCTTTGATTCAAGATGTCCTAAATGCTAAGCCAACACCCTCCAGCTTGGTTAGAGACTGAAAATTTATTGCTTTACCCCCAAAGATAACAATGACCTAATAACAGAGATTCTGCCAAAAGAAAGAGGATGTTCTGAGACCAGAGATTTTATTTTTTCTCCCTCTTATCCTCACCTATTTCTGTTTTGCAAGTGGTGATATATGACCAGCCACAGCCAGGATAAAAAACTTCCATTCCCTCCATATTTCCAATCTGGTTTACTTCGCTTTCATTTTTAAACAACTTTTTTTCTCACCAGCTAGATGCCTTATTCATGGTAACTTCTATGCCAGCACCATGCTGATCTGAATTCAGTGTGTTGCTTACAGAACTTATTTTCCCTGTGTAGCCATCAACAGCTAAAGCTCCTTACACAGAAGTCATTAAAACTAAGGCAGCAACTCTTTTTATTACCGGCCACTGTCTTGACCTTCACAGAGATGCTTTGAATTGAGCAATTCATATGAAATTTAGTACTATGCTGTAATTCTCTCTGTCATGTGTGATAACTCAGAAAGCATGCTGGTCATTCAGTACTACAACTTGGTGTAATTGCTTCTGCTGCCTGACTGAAAGCTACATCATATGATCTGCAAGCACATGATTAGTAGCGTAATAAATCTCTGAAACAAGGCATGCAAATACATTCTTTAAGTCCCTGATGCATTCAGAATTTACTATTAAATGCTTTTTCTTATGCAGCAGAGTTTTGCTGGATGTGTATGTATTTCTGGTTATAATTGGTCACTGGTGAGCAATAAAAGCAATGCTTTCCCCATTATTCCAACTTTTAATAAAGAAAACTGAGCATACGTGTATTTAATACCATAAAACCACAAGACTGTACTGATGTGCAAAAAAGCTGAGGTTATGCATGTTTTGCATAAAGCAGTGTTGTTGCATAAGTTTTAGTACCTTGGTGCCAAATTCAGAGCTCAGACATGAGGCGGCTAAGTGTAGAAGAAAGGCACTCCCTCCACAGATAAGAATGTCAGGAATTTTCTCATTTCACTAGTTTTACTCGGTGCTGCTCCAGACTAGATCACTGAACCCACAGCTCTGGCCATAGGCTGGCACAGTTGCCTAACAGCTGATATAATTTTCACCTCTATTCCCTACTTAACAAATGTAACTTCTTAATTTAATTGAGTTTTTAAATGCCCTCCTTCTTGCCGTAAGCTATTGTGTTAGAGCTGTACTTGGATTCCTACATACACTAAATGAAAAATGATTACTTACAGCATGCTAAATATGCCATCACGATAAACTTTTACTTTGTGGACTGAATCAAAAATTATTAATTCCTAGCAAGGGGGGGTGGGGGGAAGTTGTGGGTTTAACTGGAAGCCAAATATAAAAACTCTGAAGCACTGATGGCAACAATGTCGAGTCTGTATTTTTTACTTATGTAAGCATGCAAGGATAGCTGGACTTCTTTATTCTTTTTCTCCTCACACAGAGTAAATTATCTTTTTTAGCTTGATGTTGGAATAAGGACAAGTTGGAATAAGGACGAGTAAACATGAGTAAATACATTTTTAACAACCAGGATTATTGCCAAATAGAAACACTTCTCTTCAAAGCATGTCAGAAGTTGTTTACATTTCATTGGGCTGAAGAAGGAAGGTAGGAGAGAGAGGAAGGAAGGGAAGAAGGAAGGTATTTTGATCAAGTAACTAAGTGATACCTTTACCTTATTTTTTAAACTATAAAAATAATTTTAACCATCTTATTGAATCCCTCATCTCTTCCACCAAATTAAACAGATGTAACAGGAAATTCTTGTTACTCTCCCTCCCATCAGAGATCTGTTAGTCTAATGAGGCAAGCTGAACAGCAGCAGCTACGGAGGAAGAATTGGGGCATATGGAGAGAGGTGCCCGTGTCCCTGCCTGTGTCTAAGGGCTTGGGAAAAAAGTCAGACAAGACAGGTTTCACGCTAACTCTTGTTTTGGGGTCTGATGGCTTTAGGGAAACTCAAAAATTTCAATCTGCCCTTAAAGTTTTCTTTCCTCAATGTCCTCTCCCTCACTGCATAGGCACTGGTAGTTTCCAACTTAAAGATTAGTCCAAATGAACTTGGGTTTATATTTTGCATTGCCACTGGATGGATTATGGGGCAAAGGGTTCTCCTCTGTACTCACCTGCAATATCCCAGAGCTGCAGCCGTACCACAGTCTCAGCATCCCAGCTCAGCACCTTCAAGGCAAAGTCCACCCCGATGGTGGCCCGGTAGTGGGGGGAGAAGTTCTGGTGGACATAACGCTTGATGATGCTGGTTTTGCCTACTCCCAGGTCCCCGATCACCAGCAGCTTGTAGAGGTGCTCCTTCTGATTGTGCTTCTGCATCTTTCCTGTGGCTGCGGCTGCTCCCTGTGAACTGATTGCATGCTCTGCCCGAGGAATCCTGCCCGGCCAAGGGGGAGAGAGGGAGTGAGGAACTGGGGAGGGAAGGAGAGAAGGTAGGTGGAGGCTCTTTCCCTTTGTACAGAAGCAGGATCACCAGGTCCAGCAGGCAGCCCTGCTGGGAGATGAAGTAAGCAAGGGACTGGGGGAAGAAAGTCTCCCAGAAAGTTTTGTGTGTATGTGTGTAAAGGTCAGCACGAGGTGTGTCTGGGATTAGTCTGGCTGCTAAAGACTTTGCAGGAAAATTCATGCAACAGTCCTGTCCCTGTTTCACTCCTCAATGGGAGGACAGTGTTTCTGCTGTGCACTAGTTTTACATACTTTTTTTTAAATCACTGTCTTCTTGGTGATACTTTATCACCCTATGCTTGTTTCCAGACATATTTAAAATGCCAGTCACTGAAAAAAACCCAGAAATCTCCTTTCAGATGTTTCATGCCTCCATTAAAGTGCAAAAATTAAACCAGTGTGACTTTAACTTTGGATGTGATTTGGTTTTAATCAATGTAAGTCAGTGTGAATGCAGTTATCTCACTAGAACTGGCAGTTATAGTAATATAAAGCATCTTTACATGTATCCACACTAGGAGGGCTGTATGAATTTAATTATAGCAGATATATACTTTTAAATTTCATTAATATAGCTGTGACTGTGTGTACCTATAAGCACGCTCACATCTACTGAATGCAGCACACAGTTTATGCTTTGTTTTTTCATCCAACTGGACTCTAAAATGCAAAAAATCCAGATTTATCCCATGACTCCGATAATCAGAAGTTATGAAAGCATAACAGCATTAGAGCATATGAATGCCAGTGTCTCAACGGTCCTCTGTTTTCCAAAGTAACTGGTATCAAACTTGCAAACAATTGAACACATTTGAGTAAATCATTCCACTGACATGATTGACCCTATATTTTAAATGAAGAACACAGTGACAGTTTCAACTTGGCAGCTTAGCTGGAGAACCCTACCCATTGCCTAGAGGTGTTTGATTCTTTTAATGGTTTTGATAACAAACCCCCAGAATCTTAATATTGTCTGAAACTCATCCATGAATGATTTTCACATTTATTGATGATCTTGATAAAAGGAAAACATATTTTACACTTATTAAAATATTATTTGATGGTGTTCTTATCCAAACGTGCACTGAGATGGCATTAGAAATTTTTCATCTATCCAAAAAGCTGGACAGACAAAGAATTCAGAACATTTACATTATGCAACCTTTTATAATCAGTGTCTAAACTCAAACTTTAAAGTTTGTCTATATATACACACACACAAAGTAGAAAAGGGTAATCTGAGGAGAAAAATGTCTTATTTTCCTAGAAACTTTATTTTTAATAAGATTACTTTTTTCAGTAAGTTAAATTATCTTTCCAAAAACAAGCTGTTATTTGTATCCTTCTGTTTGGAGAGAAAATTTTAAAGGGCTTAGCCTTGTTATCTATAGACAGCATAAAAGACTACAATTTGAGAAGCAAATCAGCTCACTCCAATCAGTTACTATCTTTGTGTGATTCAAGCTTATTATCATTGCTACTGGTAGTGTGCGGTCTGTGAACCTTACCTTCACAGCACTGCCGTTTTCGGGGAGGATCCAATACCCAAGCACTTTACATTTTAGAGGTTAAAAAAAGAACAGGCTGAGAGGGTTTAGCAATTGAGGAAATGACAAAATTGGTGTTTTGGATGAGGTTGAAATTTTATCTGATCTTTTATCCTTCCTTGATGTTGGCCAATGCTCATAGAACACTGCATGGAGGATCACCGTGAGCTGACGTTAGGTAGCTGGAGGTCTTAGGCTATTAGTAAGTGTAGTTAGAGATTGGCCTACACCCAGAAGCATGAGGCTTTTCCTCTCTTCCAAAGTTTTTTTTAGCATTAGCTATAATAGCTCTGGATAATCGTGTTACTTGTTTTAAGTTTCCAATTCTTCTCTGAATCTGGCTAAATTCTTGGCCCCAGCAACACCCTGGTACAATGAGCTCCTCATAGGCTTAATCAAGGTCACCCCAGGATGGCGGTAGGGCTACAAGTGAGGTGGTCACTGAGGTGTTCAAATGTGGAGTGAGCAGCACGAGGCTTCATTGCATTTAGATGGATGGTTTGCTGAGCTAAAGTGAAGCATGAACTGTGTCTTGCTGAGTGAAAGCTGTACCCAGATCTCCTAACTCCATGGTGAATTGGCTATTATAGACACCATCTGCTGAATACTCCTGAGGCAGGATAAGGCCCTCAGCCTTGCCTTGCTCCACCTTTCTGGAGGACTGTTGCCATGTCCTGAACTACGTGTCTGTACTGGTTTGGCTTCTTGGGCATCTGAAGGCACCGGGGCAGGGAGGTGTGGATGTCCTGCGCATTTGTGGTTCTGCTGCAGGAATAATAAGCACTGCCGTGTGGGAAGGCAGTTAATTTTGGCTGGTCATGTCTTCAGTGAACACGGCAAGACTTGTTTGATGATGCCAGCTGATCCCTTTGGGCCCACAACCAGGTTACTCTGTCTCAAAGATTTGCTGCAGGCAGAGTTGTCCCGGGGAGCACACTTAGCCTGGAGCTGATGCGATGCAATCTGTCCTAGGTGAGACAACAGTTAAGGGCAGTTAATATAAACCATATTAGCTTGCATTTGCCACCCACAGGTAGGTAGTTAGCAAGTCTCAGCTGACACAGAGTAACTTGTTAAGCTGGGAGAACCAGATGGTGTCTCTGAACCCTTATTCAGCTGCTTCAGGTCCTTTGACAATATTCAGGCAATAAGAACATGTAAACATGCTGCCAGTTTAGTTGATACTTCAGCGTTTATATTTTGTCTATGTTTTCTCTGGAAAAAACATTCATTTTAAACTTTATTAAATAAATGTAAATAATAATTAAAATCCCACATGACATTATGTATACCTATGCTGTTTCATTTTTTAATTCCCTGCCTATCCACTATGCTATTTGCCATGACAGTGTCATCTGATGCTCTGCTATCTCTAATACCTATACTAACATTAATAGAGTATATTAACCATCCATTTTAATTGGCAGGAGTTGATACAAACTCTACACGACTCTGTTGTAAATGATAACATTTAAGAAAGTTCCATCAAATTAAGACATTACAGACTGTGTTGGTCTCAGCATAAAAGTGGAACTCATTTTACAGTGATAATTTTCAGGATTTTCTCACTATTTCTCTGTCATTAGGAGACACTCAGACACTCTGAGAGAAGTGATAAAATTGAAGATGCAATTACATTGATAGGAATCCAGGACAGCATGAGTGCATCCTGGATTTTATCACTCCTTCTCTTTACTTGGCATATACCACAGAAAAGGACGTCAGTCCTGACTGAGCACCATAGTTACAAAAATACCTTTTAAAAAATGACAATGTTGTCTGAGATACTGAAACCATGAGGTAATAGTTTTTGTCCAAGGAAATAAATTGAAATTATTAGAAATGTATGTACTTAAAGGATCACCATCTAATTATCTAGGGGTTTTACACCACAACTATCAGCATTATACCTGGTAGCCTTGAATGTCTAGAAGGGATTGGTCTATGCCATATATCATATGATATATGGACTATATATCATACAATATAAATGACACCATAATGCAGAGAAATGATAAATATACGTGGTGTGTGTATGTGTATGTATATTCATATGATGTGATAGATTAAATTCATGTGATAAAAGATTACATTTTAGAAAACAATAGAAAACATTGACATTCTATACAGATTTTTTGCCAGACTTCCATATCCCAATTAATCCTGAGGTATGGATTAAATACTAAGTTGTTAGCTACACAGAAGACTGTTCATCTTTTATTAATACATTGTATTCCTCTTTTCAGTCATAGCATATTCACTGCCTTCATTACGGGAATAGTCAATCATGGCAAGAATAATCTTTTACAGAGGAATTGATTGTTTTAACAAAATGGTGCACTTCCCCCAATTTTATTTTTAGACTAGAAAGATTTAATTAGTTTGGATTTTCCCTTCTATTCCAACTGTTCTTGTGATTAAGACATTCAGTTAAAAATTAGTGTTGACTCATCAAACATACCCATAGTGGAATGTTTATTGACTTGTCAAACATAGCAAGAACTCTCCTTTGATTAAATGATCTTCTTAACTTATAATTAACTTAGCAGAAAATACACTTTATCAGGAAAGAACCCTCAAGGAATGTCTAAACAAATGTTTATGCAACCAATGGAAGTACCAGTTACCTTTTATGGTCAGATGTCATGTTGTTGTTCTGAAATGACTTATAAATCCTGCACTCAATTATTCTCATTCATTAAAAATTCAGTCTACATCCTGGCTGAAAGCACTCTATCAATAACATAACAATATAGACTTAATGGTCATGCCCAAGTGTGACCTCTTGGGAATTATGCTCCAGCTGTCCTAGAAAACAAGGTCTGGATGGCGGGAATAGTCTATGGCAGTGTCTGTTTTAATCTCAGGAACTACACCTCTCAAAAACAGCTGAAACCTTTCCCTCTAGCACAATTACAGCCCAGTTAAAAAAGTCTTAAACAGGCATGAGTTACTGGTTGAGGGTACAATTTTGCCCCCTAGAGCAACGGATCTGTTTCTAGGGTTAGAAATCCCTCAAGATCAGACCTGAGGGCAAGATAGGATTCAGGGCAGAGAAACAGTGAGAACACCAGGAAAGAGTTTCTAAATTTTAGCATCCATTTAGTGCATGAATCATTGTATTTAAAGAGTGAGACCTTGTGGCTCTCTCACAATTACAACCTCTTAGCCTAATAAAGGGTCCCGGCTTGGCTACTTGTTGCACATTCCAATATACCTTCCACATCCACTAGCCTTGTACCAATGCCTCAGGTTATCTCAGATGGCTTTAGTTACCTGTGTGAGCACAGGCAGTGCTCAGATGCAAACACATTTCTATTCCATCAGACTCAAAAATTAATAATCAGATGTAATTGCCTTCTCAAGGCTGAATTATTTTAATTTTTATTTTCATATAGATCTGCACAGCCTAATAAAATCCAAGTTAAGGTCTACCCTTTTGAGCCTGCAGCGAAATCTTAGATGGGTTGCAGTGCATTTTACACCAAGTGCATTTGAACAGTCACCTGGGAATACACGAACACAATGCAACTTGAAAAGCAATAAGAGGAAGGGCCAGAATGTCTGCCATGGGTAAAATCTAATAACGGGGTCAGTAATACTCTGAGAAAAGTAAAATGGCTTGTCCCTGAGTTTAGATGGCAGTGAAAGTATCATACACTGCAGAATTAATCCAGAATGCGCCAGTTCCAAAAAAACGTTGTCATGTCTCAGATTCAATAAGCAAATTGTAAGAGCACTCACTGAGGTTGTAGACTGAACCATCACACTCATCACAGGGTTGCTGCTATGGAGCTACTGACAAAAGGCTGGACCAAACTGACAGTGCAGCAGTTTTAACCCTCTTCATGTACTGTGAATTACTTGTGTGATGAAGATTGATAGGTTACAGTGCTACAGATAGGTATGTCTAAATTAAGCTAGAAAGTTTCTTATATTCAGTAATCTGTATTATGTCCTCCCAGGAGGGCAGGACCTTAGAGACTAGTCTACCTTGTCCTCCACAGAGAAAATCTTAAGAACAGGGCTGAATCACATCAGCAAAACTTCTGTCTGATTCGTGTAGATTTAAGTCTGATTCTTGGAGACTGTCAGTCTTTAATGGTGCTCATCAAGCAGCACTGACTCGATGTGCAGGAACTTTTATAAGAATAGATCCTTAGTTAATATGCATTGGCTTAAATAATTTTCATTGAGGACTGGGTTCCCAAACTGCAAATTTAAACCACGAAACAGAACAGCAAAAGATACTCCCTTTACATGATAAAAGTACATCAAGAGTATAGTTTGTAAGTTATATTTGCTATAATTTAAAGTATTACAGAATCACTGAGGTGGGAAGGTGCTTCTGGAGATCATCAAGACCAACCCCCCTGCTCAAAGCAGAGTCAACGAGAGCACGTTGCTCGTGGCCATGTACAGTTGGGTTTTGAATATCTTCAGGGATGGAGACTTCACAATATCTCTGGGCAACTTGCTCCAGTGTTTGACCACACACAGAGTAAAAAGCTTTTTTCTTATGTTTAAATAAAATTTCTATCTTTGTCTGTACTCTTTACTCACCCCATGCACATTGATAAGATCCCCATGAGGCTTCTCTTCTCCAGGCTGAAACTGTCCCAGCTCTCATGGCCTCTCCTTGATGCCCCAAGCCCTTAGTCATCTTTGTGGTCCTTTGCTGGACTCAGGCCTCCTTGTCTCTCACATTGGGAAGCCTGGCATTGGAGACAGCACTCCAGCTGTATCTCACCAGTGCTAATTAGAGGTGAAAGATCACCTCCCTCAACCTGCTGATGACGCTCTGCCTAATGTAGCCCAGGAGAATGTTGGCCTTCTTTGCTGCAAGGCTCAGGTTCAACTTGTTGTCCACCAGGACCCCCAGTTCCTTCTCTGCAAAGCTCTTTCCACCTGGTTTGCCTCCCAGCGTGCACTGATGCTTGGGGTTATTCCTCTCCTGCTACAGGATTTGGCATTTCCCCTTATTGAATGTCATGAGATTCATCTCTGCCCAATTCCCCAGCCTGTTGAAGTCCCTCTAAATGGCAGAACACCCCTCTGGTGTGTCAGTCACCTCATATCAACTGCAAACTTGCTGAGGGTGCAACCTGTCCCCTCATCTAGGTCATTAATGAAGATGTTGAACAGAACTGGCCCCAGTATTGATCCCTGGGGTACACCTCTGGTCACTGGCCTCCAGCTAGGCTTTGTGCAGCTGATCCCAAACCTTTGAGCCTGGTAGTTCTCAGGAAACTCTCCTGCTCACCATGACCTTTCAAAGATAACCAAGAGTGGTCTCACAATGACATCATACAGGTCCTTTGGCACTCGTGGTGGCATCCCTGCACACTTGGACAGTAAGTCTATATTCCTCCCTGGCCACCTGTCCCTGCTTCCACCACTTGTACATTTCTTCTTCGCATTTGAGTTTAGTCAGGAGCTCCTTGTTCATCCATGCAGGCCTCCTGCTGCCTTTGCTTGATTTCCTGCACATGGTGATGGATCGCTTTTGAACTTTGAGGAGGCAATTCTTGAAAATCAATCAGCTCTCCTTGACCCTTCTTCTGTCCAGGGCCTTCCAGAGGATTCTTCCAATTAGATGCCTGAGCAGGTTAAAGTCTGCTCTCCTGAAGTCAAGGCTTGACACATTGCTTTTTGCTTTTTTCCCTCTTCTCAGGATCCTGAACTCCACCCTTTCATGGTCTCTGCAGCCAAAGCTGCCCCCAGTTTTCACATCCCCATACAGCTCCTCCTGGTTTGTAACTATAAGGTCCAGCAAGGCATCTTCCCTCATCAGCTCCTCGATCACCTGTGTCAGGAAGTTACCATCTATGCACTCCAGAAACCTCTAGAGTTGCTTGCGCCCTGCTGTGCTGCCCTGGAAGCAGATATTGGGGTAACTAAAGTCCCCATGGGGACCAGAGCCTGCGAGCCTGAGGCTTCTTCCAGGTTTCTGAGGAAGGCTATAATATGTAAGAATATTTCTAATACAAAGGAAAAAAGACATTCATGAATAGATTCAGTTTAAGGAGCAGGTCCATCTAAGTTATTTAGGTCATTACAGATTAGGAGCTTTACAGTAGTTGCCCATTATATGAGAAATCAAGCAATTTATTCATACAGCACTGTCAGCTGCCATCCTCTTTGTCTCATTTGTCTCCTGCTGCAGCTGTCTCAGAATGGATGGTGTACACAGCAAAGCTCCCAAGAGCTTTACTGTACTAGAATAGACTATATGATAATGTTTGGCATGAAATAATGAATACCCAGCGGGCCTGATCCTATGTGGTCCTGACTATTTCATGGAGAACATCAAGTATCCACAGGCCCTTGCCAAGTCAGAGGAATTTAAGATCTCTGGGTATCTCAGAAGAAAAGCTGAGACTTCTAATAGCTGACCTATATGCTGAATTAATCAGATTATTGGTGCACTAGGTTTATAGATCAGTTCATATTGCAGTCAAGACATATTCATACTCCGTTTTCAGTACATTTTGCGTCTGAAGATGCTGAAAGCAGTCATACACAAGGAGATGTTTAATTATGAGATTCCTGTTCATGGGCATGAGGGTGAGCTGTGCAATAGTGTGGGGGCTCTAGACCCCTACGGTATGCTGGGCAGTTTATCTGTGCAAAATATCATTATCAGTAAATGACACATGCAGAGATGGTAAGGAATCACCTGCTGTTGTGTCTGCAACAGTCCCTTCTCTGCTATTTCTGACCTGTTTCTCTTTCTAGTGTCTCTGTATTGCAGGCTACAAACAGGATTGCTAAACCCTTCAACAGCCAACAGATCACATCCTGAAACATGTATCAAGGCTTTTGTTCAGTCCAAGTGAGTTTGTCTTTCCAGAGAAAATTAAACACCCACTTGGGACTCAGGCTATGAGGAGAAGTGTGGTGGTTGACCCTGGCTGGATGCCAGATGCCCACCAAGCTGCTCCATCACTCCCCTCCTCAGCAGGACAGGGTGGGGAGAAAATAAAATGAAAAAAAACCCTCATGGGTCAAGACAATGGCAGCTGAATAAAGCAAAAGCAAAGGCCATGTGTGGAAGCAAAGGAAAGCAAAACCAATTTATTCTGTACTTCCCATCAGCAGGCGATATCCAGCCACTTCCTGGGAAGTAGGGCTTCAGTACACATAGCAGTTGCTCCGGAAGACAAATGTCATAACAACGAATGTCATCCCTTCTCCTCCTTTCTCTTAGCTTTTGTTGCTGAGCAGACACCATATAGTGTGGAATATCCCTTTGGTGGGTTTGGGTCAGCTGTCCTGCCTATGTCTGCTCCCAAGACCTTGCCCACGCCCAGCCTACTGGTGAGGGGGGAATGTTGGAGACACAGCCTTGATGCTCTGAGCACTGCTCAGCAGTAGCCAAAACACTGAGGTGTTATCAGCACCTTTCTAGCTCCCAGTACAAAGCACAGCACTATGAGGGCTGCTACGG
This sequence comes from Elanus axillaris, assembly GCA_026212715.1. Taxonomy (NCBI): domain Eukaryota; kingdom Metazoa; phylum Chordata; class Aves; order Accipitriformes; family Accipitridae; genus Elanus; species Elanus axillaris. The sequence continues at coordinate 17,919,155 of JANZLQ010000027.1, read as the reverse complement.
GGAAAATTAACTCCATCTCAGCCAGACCCAATACAAGAAAGGAAAACTGATATCCTTGGGTCTCATCTCAGCCACAGATGCTGCTACATCCAGCAAAGCTGGGCTGTGGAAAAGTCAGCAGTGACTCCAGCTAGCTTGATAAAACTCTACAACATCCAGCACTGGATGCATTACATAGAAACTAGTGGCTAAAATGCCATCCAAGTTGCATCACTGCTGATAGGAATAATGTCCCCTTGACTACCAGAACAACTTTGGAAGCACAGATGTGCTGGTGGGAAGGTGTGGAGAGTTTTACAAATCCCAAAATGATCCATTTGGGGAGGGGTAGCCTTTCTGGTCACTTCCGTGGTGTCTTGAGCATGCCTGGCCACCACCAATAGTCTGGGATGACCAGTGCCATTAGCTTCCTCTTCCTGAGGCCCTACTGACAGTTTTTATAAAGAAAGTATTGATCTAAACCAAACCCTACTCAGAAGCAGAAAAAAAGGCTGACAGACTTATGAAAATTATTATAACCAACAACAAGAGGCTCTTAAAATAAAAACCCAACAAAACCCCTTAATCTTAGAGAACAGCTGCAAAAGGCATAGAAAAATTTGGGCAAAACACCCAGTGCTGGGATGCTTAGTAAGTCTGCTGGCTGTGGGTATCTATCTACTAAAAAGGGAGGGCAGATCTTACACTTTTACTCATAGAGACTGATGCTTGTCGCCTGAACAGTTGCACTGAAATCAGCGGCATTGCACAGGGAGACAGGATTTGCTCACTGTAAGTAACATTTATCTGTCCAAGAATAAAGTGCTTGAAAATTATAGGTGATTTCCTCAACTTCCACCTTGTTTTGTCTCTTCCAGTGACAATTTAATATTTGCAGAAATTCACTCTAGCTTATTGAAGAGTTTTTCACAGTTATTCATGATTCAGAATCACAGATGGACACAGTAGTACCCAGTCATTACCAATGCCTACTGTGTCTTATCACAGCCCAACCCTCAGTATTTAGATGTAAGAGCGTAACATGCAAGTGAAATGCAACATGAGTAATGACCCAATTTAGAGAATTTCTAAATAAGCAGTAACCTCTCTCCTGTTACTGATTGCAGAGAGGCAGAGACATATTGAACTGCATACCTATTACCTTTTGGGGACACATCACACTGCTATTCACAGGAGCAACTGAAACATTATTGTTGCTCCCTTCAAGAGAAAGGTCAAAAAAGAAAGGAATTGCTTTATACCTGCAGAGATGAGGGTTGGTGTTTTTTTTTTTAGAAAAAAAGGGGGTTTTGTTCCACTTCATCTTCCTAAGAAAGTATAATGATTCTGGACATTTTTACACTAAAATATATTAGTGCCTATTGTTAATAATAAATCATTATTTGAGGCACATTATAAATGTATTGCCACAGCATTTCACTTGCATGAGGAGCTAGGCCCGAGATCTGACTATATGTCCATAGTGTCCCCCATTACAGCAGCTTTTATTAATAACAGCAAAGCCCAGAACTCTCATTTGTACTCATTCTCAGCCAGAACCAGGATCTAATTTTTGGTTAATACAATCAAAAACCATAGTGTTTCCCCAGATCCAACATCTCCTTGCCCCACACAGACAAGGGAACAATCTGGTCTTACTGAAGACTTTTGCTGACTTCATGTGCCAATGAAGCTGCTGTGATGGCCAAATACTGCCCTTGTGCAACCCACACAAACCAACTGCAAAACATTGTCACAAATGTCAAATATCAAGAAAAGCCATATCCTGCTTAGAGCAAGCATTTCTTATAAAAGCGGTGGACATTTTTGCCTGGTGACAGGTTTAACAGAGCAGTGTCTCGAGCCAGCTCCTCACTTGGTTTATTCCAGCCAGGCTACATCAGAGTTTCTGCCCCAAAAAACTTTCTTTGCTTTCAGACATGCAATGGCTCAGCGGAGCATGTAGGTCTGCATGTTCCTCCAAGAGCAGGCCCAGGCACTGAGCTGATCATTACATGGCACAGGACTCCTGCATTGGCCACATCAGTCAATGTGACTGCTCCTTTTCTCAGCCCACCAAAAGAAACTGGGATGTTAAAGGTAGGGTTTAGTACAACAGGATTTAGAGCAAAGCTATGGTTTGGGGAATTCAGAGAGATGAAAATATGCCCACTCTCTCCTTGCAGCACAGGTTCACATCCCTTTAATCTTGCTCAAAGCAATTTTTCAAGTTTTCCCCATTCTTAGCAACCTCCGAGTAGACTCCTTGGGACACCAAGGGAAGACCTTTTCTTGCCATCCTGTCTGAGGCCTGGCTGTACTGGCTGTCTTTTGCCCTTTTGATTAGTCTCCCCTCATTCTCCAGGCTCTCCCTTTGCTGCTTCTCCTTCCAGAGGTCTCCCCTTGCCCACCACCCTCACTCATGCTCCAGGGAAAGAGCAACTCAAGTGCCCTTCCAGAAGGAACCATTTCACCCCAAAACAGCATCCAGGAGGCCACTTTTCTTCCTGTTGCTCAGAGACAAGACTTCAAAAACAGAATAAGATACAATAAAAGTGTTTATAAAGACAGTGCTGGGTGTGAGCTCCTTCCACCCTTTATTGCTCATTATTTAGCCTGCTCTCAGCATAGCGCTTCAAGGCTCAACAAGAAAGGCTCCTGTGTGCTGAACACTGCTCACACGCTGGACGGTGGCCAGGCCTGGTCCTGGAAGCCTTATGTCAACAGGCAAGACCAGAGAAGGTTAGAGATAAAGGTAAGGAACACTGTGTGGACTTCAATCCATCTTGTGCACGGTTTCCAGATAGGGATATTCGGCCACATTCTGAACTGTAAAAAAAGAGAGAAAAAAGTCCTTTCTGTTTGTATATATGTATTTATTTATTTTTATATATATCTATAAAAGGAATGCCAGGAGATGTTGCTGAGCAGCTGAAACTTTTATCTTTTTCTCAAATCTTCCCTTTTTGTAGCTTTTTATGAACACATTACAAAATAAGAAAAAAATTACTAAGTAATTCAGAAATAACAGAATGGGTTAGCTTTTTATGTTTTTTGACCACTTTTATCCTGGTTTTAGCACTCTTTTCAAACAACATAAAAAAACCCCTACCCATTCTGGAAGTCATTTTAGCAATCAGACAGCTGCCCTTTCCACTGGGAACCAGGCTCCCAGCTATGAATTTTTACTTAATCTATAACACATGTAAGAAGGCCATCACCTGTCATGGCACAGCCAATGTCTCTTTTCTTTGTGGAAGTGGAATTACAGGAAGAGTGTAAACGAATTAGAAGGTAAACATACACTTTGCCATACATGATTGTTCATGGGTTCAAAACACCACAGAAATTAATACTGAGGAAGAGCACTGTACTTCGAGACATGTAGCTGAACTCTTAAGCCAGAGATTTTGTGGTAATTAACATTGCTTACCTGTAGCAGCAGCATAGCAAAACTCAATACAAGACCTATAGGAGGGAAAAGTGATTTTATTTTAAAACATACAGCAACACTCTCACACCCACCTTCTTACAAGTGCCATGCTACATGTTCAAATAGCCAGTATACTTATACTCATGTATATCCCAGTGCTTTGGCCAGGTTTCCTTGCAGAAACAGGAAGAAAAAGGGATGCCAGCTACCCAGCCTTCATCATCTCATCCTTAGGTTAGCCTTCAAGTGCTGGTTTTGGATGAGTCTTTCTTGTACTGTTTTGGATCTGAAAATGGTTGTGATCTTTTGCCTCTCTATTCTGTTCCACTCCTGTGAAGCATTAGGATTTTCTTAGTAAAGTATCTAATCTTTTTACCTGGAAGCTGCTGAAAAGGATTTGTCCTTTTCTTCTCCCCATCGTCTCTTACTGGCATAGGTAGGTGATCTGTTTTTTACTTTTTTTCTTTTTTCTTTAGACTGCCCCTTCTTTTAGGATGTCCCTTGCTTTAGGTTACCCTTTATTACCTGTTCTTGGTGTCCTGATGGACTTCATTAAGGTGTGCTGGGAACTTAATATGCTGTCAACCCAGGTGCCATCAGCACCTGCCTTTCCTACAGCCCATCTCCTGCCATCCCTCCTGGTTCTTCCACACCCAGACAGTCCCATTCATTTTACATTTGGAGCAGTTTTAACGATGCTATTACAAATCTCTACAATCCTAATGGATACGATAGAGCTAATATCAAGTTCTATTTTGTCAGCCTCTTTAATTAAAAAAGAAAAAAAATCACCCTCACAATGTTACAAGTGAAAGATCAGCCCCCAGCAATCAGGAAGATGCAATCACCCTATTTCTACTTTCCTCAAGGCAGCACACACACAAAACAAATACGTTCTGTGAAAAGAAGCATTGTATTGCTTATATTTTATCATCCCACTGCTGAGTTTTATGTATTTGATTTGGCCTTTTAATCAATTTCTTGTAATTGATTTCTTTTCCCCCCACACAACTGGATGCAGTTTCCTGCAGTTATTATCCTGCTGAAATTTAAACCTGTGCATATAATCCCAGGTTAATAGAGGGCTTCAGGAAAGGAGAGAGAAATGGAAGTGAGTGACAAAATTCACAGTCTCAGCAGCCTTATTAATATATGAGATTTAGAAGGAAATCTGTGCAAAGCGACAGTACAGTACAGACTGCAGACTTAGTCACCCAATCTGCAAATGTTGAGCTTTTGGAGTATTCCTACTTATGCCTAAACACTTAAAGGGTGAGGTGAAAGGGTCCGAAAATAGGATCAGAATTTTAAATGGGCTCAAGGGATTTACCAGAACCTTGATGCAGAACTGGGGCTCACAAAGGGGCTAGGACCATGAAGTGGCACAGCAGGACAAAGAGCAGAGTAGTGAGCTAAAAGTCAAGAGACTGTTGCTTTGGGTATCCCGGTTTCCAAGTAAAGTAACAGCCTCCCAGAAGTCACGGCATGTCTGTTTTCAGGAAGATTTATCTTCTGAGATATTCTAGTTTCCTTCAGTCATCAATGCCAATGACAGAAAAAGTCTTAGGGAATCCCATGTACAGTCCAGACCAAAAACCCTATTTATTCTGGCTAAATGCTTAAACAGAATGATAGAAGAGGCCATCATTGTATATTATATTACTGTCACAAGTGTTGAATAAGTAAAGAGAGTAATAGAAAAGAAAATTAAATGAGGTTTTAAAAAATCCACATACTGTATATATTTCCTTCGTTAAATATAATCATAAGGATTCTGTACAGTTAGTTAAAATTTTTTGAATATTTTCCCATCTTACATACAGAGAATCGGGGTTGGAATTCCTGGACATTTAAGAATGCACAGTGTTTTCCAAACTTCTGAAATCCTCCTAGGGCGAAGTCATCACTTTTAATATCTTTGGTGTTTATGACCATTCTTAAAATTTATCACCTGTCACATTCCTAAAGTGATATCAGCCCTTCTACACACCTCTTAAAAATATTCTCTATTTAATGAGGTAATTTGAGGTCCCAGAGATCACTTCAAGTATAAACATGCATATATATCTAAAGTGCAAATAGCAAAATGTGCATGTGCTTGGAGAAGAGCGAGCTAAATTACCAGCCTAGTGAGATGTTACCATGAGAGAGAGAGATATTAATTTAGCTTGTGGACCTCATGCTAAATAGCATCTGCTGGATCAAGTCAGCTGATCCAAATGAAGCAATTAGGGATAATTGGCAGAAATACATGTTAGTGTCTTTCTCTTACAGATACAGAAAAATTCTTCATATGCACATGCCTGTTTCTCTATAGTTGTACAGAAAGGCTTCAGCTTCTCCTCCTGCCCCACCTGTCATTCAGAGGGAACTGATAAAAACTGATGCTCTGTTAATAAACTGCACCTGACCACCTCCTACAGTTGTGGGTCATTATTAACTTCCCAGTTGCCATTAAATGCTTCTTTTTTTTTTTTTTAACTTAAATATACACACACACGTACATGCTCACACATTGCTTCAGCCTACAGCATGTCGAGGATCCATAGCAACCAGCAGAGAAACCTCAGCTTGCTTGAGCTGCATTCCCTGACACCTTCTTCTCATCACACAAGATACCCTGGCTCTCAGTCAAAGAGGGTGCAAGCCTTTTCACTTAAAACTCACTGTTCAGAAGGGGTAGCCATGTATGTTTTATTAATTTATACTGTAGTCAAAACTTCCACCTTTTCTTTGGTTATCACATGCTGCCCATACTGTTCAGGATATGGAAAGGAGCTGTTTTGGTTTTTTTTTAATTACACTTGGACTCTCCCTCAAAGTTTCAAATTCAAGGTTCAAATTGAGATTGACTTTTTTTAAACATAGCTAGATATGTCTACATCTATAATGCACTGCAGTGGGGGAAATCAGACTTAGCCATGAATCAGCCTGGGTACGAGTGTTGGCACCCACAGGCTTTCTGACCTAGCTAATACACTTTATTTTACAATTCAAGTGCTATTTTGCTCTCAGCCAAAGTGGAGCAAATGAGGGCACTAGTAAGGCTGTGCTGTGAGACACACAGCAGGGACAGACACCTCTGCACAGTGGTTTAGGCCACTTGCACCGTGAAGCCCCCACAGCTGTCCCTGCCCTACTCCTGCAGCTCCCTGGAGCTCCCACAAAGTCACTGACAGACCTGAATGCAGACACCCTCCCCAAACCGCTCTCCTCACCAGCTGCTGCACCACATCCCCAAGAGGCTCCAGGCGTTACGCCATGCTCTTCAGCACATTGTGGAGCCCACGCCATTTCCTATATTATTTCAACCCAAAGTGAGACAGTCCCAGCAGCATCAGGCGGCTCTATCCCTGCTGATTGTCAAAAGCAGAGTTAAGTAAGTCACATCCATTGAGGTGAAAGTTAAATCAGTGATAGCTTTGATGTTTTAAAGGGAATTTTAACACATACTAGAAATGCCTTTTCTGAAGAAATGAATGATATGGTAGGGAAAAAGAAAAACTCCTATGGTGTTTGGGAGGCGAATGGCAGAATGAGAAAGTAAAAACTGAAAATCTTGATAAAGGATCAGACAATCATAGAATGGTTTGGGTTGGAAGGGACCTTAAGTGTCATATAGTTTCAACACCCCTGCCATGGGCAGGGATACCTTCCACTACCATCCAGCCTGGCCTTGAACTCTTCCAGGGATGGGGCAGCCACAACCTCTCTGGGCAACCTGTGCCAGTGCCTCACCACCCTCATAGTCAAGAACTTTTTCACATCTAATCTAAATCTACCCTCTTTCAGTTTAAAGCCATTACCCCTCATCCTGTGACTACATGCCCTTGTAAAAAGTCCCTCTCTGCCTTTCTTGTAGACCCCCTTTAGGCACTGGCAGGCTGCTATAAGGTCTCCCTGGAGCCTTTTCTTCTCCAGGCTCAACAACCCCAACTCTCTCAGCCTGTCCTCATAGGAGAGGTGCTCCAGCCCTCTGATCATCTTCATGACCCTCCTCTGGACTTGCTCCAACAGGTCCATGTCCTTCTTAATTTGGGGGCCCCAGAGCTGAAGGCAGTACTCGAGGTGGGGTCTCACAAGAGTAGAGTAAAGGGGGAGAATCACTTCCCTTGACCTGCTGGCCAAATTTCTTTTGATGCAGACCAGGATGCGGTTGACTTTCTGGGCTGCAAGTGCACATTGCCAGGTCATGTTGAGCTTCTCATCAACTAACACCCTCAAGTCCTTCTCCTCAGGGCTGCTCTCAATCTACTCATCACCCAGCCTTTGTGCTTACGATTGCCCCTACCCATGTGCAGGACCTTGCACTTGGCCTTGTTGAACTTCATGAGGTTCACACAGGCCCACCTCTCAAGCCTGTCCAGGACCCTGTGGATGGTATCCCTTCCCTCCAGCATGTCAACTGCACCATCAGCTTGGTGTCATCAGCAAACTTGCTAAGGGTGCACTCAATCCCACTGTCCATGTCACTGACAAAGGTGTTGAACAGCACTAGTCCCAGTACTGACCCCTGAGGAATGCCACTCATCACTGGTCACCTGGACATCAAGCTGTTGACTGCAACTCTCTGAGTGCAATCATTCTTATCCACTGAGCAGTTCATCCATCAAAACCATGTCTCTACAATTTAGAGACAAAGATGTTATGTGAGAGTGTCAAACACTTTGCACAAGTCTAGGTAGATGACATCTGTTGCTCTTCCCTTATCCACCAATGCTGTAACCCCATTGTAGGCAGCCACCAAATTTGTCAGGCACGATTTTCCCTTAGTGAATCCATGTTGGCTGTCACCAATCACTTCCTTATTTATCATGCACCTGAGTGTAGTTTCCAGGAGGATCTGCATTATGATCCTGCTGGGCACAGAGGTGAGACTAACTGGCCTGTAGTTCCCTGGGGTCTTCCTTTTTTCCCTTTTTAAAAATGGGGGTTATGTTTCCCCTTTTCCAGTGGGAACTTCCCCAAACTGCCACAACTCAAATTTGATGGATAGTGGCATGGTCACTTCATCTGCCAGTTCCCTCAGGACCCGCAGATTCATTTCATCAGGTCCCATGCACTTGTGCACTTTCACATTCCTCAGATGGTCTTGAACCTGATCTTCTCCTACGGTGGAAAGCTCTTCATTCTCCCAGTCCCTGCCTTTCCCTTCTGTGGCTTGGGCAGTGTGGCTGGAGCACTTGCCGGTGAAGTCTGAGGCAAAAAAAATGTTAAGTACCTCAGACTTCTCCATGTCCCAGGTAACCAGGTCTCCCGTTTCCTTCCAGAGGGGGCCCACATTTTCCCTAGTCTTCCTTTTATTACTGACATACCTATAGAAGCTTTTCTTGTTGCCCTTGACATCCCTGGCCAGAGTTAAATCTGTCAGGGCTTTAGCTTTCCTAACCTGATCCCTGGCTGCTTGGACAATTTCTCTGTATTTCTGCCAGGCTACCTGTCCTTGCTTCCACCCTCTGGAGGCTTCCTTTTTGTGTTTGAGTTTGTCCAGGAGCTATTTGTTCATCCACACGGGCCTCCTGGTGGTTTTGCCTGACTTGCTCTTTGCTGGGATCCATTGCTCCTGAGCTTGGAGGAGGTGATCCCTGAATATTCACCAGCTTTCTTCAGCCCCTCCACAGCTCCGTCTGGGTGGAGGCATTGCCCACCACTGGGGAAGGTGGCGCAGAACCCCCAGGCAGAGCTGCAGCCTCTGCTCTCAGGCGAGCGCCTGCCGTTCTGCCTCCAGGCTCAGGTAGGATGAGTGCCCTGGGCCTGCACAGCTGGTCACACAATGGTGCCCGGCTGCGGGGTTGTGCGGACTTCAACCCTCTCCGCTCAGCAGTGGAACGTCCGTCCTTCCAAGAGGCACCCTCCCGCACCAACCGCCGCACCAGGCCCTGTTTGCCGTGCCAGGCCCTGTTTGCCCGCTCTGGCCTAGCGCTCCAGTGGGCTGCCCTTGGTGGGAGCAGGGGCGGCCACCGTTACTCCTGGCCCTGCCCACGCCGCATCAGCCGCTCTCCCTCCGGAGAGCTGCCGGCTCCTGGTGGGTCTCCACTCTCCCCTGGCGTCTCCCCAGCTCAGGAAACCCCCCTGTATGCCACGATCTCCCACTCCAATACAAAGCAGCATCGGAGATGATTGCCTCAGCAAGTGATGCTGCTTTGTAGACTGAAACCACTGAAAAAATGCTTCCTTAGTCCATCTTCTTTTTTTTTCATACAAATAATAATAATAAAAACCCCTAGCATTTGTCCCTTTTTCAGTACAAAAAAATCGAGAAAATATGCTTTTCAAAATTCTCCATTTGACATCCTTGCAAGTGTTGCATTAACAATACCTACAACCTCGTTTTAATCACACATTGAAAGCCAAGTAGTTGAGAAATGTAGCTTAATAATTTTGGAGGTCGTAGGAAGTCTAATGTTAGCAGGAGAACTTTTTAAAGCAGCCAAGTGGTCTTTACTTTACAAACTAGTTCTAAGCCTTCAGCAATGCAGAGGAAAGCAATGCATTAAGCGTAAGTCATTTAAAAAAAAAAAAAGTAGTTATCAAAGTATAATATTCTCCCAGGCTTGCTATTTTAATAAGCTCCATTGGTGCATGTTGTAGTTTTCCCCATCTTCCCAAGACCCTTGGACCAATAGAACTCTAAAATTACTCAGTCCCAATTTCAGTAGTTTGAACAAATCCAGGAAAAAGTCTCTGCTGTCACTTTATATGCAGTTTATGGTCCAAAGTTAGACTGACAACTTTGGAAGTTAAAAGTCACCTTGTGTTTCAAGTTCTCAGATAACAGAGCAAGAAATCATGGTGATCTGGCCACGTCTTCTTCAGAAACCAATTGCAGGATTCTTGTGCCAGTGGACAGGCACAAACTAGGAAAATCACCCAACTCCAGTGATAGACTCCACCACAGCCCTTGATAGATTTTAAGGATTTGTTACACTCGCTGTTAAACAGCTATAGCTTATTTATCTTCTCTATGTATTAATTTTCAAAACAGGAAACTTCTAATATCCGTTTTCTGGGCTGATGTTCAGCTCTGTTACCCCTGTGAGTATTTATCAGCCATGACATTATTAACCCTCCTTGGTAAGTTAAATAGATTGGGCCCCTGCTTGTTCACCGTGAGGCATATTTGCCAAACCTGCAATTATTCCTCCGAGTTTGCCATTTTAAGCTACTCCAGATAACACATCATGTATAGGTAGAAGCCATATAAACAAACTATAGCCTCTTAAAAAAGGTGAAGTTGCAGAGACCTACATCTCTCCATCTCGTCTATTTTGTGGGCATTAGTTTATTTCCAGTCTTCTGTACTCTTTACATCCAAGCTTAGTCCTGCTCCTCAAGTTCTGAGTAGCTAGAAAGATACCAGCAGGTGACGCTGAGTCACAGCCTGTACCATCACAAAGTGCAGCAGTATCTCCTCACTTCTAAGGTTTACCAACTCTTGCAGTTGTACCTCTTTTGGCCTGCGGGAAGGAAATGCTCTGGTTTGTCTTCAGCCTGTGGCTCTGGAATGGACTTTCTGTACTTGGCCCACAATCCCAAATAAAAGTTGAGAATCCAAGTGTCATGTTGGCCACATAGAAGCTCCATCAGGCTGACTGACATTTCCCTGTGCAACTCTGAAATACAGAAAACAGGGACACTCACATACTGCAGTCAGCCAGAGGCAAACAAGTACATCTAATGAGTCGCTGGGGGCAGTGATGGTGACAGACCACTCGGAGAACTCTCCCATCCTCACGTTAGCACCTGTGCAGCTGCCACACAGCAGTGACAGCCAGACAGACTGAGGAATTTCTAAGAAAATAACACACAATCTTATTCAAACTGCACGTAGCTAATGTGATATGAGGCATGATGAACAGCAAGTATTTTTATATTCATAGCACCATGTCAGCAGCAATCTGATGACAATGAGTCAATTTCCTAATGGCTGAAGGACAGTAAAAATAGTAAGAAATACCTAGCTTCTATATGCATATTCTCAAGCTAATTTCAAGTGATACAGATGTTAAAAGAAATCCAAAAACATGGCACACCTATACAAAGCCCTAATTTCAGGAAAATACCTATTTATTAATAACTGACACTTCCAAATGCATGGAATATTCAAAATTAATTGTATCTGTGTCATGAAACCACAGGCACTCACAGGTGGCAAGACAAACCTGCAGATCGCCTAAGCAGAGACCATCTTCTGCATCTCATGAGAGTTAATACTGGTGTCAACATGGCTACTTATGTACAGAGAAGCTGTAATTAAGTTAGGTCAAGCAGCGTAGCTGTAATATCAGCATAGCAGGAAGCTTGCTGCTGGCATTGCACTGCAGCCAACATAGTACTGCCTTCCAAAACTGAAAGCATAGGTGACAATTTCTTCTATCCTTTATTGTTTCAAGCAATTTTCAGCTTTAGCTTTATTACTATAATTCAAATTGATGCCTGGAAGAAGGGTAGTGGGTGACCTACTGAGAGTAGGTCATCAGCACATGAACTATCACACCATTATTATGCCCAGTAACACAGCAGATACAAATCACACACTGTCAGGGAAAAGTAGTATTGTCTCTCCCACCCCAATAACATTTTCCCCAGGGAAAACACTGTTATGAGAGAAGAAAGGGGAAGAGAGGGAGAAGTGCAAGAGAACAGTGTGTGCTTGGTTGTGTATTTTAGGCAAGTGTCCATGACATACTGCAGCTGCAACCAAGGGGTTAAGTACTCGGGGAACTCTCAGTTTTGCAGTAACACCAAATAATCCAAAACCAAAGGAGCAAGTACCCTTGCTCTCCCTCACCCCCGCCTCCACAATACCCCCAGCTAAAACAATCCAATGCACAATATAAGCTATTTCAGAGGTTCTTGTTCAAATTCTGGCAAAACACAAGTCCTAAATTTCCAAACATGCCTTGATATTTTTGGCAGGGAGGGCTCAAAATAAAAAGCAAGCCAAAACCACGGAGCTATCCTTCCCCTGCCCCTCAACTTGAACAAGTAGTCAAATAGTTCTTGTGAAATTCTGCTACTGAAGTGAAAGGGAGCTTTCTCTTCTAAGTTAAATGGGATATTTTCATTACAGATAACCATTCCATTTTTCTATATAAACTTTCCTATACCCCAAAAAAAACCAAACCAAAAAAAACCCCCAGAAGATTGTATTTTGTATATAAAAATACTAACTACTTTGGTCACATAGTATTTTAACAGCTGATTACCAAAGAAGTTATCCTTTGCCCTTCAAACTGGGACTCACCTCTAAGCCACTCCTACTTACTTGTGCGAAGAACAGTAAAGACAAGTGCTGCATTAACCAAGTACTGTGTTGCAGGTGAGTTCCATCTAGAAAGAAATGGTTAATTCCAAGTGTTGCAATCCCCCCGCCCCAACTCTACTTTTCTACCTTGTATATTTGAAAGAAACAAGGCAACAGATTAACAGGGAGGACTTAAGCAGGATTACTGGGGAATTAGCCAATTTACTCAATGAGTTGTCCCATATCCACAGCAAGGACTACTAGACTCCCGGACAACCTTGGTCAATGCTGCTGTGAGAATCATGGCCTCAAGCAGGATGATTCCTAGTTCCTCTCCCCTCTTATGCTCCTTCCACACCAGTTCAGATCCTGCTAAAGTAAAAAGTTCTTGAGAGAAAGTTCAAAACTTAAGACAGGTCACTGAAATAAAGAACCAACTACTTCCACAAGTACAAACTCTATAGAGTGGGGTTATTTTTATTGAACTCCGAGATGATCAATTGCAAAGTGCAGCAATAAAATCCAGAACTGGAACATCTAGTAACAGCCTGAAATGTAGAATTGATTTTTATTGTGATAAACATTTGACATGGAGTTTTTGCATGACATTTAAAAGCTTTAAAATTCCCTTTTAATCAGCGTAATTGCCCACTCCCTCCCCAATACACACTTATGTTCTAAATTGCAGTAACTTCCTGATTTCTGAGAAGTAAGGCACTACAGTGTCCTTTCAGAGTAGTTAGATTATCATAGCAGATGCTTCCCTCTGAGATCTGAAGTTCAAGACTGTCCATGGAAGAAAATGCAATTGGTGACTGAAGATTTATATCCAGTGATGAATAAATACTATCACCACTGTTACCAAAACAGACCTTGCATTCTAGGTGATATACTGTCAGGCTCGAGAAGCCTTCAGCACACAGAGCAGAGCTAACAGTGTTCATCCTCTTACCTAGGGAAACTGTTTGCTCTATTCTGGAAAATTTCATTAAAGCTCCCCTCTTCAAGCTAGGGGACATATTTTAATTGCAGTCTCTAACAATCAGTATGTTCTTAGGGCTGGGGAAAAGGCACTGCATGAAGACCTCTGCATTTATAATTTTGGAATAGGAGTTGCAGCCACTGCAATGCTTTCAATTGCACATTCATCAGTGCCACGGCGAATTCTGAAGTAACCATCTTCTCCCCACGATGTGCCCCAGCTGTTCTTCACAATCCAGAACTTCTCACCACTCTTTGGGTCTGTACCATAGCCCACCAGCAAGACAGCATGATTGGTCAGTTCAAAAGGATTGAAGTCATCCCGCAGCCCAGTGTGATGGTAGATCCCCTCTTTATAAAGCATGAAATCACTATAAACTTCAAAGGCAACAGCCATTGGCCCATGCAGAACAAGCTCGAGTTTCATCAGGGCTTCATTGCAGCCTCCATAGAAGCCACCAATATAGTGGTACTCAGAAGTGTAGTAGTGGTAACAGCTGCGCTTGAAAGTGCATGGAGAATCTTGAGCTGTGTAAGGGAAGCAGTCCTCTTCCACCACACCAAAGTCTTGGACATACTTTCCAGCAATGAGGTATGGGAAACCACCATTGCAACCTAAACAAAAAAATAATCTGCTTATTCCCTTAGAGAGTTATTTAAGGTGGGAGACTCTCTACTCAAATCTTTTGGAATACTTTTAGATAGAGTATTGAACACAAACTGCAGTGACTCTAGATAATCCTAATCTTTCAGTTAGCTACAAGTTAGCTTTCTGAAACACACAAGACAAAATGCACTTCAGCGGGAGTATACTGGAAACACTAATGCATGGACCACCTTCTCATCCAATTGTCCTGACACTCCCCATCAGGAACAGCAGTTAGTTACAAGCAGTAAAAAAGACCTGTCCTAACATGGGTACTGTCCTTTGGAAAGCTTTAGTCATTGCTTTTGCTCACCTCCTCCTCCCCCTGAATATGCTTTTGTTAGGATATTTAGTTCCACTCTTTCTAGATATGCATTGCAATTTAGCTGTATTTTTAGCCCTACTCCTTAGATATTCCCCATCTCCCAGGTAGATCTACCTAAAATCCAGTAACATCCTGAGCATGAGGCCACCTACTCTGGTTCAATCCCATCCCTACAGTAAGGTGGGCTGGCAACTCTGGAGTATTTTCTGCAATCTTTCAAAAAAAAAAAAAAAAAGTACTATAAAGTATAGTCTACCAGATACTTTATGAAAAAACTAAAATCGTGGGTGATGGTGAAGGCTTGGAAGTTTTTAATATACAGTCTCCTTCTGCAGCATTATCATTAAAGTTATCTTTGTATACACCAGCATACTTACCCTGAGAATACTGGCTGCAAGATACAACCTGCTGGGTACTAAAGACTGGTTTCTGAGTGTTGTTTGTGAGGATACGTATTCTTGCTTCCAGCATGCCCATGGAGGAAAATGCGTAACAGCTGCCACATGAGCCTAAGGGGAGGAGAAAAAGGAAGCACGAAGAGCTGTCAGTAACATAAACAATGCAAGTCACCTGCATTCAGGTACTATTGCTAAAGTTCACTGAAAAGAGTTAAAACCTACCAGGCAGTGATTAGAAGTTGAACACTGATAGAGTAAACTTTAAATACACGTTTAACTTTTAAGTGTGCGATTCAAAAAACCAGTTATAAACACCTTCTGAAGGACAACTGAGCTTACTCAAGAATAAGAGACAATACATTGCTCTTCAGTATTTTCCAGTAGTAACATTAAAGAGCTATGTATTCCTTCAGAATGATCCTACAGGGACCACACTGGCAGGGCTGAGAAGGCTCATAACCTACTGCCTCAGACTATAACCCTTTATGGAGCGCGTATGCTAAGGGGCAATGAACTATTTTAAGTGAATGCTGACAATATTGTTCTAGATTATTTCAATTTACCAATGGATTTAATGCTGTAATCTCCATTTGAAAAAATATTCAACCTCTACAGCTACCCCTAAAATAACTGACTTTTGAGAGTATAGTGGTATAAATAGCAGGTTTGATATAGTGGATTCATACCAGCTCCCCTTACTTCCCAAGGGTATGTAATTGTACACTGGCTTTTTAGAGGCACCTTAATTTCCCTTCTGTTTCCTGGCAGAGAGTTAAGTCTCCTTACTTTTACATCAAAATTTAGTACTGCTTCTAGTTTGGGCCTCTTCACTCTCTAGGGGCTTCCTGTAACACATTAAAAAAAAAAAAACTTTGGAAGTGGAATGACAAGCATCACAGGGAATGACAATTACTTGGATGAGGTCCTATTTTATCTACTGATTGTCACCAAGGTGCCCGATTTCCTTTTGTTTCCTGACAGTAGGAAAGTCAAATATTGCAGAGCTATGAAAAGGAGGGAGGCTTCAGGAACAAAACAAAATACTTTCTCCTGAACTGTGTAGGTGTATAAAAGCAGAGCTATTACAAAAGCAAGACTTCATGAAATTGCGCCTCCGCTCAGTTAGACATATCTCTGAAGAGAAGGGGCAAAATCAGCCTGAACATGAACGCCCTTTGCCCAGCAGGGCAAACTGAATCAGTGAAAGGTGCCTCCCACTCGTACAGTCATAGCATCCGAGATGGGCCATGCTGCAGAACACTTTATTGCATTTTGTGTGCAGAAGTGTAAAAAATACAATTAATGCAACCATTTCAGTCTGAAGTCTGTTGGGGTGGTTGTTAAATTTCTTTCCTGCTACCACAATGGTATTTGTGAGGCCCATAGCACGACAACCACATGGCATCAGCAGAGCCACCACAGCTGCAAGAGTAGCTGCTTTTGTGAGCCTTCCCACAAATTCTCTTCCAGAATCAACTAAAGCTTCAGCCACATCAGATTCCACTTGCGCTACATTATGAGGAGTAAGGAGGAGACACAGAGCATCTAGTGAAGAATCAGCTGACCAGGCTTTTCACCTACTTTGATCTGCAGAAAAAGCTTGCTGAAAGAAGTCAGTGAGAAATTGGAACTGCACTCTAAAGCTAACAAAATCTGTAGGTTCCCCTCTTCTACCAATCTGTAAAGTTGATAACAAGCAACAACAGGGCTATCTTCAAAGACAACACATCTCTTGGCTCAAAGGTGCAGTTACTGCTCCATAAACAATCTGAGAACTCAACCTTTACTTTCTTGACTACAGGAAATACTAGCAGGGATGCTAACATGCAGGCAATAAATATTACAGTCCAAGAGAACTGCAGTTGCATGAAGCCTGCCATGCCTCAAGGTATTCTACAGAGAATGCATATTTCCCTTTTAATTCTTGTCCACTTCAGATGCTGTATTTTTTTTCTCCTTAGGTAAAAAGCAGTGACTCCACAAGCCTGTGAAAACTGGGAAGCCGCGATCTTGTGATTCATACAATTCCCTCTGCATGCGCCAGACAACTGGCATCTTACTGCTTGCAGCCCTTTCCCCCATGGCATTTTCTAATTAGTCATCTAATAATCTTAATGATATACAACTAAGACTTTCTAATACCATCATTTCAATGAAGCATTGATATCCAGTGCCTCAGAAAATCAAACAAGCTACCATAAGCAAGACTTAATTTGTGTGTCAGCACTACTCTGCACAAGGTCATCTTTTGTAGGTTTTGTGGTTTTGTGTTTTGGTTTTTTTTTTTTTAATCAGAAGCCTGAAAGCTAAAATTCTAATTTAATGGAGAAGAATGCATATTCCACAGACATTTAACATGCTCAGCATGGATCCTCAGATTACAGGAAAAGTGTAGGCAGCTTTATTATTGAAAGCAACAGACTAGTTCTTATTCAGAGAAACTTTGAAGCAACACAATGGAGAAAGGGTAGGTTTGGGACCAAGTGTTGAACTGTTTGGAAGGTAAAAGAGTGCTTGGGATATTCACAGTTCACACCAGGAGTAAGGTGTGAGTAAGAGTACAGAGTAAGTACAGGACTCACACCTACATAGGACTGTATCATTTCCTGTTGTCATCTTTCAGTGATGCCATGTGTCAGCTTGTGAACTAGAGCTCCCACAGCATTCCTCTGCTTCTGCTACCAGGAGTCCAGCTGGCAGAATTTGGCAGAAGAACTAAGCCATAAATGAGGGACCAGTGATGTAAGTCATATCCCCTCCACACCATGTTAATGTTATGTTCCCTTCCCCTCAAAGCTGCAACCAGATAGCTACCATTTTAGTAAATGCAAGTTTATTTGGAAATGGTGGAGCCAGGAAGGGACACATTACCTGAATTCACTCCTGGCCTCTGGTATGTCTAATTCAGGTATCTCGCACCACAGTGCTATAAAAGCACTCCCTACAGAATAAACATATACCAGAATGGTATCCTTTTAATTTTACTTTGAGCTAAATACTTCCCTATCACAGGGGCAAAGGAAAAAAATAGGTTTTACAGGTATTCTCTATCAGTGTCCACACTTTTCATAGTGACCGATACCTCTATTTGTAACTAGCCATTTAAGTAACTCCTGAAGTTATCAGGGTGATAAGATTTGGAAGCAGTATAAACAATTTTCATTGGTTTATTCATTAAAGCTGCATGATAATTTGCCATCAGCAGGAATGAGGGAAAGAATTAATGTACATCAGTTCTGTCAGCATGCAGAAAACCATGTCTGAGACTGTTTAGACAAAATTTGACAGCTGCCTTTATGCAAGGCACTGTGGTAATTGGCCTTCACTTCCACAAAAGACATTGCTGTTTGGATAAGCCAGTACTACCACCACCTATTTCAGCAGTGTTCTCAACCAGGACTCCACCCAGTTTCCACAGGTTATTCATAGTAAAGGTGCAATCTGTCAACTGCAGGACACTACACAAAACCTTCTTGTTAAAAGCAAATTACAAAGTGTATCAAAGGAGCTCCAGAGCATTTCAGCTTTGATTATTATTTTTTTTTACCTTGATTCCGAACAGGGCTGACATAATTGACACCATTCACATTTCTCCAGTCCCAGGATTCTGGCAAGCTTGAAACTTTTTTGAGTAACTCGGGTGTTAGAGGTGCAGGCTTTGGTCTAAAGAGGAGAAAACACTTCTGAGTAACATTATCACACTCTAGGCAAGGAAACAACCACGTAATGCTCAGCTGTCACATTCTGGCTTCTACTAGTTGCACCTACTTCATGCTAAGCAATTTGAAATAGTCTCCATCTAAGCTGAGTGGGTGTCAGTCTCAAGAGATTAGTTTCAGCAGCATACACGACATACTCAAATCCTCCAGAGGGAACTACATTATGAAGTATCCACAAGCTAGTGACGTCAAATACTTCTGAACCAATCTGAAGTGCTGAAGTAACTCTCAGTGACTGTAGCAATGCCACAATACAACTGCTACTTTACACCTTTGCCATCACAAGGTATGCAGAATATCTGATTGCAGAAGGTACCTCGCCTTAGCATCATGCACTGACAGCAACTACAGACTGTAATTGCAGACACAGACATAGCTTACATCAAGACTTCAATAACTGCAGCCCCACTTGCCCCAGAGACTTCACTGAAGCAAGTTTTTACTGTGACCATTGAAGAAGTATTGAATGTTACTTGTCCTCATCTCCCACTTGCAGCCAAGTGATGTTCATATGCCAGCAAGCCAAGAACTTCCTGCATTCAGCTTTCACATAACCTGGTGCTTGTCTGGTAAATCATGCATCAAGTGCCACTAACAAACACCAGACACCAGAGTCTGTTCTGAAAGCATGAGAATGCCAAGAAAATACTGTCATAGCACTGCATGGTGTAACAGAGCTTCTAAATAGGTTACTGTACTTCTGTCTATAAGATGAAGTCACGATAATCTGCACGATACTCCCATGCAAATCACAATTTTTATTGTGTTGTAGGACCTTCTTCTACAAGCGTAGAATTGACATGGTTTGGAAAAGTTAACTAGCATTCCTACCCACAGCAGTACCAAAGCAGAAAAAGCAAAAATACAAAGATAAAACAGCTGCAAAGAAGGGAAACTTCAGAGCAAAGAACTAATCCTCAAATTAATGTACAGGACCATGCGTCCATCCCCATTACCATTCTCTGCCATGTGATCTGCAAGACCCTGAGGGCACTCTCAGGGCTACTTCATGCTTCTTCACTCTATTCCAGTTAAAGAGGACCCTGGTAGCAGGCATGGCAATATATCAAACAAGGGAATTCCCTCAGAAAAGTCTTATTAATGTTTAATAGCAGGATGCGGTTCACTGCTTGCTTTAATTGCATTATGAACTAGCAGAACCAGGAAGATGGTCAAGCAGAAGCTCATGACTATGGCAATCAGCTGATGTGTAAAATGGAGAGTGAGATGACATCTGAGATTGTCCCAGCTTCTTCCCTACACATATGAATTCAGCAGCAAGTTACTGTGCAGGATTAAAGGGTAGATGATCCTATTTGTCTCAACTGCTTGAGACAACAGACGCTCAGAATAATCATTCAAATGAAGAAATATATTGGCACTCCATGAAAATGAGCTGGAAGGCCTTGAAACTTGATTAAACATCTGAGCTACAAGCCAAAACACAGCTAGGAAGAGCCAGGACAAATACAAGCAGATTCTTTGCAGCAGTGGGGTTTATGGCAAAACAAAAGGCCTTAGTACCTTGGAGCTCTGGAAAAGAGACCCCCTGCTCTTCTAGTTAGTTCTTCCAGGGCAAAGTTCTCATACTCCTTGTATCTTGTTGCTCTCCAGGAATTCTGGTGAGCATTGATAGCATTCACAAAGTCAAAGTTGTGCACATAACGTCTGCTTGAAAATCTGCAAACAAAAGGAACCAAACAAAACAGTAAGAAAAGGGCTGGGACTGAAAAGTAAGTGTTCTCTAAACTGAATATGGAAGAGACTCCTTAACTGTGGAAGAGTCTCCTGGTAGGTACTGATAAAGAAATATGCAATTACCAGATCAAAGGAAGGTTTCTGAAATTTGAGACAGACTAACTAGAAGGCTACAATCACCATCTTTAGACATACCAGCTTAGTAACTGGCCTTCAACACAGACTGAAGAAGCGAGCATCTGTGTGATGCAACTGGCACATCCTCCTCTGTCTTTGTGCATTCAGGTTTATTCCGAACATTATCACTGGCATTAACTTTGCTCTCAGTCACAGAATTGGTCCATGCAGTTTTAGCTGAAAAAGTGTCCTAATTTCAGCTGGGTTAGAGTTAATTGTCTTCCTAGTAGCTGGTACAGTGCTGTGTTATTGAGTTACGTATGAGAAGAATGTTGATAACACATTGATGTTTTCAGTTGTTGCCAAGTAATGTTTAGTTTAAAGTCAAGGATTTTCCAGCTTCTCATGCCCAGCCAGCAAGAAGGCTGGAGGGGCGCAAGAAGTTGTGAGGGGACACAGCCAAGGCAGCTGACCCAAACTGGCCAAAGAGGTATTCCATACCATGGGACGTCATGCCCACTATATAAACTGGGCGGAGTTGGGGCAGGGGGAATCGCTGCTCAGGGACTAATGGGGCATCGGTTGACAGATGGTGAGCAACTGCATTGTGCATCACTTGTATATTCCAGTCCTTTTATTAGTACTATTGTCATTTTATTAGTGTTACCATTATCATTATTAGTTTCTTCTTTTCTGTTCTATTAAACTGTTCTTATCTCAACCCACGAGTTTTACCTCTTTCTTCCCCCAATTCTCCCCCCCATCCCACTGGGTGGGGGGAAATGAGTGAGCGGCTATGTGGTGCTTAGTTGCTGGCTGGGGTTAAACCACAACAGTTATCCAGCATTTTATTCCAGTAAAAGGTCACTTATCTGTCACTTACCTTCCCCTGGGCTTCTGGAGAGGTAGGTGATTTATGTGAACATCTGAGGGAGACGAAGAAATCTTCTGTCCGCTGAAACAAGCCCAGTTGTGGCCAAGTACATCATGTACCCATCCTGGTAGAGTCTCATTACAGTAGCTGGTTACATTCTGGCCTTCCATTTTGTACTGTAATGTTAAGAGGTTATGCTTGTGTTGAGTAGGTGCATTTGTTAACATAGCAGTAGTCCCTACCCACCCAGCTGCTTCTTGCCTGTGTTTCAAGTGGCCAAATGTATATTCCAGATCAAGCAGTATCACGTTTGATTTCAAGACAAAGTATCAAGAAAAGGTTAAAGCAGATGGAATAAACTGATCATTATCAAATTGCTAGAGGAAGACAAACAGGTTGTGCCTTGCACTTTTGGCAACAAAGCATACATTAGTATCAGTATCAACTAACAGGTGCTGATTGTTTGGGTTCAACAGCTACTTTTTTCCAGGCAAAATGTAAAAGACCTCTTGATACTTATCCTTCTCTTCAAGGCCCTTTGGTTTCTTGCACCAAATACATGACTAGCATGTCAAACTAACAAACTAACCCTGGGCTGCTGCAAAAGTTTAAGAAACTAAGGCTCACAGCAGCGTAAGTAAACACAGGGAAGATGGCAAGTTTTTCACCTAGTAATCTCTCAGGGAGAATTGTACTATAGCATTTCTGTTTTAGAAGTCAGAACCAAAGATGAGACTTCCTGCAGCTGCTTCAAGTTTGAGCTGCGGTGGAACAGCATCAAGAAACAATTTCACCTGAACTAGCAAAATGAGACAATAGAAAATGACGATCCATTGAGAGCAACTCATTTGAAGCTGGCAGTGAGGAGAGTGTTACTAAACCCTCAAGTCCCAAGTCCTAATACTTCCTTATTCAGTCACACAAGTCTTCATTTAACCACTGAAAAGGAGTAATAAGTTAATCTATTCAGTAAAATGTCTTCATACAACAGTTAGCACCAACACTTTACCCAGCTGTGTACATTTCCTAGATTAGCAATTCTTTCACAGCAGAACGTCCCAGGGAAAATAAAAGGATCTTCACTCATCTCTTAAGGTTAAAGTCCATTTTGTGTTAAGCTACACAGGAGACTGAAAACCCCATGCAACAAAAGCTTCAACTTGAGTCTCCTAATCGCACACATCACTTAAACAGAATCCAAGTTTCCTAGTCCAAGAATAATTTATTAAATCCCATCTCATTCAAGCTGCACATGTACAATAGTACAGGGATTTTGTAGCTATGTTTCAATAAAATGCTTGCTCAGCCTCTCCACTGAAAAGGGTGGTGGCTTACAGTGATGGAAATGCCTCAAGATGGAAAATAAAGTAAATAAAGAGACTGGGAGGGTTTGGACTATGTCAAGACTCTGTGCGGAATCTGAAAGAGAACACATAGTGAAATAATTAACTCTATCAATCAGAGGGATAAAATTACAGGCTAATCCTCTGGCTGTTTTAGAAAAAAAGGGAATTTTCTTGGTCCCCAGTTTGGAGGTTGCAGAGGCATCACATCTACACCCTTGCTTGTCTAGCAGGGCGAGCATGTTTGCAGACCAGAGCAGGATGGAGGGCCTAGAAGGCTGAGCTGTTACCTTGTTCTATTCATCCTGTGTTACTGTGCAAGGTTCTGCAATATGGGAAATAACTACACTTGGCCAAATACCAAGGGCAAGGTTCAGAGATGACTTCTGAGAAATATCCTCCTTTACAACAGCATTGCTAGAAATCCAGACACTACCAAAAGCAACAAGTTACTGACTTTACATCAATAAGCTCCTGTGAGAGAGCTTTATTTGGCTCTACATGATAGAAAAGACAGGTAGGTATTAATTTACACTAACAGCTGCCACAGATTAAAACAAGACCAAGCACAGCTATTCTTGATATAGGCCTTCAGTCTGAATAATTGAAGATTACTCAAGGAACAGGCCTGCTTCCTGCAACAATCAGATGCAGATCCTGCCTCGCATGGAGAGTTACGTTGAATAAAAACAGGTGGAACAGATTTGGGACTTACCACAGTGGAAGAAAGGCAATGAGTTACCTGCTAACTAGCAAATTAAAACAACAACTTGCCTTTTTCTTTTTTTCCTAGAAATCCCTCTCCTTTTACTGGAGATGAAATGTATTGATTTTTTTTTTTAAGATGTAGATAGATAACCAGAATAGTATCCATACCATTTGTGCAACTTATCTTTTGGGAAAGTGAATTTAGCAAGTTTCTTACACTGTTCTTTCAGTTCAAACATATCAGCAAAACTAGGAAGGACATGAGGCAACAGTCAGTGGCAATGCTTCAAGATAAACAAGAGTCAAAAGCCAATTTCAGACAGTCCGTGTAGAAACCTAAAATTAAGCAATTCAAGTCCTCTGTAGCTACCTTTTTGTAGACTGGCAGACTGTAAGCTACTGCTGAACCAGCTGTAAAAAGGGGACATAAAGACTTCAAGACCATAGCCCATCAATGACATCTGGATAAAGGGAATTTGAACTCCAAGAGCCATTTTCAGCTAGGAAATGAAAATATATCCCTAAGGCCCCAATTTGCTTTCCCCCCCCTGATGTTTAATTGAGAGCCACTGATGTAAATAAGTGGCAGAGAAACCTTTAGAAAACCCAATACTTATGCTTAATTTCTACAAGCTAGTTAACTCCCCAATGGATCACGTTAGAGGCGCTAAAAGTCATTGGTGCCATGACAATGACACCTACTGCTTACTACCAGAAGGTACAGCATCAGATCGGTATTTAATTGCTACAACCACATGCAGCGCTTCTTACTGCAACCAGAGAAGGGCTCTGACAGATTAGATCTAGCAAATCTGACTGTAGCAGTTTTAGAGGACCTACTATGAGTATGCTTGCCCAAAAAAGTACCATACAGGGGCACGGCACCATTGCATGAACAACCGCTGACTTGGGTAGATGTGAATTACAGTGCCAGACTCAACCAAAGCTGCTGGCACAGTACCCAGCATATCTGCAGAACCCACCACAGAACACCATCCTTCATGGAAGACAACAGCCAGACAGCTGTGACCACCAGCAACTGTTGGACAACTGCTGCATACATTTCCTCTGCAGACTTAAGAAGATGGTTTTCATTTTTAAGTTAATAAAAGACCACTGCAGCCATGCCTCATGATAATTTCATCAGCCAATCCTCGTATCTGCAGCATTAAGTAAAATCCATTCAGTGCTCTGAGCAATCTGGAAGGACTCCTGCAGAAAGGCACCCAAACTATATTCACAGTTCAAATTCTGAGGTTTGAAAACATTAAGCTTTAATTCTATTTCAAATGTGTATTTTTCTCAAGTCTGACAACTCACATGACTGGGCCTAATGCCAGAATTTAGTCAAGGAACTCCAGCATTAACCTTAAAAGGCTTCATGTACCTAAATTTCAAGGCTTGCTATTAGACACCTGAACGTAGGTAAGCTTTTTGGTACAGTATACTTTTACTAAAGTCTTTCCTGTGTTGGTCATCATGACATAATCTAATTGCATGTTCAATTCTAATCCTGGTAAAAAAAATATATATAATTGTTTAAAGATCTATTCTTTAAATTTTTAATCTCTCTAAGAGGAAAGCAAGAAAGGATGGACACAGCATTTTAACAGGGATTCAGCAGAGCTACATACACAGGCTGCCATCCCATCCCCTTTTACATCTATTGTTCTCAATTTAAGCAATGTTCAGGCAATAA
The DNA here is from genome assembly GCA_026212715.1 of Elanus axillaris. NCBI lineage: Eukaryota > Metazoa > Chordata > Aves > Accipitriformes > Accipitridae > Elanus > Elanus axillaris. The sequence goes on along the minus strand of JANZLQ010000027.1, from coordinate 17,893,988 downwards.
GCCAACTCAAGTTCCTGGAAGCAGGACTACCCTACACATGAAGCCCGGTGGAAAGACTTACCACTCAATTGTCATCAAATTTACAGGTGTGCCTATGCCTTTTAATATGGGAAGCACATTCTTAATCAGAACAGGAATGCAGACTTGCAGATGCTCTACTGTACAAAAATACGCAAGATGTTACCAGAACAAACAACTGCATCTTGCTACTCAACATAAAATGCAAGCAAATATCAACTACAGAGGCATTTTCTTTCCTCTAGGGAGTATTCTGCAATTCAGAAATTTATGCTTGCAGATTTACACTTTAGGGATTAAATAGCATTAACAACTCTAATACTTCTATTTTAACTACATGGAATAAAATGCATTCAAGTTATTTTTTTTTATATTCCAAAAATTAAACATTAACTACTGTCACTTATCTAGGCTGGTTATTTCAGAACGGAAGTCCTTGGTTTTAACCAAATTTGGTGGCGTTGGGGAAGAGAGGAAAAGATGTGACAAAGATGTCAGCAAGTCAGTCTGGAAAAGATTAGTAACTTGAGCAGTGGAATATTCTATAATCTATTTATTTCTTTTTGCTGAAGTAGTGCTAATGTTTTAATGTGAAAAAATACTGGACTTCTGGTTTTTGCTAGAGGACACCTCAAAAGTCAGAAGTAGTACCACTTAGTTTAAGGGACAAACAGAATTGTATAAGACTGTCCCCCTTCAAAGTAGTAGTCTTAACATTAAATAAATACTACAAAGATAGCAAATAATTGAAAATAGCTAGCCTCAGCTTTCCTTCCAGCCTCACTCTAGCTTTTTGTAGTATGCTGCTCCTATTTCTTTTGCCATCCCTTGAGGGGGGGAAAGAAAAAATCTTTAAGGCCTTATATCTTGCATAGCCCTACAGAATCCCTGTATGATCCAGCAGAAGCACATGCTCAAGTTTCTGCCAAGACTCAGTATACTAACTTCACATCTAAGTTCAGTGTAGGGATGTTTCAGCAGCACACATTAAATGAGAAACAAGAGCATTCCCATAAAACACGTTATTTTGTGCTGTAAACAAACACCAGAAGCAGAATGCAAGAATGCAGTAGGATGCTGCATTTAACTTGGCAAACCTTGAGGGACAATTCTAAGTATCACAACAGTGAGATAATAATAAATCAGTGTTAGAGACTCTTTAACTTAAGCTATTAAAAAAACTGAGAAAAAACCATATTGATAAACTCACCCAATCCACTCCTTTGGTGTGGAAAGTAATTTCCCCACAGTCCCCAAGTAAAAGAACAAATAACTTGTAAAGGCAATGAGGCCCTACAAAAATTTTAGAGGGTGTCTGTTTAGTAAGCCACAGGAACAAGAGGCTATTAAAAACTCACTGAAACATACATCATCAAACAAGCTGTGTCTATATCCACACAGTACAGTAGCTCTGATAAAGCCAGTATTTAGACAAGCCCACAGCATACTTGTTAGTAATTAATAGCTTTATTCTTTAACATTAAGCAAAAATACACTGAAAGTTCAATTAGCACCAGTTGCACTTCTGTGCTTGAAACTCATGAAGTACTGTATTGGCTTAAATACTGCCGTTCGTTTTGCCTAGCAACTCCGTCCTCTCTGTTCAATGGCAGAATATGAGGAAAGTGTTAAAGCATCACAGTAGGTAAAACAGGATGCTTTATCTGCCCTGTCACCATGATGGGGTTTTAGCCACATAATTTAACTTCAGTGCAACATAAACAGAACTTGAAATTTATGAACAGCCTTTAAATAATGAATACTTTCCTGACAAGCCCAAACCCACAGCCATAGAAGGAGATGTGCAAGGCTTTCTGTGTTATGGCTCCACCACCATAAACTGCTTCATGAACCAAAAAGTTATTCCACAGTCAAGCGGTAACTCCAGAACAGTGTTCAGATTAGAAGGTTATTTCAGAGTGAAACCAAGTAATTTTACCAAGTAGTAAAAATAATAGCAAATTACTCCGTGTTAAATATATTAATTCTGTACCTTCTTGCTGTAAAGCAAGAGACTGCCAGCAAAGATTAATTCCTCGTTTCAATGAATTCCAAAGGGACTTTATCTGATGACTTCCCACATTCAAAATAGCGATCAAGCCTAAGTGATATTCTAAGAGACTGCTTTTATGCTTTCCTCTTGCTGCATTTCTAGGGAGGAAGCTCCCCACCAACTAGCATTCTAGTTCACCCTATTTTAGTCCAAGGGCTTCTAGATTATGACCAACACTAAGAAATGAAGTCTACTATGTTTACACTACTTTCAGGTGCAAATGGTAGGGGTATTTTAAACAATAGGCAGTCACTCCTCAAAAACCTCTGAAGCATGCATTGAGCAGAGTATTATTACTTGTCCCCTAGAAACTTTACAGTAGAAGATGATGGAATAGGTCCTAAAAGAGCATTAACTGCATTTCCTAGAAGAAACCACATTTTCAGTTCATACCAGGACTAGATATTTTGTATTTCTATTTTGTATGTAATGCAATATTTACTGGATTAAAAGTAAACAGATACATATCTAAATATGTCACAAGGTCAAGCAGTTCATAAGGAACCACTTCTGCCCCTCAAGTCCCCACTGACAATTGTGAAATAACAGTTTTGCAGACAGACAGTATTGCATGTTGTTGCCTAACAAAGTCAACTAGTTGTCTGCAGCAAAAAAATGCATTTACTAAGTGCTGTGGTATTTTCTCATGCTTCTCTGCCACTGTACTTGCATCTTGGTAATCTGTTGTTTCCTTTACAGCTGCAAAATTATAGAGAGGGTAACTGAACTGCGCTCTAATCCTCTCTACAATATTTAAGAAGCCTTTAATTTAAGCATGTCTTGCTAATGGAATCCCTACTACTGAACAATGTGCAGGACAAGCTTGCCATTTCTCAATACCAAAAGCAACTGCAAAACTAACAATTAACCCATTTGCCTACAAAGGGCTAAGACACATTTATGACCATGAAATGCAAGCTACTGTGCATTGCTACTGCTCAGGTGTATATCTGACTTACTTTGTTTTGAGCAGCAAGCTGGATCAGATGACCTCCAGAAGTTCCTTCCAGCCTGAATTATTCTATAACACAGTTTTGCTATATTGTTTAAGAGTACTCTTGCAAATCAGTGCATTTACATCTTCATAGCCACAAAGCAAGACATGAAATCAGTGGTTATCAGTCACTTGACTTATCTTCCAGGGGTATATTTCACAAGGAATAGAGAGCAGCAGTAGAGCCTTCAGTGACTCTCAACTCTCTTCAGGTTGGTGCCTGGTAACTCCATTTACATTCCAGAGCAGGCCACTCACTGTTTCTATGATTAAATTCCTCACATTCAAGAATTAGTCTGATAATCAACACTCGTTGCAATTGCTCACCATACTGGCTTGTAAAGTAACTCTGCATTTCAGTGTAAAATATCAGCCTAAGGATTCCCAGTCCACTAGTTGAACTATATTTCTCCTCAGATGAATTCACCAAGGCTAGTAATGACTGCTGAATTCCACCTGCCAGAGATGACACCTCAAGCCTGAGTTCACGGACAACACTAAAACATTCAGTGCTCCACTGTCCTCAGGGAGGCAGCAACTCCTGCCACTTTTGAGGCAGGCCTTCCCACTGTAGGGAAGCTCCCAGAGGCGTCCCTGCCTGAGAAGTTTCAGAGTAATTCTGCCCAGTTAGAGTACCCTTCAGTGTTTTTGCTGTATGACCTACCAAATCTATGAGGAGCGTCGCTACCTTACACAGGTGAGAGAATGTCAGTCAGGTATTTCTCTGTCACTCTTTGCTTTTGCTCAAGTATAAGACCCTGTCTTCAGCAGAAGCACTCTTATTTTAAAAGTTTACAGTTATAAGACTGCACTAGTTTTGCAGATAGTTATTGTTATTTATAGTAGCTCACGTAGTACTATGGTTTGGATTTGTGATGAAAACAGTATTGGTAACACCGGGATGTTTTATTTACTGCTGAGGAGTGCTCACACAGCATCAAGGCCTCACTGCTTCTTGCATCACCCCACCAGCACACAGGCTGGGGGTGCAGAAATAGTTGGGAGGGGACACACTGAGACAGCTGACCCCAACTGAAGAAAGGGATATTCCATACCGTACAACATCATGCCCAGCAATAAAAGCTGGGGAAAGAAGGAGAAAAGGGGAACATTCAGAGTTGCAGTGTCTGCTTTCCTAAGTAACAGTTATGCATGATAAAGACCTGCTTTCCCAGAAATCAATGAACATCTGCCTGCTGATGGGAAGTAATGAATTAATTCCTTATTTTGCTTTGCTTGCGTATGCACCTTTTGCTTTACCTATTAAACTACCTTTATCTCAACCCATGAGTTTTTGCAATTTTACCCTTCCGATTCCCTTCCCCCATCCCACTGAGGGGGGGAATGGGCGAGCAGCTGTGTGGTGCTTAGCTGCCTACTGGGGTTAACCCACAACAAAGGGTGTATAAACAACTCCACCATTAGGCTTGTAAAACAACCTACCTACACGGCCCAGCCAGGATGGAGGAAGCTGCAGTTAAGTCGGAGCCTCATATATGTCTTCTATTCAGTAATGATTAAAGTTCTTCTGGAAGAGTGGATCACTTACTTTTGTTAACAACCAGAAATACAGCCTTTAAAACAGCTGCTGTGAAATAAACCTACTACAAAGGCTCCTAGAAAGATTATTTAAAGCAAAAGCCATTTCTTCACCTTCCTAACTGCCCAAAGTTCAAGGATTTTATGCTTAGACAAGGCCTGGGTGTTTACTGTTGGCTGACATAAAGCCAGACACAAGATTATGCTTTCTGAAACAACTAAGAAACGTGTTCACTGCTCCTGCCAAGGGCTGCACTCACCATCTGAGCAGTCTTGCTGCACAAAATATCTGTCTCCCAGGGTAGCAGTGTCACCCTGCAGAGATTGCTTCAAGCCACCCTCCAGATTCATAACACCACTCATCAGTAGAGCAGCAGAGTGCTCCTTAACAAGCAGGTCTTCTCCAGTCTACCCCGTGCCTACCAGCACTGTTTTCAGCTTGATGTGAAGTCAGAAACAGGCAATGGAGATAACAGTATTACTCCAAAAGAATAAATGTAGGCAGCAGGAAGGTTCCTTAGATGTTAAATTAGTATTCTGGAATAAAATGTTAAGAACCTAGAAATCATCCAGCAAGGAGAGCAGATGGCCTTTCTAAAGTTTACATACATTTGAGAACATCTTTAAGGAAAGATAAAAGCAATGTTGTTTGCTATTTCACTTGGGTCCCAGGTGTCAGGAAGAAAACTGGGAAAAAAGTGAAGCTTTCAGGCTGCAGGGAAACTTAGTGAAGGCCTTCAACTGCTTTAAGCGTGCCCAGAAGGGAAAGCAGCAGCACTACAACAGATTTTTCAGACAATGCCCAATGTGGAATATAAATACCTTTTCCCTCGCTCTGCTCCCTACCCAGCCACTGATAAGTGGTTTTGGTTTTTTTTGGTTTAACATGAGAAAAAATCCTGTATATGGTAATCCAGGCAACTCTTAGAGCCAAAGATAACTAACTGTCCCAACTGCCCCAGTGGCACTCAGGGACTAAACAGAAGCCTAAATACATTTTAGCAACAGTCAGTGATACATAATACAAGTTAACTCACCTTAAAAAACGCAAACCACTTGTAGTCATTTATCACAATTTCAAAGCCTTGATTATAAATCAAAGTGAAGAAACCATAGTTGCCCAGACTATCCTGAGCCACATCTAACTTCTGAAGATTCACAAGCACCTTTCTTTCCACAGGCCCTGCAAGAAATACAAGTCTTATTGCACGATTACTGCATGGATGAGATAAATTTTTTTTAAAAAAAATCAGTATATAGAATGTCGGAACATCTATTTTATACCAAAATATGCTTGCTGAGTACAGTCTTCTGCAAAAAGCCATCAGGCAAACACACTTCAGGGACTTCACTTACCTGTCAGTGGGTATACATGCTCGTTTTTTGCACTGCTAGACAGTATTTGCACATTTAATTAGCACCAAACAGCTGGTACAGGGAAACATCAGCTTATTTAAACGTAACTTGCTGTACAGCTAGCTATGCAGGACTCTGACGCTGTGTCATTCGGGCACTGTGTCTGCGATGACAAACCTTCCTCTAAAACATCTGGGACCAGCTGTCAGCCGCCCCGCGTTACTTCACACCAGTGCTCCGACTCTCTCCGCCACCGGCCTCACCTCCACTGCTCCGACCTGCCACTTGCCTCATCCGATCGAAAAGCAGATGGCTTAGAAAGATGCAAAGTATCAATACTGACCCACAATAACCAAACAATAACTCCCCACTACAGTCATCCCCTCAAGGGAAGTGATAATTTCTGTTTCTCCTGACGCTATCAGGCTCCCCAGGCAGCAAGCTCTGGCAGCCGCAGGCCTCCCAGGAGCTGGATAGGTCTCACCCAGAAGCAGAACCTGCCTTGCTGCTGGGAATAACCGCTTTCGGGACAGGCGGGGCGGCGAGGGGAGGTATCCGTGGGCTGCCAGGAGGGACGAAGTGAACCGGCATGAGCCGGCGGTGCTCATCGAGAGGCCTAGTTGAGTCCAAACCGGAGCAAATAAAACAAACCCCAAAAGCGGAGGAGTAACGGCGCTGCCCGCAGTGGTCACCCGCAGCCGGGCTAACGCGGGTGTTTCACACGCTGCTAAATTCAAATCAATTTTTCCGCCTTAAGCCCGGCAGGGAGCAACGCACGGGTCCGACCCGCCGCTGCGGGAGCCCCTACGGCCGAGACAGGAACCAGCTCCCCGGCCGCTGGTTTCGGTTTTAGGGCCCCACGTCACGGAACGGCCGCGGCCCCCCGCCCCACTTCTCCCTCAGGCTCACAGGGACCCCCCCCTCCCCGCCCAGCCCAGCTAGGCCGGGCTCCCCGCGGGGCTCCGCGGGCCCCGCTGAAGGGGAAGGCGGCCGGGCCGCCGCGGTCTCACCCGCCTGGGAGCAGTTGCCGTGGCGGCCGCCGCCCCGCCAGACGCGGAGCTCCCAGGCGCCCAGCAGGTCGGCGAAGGAGCAGTTGGCCGGCGTGTCGGCTCGCACCGCCGCGGGCAGCGCCGCCAGCAGCACCAGGGCCGCGGCCCACAGCGCCCGCCCAGCCATCGCTCCGCTCCCGCCGCCGAAATGGGCCCGGGCCCCGCCGCCGCC
>JANZLQ010000027.1:17854438-17886455 GCA_026212715.1 Elanus axillaris | reverse complement strand
GCCGCCCCCCCCCCCCGTCCCCCGAGGGCCATGAGGAGGAGTCGGGCCGGCACCCAGCTCGCAAGGGTGTCCTCTGTCCTCCTCCCCAGAGGGTGACCTTCTCAGAGGTCGTCCTCTCCTGCAAAGGGCACCCACTTCCCCAAAGGCCATCTCCCCCACAAAGGGCGTCCTCCTCCCCGAAAGGCATCCCCCCACCCCAAAAGATGTCCTTCTCTACAAAAGGAGTCTTCCTCCCTAAAATGCCACTTCCCCAAAAGGTCTCCTTCTCCCCAAAGAGTGTCCTCCCAAAGGGCATCCTCTCCTGCAAAAGGCACCTTCCTCCCCGAAATCCATCCTTCTTGCCAAAAGGCATCCCCCACCCCAACAAACACCCTTTGCTCCAAAGGGAGTCCTCCTCCCCAAAGGGAGTCCTCCTCCCCAAAGGGCATCCTCTTCGCCAAAGCCCATCTACCTCCCAAAGGCCACCCTTCCGCGCAAAGGGCAGCCTCCTGCCCAGATCCCCTGCCCTGCTACCCACCCCCAGGCCTCCACACCAGACACCACGGGCTTAGCGGCACAAAGTGACTCAGAGTTTCCACAGCGGCCACACGTCACGGCCAGGAAACCATGCAGTGCCAGTTCTGCTTGCAGTGTGGACCCGAAAAAACCTACGCCCCTTTGAAACCCTTTGTATACAGCAGCCGTCGGCAAAAAGTGCAGAAAATTTCCTCCCGAAGGTGGAAGATTTAGTGACATGTAAAATTTTGCACACCTGACAACCAGGCTGTTTGCAGGGGACGAGTGTTGTCGAAGAGCGGAGACGTCTCCAGCGAACTGTGAGCCACTGAGCTCAGCCCAGTGCGTGGCGGAGCGCGCAGGGAAGAGCTGCTTGTTCCACTGTCTCTCCAGATGCAAAACATGCATGCTTTCACATCCCCAAAGTTATATGTGCAATCAAGAAGGCTGAAAGACTTACTAATGAGTAAATATACTCTCATTTTAAAAAAAGTTATATAAAAAATAACCTCTTTCAGGGGACGAATAAGCACATATAGTACTATGTTGGCTATGAAAACAATGCATTAGCTTAACTATGGATATAAATTTAAAACGATTTTGTTAAACTGGTATAAATCTACATGTAGAAACTCTTATTACCAATTTCAACAGTTCAGCTTTAACTAACTCACTTCTGAGCTAAACTAGCTTTAAACTATCAGTGTCCTAATTTATTTTTGTATTGGTTTAAATCAGATTAGGAATTACATTCAGTACATTTTAACTGTTCTAAGTAATACTTTTTTATCTGATTTATCACCATCACTTTCCTTTTATGCCATCTTTTCAATCTTTTGGGGAAGGATTAAATTGACATTTCGTTGCTGATTCTTAGAGCATTCAGCTAATAGATGCTCTTACTCAGGCCAACAAAGGGATAAAAACATACTGCACTTGTTTTGGGACAGTCTTTTAAGGGTCCTGAAGCACTGACTTGCTAGGAAAAGCAGAATTCCCTCCATCTTACAGACAAGAAAATAAATGCTGTTTCCATTCACTAAAACTGTGTTGACCAATAGTGTTGTTATAGGCATTAAAAAAAAGAGCTCTAGGTGTTTGTTTTTTTTTCCAAAGGCAGCTACATTTTGCTGGACTTGGTGCACAAGTGCACATGCCTTGGCATTCCTGATCAAGCCTCTCTAATGAGATGTGGCTACGCAGCATCATCCTGTCTTCTTTCTTTACCAGCGAGATTTCTTTTTTGGCTCCACACATTCCAAAAGGAACGCCAAAATTGCCAGTGACCTTAGGAAAAAAGTCTGTGTTACAGTTCTTCATGTTATATATATACAGGAGCAGAAAAAGTTTGTGGTATCTTCATCTCGTCTCTATGACGTTGGTTAGGTGATCTGTCTCTTTGCATTTTACTATGCTTTGAACCTCAATTTTCAGTTTCAATTTGTAGCCACTGCGGGCTATTGTTGAGCATAAGCATATGAGTTTCTTTTTAATTGCCTTGGAGTCACAATAGATTATCACAAATAGAGGTGTATTTTACATAATGAGGTTGTAAAATGGTCGCTGAAACCAGGCAGAGGTGGTTTAAGTTCAGTCTGGCCTGTTGAGTTCACTCCAATCCTGCTTTTCAGCTGTAGCTTATTTTACCTGTTTGAGCAAGGTAAAAACTCCCTGTGCCTTGTCTCCAGTAGTAATTCTGAGTTAATTACTTCCATGGAAAAAAACCTCCACGGCCCAAAAGCACTGAAATGCCTGGGGTTTTCAGTGAAATGCAGCCTTGAGTTAGTACCACTATGTGTGTGAGACAATTGGGACATCGTTACATTCAGGTCAGTTGTTGCTGCTCCCTTGTAGCCCAAATGTTATCAAATCTCTTATAAGACCTCCCTAAACTGTGTTTTATCAGAGCTTTACAAAGCTCCTGAGACTGAGGACAAAGTCACACAAGGAGGGGCCAAGTCAGTGTGGTGGTTTATTGTCCCCGGGCAGGGTGGTTGGGCGAGTAACCTCCTGATAGCTATAGTACGCACTGGTCTTTTATAAGGTAGTTGAAGTCCCTATCATGGGGGGGAAACCCCTCAAACAGTCAAAATCTCCAGAAAGTGAATAGCTTTCTGCTGGGTTAGTGAGTTGAATCAGCTCAGCAAAGGATCCAGTGCTCACCAGAGCTAGCTCAGGGATCCGCACAGCCAGCAGCAATCGCATGGGGAAAAAGGGAGATGCTCCTTCGGTGACAACAGATGTGAAGATTAGCTGTAGAATGCTTATAATCAGAATTTTGGCAAATGATGCCGAATAAAGCGTTTGTTTCTAGCCTGTCCCAATCCTGGCCACTTTGATCTGTCACTGCAAGTCTGTGTACTACAAGTAGAAGTGGTGTGTGACCATCTGGTGAAGTGGTATGAGGAAATGATCTGGCTGAAAATAATCTTGGGAGCAAAAACCCCAGGAGTGGTTGTTATTCAGTCAGGTCAGTTCCCCAGTCTGGGAGCTAACCATGACCCGAGTGGTAATGAGCCAACTTTAAAAGAGACAACACAAAGATTACGTGCCTGGAGTGCTTCACAAAAAGCTAATTTTAGGGAAAACTGAACTGGAAAAAGAATCCTTGTGCACAAAAGCTATCCACTTACTTCAGATGCATCTAATAAAAAAAATGATATATTCTCACAAACCCTGCTGCACTTTTGTCAGTGTATCATCACCCCTCCTGCTGACGAACCTGTTAGCACAGTATAATGGAACTAATTTTAAAAAATACAGAACCTAAGCACAACTGAGGACTGTCTTTTCTTTTGCCTAGTTTGGAAAGGAGCAAGGATACAAACATTTTTACAGTCCTGTGTAGGCTCTGAAATTAACTCCTTACTGAGACAGGCATTGCTGTTCTGCAGATGGCTCTCTGCAAGAGCAGTGTCCTAATTACGTGCCTTTAAAAAGTGAAGAGCTGTACTCGAAGACTTATTTTTCAGAGCATTAATTCATACATGATCATTATCTCACTATAAAATTTGGCCATTTTTTTTTACTGCAGGGTACTTAAGCCTGCTTGGCACTATATGCTTTTATGCATGATTGAACACAACCTGTTTACTTTGCAGTCAAACTGCAGAGCCTTGCTCCTGGAGGTTTTTTTTGCGGGGGGAGTTAATATGTACTAGTTTGTTGCACCTATAAGCTTGGCATATTTTAAGGGAACACACTTGCTATATGGAACAACTCAAACCATTGCTAGCAATTATGGGAATTAATTTTGTGAATAGAACGAGCAGGATCATTTGTCAAGTGTGTATGTACAGCTTGATGTACAGCACTTTGCCTAGGAGATCTAAATTAATGACTGAGGCTTGTAGCTGTCTGGGAAAGAACTGTTGTTTTACAGAAAGTTGGCTTTGTTTTTTGGGGGGAATTCATTATTTATTCCAATGCAGGAATTAATAATAGAACAAAGAAAAGCAGTGTGGAAGAATTCTATTTAAATTATTCTTTTTAGAAACTGCCAGTGTTTCCTCAAATTCTTTCAGTGTTACGATTTTTTTTATTGGCTCTAGTGGGCAAAAAGGTAGCTTTCTGAAGTGCCACCACTGTCCGAAGCCTGAATAATAATAATCATAGCAATAATAAAGAGTATTAGGGTGGGATTGAAGCACAGTCTGAGCCTATGGTTTAATAATCTGGTGGGTTCTCTAACTGAGAGCGTCATTACCCCCAGGTATGCTAACACACGTGTCCGTGGTGCAGTATAGTGAGATGCACTGGGAAAATGATACAGCTGAATAAAAAACCTGCAAAATAAAGGGGGGGAAGAAAGGGGAATGGGAGAATATCTTCAATTCAGATCAATTCACCAAGTTGGTCTTTAGCACATCTCCAAACCAATTGTGTTGGTGAACCCAGAAGACCATCTTGCTGAAGCACAGGGCTGGGAATAGCTGGAGGTAGGGGGAAAGAAACCCTGTTCACTGCAATTGCTGCTGAAGCACCCAAATTGTAGAAGGACGTTGGTGGAAACTGGTTTTTCCTACAGGACACTGCAAGGTTGGAAATCATAGTGGAATCTGATCTCATAAGTCAAATATAAATATCACCTTTCAGTTAGTTTGCCTGGCTTTTGTCCACTGATGACTTATTTTTTCTGCCAACTTTTTCTGAAAGATGATACACAGAATACTTGACTGCATAGCCTGTGTATATGTGTGTATGTGTACAAATATAAATTCCTTGTTCCTGGAAAAACATGTCTTAACATTTGCACTCCTATTTTGAAAGTTAGGAAGTTTGGGCAGAAGCTTCCTGGAAACTATTACTTTGGTTATTGTAATGACTATTAAAATAACAGTGCTAATTCCATGTTGATTAAGACACTATTAAAATATCCAGCTAATGTTCCAATTAGGGCAGAATAACAGGAAATATTGCTGTAATTAAAAACAACATGAAAATCCCATTATCTTCAAAACTGCCAGGAGCTTAGTAAGTTTTAATACAGGAAAACTTCACTTTAAAATATTCTTTCTTTCAGGTACTTAAATTTGTAGAATATTACAGCATCAAGGAGGTGTCAGTTGCATGACTGGGTCCAGTTTGGTGTAGTGACTCCCAGAAAGATATGGCTGAGCTGTTGAGAGTCCAGAAACATCTCCCCAGAGCACATCCAGCCTGTACTTGAAGATATAAGCTGGTACTGAGTGGGTGGTAGCCTCATGGAGAGCCCTCCAGCCCTGTGATTCAATGAAAGAAGGCGAAGGAGATCATAAAATTAAAATGACCTTCTCAGAGTTGCCTTCACTGAAGAGAAATGCCATTTTTCAGAACCATCACATCTCATATACGAACAGCTTTTCTGTCTGACTGCTTGGTACATATGAATATTTTAATCTTCAAAGGGTAAAGGATTTTACAAACCTGTAATAATTAATTATCTACACATCCCCATCGGTAAACACTATTATTTTCACTGTTAGGAACTGGGGGAAAAAAAGGCAAAGAACTTAAATTAATCTAGTGTCTTGCAAGTTAATGTTACAATGTGTGGGTCAGGTGGGACATTGGATGTCCATGAAAAGTAGAACTCCTGACAGTGATACAGCTGTATCATGTTGAAATAAAACAGTAATAAAACCCCTCCAATAAAATCCGTTGTATTTAGGCTATCCAGTCAACTGTCAAATAGGTAAACAGTTAAATTGATAACTCATTTTCCTTTCCTGGTGTTTGCAGTTTGATGCTCTGCTTTAGCTGGTGTAGCTGCAGGCAGCAGATGCAAAGAACCGTCCTGCTCAGCCTCTACTTTCCTCCCTCTTCTGCCAGGCCCAGCAGGTGCTTTTGTGGCATAAAATCCAAAGACTGAGCAGTCGCAGGTGACCAAGCTGATCAGACAAAAAAAACCCAAACATGCCCTCCCCAAAAAGGAATAGTTTTCCATTGCATCGGCTTGCTGAACCACTCACCAAACCTGAGTCTAGATGGTCCCTGGGTCTGATGGAAGGCAGGAGAGAGGCGGGCAGGAGCTGGAGGAGGGGGACAGCAGCATCTCTTTTGCTACAGCCACAGCAGTGGATTTGTGGCAGTGCTGAACTGCACTCCATCATAGGACTAATTAATTCATGATCTAACCCACTTCTCCCAGGCTTCTGGCACATTTTCTTATTTTGAGGTGCAAGTCAGCAGTTTGCTAAAAGCACTGCTTTGTACAAGGTTCTGCCTATTCCAGAAAAAAGATCACCCATTCAATGCTGTTCTGAGCTGGGGTTTATCTCCCAACTCCTGAGGGGTGCTCCGCTGCTCATTGCAAAACCACATCAGTTTTGTGCCGTGGAGTTCAACGCTGCCTCAATCACAGTGATGCAAAGTTCCATCATAACACACGGGTCCTCTGTGCATGCACATGTGTGACTTCTGAGAGCCTGAATCAGCCAGAAGGCTGGTACTGGTGCTTGCCCTGCCTGGGTGAGCTGCCTCAGAAAGTGGTGACAAAGACACCTTCAGTGCATCAAGGGCTGCTACAGCCAGTGGAGCACATTTATGTGGCAGGTGGAATGGTATTTCCAAGGCACCGCAGACCATTACTGCCTAGTAGGAGCTGGTGAAATCAAGGCACCCGTAAGTCTTTCCTGGGCTTTATCAACTGCTAAGCGGAGACTGAACAAGGTAATCTCCCGCTCAAATACCAACACTTCTCTGTTTATTGCTGTGTATTGCTGCCTGCAGACCACAAGAAACCTTCCAGTACTGTATCAGGTATGCTACCGTTTGAGAAAGAATGAAAAACCAAAGGATATTTGCAATTATAAGTGTTTAGTGGACACCCTTTCTGTTATTACTACCTACAACTCAGCTGAAGTCCTGCCTAGCTTTAAATTGAGGCTGCATACAGTGAATACCCATATGCAGCTGCATGGTGTGACAGCCAAATGCCAGTTAAACTCTGTGTGTACCAAAGAACCATGTGCATATGGCAAATATTCATTATTGCTTTTCCACCCTGACTTTTGAAAACAAACACTGGATGCTTTTTCTTTTTTTCTTTTCTTTTCTCTTCCTTCTATTTTTTTGCTTGTTACTCCAAGCTGCCTTGTGGATTGTACAACTGATGCATTTTAAAGTGTGCCAAGAGCTTGTCAGTTTGTAGCACTTTTCTGAAATGCTGCCAACTCAAAACGTTCCATTTTTCCATCAAACCTGAAGGCTGGCAGGAAGAAAATGTGATGTCTTCTCCCAGAAAACTTTCTGTAATTGCCTTCCTGTTTCTCACCAACTTCAGTCTCTAATTGGTTTTTACTTCTTTGACACCAGGGCCACAAAAAAATAGAGTCTATCTTGGACTCTTTCTCTTTCACCTTGTTTTCCATACGAAATTAAAAAGCTTTTTATCTGAGGCTGTTCCTCAGCTCTTTTGAGACACAGATGCAATCAGACTTCAATCCAAATCACAGGTTTTGCAAGTGCACTTTGGTTGTCTCCATTTAAAGGAGATAAAGGAGTTTATTATCAGCTCTGCCATTCACTCCTTGCATCCAGGCAGTTATGAAATGCAGGACATACCATTGCTGGCTATTAATGCGCTGGGGGAGATGACACCAGAGCCGAGGATGTGTGTAACCTGAAGCCAAATGGCTGCTGGCAGAGCAGCAGATGGGCACATACTGGCCAGGTCAAAATTCAGTGTGGAAATCAGAAGGTGGGTCCTCACCTGGAAGCAGCTGGGTTATCCCAAAGAAAGGGGGAAAACTGGGAATGCCCTTAGGATGGAGCTGAGTGAAGGATTACAGGGTGCTTCGTTTGCCACAGCCCAGACTGAGCTCAGTGACCTGGAGGCACATCTCCAGTCCTACAGTTCTGCAAGAATAAGTAGACATGTATATAAAACATATTAAGAGTACTTTAAGGAGCCTAATTTAGACTCCTGTTTTGAATTCCCCCTTTGAAGGAGCCTCTTTCTTTCTGTTCCCACTGTTTGCCACAGTGGGAACCTAAAGAATCGCACTAACATATGCCACCGGGTTTGAAATTGCTTGTTTTCTGAATGATGCTAAACTAAGAAAATAACAACACTAGGCTGTTAATTTCTGTTATTCAATAGCTGATGCTTTTCTTTCTTTAAAGAGACCAAAGTTTCTCTCCAGAGAAAAACCTAACAGATTTGGTATTGGCTTTAATACAATAAATTGTCAGAAGCTGTTGCTTCTGGTTTTAATCTATAAAGCCACTGAGTTAGTTGTCTAGAGTCTACCTCATCTTTAAAAATTAGACTTTTAGCTGTGAATACATTTGAGAAACTTGCAGCAAGCCATTCAGTGCATATTCATTCATTTTACTTAGGAAAAAAAGGAAATGTTCCCATAATTTTCAGATGTAATTTTGAGATGCCTTAAAACATGCCAATGCTCTGAAATTGTTCCACAACATTCTCTGGAACATCAGCACTGCAAATACACAAGATTTTGGACATGATCTGCATGCATAGGGATGCTTTAACTTCTTTTAAATGCAAAATTACAAGAATGAGTTGTCTTGTGGTACTCAATGAATTGGCACACCTGCATTGTATTGCCTGAGATAGCTAATAGGGGGCAAAGGTGGTTTGCTCTGACTGAAGTTGTCATAAACACAAAATATTGCACACGAGCACAAAAAAACTGTCTGTTAAAAAATCAACAGTGTTAATTAGTCAGGGGAGGAAGGGGCAGCAATGGAGCAGAGGAGGCCTCTTTTCCCATTAATGTCAAGTGCCAGCCAGTTCATGCAAGTGGAAGTGGTACCATGTCAAAAGCAGGGAGATAGGCTGTGAACCCTCACTTATCTGTAGTGCAACAGATATGTCTTAATCACCACAAAACAGATGTACCACCCACGCTGAACTAGAACTCTGCCTTTTTGCATTTGCTTTTTCAGAAACAAAGGCAAAAATTATGGGGTTTACATGTAATTTTCTGCCAGTAGTTGGAGTCACATGTCACAGCATTGTCTGAGCCTTAAAAATTATAAAACTACCATCTCTATTTTTATTCCCTCTTCTGCCCAGTCTATTTTGTTTTCTGTGGTTTGTTTTTTTTTTTTCATCTTGCTGTTGTCAGTTTTCCCCTTCTTATTTCCGCTTTGATTCTCTTCGGCTTGTTCCCTCTTGCAAGCAATTTTTACTTTATTGGAAGCAATATCAGACCTATTACAGAGCTGCAGGGCTCGCTTGCATTAACCTTAGGATTGCTTCACATCAGTTTGGGTAAGAAGCTGAGGGCTAGTTTCTCACTATGTCTTTGTTTGTACCCATCTATTGTCTCTAGTTATTGTCTTGTCTAGCACATGGATAATCACAGGGGGACAAAGCACGAGTGTTAGGAGTTGTCTTTTTTTTTTTTTTTTTGTACAAGACCTACCCCAACAGAGTCCTACAACTCCTAGGTCCTGGTGCACTATAAATGATGCATTATTAAATACATTTGATTTTTTTGATAACCTTATGTAAGTCTGCAAATGCCAAAGCAGGACAAGGAGGCTTCTCCAGGACTGAAAATCCAGCTTTTAGCCCTGTAGACCTGATTGTTTTCATAGTGATAACGTTCCTGTGTTGATCCACCTTCAATACAGACTTTGCATGGCATCACATAGCAAAATCCCACTGTGTCCTCTGGAGACGTGTGCAATGATGCTGTTGTAGGGAGGTTACATTTATTTACACTAGCCCTAGTTTCTAAAAGAGCAGTGTTTAGACGGGAGGAGAGGAATGAGGCCTGAAGTACTAACCCATGCACCAGTACATTTTCTTTGCATCTAACCTCCATTTTACATGAGTATAAACAGATGCATGAAGCTGCAATCAGGAGCAAGATCTGGCCCATCTGTATAAATCCATCTTCTCACCCTGTCTCACAGTACACGGACACTTTGCATGAGAAGTTAAAAATACAGAATACATTCATGCAATCCCAAAGTAATTACTATCATAGAAACCCAGGAAACGCACTGGAGAGAACCCTTTCTGAACACTGACGCTATTTTACGAAGCATGGGGATTTTTGTTTTGAGTACTGATGAAACCAAGCCTTGCTTAAATGGTGTGGACATTGATGTACTTAAGCCACTTAAAAAAGGCCACAAAGGTCTTGTGAAACAGGATACCATTTATATAAACAAGGCATGTCTTGCTAACAACTGTGCCCCTAAAGAAGAACTGAAAGACTGGTAAGACAAGAACATCCTACCCCAGGATGCCCTGAAAGTTGAATAATTGCTAATAAGCATGAAATCAGCAAAGATCTTCAGTAACTGGGGAAAAGTAAAGGCAGCAGGAGGAGATCATGACCACCGACTCAATTCAAGACCAAAAAGACTTACCCCGCGCACATACTCCTTGAGCATGCGCTCTAGAATAAAAGAACAATGTACTTTTAATTCAAAGTGGGGAGAACGTTAGTCTAATAGAAACTGTGGTAGATAAGCAACTACCAATAATAGTTTTGGGGAATAACTTTGGAAACTAAATATGTAAAAGTAAACTATGTAAATTGCTTGCCTGTTTGGCTATAAGGTGTGCTAGCTTTGTGGGACACTGCTTAGCCCCCATCTTTGCACAACATGAGGTGGAATAAAATACCTCTGCTCTGTGTGTATATTGGTGTGTCACACACCTGGTAAACAACCCCACTTTTGGGACAACAACATCATTTCTGGTTTTGCACTGTGTACATCAAAATCCCCTTCTGGTTTCCTGGTCACTGAAGTAGTAAGGAACCAGTCAATCTCCCCTGGTAGTCCACAATATTGCTGAAAAAGCCTGTTCAGAGCACATGAAAACAACTTTCTTTTGTGGTGCTGAATGCCTGCTAAAAGGGCACTTTCAGATTTTGATGTTATTGAGAATAATTTGGAATAAAGCTAACACTCCTCAGATTGAGAGATAAAACCTCTTGTCTCTTCTGACCTGCTAAATACCCCTTAGCACCTGCTCAAGGCAGTATCAACATCTACTCAAGGAGGTACCAACAAAACAGTGCTTCACATACAGCAAAGATAGTGTGCCAGAGCTCTGGGACACGCAGCCTGAAGTGTTGTCACCATCTTGGACTCCTGCTCAAGAGCAGCCACAAGCCAGCACGTGGGACAGGCGCATCGGACACAGGGACTGGCCCAGGCCCAGGCTGGCAATCACACTGCAGGTGAACGCTGCCTTTTCACTTCTGCTCCCATGATCTTACTGCGGTTATCTAATCTTGCTTTTAAATCACGTGTCTGTCATTTCTCAGCACAGCACATATACAGCAATGGGGCCAACCTTTTCTAGATGGGGTAGAAAAGTTGAGTGTCCTCAGAAGGTGGGCTGGCTACCTGATCGTCCAGTTCAAGACAGTGGCTAGAAGTTCACATCCAACAGATGTAATTTCTCACTTAAAATGATGTAAGGCCTGATAGGGTGTATTTCAGAAATGGCTGTTTGCAGCTTTATTTGTTTTTTCCTCACTGGTTTTGCACTCTTTTGATGCCACAGTTTATGGATGAGATAATTTTAAAGAGCAGTCAAGCTCTGCTCACAAATTATGTGCACAAAAGGAAGCACCTTGCTTGCTAAACATATGTATGTTCACCACCTCAGAGCAGTACTTGTGTTCTTATATGTATAAGGATGCATCTGTGATTTTTGCAGTTGTGGCCCAAAGCCCCTGCCATCTGTGGGAGCAGTGAGTCTCTTTCTAGAAAAATACAGAAAGCAAGGAGAGTTTGTGCTCCCCTTCTCCTCTCCTTGCTTGGAAATCTGCTGACTTCTGCTGAAGTCACTGGCTCTGGGGGTTGTGAAGGCTTGGACTAAAGTGGCTTCTCCTTGTTCCCTCTTCCTTCCCAAATATATCGCACAAAATAAGGCTTAGCAGAGACTTACTCAGCGTTCTGCTTCAACACTATGGTCTCCCCAGCATTCTTCAAATAGAAAGGAAACTCTCTGACAATAAGTTCCTGCAGGAGCAGGAGACCAAGTCCCTGCACAGGGAGGCTCATCTTTCTGAGCTACAGCATGGATCAGGGAGATTGCAGGCTTTGACGAAGAGCACTTGGGGACTTCTATTCCATCCACCTGGAGAAGAAGAGGCCGAAGCGTGTAGGATCATGGGATGATTCAGGCTGGGGAGGACTTTGGGCATCTCTACCCCAACAACCTGGCCAAAGCAGGATCAGCTCTGAACAAGGTCAGGTTGCTCAGGGCTTTATCCAGTTGGGTCGTGAAAACCTACAAGGACAGAGAGTGCAGAACTCCCCTGTCCCACTGCCTGACTGTCCTCACGGTGAAAAAACATTTTCCTAATATCCAGTCTGAACGTCTCCTGCTTTCTGTCATCCTTGTACCATGCACCCCTGTGAGGACCTTAGCTCTGTTTTCATGATGACACCACGGAGAAAGCCTTGCTCAGCATCTTTCTGCAATGCTGTAAGGGGGCCATACTATTTAGCCCCCAACAAATGCATGAGGCACATGATGCTTGCCTGATTCAGAACTGGAGTCATCTCCTTACCACATAGCCATGGTACAGGGGCAGGTCAGATGCAGAAAGAGACTGAGAGGTCTTGTGAGTTTTAAACAGTCCTGAAATAACTTGAGGACATGGGAAAGCAATCAGCCCTCCTTCACTGGTGGCATCCCCTGGGTGGGAGAGAGCAGACACCCTGACACAGGCGTGGACTGCTGGCACTGCTCTCTCCCTTTTCTGGGCAGCAGGAGTCCAGCTCGCTCCTGAAGCACGGCTCTCTGGAGGCATGTAGTCGGGCTTGGTCTGGGTAAATTGAGGTTCTGCCCAAATACACTGACCTGTAGTTGTCAGAGGAGAGCAGAGGCATGTGGTCAGCACAAATGCTTCTGTTTTCTGGTGTATCCTGTCAGCCTGGTGGGATTATCGTGTGTGTGCTGCTTTGCTTTTTGGTTGGCCCAGAGGCCTTGGGGTGGAGGTTGTAAGGTCCCTACTGCCAGGATTTTCTGCGTGACACTGAGTGCTAGCAGCTTTGTGAATTTGAGAAAGGAAAGGTTAAACCTCCATGTGATACAGTTGTAAGCGGAAGAAAGAAGCCCCACCTGGGAGGTTTGTACTGAGATTAGCAGTGTTGGCAACTGTGAACCTGCAGCAGTTTTGCAAAAAGTGCCCAGATGTCCCCCAGCTCGGGGGTGGTATTTCTGCTATGAGATTGTCCTCCCCCATCCACAGGAGAGGCAAAGTGCAGTCCCTGCTCTGGACTCTCCAAAGGCTCATTTATAGCAGAAGGAAGTGAATATGACTGCATACTTCATTTTATAAAAAAAAAAAGACACTTCTGTCCAAAGAAATGTCAGGCAAGTGCCAAGTGATCGTATCGCTTCTTTGCTTACCTGCAAAAGGAGTCATAAGAGTTTAGCCTTCTCTTTCCCAGTGTGAAGCGCCCATTCATTGCTCTTCACACTCGTTCTTGCTTTGCTACTTGTTTCTGTACCTCCTGAGTTCACAACCTCCCTCACTTACATCCTCACCTCTTCTGGGCAATTATCTCCCTCTCCGTGGAAGAACCGCTGAATGCAGACTGAACACTGCAGCAAAGAGCTTCTGTTGCTGAGTGTGCAATGATATCAAACTGGAGGTTAACGTACATACCCAAAAATGTGTGTGTGAAACACTGGAATATTTAAGCAGTCAGGATTGCTTTTACAGTCCTCTGATTGTTCCTTACTTAGTAAGAAGGATTTGTTAATTGTTAGCATTAAAAGCTAAAATCCGTGAAACCCAGCACTTGCCTTCATTTTAGGAAGATCGTAAAGAAGTTGGTTAGCCAGTTGGACACATACTGATTGAGCAAGAGCCTGTCTAGAAAAAACAAGCATATTGCAAACTAAGGGCTTTCTCATAACTAGTTTTGCAATATATTTAATTTCTGTTCTCCAGGATGACATTCAATTCAGTGTTTTTGCTTATTTTGCAGCAGCTGGTTTTGTTATGAGTTTTGTTTTTTTAAGCAAGCACAAAAAAACAAAATCAGAAGACATGGGAATGTGTTATCAACACTGGATCAACTCCTTCTTTACTGGTCATCTATAATTTTGCTGGCTGTTAGCTTACAGTTCAGATTTTGGGGTGGTGGTTTGGTTGTATCTCCGGCCTAAGTTGCCCACGCAGAGAGCTCATTACCTCTGTCCAGGGGAGAGCTACAGAGTCAAAGTCTGAGTGGTTTCATGAGGCACAAAATTAAGAAAACTAGGAAATTCCATAAGGGCAGAAGAAGAAAGGCCAGTGTTTGTTTTTAGGCATAACCCCCAAAGAAGTTTGAAGATAGATTATTAGTACCTTGACAGAATCTGGAGGCTGCAGGCAAACTGATGTGCCTGGATATCTCATTACCTAAAAAGACATCTGGGACAAATAGCAGGTGGGAGAAGAAAGGAAAAAGGTATAATTTAGGGCTCTGACAGATCTCACTGGTGTTAGTGTTGCTGTGTCAGCTGAGCTGGCAGGACAGAACGTATACAATACACACGTGTCCAGCACACACACGGTACAGCCTTGCTAGACCACAGCCTGGCATACGAGCTCCAGCTGTGGCTGGAGGGGCAGGGCTGGGTTACCCAAGGCAGAAGGTTTGCCACAACCATCTGGGAGAGCGGCTGTAGGTCCACATTCATGAACACGAGCCATGGTGCTCAGACAATCCAACTGCACATCAAAATTTGCAACTCATCAGGGATTAGCTTAAAGCTTCCAGGCAGACGTGAACTGAAGCATATTTCCATGGATTTAATGTTTAATATAACTCTCCTTCTCAAGAAGGTGGTGCCTATGAGAGGTTTGTTTTCCTGAAGCAGTCAATAAGATTGCTAAGCATTTTCTTCTCCCTAAAAAACCATGTAGCACTAAAATGCTAAAGTGATGCTGAATGATACTTGATACCTGGATTCCTGAGTTTTCCAAATTGCTGAGCAGCTCTTGAAAAGCACACAGATGTTTAAGTGAGCAGAGGATTCCCGATGGCTTGTCAGCTCCGGCCGGAGATGTTCTCCCTGCCTGGCCTGGGCTGTCCTGTTGTTCCCTTTGCAAGAAAAGCCTGGCACATTCAACACTAAAACAGTGTGGTGCCAAGCAGTGTTCAAAAGTCTCAGGCAAAGCAGAGTGCATGGGGTTTAAAATGCCATCCTCTGACTGTGGAGAATGCTGCTGATGAAAGGGACTAAGCAACAATTCATCCCACGACACCCACTTCTTTTGTGTTCTTGGCTTACAAGAAGCAACTGTCGTTATGTTACCCAGCAGCTAGGCTGGACAAAGTCTATTAGGTTAACATGAAGTTAACATTTGCGGTGTGTGTGGGTGGAAGCACAGGGGCTTGGAGTCACTCATTACCACAGAGTGAAAGATCTCACTATGAGGACTAATCCTGAAAGCCTTTCCTTTTTTAATTTTGTACAGAGAAAAAATAACAAATCTGAAACAATATTAATTCTAAGAATCTCTGAATTTATTTCATGTAATCTTGCCAAAAGGTTTTCTACTCAGACTGAACTTTTGGAGGATATAGAGTACAAACTTAGAAATGAAGCACAAAAAGAAGTATCTGGGCTGTTTATATTAGAGCATCTGAACTGTTTCTAGTAGTACATGAAAGCATGCAAATAACCTCTTCCCTGAATTGTTATTTCTCTTTCTAGTGATTCACTTTCCTCTGGCATGAAAGTTAATGGTGGATGTTTGTTTTGGTAGAGTGGTTTTTTTGTTTTGTTTTTTTAGGGAAAATAGTTCTTGTAAGGTGAAAATCTCTCGGTCTGGATGCTCCTATGCTTTTCCATTTCACCCCTATGGAAAGAATATGAAACACCAATCACTGAGATTTTACATTCCTATTGCTGAAAAGCAGAAGCAAAAGACAACATGGGTATTGGATACGTGGTGCAAATAATTAGGTGTGAAGTTTCCTGTTGCTGCTCTGCTAAGTTACCACCACCTCATTTTGGGAAGAGTCAGAGGGCTGCATGGTTGTACAGTTCATGGACCTTGCTGAGAAGGTCTCAGTGCCCTGTTTGCGACTGGATCTTTGCCTCATGGAGCTGGAGTCAAATCACCAGTTATGGGTCTTGCTGACTTCTGGGGTACTAAGAACATGTACTAACCATTGGTCCCAGGGTACAACTGGGAAAAACTGATTTAAGTTTAAATCTATTTCATTGATTTTATTTCAAAAAATGAAACTGAATATGTTTTTCTAAAGAATGAGCTGCCAGCCAAGACTTTAATGGCAAAATTATCTAGTTTTCAGACAAAATATGCAGTAATGAAACACAGAGAGAGTCATTTTGGTTTTGGAAAACAAGTTGGAGATAAAACCTCAGGGGGTTTCTTCCTCCTTTGAAGTGCTCATGCAATTCGCATTCACAATAGTGAGAACTACACACACCTGGCAGAGAGATGTGTTTAGCAGAGCACAGCTTCCATGGCAACTTTGTAGGTGGAGAAGTCACCTAATTTGGATGGGTGGAGGAAGTGGGTGGTAGAAGAAGGAAGTCTGGCTAAGCTGCAGGCGCCACATGTGACTTTGTACAACTCATGTATGAGCACACGTGTCCACCATCTGTGGAGCTGGGCAGTGCTTTAACATTTTGATTCGGCAGGGGAGAAAGAGTAATTATCAAGTAGAGATATTCTTGTAGGTGGTCCCAAACAGGGAAAAATAATAGGGGAATGTGATCTCTTCCTATTACTTGAGAGCCAACATCTTCTCCAAAGATGTATATAATTTATCAAAAGCATAGCCATCCAGCTGCACTCCAGCCCATTACCTATACCTCCCAGAAAAAATACCTGGCATTTATGGTGAGAGCCAAAGGGTCAAGCTGCGTGCATTCATGGCATCTCCACTAGCCAGCTCTGTTGAATACTGTTAATAGATTTTCCTGAACTGTTGCCTATTTGTTTCTCAAACAGCATTCAGCTGTTTTCTGACTTTGCTAACATAAAAGATAATGAAATTTATTCATTCACCAATGCTTCATGAATATACACGAGCCTAGCTGCCAATAAAATATTTCTTGGAACCTGACAACTGCCTTCTTGCACGCTGATGACCATTGCAGTGCAATAATGGAGACTGGGGAAAGGAACAAGGGGTAAGCTTTAAGTAGGAAATAAAGAGCAGCGGTTTATTAAAGTGGCTTTGCAAAATGAGGGTTTAGTAATGAATTGAGAAAAGAGGCAAGGTAATTGCAATCAGAGAGCAAATATAATAAATAAGTTAGTGTTTCTTTTTCAGGTAGCTTTACAGTTTTTGTTCAAAAAAGAAAAAAAAAGATGCATTCATACTGCAAACCCTGCATTTATGATCAATAGATCTGATTACATCGAATATTACTCCTCAGGTCAAATGACTTGGAAATAGGCAAAGGCAGTCAGCTAACTAGCAGCTAGGATTCAGAAAAGACCTCTGATCTGAGGCATTCAAACCACAGCTTAATGCCTTGTGACTTCGGGAGGCTGATTAACTCTTGATTCACAGTTCTGAGAACTGCAGACAGCAGCCACTTCCTCTTGAAGCTGCTGGTATGCAATGCACTGCCTTCAGGCAGAATGTGTGTATCTTACCTGCTTCCCCAGAAATTTTGCAGATGCTTTCTACTGTCCATTGCACTGGTTCTGCTCATACAATCAGATTGAAGAACTTCTTTCTTATGCTTATCGTAAGACACAAAACTTGTAACACTAAGCTGGCAGCTGGTCACGTATACGCTCTAGGGAATTTGCTGCCTACAATTTTGATCAACGTCCTTTAGCAAAATGGGGAGATAATACTTACACATTTTTTGCCAGTGTATTACTAACAACATGATGAATGCTAGATTGTAGGAAGCTGCGAGTTTGTGTGCTTAAATGAGTACATCGGTTAGTACATTCCTACCTTTTGTCAGTGGAGAAGAAACCGTCAGATGGTAACTCGGATCCTAGAATTCAGAGGTCGTTATTGACTATACTCAACATGGGTGAACATGTGCCTAACTTGAGTGTGTAAATTAAACTGTCTGTACTGCTAAATCAATTATCAGTTACTAACTCATTTTTGCACTGTTTGGAGTTGGCCTTCTCTGTAGCAGATATTTCATGCAGAGAGCTAGTTGGAATGGTCCAGAAAAAAACCACGATGAGAGACAGCTAACCAGCAGCCTAAACCATATAGGTCCAGTGCTTCAGCTTGCTTTTTGGCACTTTTTGTTCAGCAGCACAAATGTACTCTTAGGTGCTTAAAGATGGGTGGGATAGATGCAGGGCTCACTACCCTGTGGGGCTGTGTCCTCCGTTATGCAAATCACTCCATCAAGGAGCTTTTTGCTTCTTATTGAATGCTACAAGTGGTGCTAATGAATACAGGATGTTTCCACCCTTCAGAGCTATTCCAGGTGCTAGTTCAGGGGGATTTCTAGGACATTCCTTTCTAATGCCTAGGTATAGTACTAGTTATTCAAGATAAGGAAATAAGGGTCCAAAGGCTTTTTAACAGACTCTGTGGGCAGAGGTGATACAGAAAGTCACCCCTGAAGTTCTGATTTAGTGATTATTGATCCTGCTACTACTGGACCAGGCAGCAAAACACATTCTAGGCAGTCATGCTTCTGCTGAATCAGCCCAAAAGCTCATTTTGATGATTTTGTTTTTTAAATTATTTAGACTGTGGAAGATGTGCAGTACCTGGTAACACCATGATATTAGTGATGTGGTGGACAGAAACCATTCAGAGCCTGCTGGTACAAAATTAGCCTACTAGTATTTTGTGAAGAAATGTGAACCGATAGAAAAGAGTTTCCTAACTTTTAAGCCTGAGGCTGTGCTGGTTATCAGATAGGAGGAGTTTTATAGATGTTTTCACATGACCCGCAACTGCAGTTCAAAGAGAGGAGGAACAGAGAAGTGACACACAGTGAAAGAGCAAGAGAAGCCCTATCTGTGGTTTTACCAGCAGGTTTTAAGTGATCTTATTGTTCACTCATGTTTCTTTTCTTACTAGTTTCCATCACGTGTTTTTGCCAGTTCTAAGTCTTTCCCCTAAAAAGGACAAAGTGCAGCTAAAATCTTATCTTCTGATGTCAGGTAGCTTCATGACTTTGCATCAGACTCTGTCTCATTTCTAAAGATTAACATACCTTTCACCCTCCCTAGAGGCCCAGTTAGCCCCCTTCTTGTTGACTTTTAAAATAGTTCTCCCCACTTTCTTCATTTACGTTGAGCCCGATGCCTACAAGCTGGTAATTTTCACTAGATGCATATTCAGGACTAAAAATAAAACCCAACCCAAACCAAACAAAAAGCCACCAATCATTAAAACACATCACTCTCAAGAAAGCCCCAACAAAAAATTATTTACAAAGTAAACATAGTTGTTGTGTGTTAACACTGCAAACATCAGTAAAAATCAGTTGCAAAGTGTATTGACCTATTTTTCTCAACCCTATAGGTACAGGTGATTCAGAGCTCAATTTAGCATGAAAAGAGTTTGCAGTTCTTACTAGATTTCTAGCTCACTCAGCCAGAGTAGTATCTATCCTATTGACGAATTAGTCTCACCTAGTATTTGTAGCAGAGGATACCAGATGGGAGTAGAATAGGGTACCGGATGAGAATGGCGTCAGCAGAACCTCACCCTGCACAAATCATATCTTCCTCTACATTTTAGTATTGCTGAATAGCCATATCAAGGAAATAACACAGTGGTTAAACACTGGGATCTTGTGGATCCGTTCCTGTCTCCCCTCCAAATCTTACCTATCATTGCTTCAGATTCCAAGCTGTAAGATAAGGGAATAATAACTGATTAACTGTGGTGCTGCGAAGCTGTGGCTCACAAATTAATTAATTTACAAGTAATATGCTTGGATCCAAAAGTCTTTTGTTTAAGGTGTGAAATTATTGCCTTTTCAAATAAAAACCTTCAAAATGAGCTGGAAAAGGACCATTAGATGGGCACTTATGCCTAGAGGAAATACTCATCCATAAATCCTGAGTAGGAATTTTTCTGCCATGTTTTGCAAGAAGTACAGATTTACCTTCTAGGTCTGTGTATTTTACATTCATATATTGTGTCCCAGAGATAAGTGTTGTTCAGGTTTGTGTGATTCTGAAGATAGATGCACAGATGCTACGATAAAGAAAAATCCCAGACAACACCTTCCCCTCAACCAACTTTTGTGTTTATCTGTGCTGAAAGACAGGGAGAATATGGGAGTATTTGTTGCAGGTTCTTTCTCATACAGGTTTGAATTGGATGGAGCTGTTTTGCTTTTAGCCATACATGTAACCTCTAGTTTTGTTCAATATGCAGGTTGAATGTGTTGTTTATTGTCTGAGAGATCTTTGCAGTACCAAAGAAAAGAGAGCCCTTTGCTAGAAATGTGAAAACTGCATCATAATACTTTTGGGGAGATGAATTGTGTTTTAGGCAGAGTTTGCAAATCCTTTACTGGGGAGACTGATTGAGTTGGGAGTTCATTTGGAAACTCTTCCAAGATGCTGGGCTGGAAAAGAGAGAAAATTCTGGGACTTTTGGTGTAAGAAACTTCATTGAAAGTGCTTTCTGGCTTTATGTAATTTTTCCTTCATCTGGCTTGCATTTATGAGCTTTTGTCACTCAGAAGGCCAGTTGGATAGAATTTATCATAGCAATGGAGGTTAAACAAAGCATTCATGGTTTGAAATCTGAACATAGATGGCTGGAAAAGAGGAACTCTGTTCTGCAAGAAATGCTGATACTTTGAATTCTTAAAATACAGAATTGTTAAAAAAAAGTTTCCATAAAATAAAATTTCTGGAATAATTAAATTTCCGAATCATTGAAGTATATAAAACAAATGAAATACTACTATATATAATAGATAAAATATATATTTTATAAACATTAAGAAAAATAATATTTTCAGAATATAAAAGTCATCAAAATAAGTCTTAGTTAAGAGGCACTTTCTAAATGTCAAGATAAAAACTGCATTAAAGGACTCAATGGCCAAGTTCCTAGCTTTTTGGATATGTAATTTTGATCATGTGGAAGGTAATAAAAAGTGCTCACAGCTATAATTATTTGGCTGACTTTTCATCTTTCCTGAACATCGCCCTAGTATCTATAGTCTCCAGTCGCTTTGATTCCAATCTGCTTACCCTGGAGGGTCACAGCTCACTTGGAAGAAGTAACTTCACAAGATAGAAGTTTTGCTACAGGCAGATCTGCTATTTTTTGTTTCTTGTGTCCAGATTGAATTATTCAGTCACCTTGTATATTATCTATATTATCTAAACTCTGCATGAAGCATTTTCTATCAAGCATGGTCACCATGTTGTAACTGATGGATTAATTTCAATGGAGTTCTTTTAAGCCTGAAATCTAATTCCTCTCTCTAAACCAAGCATTCCAAGGATTCCACTGTGCAAGCGGTATAAGTGCTCAAGATTTTTACCAAATTATTCCCTCAAAGCAAAGCATTTGAGAAGGATTCTGGAAGGGGCTTTCAAACCCGAAACAACAATTAAATCTAGATGATGATTCATTTAACTTGAAAAACTAGTAAACAGAAAATTACCTCTAATTAATATTTGCAATGATTAAGGTGACTAATCGGTCCTGTTTCTTAAGGCACTGGTCATAGGATGGGATCAACTCAAATCAGAGTTGTCCATTTTTCTTCATGACCTGTGAAGAATTTACAGGAGTCACCTGTAAATTAGCCCACTTAGATGACTTTCTCCTGAATATTTAAATTTAAATGGAATGAGTATCACCCTTACTAGTCATTTAACCTGTACATGTCAAGGATATACAATAGTACTGTATGCAGAAGGCTAACTCCAGAATACTCCTTGTCCAAAAAACCCTGATTAATAGTGGGAAATTTAATCCTTAAAGCTGACTTTTCATCAATAAAAATGTCCCTGGTGTGGTGGGAAGGCTGATGACTAGGCCCTGGCCTGGGGCTTAGCTAGCTGAACAGACCATGAGAAACTGCTGAATGTAACAACTTACAGAGTGAGAAGGTAACAAAAGTCATGGATAACACTGTGAGGGACGGACAAATTTTACAGGTGTTTAAGGGGAAATTGTGTGAGAAACGGCCAGACCACACCAACAACTGGAGGGGAGCATAGGGGACCTCCTGGGAACTGAGATGTCAAGGCATGGGAAACCGCTTCAACAATGCCTGGTATGGCTGAGATGATCGAGGTAACAGCATCAGAAATACCAAGTTTGGATATGAAGGTAGCAAAAGTGGGACCAAGAGGGAAAAGTAACTGACAGGGTTGTTTATTTGGGAGGATATGGGGCCAGCAAAAGGGAGACACAAAGATGGACTGGAAAAGAACAATCTTGGGAAAATGGAGAGAGTGAAGAATAAAAGGAGATTGTTATGTATAAGCAAGTGGCTGATTAACACCTTTGGCCAAACCCTGTGCCCCAATCCAAAGGGCAGCTCCTACTGCATATGGACTTTATGTTACACCAGCGGGTGGCAGCCCCAAGGTGCCTGGATCAGTCACTTTGTTTTCTGGAACAGAGTAGGCACCGACTCCATTTTGAGTTCCTTAAAAAAATAGTTTACTACAACCTCAGTCAACTAAAAATAAAACTTTTGATTCTATGTATTCTTCAAAGTCCGGCTGTGCTTCTGAGAAAATCTGTTTTGTCAGGAAGGTCTGCAGTTTCTCATGCTTAGGCCAGTTTTGATCCAACAAATAACTTCTGTAAGTCACCGGGATTTAGGAAATTGACTGTTCTGCAAAGTAGATGAGATCTCATGACAATAAAAGAACAACTGGAAGGAGAGCAAAGTATTTTAAAGAATGAAGGGATCTCAGTCTGAGATGAAATGCTTTTTTAGACAAATTCAATAATCTATCTCAATATGCAGTGCTTATTTATTTTCTTTTTTTCTGGAATATTCAGTTTTGAGCCTGACCTTGAGAGAGCTAAAGGAAAGCACAGAGGAGAACATGAAAGACCACAGATAAACCTTATAAGGACACAGTGTTCTATCCTAAGCCAGCTGTTTTCCAAGACAGTATCTTACCCTTCGGTTTCTTAAAGAAAAAAGCCTATTGCTAAAGCAAGTGACATCAATAGAATTACATATCAACTATTTATTCTCAACAGGTTTATTTCACCAAAGGTCTTAAAGTTGCCTGTTCAAATGTACAGAAGCAAGTTAACATCAGTTGAAGAGACTTGTATACAGAAGTGCTTCTGCTTATAACCACTGTTTCCTAAAAGGTGATACCTCACTAACTTCTATTGTAGGACTTTTAGGGTTATTCCAGCATCATCTTTGTGGTGAGAGATGCAACTAATTTTGCACTGCATCCTGCAGGCAGTGAGGTAGTACCTTTCAGAGTCTCTCTGTGCCCTTGGGCTCTTTGGAGAAAAAGCAGGGCTTGTGGATTGTTGCTGGCTTGGGAAATTTATTTCTGTCTTGAGGAGGTAATCCACTATGACTAAACTCGAAGCATCGACTTTAACTCATTATTTGGTCCAGCTTTTGACATATAAAATACATTTCAATTTCAGTGCATTGTGTTACCAGCACATAGGCCAGATTTACTTCACTGTAAAATTGGTTTCAGAGATTTGAGATAAAGCCTTGTAAAGATGCTCCTAATTCACATCAATGACTGTAGCACCAGCCTGGGACACAGGTGTTCAAAATGCTCCACCTGTCTTTGACAGATATTTTTGTTCAAGCTTATAGCTCATACACTATTGAGCAAAACAACCATCAACAGCAATCACTTCCACTCAACTGAATTTATAAATCAAGATGCTTTCTTATGTTCAAGTCCACAGAACATGTGGATACGGGCATGTTCCAGTGGGAGGAAGAAATACAAGGCACTTTCTTCCCAGTGCTTCATGTTTCAGCAATAGACAAATCTTTTAAAATTTTCTCTTCAGATGACACTTCTAAATACACTCAGTTTGAAAGGAAAACATAGAATTGGAATAAAGTGATTCCAGGTCATCTTGAAGGGTAGATATCTTGTCAAGAAATTAGGAAATGTGCATAAATAAATATGAAGGACAATGACAATTTGTGAGAAATCTATTGGGTCTATGACAGCCCAAGGAAATGAATCTCTTTTGCAAGCTTTCTTAAATTGATGGCCTATTCAGGCTTGAAAAGTCATGGTGCACAGCATGGAGACATCAGAAGCTATAAAACACAAAGCTCTGTTTGATGAATGTGGGTAGGATTTTAGCTTTGGACCAGGGTTTTCTAAGATAGGTAGCTTAACATAAGCACATCTCTTTAAGCACTGAAATATGAGTGATCGGATACTCAATGCTTACTTAGAGTGCTCATCAACCTAAATGTGAGACCAAACGGACCATCTGCATATTAGTGACAAGTCCTCTGGGGAATTCAACCGTCCTGATATCAGTTGGAGGACAACACAGTGGGGCATAAGCAATCCAGGATATTCCTGGAATGCATTGATGATAACTTCCTTCTCCAAATGATAGAGGAGCCAGTGAGGAGAGGAGCTATGCTGGACCTTGTTCTCACCAACAGAGGGGCTGGTGGGGAATGTGAAGCCCAAGGGTAGCCTTGGCTGCAGTGACCATGAAATGGTGGAGTTCAAGATCATTCAGGCAGTGAGGAGGGTTCATAGCAAGCTCAGTACCCTGGACTTCAGAAGAGCAGACTTTGGCCTCTTCAGGGATCTGCTTGGTAGAGTACCAGGGGATAAAGCCCTGGAGGGAAGAGGGGCCAAAGAAAGCTGGTTAATATTCAGGGATCACCTCCTCCAAGCTCAGGAGCAATGCATCCCAGCAAAAAGCAAGTCAGGCAAAATCACCAGGAGGCCTGCATGGATGAAAAAGGAGATCCTGGATGAACTCAAACACAGAAAGGAAGCCTCCAGAGGGTAGAAGCAAGGACAGGTAGCCTGGGAGGAATACAGAGAAATTGTCCAAGCAGCCAGGGAACAGATGAGGAAAGTTAAAGCCCTGATAGAATTAAATCTGGCCAGGGACATCAAGGGCATCAAGAAAAGCTTGCAACTAGATGATCTTTAAGGTCCCTTCCAACTCAAACCATTCTATGATTCTATGATTCTAAGCTTTAATTTTAATGTGCCTCAGTTTCCAGTTTTCTGGTAGTACTACATTCCTGGTTCTGTTTAATGTGTTGAGTAAGTGGAGACTTTGGAGTGATTGTTTTATATCATGGATACCTAAAATTAGTGAATCCCACCTATGGTGTCCAGGGCTGCTAGAATCACCACCACTTTGATATTGTCCTGAAGAATTTACAATATAAGATGAAAACCATGTGGACATTACAGATACGGAGAATGCAATGTGCCAGTGAGATTAGTGTATTACCTGTATTTCAGCTAAATTAGATACAAAATGTTTCATAGGTAGAGATGACCTT
Organism: Elanus axillaris; assembly: GCA_026212715.1. Classification (NCBI taxonomy): domain Eukaryota; kingdom Metazoa; phylum Chordata; class Aves; order Accipitriformes; family Accipitridae; genus Elanus; species Elanus axillaris. Next base: position 17,861,071 of record JANZLQ010000027.1, on the reverse strand, counting down.
TAGCAAAATGCTTGCCACACTTCTGGTGCTTTACAGAGAACTGATAGTAACACTCAATTAGACTTCTAAAGTTCATGGCAAAATATTGAGTACTCTGCTGTATACGTTAGCTTTAGAAACCAGACTTGCAATAATCATTCAGCAAATGCATCTGTTCACCATCAATATTTTTCTATCACATTCTGATTTCTTAATTAGTGGTATCGACTAGTAGAAGAGACAATATACTTATATTGTTTTCCCTGAGGGCTACTTATCATCCCTTGATAACCATGTCAAACTCCCATCAGTTTTTGCAATAGCCATTTCCTATCCAAGGGTGTAATTTAGCCCAGGGAATTTATCAGCTACAAAATAGACATTAGCATCTCAGAGAGGCATTAACACCATATTTTAACTCATCGCATTGTCATTATGCTTGATGAGCTATTTCTAAGTCTGTCACTAGGGGAAATGTTATTAAAACTGAAAGACTCCAGATGTTTGGAGCTACTCTGTAAGATGACTTCAAAGAACCAAAACAGTCTCGGCATTATGGGGCGGAATTCTATGGTACCTAATTCAACACAATTCTTAGTGAACCCAAAGACATTTTGTCGTTTTCCCCACATAATTTATCTGTGAAGAAAACTCACTGCTGCTTCTTTCATCAAAGAAGAGCCTATGGCAGCCCAGCCATTCCCCTGAACTGCACTTGGCTGAAGCTGCTGCAAGCTCTGAGCAAAGACAGTTGGAAAGGTTAAAGCTAAACTTCCTGTCTTGCAGGTAACAAAAAATTAGAGAGCGATTTGGTTATACTGCTGGGATCTAATGAACACAAAGAGAAACAGACTTCTGGAGAAGTATCAGTAAGCTGTCTAGACAGTAGAGATGTATAGAAAATAAAGTGGTTTCTCTATCAGATCAAACTCAGAGTGAGAATAACTGGAGTTAAAATACTTGGTCTCCATGAGAGGTCCAGCCTTGTTGTCTTCCTGGAGGGGTGAGTTCCAAAGTGCACCAGAGCCAGAAAATCCTCTACGGCTCAAAAGAGCATATATGGTTAAAAGAATGTGAGCAAGGTATGAGAATAGTTGTGTTTGTGTAACAGACATCTATGATACAGAGATAACAAAGGCACAGGTAGGAAAGTATACACAGTTTATAACCGAGGGTCCCAGAAGGACTTTTTTTCATCTGATTTTTTATGACCAAGGGCAAGATGATATAGAGAAGATTTTGAGGAAGCTTTTGAAGGAAAAAGGAAAGCTAAATCTGGGATTCAGTATAAAGAGCATTTTACTATACCTAAGACCTTAGGGCAAACAAAGAGATTGTACAAATGATAATCATTAGTGAATAGTTAAATAGTGTGCAAGAACCACACAAACCAAATTATTCACACTTGGCTTCTCAGTGTCTGCAACAGCATTTGGAAGTCTGATCAAAAAAAGCCAAAATACTTCCTTTCAGAAATGGTAAGGTATGTCTTTCAAGGATGTTTTACCTCAAAGCCTATGCTGTAAGTGAGTATGAAAGAGGTCTTTATGTTTTTTCTGTTCTACAAATCTAAAATCATAGAACAGTTGAGATGGAAAGACATCTCTGGAGATTGCCTCGTCTAAACCCTACTCTAAGTAGGGTCAGCTAAAGCTGTTTTCCCAGGGCCTTACCTAGTTGAGTTTTGAATATCTTCAAGGACATACACTCTACAACCTCTGTGGGCAACCTGTGCCAGTGCTTAACCACACTCACTGTGAAACAGTTTTGTCTTACATTTAACTGGTATTTCCTGTATTTCAATTTGTGCCCACTGCATCTAGTCCTATCACTAGGTGTTACTGAGAAGTGTTTGGCTCCCCCCCCCCCCCGGTACTTGTACACATTGGCAGGATTCCCTCTGAGATTTCTGTTCTTCAGGCTGATCAGTCACAGCTCGCTCAACCTCTCCTCATATGGCAGATTTTCCAACCCCTCGGACATCTTCATGGTTCTTTCCTGGACTCACTCCAGTATGTCCATATCTCTTGTACTGAGGAGCCCAGCACTGGACATGGCACTGCACATATGTCTGACCAGGGCTGAACAGAGGCAAGGGATCACCTCCCTTGACCTGCTAGCAACATTCTGCCTAATTCAGCCCAGCAGGTACTTGACCTCCTTTGCTGCAAGGGTCCATTGCTGGTTTATATTCAACTTGGTGACCATCAGGACTCCCCAGGACTTCTCTGCAAAGCTGCTTTCCAGCTGTCAGCTTCAACTTGCCCTGGGCCCTGGGGTTATTTCTCACCAGGAGCAGGATTTGACATTTTCCTTTCTTGGGCTTCGTGAAGTTCCTCTTGGCCCAGTACTCCAGCCTGTAGGGTCCCTCTGAATGGCAGCACAACCCTCTGGCACATGAACCACTCCTGGTTTTGTATTGCCTGTAGACTTGCTGAGGGTGCAGGTTGTCCCATCATCCAAATCCTAAATGAAGATGTTAGGCAGTGTTGACCTGAGTATGGACCCCTGGGGCACACCACTAGTGACTGGTCTCCAGTTGGACTTTGTGCTGCTCTGAGTCTGGCATTTCAGCCAATTTTCAATCCACCCCACTGTTCACTTATGTAGTCCCTACTACGTTAGTTTGTCTATGAGGATGTTATGGGAGACATAGTTGAAAGCCTTGCTAAACTCAGGGTAAACAATATCCACTGCTCTCCCCTTGTCCATTGAGCCAGTCAGTTCAGCCACTTCAATTATTTCTTTTTCCTCTGCAAAATACTGAGTCTTTCTAACTGACAATTAAATGGACTGGGCATTGCAGTCAGATTTATACATTCTCAGTTCCATTCCCATAGATGCTACTGTCAGAAGAATTTGATTTTGAAAGGCCACATTACGTCCCACTGAAAACTGACAGTAAAAGTAATGCTGCTTGCCTAATTGTAGATGTCTAAAGATGAGCCTTTAGCCTATGCTAGTTAAATATTTTCCCTGTTACATGGAAAGATAGAGCATGAGAGATCATCGGACAACAGCTTTTCCTGTCCTGATGTACACAACTAAGGTGGGAGGATGAACTTCCTCTTGGAAGAAGTTGTCTCTTTACATTGATTAACTATGGAGTCCAAATGCAATGACACCTATAGCTTTTATAAAGTTAGGTGAAATTATCCTCTCCCTTAACATGAAAAATGCTTTAATCATGCCTATATCATTAATGCTCTACTGATGTAGAACACCACCTTGCTGTACCCATAGCCAGGGCAAACAGGGAGAAAGGGATAAAGTGTCAGTCTGTGGAGACTTCATCCCAACCACTGCCATGGACTTCTGATCCTATAAAGAAACTGTTTGCATCCAAGACTGACAATATGGGGAAAAATCCCTCCAGTTACACCTCTGCCCACCCCTGCAGTTCATGGGAACAAAGTAACAGCAGCAAAACATCTTGCAGGGCTGACTAACAGCATCTACAGCAGGGATGCTCCCAATAAAAGTGTAAGTGGCACCCTAGTGATGCTTCTTTGTTGACACAGAGACTTCAGACAGCCTTCATTAACAGAGATGCCCTCTATCTGTTTGGATCCTTATCTGCTTATTTTACTGCTTATTGCTGCCCCTTTTCTCCTCTGTCTACAGTGGTCTTACTAAATTCAGGGCCACCTCATCATAAACATGATCTTTTCCTATGCTATTCATAGTGCAGCACAATTGCACCGATTGCAGCATGATTAGCAGCAGAATTCAGCTCTGGCAGAGGGATGATAAGAGCCCTCACTGCAGTTAGATCAATTAATCTGCAAAGGAAGGCTATGAAAATGTTCTCACCCTGCGGACGGAGAGTGGAATACATTACCACAGAAAAGTCTATAAGTTTTTGTCAATATAACATTTAATAGTTCATTATTCGGAGGAACTAAAGATTTTACCGATTTGAATAATTCCATTTAAATGTTACATAAATGCATGAGATTGCGTCTAGTGTCTGTTATAATAGGTCAGCATTATAGAAAATTTCTCCATTACAATAAGTGTATGTCAGATCTGGAATATGTTATTCTAGAATAGCCAAGCCTGGAATACATTAATACATAAAGATGAAATAAGCTATAATATCTAATGTGTTTCTATCTGCTGCAGAAATCTGTCTTCCATATAAAAACTAACAAATCATCTTTCCAGTACATCAGACTTTAACTGTCCCACAATAATTTTCACAAGAGTGTTATATGGATGGTATTATACACAGCATATACCCCCTTGTAGCAGGAGTGATTTCTGATTCTGGTATTGCAATTACTAGTTCATTGTCTTAATTTTAGGTAATTGTAGGATCTTAAATTCCATAGACACTTAAAGATTTTTTTGCAGTTTGATTGTCTGAAGAGGATACTTGACTCATACTTATTTTCAGAGCACATACTCACTAGGTTCCTCTATACCGTGGGCCAAACATTAATGTGTCATATGTCACATTTGTCCTGAGACATTTCATAGACATATAGTTCTGTTTTTCTGTGGATTGTTGTAAACAGTTGTTTACCTCTGAAGTTTTTACTGTCCCTTTTTGATATAATTCTCAAGGCACTGTTGGCACCACAGTACTTTTTTGCAATTTTTTATCAATCTCTTGATATTGATAAATACTGAGTACCTGATGATCTGAGTGTGTGATACAGTGTCTCAGTTACTGGTAACCACGATAGCTTTAAATGGTCCAAAACAGTGAGGCAGTCACCCCTGAGGAGTGAGATTGCTTTGCTGTTATCTGGACTGCAACTTCCACATGGACATACTCTTCTTATTTAACTATTTAACTTGAAAAAACTTGCTGTGCAATCATTGCCATCAGTATTCACCATTATAATAATCTATATTCTTAAAGCCAAGAAAGAGAGTGTAACTGCATTTATTAGCCAGACAATTAAAAAGTTATTTTTCCTGACCTGACTCTACTAAGCTTTTTGCTGACTTGTTCTACAGCCAGTCCATAGGAAGGAGGGTGTCAGATAGGTGTGCCAAGAGCAGTCCCTGCTGTCACTGTCCATACGCAACTCAAAGTCCTTACAGTTTTTCTGCTGTGCTGGCAATAAGTTATGTATTGTTACATATGCTGTATCCTTAAAGATGTATTCATTTCAAAAGAGTGGGCTATTTAAATGTTAAACTCAATAAAAGATTAAAAAATATTTTCTTTTATAATTACTATTTTAGCAACCATAACATACCACAACTCAGTAGAAAAAGAATATTCCACCTGGCTTGGTGACAATTTTTACCTGAATTCAGATTTCTAGAGTATTCCTAAAAATTGTTAATTTTTATTTGCAACTGATATCTTTGTACATTCCTAGCATGAGACAATTGGGCAGATGGCAGTACCTTATGGCACATTCAGATTCAGGTCCTGACTGAGTTAAATAAAAATATTTCTGAAGAGTTAGGTTCTAATCCTGCTTTGTTCTCAAATGAGAAATTTTTCTGCTATGATGGAGATTTGGTCACTAATTAATCACAAATTCTGATACAAACAGCAGCTGTTGCTGTGTGACGGTCTCAGATTAGGACAGGCAAGGTGCTGTGATCTCTACAGAATTTATAAAGAAGCATTTAAAGAGGAGAAAAAAACTTGTTAGGGGGGACACCAGGCACTTAATCTACATGGGTGTGGCTGGAACATTGGCCAAAGCTGACTGTCTACATAAATAGATTTCTGGCTAAAGATTCAATTTTAGTTGACATGCTTGGAGTCCACATGTTAGTATTTATACATGTATTTATATATCTGGAACCTGATAATGAAAATAACCTCAAGAAAAAATATGACCTAAAGACAAAAGGGAACAACTGGAAGTGGGTTAAGAAAATGGCATAAGGGGACGTAGCATTCTGAAGATGTTAGATTTGTAGCACAAGCGTGAAAACGAAAAAAACCCAAGAACAGAACCTGTGTCATCCATGAACAAAAACTATGAAAATAATTTAGAGAAGTAAGTTAGATTTTTTTTTGTTTCATTGGAGAAGAAGAATCAGGAGTGAATGACACCCTGCTGTCACAAATAATGCATAACCTGGTGGAAGAGCCAAAAAAGGTGACTGATCGGTGTTGAAATCAACACACAATGAGGCTTTAAAGAGAAATTTTATTTAAAGCCAAAAACAAGCAGCAGAAAAGAGAATACATACCAGAGTGAAGAACTTCTGCATCCACATGGACCTTTGGAGGCATTGCATGTTATGTCAATAAGGCATTGCAGAGCCTTATTAAAGGCAGCATCATATGCAAGGCAGCTGGTTCCAGGTTTTAGGACATACCCTTGAGAGAAACAGGTATAGCTCCAGAGACACCTCACCTGCTATCAGAAGAATTTGTCCACTGGAAGAGTGAAGACAGTAATAGTCAGTAGCTTAGAACAAGTTCACAGGACTAAGAAAAAGAACCTTTTTTGGAAAGGGACAGGAGCATCAAGAAGATAAACAGCACAATCCAGTTTATACATTGTAGAAGTCAACAGGAAAGTGGAAGTAAAAATGCCTGAACTATGTCCAGTGAAGCAAATAGGGTTTGAAAAGAATCAACTAATGTTCCATTCTAAGAAAGAAAGAAAGAAAGAAAGAAAGAAAGAAAGAAAGAAAGAAAGAAAGAAAGAAAGAAAGAAAGAAAGAAAG
>JANZLQ010000027.1:17779926-17854338 GCA_026212715.1 Elanus axillaris | reverse complement strand
GAAAGAAAGAAAGAAAGAAAGAAAGAAAGAAAGAAAGAAAGAAAGAAAGAAAGAAAGAGAAAGAAAGAAAGAAAGAAGGAAAGAAGGAAAGAAAGAAAGAAAGAAAGAAAGAAAGAAAGAAGAAAGAGAAGAAAACCCTCTTTTCTGCATTAACCAGTATAAGGAAAGCACTTCCAGCAAACCTGGCAGATCCCAAGGTTTTCTCTGCACTGAAGAAGAAGGATGCTGCATTTTATGATCTGTTTTTACATTAAAGAGCAATTTGTTTCCTGATAGATGGTGCAGCTAGCCATAATATCAACCCACAAAAATGACAAAAGGCAGTTTTAGACTGGAGAAAATGTGGCTAAGTAAGGGACATATACAACACAAGCAGTCTGAAGCTGTTAGTAAAAGCAACAAAGGGGACAAGCAATAAGCATTGTTCCTTGGAGTTCATAGGAGCTGAAATGGAGGAGTATGATCAAGTGCAAAACTCAGCTTCAGCAAAGCTCCTTACTCAGTAAACTTTCAGTGTAACTAAAATCTTGGTGTGAGAGAAAAGGGAGACAAGTCATGGTGAACTTTGTCAAAATTTTAATAGAACGTGTGCTTCAAGTAGGAAATTCGGAGACCAAAAAAAAAGTTAAAACTCCACAAACTGTCCCTGAGCTCACTCACATGCACAATTACTTTAACTTAGAGGGACGTTTGAAGGTTTCAAAGAGGTCACAAGCTCTTAGTGAATTTAGCACGAGCATGAGAGCAGCCAGGTTAGCTGCACTGGTTGAAAGACAGTTAACATACCATATGAAAGAAGCCAGTGCTTATCATGAATGACTAAAGAAGTTCCACTAGATTTACCCAGGATAAAAGTCATACATTATATTGAGTGACATAAGCTTCCTAGTCCTCTGAAAATCTTTGAACAGGAACAGCTGGGTGAGAAAGACTTTGGCTCTCATATTCATTGCAAAGGTGGTCAATGAAAACCAAGAAACATCAGCACCTAGAGAAGATCCCAAGTGCTGGGATTTTTACTGGTAGTATTTTTGCCGGTAGTATTTTTACCATGAGAAAAGAAATGATGTTGCTGTGGGCTGTAGGAAACTGAAGGCATGCACAGCAAGGACAAGTATATCCCAACCATCCTAATGAAGCAGTGAGTCACAGAACCTTCCACTAAATTAAAACAGTTCAACACAACATGGGAACATGAGCACAAGATGTCCCCTATTGTGTACTCACAAAGCAACATGAAAATGGCATTGATAAGAAAGTGACTGATGGCAATGGCCACACAGATAGAAATGAAGAAACAGTGTTGACTCACCTCTTGGATTAGAAAACACAGAGACTAGTTCTGTGGTTGTCTGCTTCACATGATGGACAGTCTACTGCTGCCAAGGAGTGTTGGAGCCCCTGTGCACTGGGAATGACATCAAATAAAAACATAAAGCAAAAGCAGCCATCCAAATACTGTGAGGTACACAGCAGATGAAGTAGAAGCAAATCAGGCAACAGTAGACTCAACACTGAACATAGTTATTTCTATCTGAAGATAGATTTTTAATTTTCTCAAACAAACAGAATATTAACCAAGAAGTAGAAGATGACCAGGATTTCAGCAAGACTAACACAGATGTGTTGGAAAGAAAGAGAAACATAAACAAGACTAACACTGTAATTGAAGGGCTCTGAATCTTAACAAGGATTAGGAATCACAGTCAAAGCACATCTCTTTAATGGTATGTGTCTTTGTGACCCTTGGCCATAACAAGTGTTTGCACTGCTAATAAATCAACCTAACTGTTAGAAAAGGCAATGATCTCTATGAAATTTGAAAAGAAGGAGATGGACTACAACAGGGAATAATGGAAGCACTAGAAAGTTTACATGGCTTGAAAGTAATCCTCAGTTGCAGCACATCCATAAACTGTTCTCTTTACAAACATCATGTTAGTTTTACAAACATGGTATTATCCAGCATATCATATATATAATCCAGTTTATCATATATGCAGTGTTGCAGATATTGCTTATGAGAATTTTTAACTCATCAGCTATATCCACTGCAGTTTTTCAGTTATCCTTTTTTGAGATGTCTACTACTACAAATCTTTGGTACGATAAAATAATAAATAACTAATTGAGAAGAGCTCATCAGTTTGATCATGTACTCCAGTACTGATGCAGCAGGTTTCTGTAGTGAAGACATACTGCATTCATCTAATACATGTTCAGCACACATCCTTCTTGCTTTCATCACTCTGGAAATGAAAACATTTGTTGGCACAGTGCAGTGACTTCAAAATTCTTCTAAAAGAGGGTCAGAACCTCTGATTCATTCTCAGTTCAAGAAGCGGTAATTGCTGTAGAGTTTGTTTAGGCATTGATTACATATATAAGTGATTATTTGGAACAACATGCTAGTTTGCAGAATATGTTTTAGCCAAACCGTCATCTTTTTCCACAGGAAGAAAAGATCTTGGAAAGCAACAGAGAAAGACTAGAAAAACACCATCAAGTTCTGCAGAGCATCTCCCTAGATAGAGAAGAATGCAAGGGGCAAGCAAGTATGTCTACTTTTGCACCATAGAGAGCCTTTAAACCCTTGAGATCAAAGAAAGCTCACAATGAAAGCTGTCTCAGCTTGCACTTGAGTTGCTCTACACTAGCTCCCTCACAGGGATAACCTACAGTACTTGCTATTTCATCTGTGGCTTTGTAGCAGCTATTTGGAGATTCAGAAAGAATCCTGGAGAGAACCAGAGCAAGTTAGTATTCTTCAGGAGGAACAAGTTGTCCAGAACCAGGGAGTACAGACATATCCTTGCTCTAGGTCTGTGAGGATTTCCATCAACATTCAGACACAAAAAAAGAGAAGCTGCATTTTTTCAGACACAGTGAGAATGACACTAAAAAAGAAAGATCCTCTGCTTTCATAAAGTCTGAAATAGAGGGTCCTGCAGCGCGTCCACCAATACCAAGTCATCTTAATGCTGTGCCTATACTGCCTATCTATGCTGTGGTAAGTGAACTATCTGTTAGTTATTTTATTGGATGTTTGTTAAGGACTACACTCACAGCATCCTTACACTTACAGACTCAGAAATGAAATCACATTTTTCTTTGGTTGTTCCACAGTCAGGATCTGGAGGTACGGTCTTTGTTTTTTTCTGCCTCTACTTTCTCATCTTTTTTAAATTTTATACTTGTATTATTCTGTACTTTTAGAATGGGAAATACAGTTTAAATCAAGAGAGCAAAATCCTTGTGGGTAGTCTATAATAGAAATTTTTCTAGGTGAGTGTTTTTTCTGTGAAAGGATTTGTCTGTCCACACTAGTATCTATCTGTGTAATTTACTGTCAGCTTACACTGCTATTTTAACTATTGGATATTTCTAAGTATGCCTGGCTATACATTTTAAATAAAAAAAAAGGAAAGAAGGCAAAATAAACTTCACCAAAACCACCGAAAGTGCCACATGAGCTGGGCATTTTGGTAGTGGTTCTCTTGGTGAGTTTGGATATTATCCTTTTCTGCTAATACAACAAAAATAAACACAGACAGAAGCAAAAGCTGAAAGCATTTTAAAGTAAATTCAAGGCCAAACTATGAGCATGATTCTTTGACTTTTCTGGAAATATTTCAGTGCAGGAGTTGATTGTAGTTTAAAATTATGACTATGCATAGCAGGAGGTGAACAACCCCCTCCACAGGAACAAAATGCATGGCTCTGTGGCTTTGGATTTTGGTAGGGCTCCAAGGGAAGCCAGAGACTACTCAAAGCATAGAGGAAACCAAGTGCAGTCATCACTTCTGGAGAGTCAGGCTTTGTGAGTCTTGCTCACTTTTGTACATGAAATCAGTGAGGATTAAACCCCAGTTATCTAGGTTCCAAACCCATCTCTCACCCTCTGGATTCATATGGTCTGGTGGCATCCAGCAGGAGAATTTTGTGAAAAAATTATTAGAGAACTGCTTGGGACTGTTTTACCAAGGTGTGCTAGCTAATGGATCATACCATCTTTTGGTCACCAGCTTGGGTTGAACAGGAAGAGAACCTCTAGCAGTAAATGTTATTGTCAATGTGATTGCTAATTCTTTGGGCCATCTTGCTTCTTTGAGTAACACTGGAGAACCAGCTCACACAACACTATAGTAATAATTTACCACTTCATACTGATGTAAAAAAAAGAGAAGACAGAGGTATGAAGGAGAACATCCTTGGATTTATTGCTGTCCAACTTACATTTTTCCTCATTTCAGTAAATAGGATTTTTTTTCTTGTTTCCACCAAGAATCAGTAAAAAGTATAACTGCTATGACTTTATATAGTACATACTGAAAATAAATCTCATTTTGGACTAAACAAGGCAGCTGGTAAGACAATCTTGGGAACAAGGTCACTGGTTGTTACATACCCTTGACATTTTTTGAAAGGTTTGGTAGTGCTAACAAGCTTTTAGCACTTCACCTTTCATCAGTCAGTCTCAAAATATGGGATTTAATTGAAGGACTCGCTTAACTTTGCAAAAGCCAAGCATCCTCTATAAGTGAGTTGTCAAGGTTCTGAGGGGAAGAAATAGACTTTTCCAAAGTATGATCCATCTCCATGCAGAGTGGTGTACTGAGGCATAGAGGGCCGAAGGGGCTTGCTCAGAAATATCCAGCAACAACCATGGATCGTTTCTACTAATTGGAGGGTCCAGTGCAGCATTGGGCAGAGCTATTCTCAGTTCCATGATGAGTTAGCAACTATATATAAATCACGTATAGCCATTGTAGTTTTGTTTTGTTTTGCTTGTTTAAATTTCCAACTCACATAAATAAAGATCAATTAAACCTGACTACAGCCTAATTTTAACATATTCTAAGACCCATTCTTGCTGTGGAATATGATAGACCCCAAGATTAGGAGATATTTTGACTTTGCCAGTAGAGGACTAGGACACGATAGGTCTCAGTTGCAGAATGAGAAAGGATCTTACTGTTAAGAATTTGTCATAATTGCATGTAATTTTTCCAGGGAAACACATATTTCAGAGCCTGTGAAAGTAAATTTTTTGAGGACTCTTGATGACTTTGGCAGAGCTGAAGTTCTCATAATTGAGTGAGTAGTAATAGGTTTTCTTCAAATGATTTCTGGGTCCCAATATAAGAAAATCTGAGAAAAATTACATCACTTGTAACATTCAGCAAGTTAGAGGGTATGACCAGATAATCTTAAGTGGTCTTCAAATGTCGGATTCTGTGTCAGGTTACCCGTGACAATAACAGAATAGTAAAATAATAGCCATTACACAATTATATTCTCAAGCATGTTGTCCTTCATGTGTATAATGTGACATATGTAAGAGCTGTCTTGTTCTTGGCTGTGCTATATTCAGTGCTTATATAAGTGTTTTGACCTTCAGAGTGTTTTCTAAACATCTTTCTAATGCCTTGTAAGGAAGTTAGATGCATGATCATCCTATATTTGGAAACGAAGACAAGAAGATTTAGGATTTAGGATTTTGAAGTTTCCCTGAAGCTGGTAATTTTGTGCAGAGGATTCATCATGTCACTTACTGTTGATTTTGCCATTAGAATTAATTTTATGAAGTTAGCAACCTAAATGATAGACCAGTGCTTGTTTAGCCAGTCTTGCCAAACCCAAGTCCTTTTGCACAACTTTCAACAAATAAAAGTCTCCAAAAACCAATGTTCATGAAAATCTCTCTTATAAAGCATCAAGTTGGAGTGCTTTCCAAACTGCTTCTTTTTCATTATTCTTCTGTGGCTCCCAAGAATGTGTCACTAGTGTTTCTTGCTGTTGTTTATGTTTGATTTAGAGTCTTAGTGAAACATATTTAACCCAGGAGAACATGCTTCTCATCCCCCTTCCTTTAATTTAAATCCTCAAGCAGTAAAATTCCTGATTCTCCTAACACCTATGAATTACTTTATGGCAGCATATACTATGCAATGGATGACCACAAGTTTTCAGTTCATTTTTCAATTACTTTATATTTCCTCATTTGCAAGCAAGGCATTAAACAAGCAACAGCCATCTGACATCTCTCTTCACTAGATTTCCTCCTCTTTGTGAATAATTTTGATGACTTTTGTGAAAATTGTTAGTTGCCTAGTAGTTGAAATGAAGAATTGTACTCTGTTTAATGGTAATAAAAAAAAATTCATAACCAGAAATCTGCTACAAATCTTTTCTTGTTTAATGGACAAAAGCAACTCTCTCTGCTATACAGAACTATTAGTGTCATGACATAAGGAATCACTTCTCATATGGAAGGCATTCATTTCAAGGAACCAGAAAAAGGTGCAAGAATTGAGCCTTCAAGATGGCTTGATCCTCAAGTAGCATTAGCATCCTTCATTTATCAAAACCAGATGGATTTCATGCAATACATATGACAGCTGCAGAAAAAAAAAATTAGTATGTTATCATAATCAATAGTGCAACATTTGAACACTTTTAGCAAATTTCCTGGCAGGTCACCACATGGTTTCCAGTGTGTATATAAAATATGTACGTTAAAACAGCATGTTCTGCTGGGTTCCTAGATCACGGAGTGTTCTCCAAAGCTAAGAAAAACAGTATCTCTGTATCTGAAGTGGCAGGAATTGTGATGGGGTGTATAGATTACCTGATGATGATATACTAAGTTCTGGAAATTCTGAAACATCCAAAGGCAGTTAAGTGAGGGTCTTTCAATTTCTCTGTTATTTTTAACAGCCATTATTATTAGAGGTCTGGGATCTACCCATGTTATTTGTCAAAACATAATTGCTTTTTTTCAGACTTTGAAGGTGAAAGTGATAGTACTTGTGCAAAACAGCAGATGGAGGTAGTTAGATGTGAGATAACACATTGTCATGGATGAATTTATGCATTTCTGTTGTTCCAGGGAAAAGCAGTGACGTGGAGAAATCTTCAGCTGAAAAATTTTGGATGGCTCATATTGTGCAGGGCTTTTTGATTGTTGTGTTTAAAACTGAAAATGCAGCAGTTCGAGAACAGTCTGCTTCTTGATACAGCATTTGCTGTTGTGATTAGGCAAGGAGCTCAGTACAGGTGTTTGGGCACCTTGCTTTGTTAAGTGAGGGAGAATCTCTTTCAGATGAACCCATGTGGATGCAGAAAAGGTAGGAAATTTCCAAAGTACTTACAAATCGGTTGTTAAAGCTTTTTAAATCAGTGTTTGTTGCTGCCAAGGGGAGATGGAGCCCACCTTATTTTAAAGAGCTGAGATCCTGAGTCACATGTCTGCAGTCCTTGGTACCATCACCACTGTACCTGCAGTGGAGCACAGATCCATCTGCCCTAGCCCAAGACCACCCAGGGCAGTTGTCAATACCAGACCAGATGTGGCAATGAAAAACATGGCATGAGCTGATGTCTAAGTGTTTGCTAAGGTCACAGGTACATCCTGGGGTACCTCTGGCGAACTGCTACCAGTCCCCAGGCTGGGTGGTTTAAAGCTTTCTCCGATACAGCAACACCTTAATGCTGTGAGCAGCATGGAGCCTTAGTGCTAAATGCAGCCCTGCTTCATGATAATGGATGCATCACTTCCCTGGTGTGAGCTGTTTCTCCTCCTGACTTTCCTATTTAGGTTTTACAGTCCTTTTGGCCAAGCTGACTTAAAAGAAATGAAAGCCAAGCTAGCTTTCACTAGAGTTGTTAGCAAAATTGAGCTCAGTTCCTCCTCCATTACCCAGCTGGTGTAAATCAATACAGTTCTGGTGAAGTCAGTGGTACTTTATGCCAGTTGCTCTAGTTACAAACTCAATCAAGTATCTCCCTGATAACTCATGGATGAGAGCACAGAATATCAACAAAACAGCATTTCGTCTTGTATTTCTCCAGTGGAGAAGGTTTCCTTCTCAGCAGTCCATTTTAAATATTTTTTTAATTATTAATTTCTTCCATTTCTTTGCCCAATTCTGTTGCACTGCCAGCTAAGTGGAGAACAGTGATGTAATCTCCTTTTGTTACACTGGCCTTACTGGAGAGTTATCCCCTACTACCAGAGGGGTAAGCTAAACATGTTCCAGTGGCACTTGCTACTTGATAACTGCAGAGGCTTAAGTAACAGTTTTAGACAAGAAGGAAAGAAAAGGCTCCCTGAATGCTAAATAATTCTGTGTCATTCACCACCCACCCACTCTGCTGAAACATGGGCCATTAACTCGGTATGGCTGATGCCATTTGAAAATGGGCACCAGTTCATAAAGCAGTCTGTGTCTGCCAATAATAACTTTGCCGATGCTGGGGGAAAAAAAAAAAAGTGGCACAAGCTGATGTTATGCAGGAGTACTTCTAATTCACTCTGAAAAACGTCTGATACGTAGCAGTGACTTTAAGGAGCAGATGTCTTCTGAGGTGAATAACTGAGAGCACGATGCTAGTGAAGGCCACCAATGTACAAAGTTTTTAAAAGTTTGATCTCCTCTCTCTGGATTTGTGGACCAGTAATGTGGACATGATAAGAGTAAATAAATGAATAATGTTATGGATAAACAGTACATCTGCCAGGATGCAACTATCCATATATATGTTTGCATTAAGACCAGAGTATTTATTCAATTGTGAAAGGATCATAGCAGTATTTCTGGTACATGTACAAAAACAATCAAGCCCAAACCTATGCTCCCCATAGCAAACCATAATATTTCCAGAGCACAAAAGAAGGATTAGCATAACAAATATTTGTGGGAAGAAGTGGGTAAAAGGAGATGAAAGGGGGAAGTGGTAGCTGATGACGAAGAGATAGCCTTTTTGGGAGGACTTTAGCTGTATTTCTTTGCCAAGTTTAAATGGCCAGCTCTTGAAATGCATATTGGAGAAAAACCCAGCTCCTTTAGTGGTGCATTCAGTGATAATTTTTACCTGGCTCCAAGCAACTGGGAAGAGCCAAAGTGTTATTGATGTATTGGGGTGATAGAAGATAAGATATGTTAAGGGTGTTGCCTAGAATTTCAGATGAATTCAATTCTCTGTTCTGCATAGACTTTGTAGAGGATTTTGAGGAAATCACTTATGCTATAATATCTCATTAGAGGTTTGGTTCAAAGACAGAGGGGAGTTGCTGAAGCTAAGGATCATCTGAGCCAAGTAATAAGGCATAAAAAAATTGAGCAGGTTGGAATGAAGTGTATCACCTGAAAATTTCCAGATATTTACAGCTTTCTCTACTCCATATTGTGTTGTGTGGTTTATTTCATATTTCTATCTCTTGGTTTACAGCTTTTCATTTTCTTCATCCTTATGAAGTGAGTTCAAGGAAGAAATAATAGGATTATCTCGATGTGACAAGACAGTAAAATCCACAGAGCTGACAGCCAGCACCATTCTTGCTCCACCAAAGGGATTTCTGACATTAGGAATTAAGGCTGTGCTAGACAGAAGAAAAATAGTACTTAAATAACCCTATTTGGAAATAAAACCTTCAGGAAGAGCTTTGTAAAGGTATTTTTCCTTGCAGGCTCTTCTTGCAAATACTTTAACCAAGTGACAGTTGAGATGGGAAGTGTAGAAATGGCAAAGCTAAGGTCCTAGCTGCAAGATTTATTGCACTGGATCAGAATATTTGCCTGCATAGCCTAGGCTTAATGAAACAGTGATGAGGAAGTAGGACGGATGAGAGGGTTTCAGACCTTTTAAGCTGACCATTAAATCCTTCCCATAACAGCACAAGACTCTGTCCTCTTACAAGTCATAGAGATAATTAGCTAAATCCCACTGAGTACGAGGTATGAGGGGTGGTTCACAGCATGTGTTCAGGGTCAGCCTTGAATTATCCACCATGG
Source organism: Elanus axillaris (assembly GCA_026212715.1). Taxonomy (NCBI): domain Eukaryota; kingdom Metazoa; phylum Chordata; class Aves; order Accipitriformes; family Accipitridae; genus Elanus; species Elanus axillaris. Next base: position 17,844,541 of record JANZLQ010000027.1, on the reverse strand, counting down.
ATTGACCTCAGTTTGCTGCACTGCATAAAAAGCTATCACTACCTTGTCTCCACTCGGATTTTGCAATGCTAACTATATCAGTGTGCAGCGAAGTTTTATTATCATTTTTAAAAGTGGAAACACAGCTAATGAAATTAGAAAGGCAGAAGTTACATACCATATTTTATTCATACTTTCCCCCCATGTTTTGATCTGTGTTACAGTGGACCAAAATTCTCTTCCTTTGAGCAGACTCATTAATTTGGAACTTGGTTCCTCTGTCAACTTATGTTTTGACTTTCCATAATATTAAATATTTAAAGATAGACAATTTTCTTTAGTTAAAGAAAGGGAAAGGAAGAGGGAATTTGGTTGTTTTGGGTTTTTTTGAGGGGTTGTCATGTACCACTCAGCTTGCTGAGTTACCACATTTTGGCTGATGTGGAACAGACTGTGCATCTGCTTTAAGCTTGTGCAAAATGAGGCAAAAATCCTATAGCTTAAAGTTCAGGGAAGAATGTTTGAAAGAGTATGTTTTACTACACAGTTGCATGCATGAATTTGGGTGACCATGGCCAACTAACTCAGTAGCTCTTTGTATTGATGCTAATAATGAAGAGATCTCTCAAAGAAATAAACTAAATCCCATTATTCTTTCTATCTTTATGACTGAGACCTATTTTTCATAAGGCAAAAATACTAAATTAGTACTAAACCAAGTAGATTTTCCTTTTAAAATATGCACCACTTTCCCATAAGGTATCTACTTTTTGTGTCTCTATTTTTTATACAAAAATATTTATTATGAAATGTGATTCAAATAGACTATGGATACGATTAGTCACTGAAAACACCAAACAATTGTTATAGATAGTATCAGAGTGGCTTTGAATATGAGGAACCTTATTATTGTCTGTCAGGTCTAAATTGACAACTAACAAGCACAAATGTTTGAAGAATGAAACCATGTCATACAAACCATAATTGGATTTGACCTATTGTGTGGCTTTTCTTTTGATGTGTGGGGGAAGGAAAAAAACCAGTCTTATTTCCTTGTGTAGGTAACATGCTTCACCTGTCGGGTGCTGTGTAACGTGAGCTGAAATGCTGCAGAAATACAGCATTAGAAGTACGGATCTACTCTAGAAGGAAGTTGTAAAGAAAAACAGGAAAACAAAGGTGATGGACAATTCGAATATTTTTACTGCTGTCTAGCGTTCAAAAAAAAAAAAAAAGGAAGTCAATTCTGGTGTTTGCATTAATGGCAACTTTAGAAAACGCAAAGTGCTATGAGAAAGAGCAGCCGTTATTATATGCATAAAATGCCACCTTGACCAGTCGTATACCAAACACCTTAACACAAAAAGCATATAACATATACAAAAAGTACATGTTTATGACCTAGCCAGTGGGTATTAGGAATTAATGACATGTGTTTAACCCAGCTAAATGCCCTTCCACTGCCTGATAACTCCACTGAAACCATCACTGAAGAGAAAGAGATTTAATTGTTGGACTGATGGCTGGGTTTTGGTGTCCCAGCAGCTGTAGCAAAAACTCCTGGGGGCTGGTTTTGAATACTGGTTTGGAGCTCTTCTCCTTTTCCCCATAGGACAGATGAAGAGACAAGACTTGAAATTTGTTAAATTCCAAAAGATTTTCACCACAGAGTGATAATTACCTTCAGTTTTGATCCAATTATGTTGGGCTTTTAGTGTTCCACCCTGAGTTTTGTCATGTTTGAGTAAGTCCTAAAACAGAGAATACGACTTTATATCTAGCCTATCCTAGTAAATTTAAGGTGAATGGGAACATTTTCTGGCACTGGGACTGACTAGCATGATGTAGCCCTCGACTATCCTGGTGAACTTACTCTCCCAGAAAAGTAGCTTTGTATCAAAGGTAATTTGTGCAGAATAAAACAGGGTATTAGTCAGGAGGAAGTCCAGCTCCAGTCAGGAGCTCTATTTCTGTGAACACGCTGTCTGCAGAAAATAAGCACCCTTCAGCTGTTACTTACCAGGAACAGTGCCCCTGCTGATGCATATGGGCTGTTATCAGTTCCAACACAAATAGGGTTAATAATAAACTTCAGACTTACTCGCTGCTTAAGTAATTCTATGGCTGAATTCCCATTGGCTTAATTAGAACTGGGATTTGTTTTTCTTGGGTTTAGTTTAAGTAAAAAATAACCAGTACTGGCAGTCCTAATCCAAAATTGACAAGGAATGATTTAAACAAAAAAATAAAAGGTTTTAGGAGGTTTCTAATGGAGTTCAGGTACACTGTTTTTTGTAGGCAACATTTTGAGGAAAATTCAAAGCCAAGAAATTAGTGAAAATTCTCAAATATAGAAGATGGGAAAACAAATACTAATTAACAAAAGCTGCACATTCTCTGGCAAACTTCTGCTATGGAAACATTTTAAGAAAAATCAAATAGAGCAAGTATTACACTGCCAGTCACTCCAAACATAGCCTCAGACTCTAGTCTGTTATACACTCACAAGTCTCATTCACGCTCAGCACCAGTATTTTCAGTGAAATTATAAGGACTGATATTGCTGTAAACTGAGCCTTTTTTTTTTTTTTTTTTAATCTTGTTTGGTAAAACATATGTGGTGTTCTGCTTCATTCAACTGACTGCATGTTCCCTGTCAGCCAGTGTGGCCTCATTGCTTGTGTCTCCCAATCTATTTTGATGACAACTGCTATCAATGCAGTATGAGATGATCGAACAGCTGTCAGTTATCATGTTGTGAATTTGTTGCCTGCTTGGGGTATTGAAAGGATGATGCAGGAATTAAAAACTCACTGTCTTATGGTGTGTCATCAGCAGATAACTGAGGAATAATAGAGCAAAAGATAATTCCTATATTTTCATGTAATCCATCACAGCAGAGTTGGCCTTTTCTATGCAAACCTCTATGATTTCTTTCCTTTCTTTGGCATTGAGCCCGTTTTAACAAAGCTACACACAAATTTTTGGCACATGGTACAAGAAAAGTGCACCTTCTGGACTGAATTGAAGTTGTTGTTGCCAATGAGCTCCCCTTTATTACTGTTGGCATTTGCAGCAGACATGGCTTCTCTGTAGCTGTGTCCGACTATGGATTTTCATCTGTGGTTAGGGGGGTTTAATTCACTGGAGACATACATGTCTTGTTATATCTGGGCTATCGCTGTGCTATTCCCCAGCCTGAACAGATGCTGTTTGCTGTTGGAGCAGCCGTGCAACCAAGAAGCCTGGTATTTTGTAACCTAATGAAGCCATCTTTCCAAGCCTCCCAGGGCTGTTTGGAAGGCAGCTGGGATAAACTGTAAGTGGCACAAGCCAAGGCACTCTATTATGTTGCTTTAAGATGGGGCTTGGTGAAGCCTGCTGTTTGGCTGAACATTTTCTGACATTTGGTATTCATATATGGGCAATGCTTGCCAGCCTTATCTTCCCAAAGAAGAACATGGCGAGTCTTTTTGTTTTTAACTTTACTGCACTAACTTGGTGCCAGATTTTCCTACAGCAATTATCTAACTGTCCAGCATCTTTCTGGTCAGAAAATAACAAAGTAAAAGACTCAGAAGAGGAAATAGGACAAGTTAATCTGGAAGGAAAAACTGTCATCTCACACAGTTTGTAGCTTGTGGCAGGATTTCAGTATGACACTGGCATGGAAATCCAGTGACCTTATTAAGATCATTATAGGATTTGTCACTTTAATGCTCTCCCATCCACAGTCTGCTTCATGGCAATGTGGTACTGAGCACTTTTGTCTGGTTTACCTTTCTTTAGGCGGGCCTCCAGAGTTGCATTGGCCTCTTCAGTTCTTTCCTAAATTCATAGTCTCATGATTACTCTTTTAGTAATATATTAGCAAGCACCTCTAATACAGTCTTGAATTTTTGGTTTTGGTGTCCTTTTCCTTATTTGTCTTAGTCAATTTATCTCAATATTCCATATGCTACTTTTATTCTTTCTACATATATACATGACATATCCTTTTCATATTTTGCCTTACTGGCATTTCATATGTAACATTGTCATTGACACCTTAGTTTGTGAGCACCCTGTGCTGGTTTTTTTAGTCCTCAGAATCCAATCTTGTCCTCTCAGTCTTAGACTGACTTTCTTAGGAGTCCGTGTCTTCTTTGCATCTTCCTCTCCAGATTCATCAGTGATGTATCTACACAGTTAGTTAAATGTGAGTCTAAAGTGATTCTTAAGTTGAGATTCAGCTGACTTCCTTGCTGCTTACACACATTTAAGTGCAATCATAATTGAAGCTCTGGAGCACCTCAGGAGTGGCTCAGGCAGAGGGTACTCAGTAGAGGAGACCCAGGTTCTGGGAATTGCTCTCATGAGCACCAAGCATCAGCCTGCAGTGTGTATAACATACTGCATATATCTTGTGACAAGCACTCAAGCCTATTTACTGAGTAAACACAAATCTGAAGTTTCACTCTTTTCATACACATGTGAACATATATATGTTCACAACATAAGTGAGAAAGTCCAGACAACACTTATCAGTGAAGTTTTTCATTTACTGATCTTTGGGAAGGAGTTAAATGTGGGAAGTTATGTGGAAGGAAGTTTTGAATCCCTGTTACAAAATCATAGTGAACAAGCATGCTGGTTGCTTTCTTTTAGCCTAAAAAAATTACTAAATTGTAAGACTTGGCTTACAAGCAGACAAACTAATAAAAGCAGATAGTGGTTTTAAGCTGAACTTCTTTGAAAAACTGTAAATAAATCACAAAGGTCTCTATATATGTGAAAGAAACCTAGTCTAATTATTTTGCCATAACAAATGCCTCATGCACTCCACTGCAGTTTGGTCTTAAACTCCTACAAGAGGAAAACAAGTTATTAAACAGCCCCTGAACAGACTTGAAGGCAGATTGCAGTTCCTAAAATTCCAGCCTTGTTCCCAAGGTTCATCCCTGCTGCGAGCAGAAGGAGGATGGAAGAAGGAAAGGAGCACCCAGTCTACATATTAGTTCAGCTACGTAGGGCCTAGGGGAGCCATGAACTTGTTTAACTACTCTTGTCATGTTCTGCCTCCCTTAAAGACACTGTTTGCCTATTGCTGCTCATGACCTAGGCAGTTGAAACAGGCTGAATATTATCAGGAGGGGCTTTTTAAAAAAACAACCTTCTACACTGAAAACAGTGATTTTGTAAGGTTGGTTTGTTTGGGGGTTTTTTTTTTTTTTTTGGTAGGAACATAGCAGCACTGGCAGTAAGGCTTCTCTGGTATCAGATGCCATTTATGGACAAAGCATGAAAAAAAGATCATACTCCAGACAGGCAGATAAATTAGACTCCGAACTTTCCAAGAAATTGAGCTTTGGCTTTTCTCACTAATAAGTGCCCTGATATTTCTGAAGGCATATAATTGAATTGTATCCCTCTCCTTTTATGTAAACACTAATTTATGATTAAATCTGGGATGGGATTTATTAGCTTATTAGTTTCATCATACTGTAGTGATAATAGAAACTCAGAAGAAACACAGCTGAGATGTGATGATGAAGCATGGCATAAATTAATTTTTCTTGCAAACAAAAAAAGTTGGATCCAGTGTTCCAGAGAATTCTTTAAAAAAATTATTCTGCAGTGAAGCAAGGTATTGCATATTGCTTTCAAAATCCTGCTCTCCAAAGTGAAATGTAATTGCACTATTTCTTTTGCTAAAACATTCTTCACCTAAAGCAGTGTATTTCACTGAAACAACTGCCATGGACTTCTGCACTGAAAGAATTTGCTTTGGGATGTGGACTTTTAGGTGGTTCAAAGACATGATGTGAATGCACATTATTTTTAGCTGGAGACAGGCACTTTACCTACCATTGTGTTATGAAATTATTGCCCTTAATTCTTCAATACCAAATAAATTAGCAGTCTCTCTGGAAGTGTGTTTAGAAAAATAGTGTGTATGACAGTCTTTTATCTGAGGGCTGCAGTTCACATTCTGCTCTTCACTGCATGCAGTGTAATTATTCCAGATTCATGCCAGATCTAAGAGGATCTCTAAATAGGAGAGTGGTTTCGTTGGTGGTGTTATTGGTTTGTTTTGGGTTTTTTTTTTTCCATTTAGCAGGGAAAGTAAACCAAAATCTATTGGCTGGAAACAGAATGTAGCCAGACTTGAGGTAAGGCATTGATTTCTAGTGGTGACGATGGCAGACCACTAGAAACCAAATTATTAAAGGATGTAGAAAATTTTCTCAGGTGTACAGTTTGCAATTCAAGATTAGATATGAACCTGCAATGGTAGGAGTAATGTGGTTTCTTACAACAACTATACTTTGTTGTAAGACTTACAACAACTATAAACCACTTCAATATATGAATTCTCAGTTGAACAGCTTTGTTCTCTGTTGTTCGAGATGATTAGATTATTATACTATTTCCTCTCAACCTGAAAATCCATATATGCCTCATCAATGAGATTGTGTTTGCTTTGAAAGATCAAACTATACTAGAATTGTATATAACTATTACTTATGAAAGTAAATCTTTAAAACAACAGAGAGAGAGAGATACTATCGTTGAAGAATTTGTGTATAGGCACACTTGGTTTGCAGAAAAATGCACTGAAAGCATAACTCTAAGTACTTCAGAGAAAAAAATCCAATTTTCAGTCATATCACAGAATTTTTTTAATACTGTTCAAAAAGTACCTGACTCTACATAAACACCAACTATAACATGATGTAGACAATCGAGAAACAAGCAAATGTATTTTTCAATGCTAAAATAAATTACATTTGTACAGGTAGAAAGCAAACCCAAAGCTGATAAAAATGTTTATGAAAAATCATTTTCAGTTCACATCAAAATAATAACTTTACATTCTCTATTTTTTAATAGTATAAGCAGCAACAACATAAAAAAGAACAAACGCTCACAGAATGTTTGAAACCAGTTGTTCATAAGTTATTAGCAAATTAAAAAAAATAATTACAAGCACTTGTAGCCCACACAAATCTTTTAGAATTGGCACCATCTCTCTAAAACATCTATATTCTATATAGATTTCTAATTACAAATACCACCAGCAGCTGCCATATAATCCTATTAGTACATGTAATATACATAGTATATTTGTTCCCATTTGGCAGAATGGAGTGACTTAATGTTTATTGTTTGTTTGTACTGTCATTACTCAGATGAGACAAACCCAGCCATATACACCAATTCATCACCTAGATGAATTTTTTACTTATCGTTATGCTTCACTGGTCTGTATTTTTTTTCCTTTTCACAGTATAAGACTGTAAGTGGCAATTGCAGATATTTGAACACAGGGTATAATAATAAACAATAGCAAAAAAAAAAAGAATTCAGATAATTCAACTGAAGTCTTTAATACATGCAGTGCACACTGAAATGGGTAGCAGATGAATGATTTTCTTGTTCATGGAGAGTACTGACTTTCTTTTATGAGATTCATGAAACTGCCAGAAAACTGTGTCCTGCTTCTTATTTTTGGACATGTTCTCTCATATCAAGTCACATATTTAGTCAAAGTATGATTTTCCCATTCGGATACCTGCTACAGTAGCAATGATAAAGAATGGTGGGAAGCCACTATTCACCAAGCCTAGAAAGTTGCTTCAAGAGTGAACCTAATAAAATGCATTTGCTGTTTGATTAAAAAGAAAGTGGGAAGAACATCCTGTCATTGTCATTCTCTGCTGAAGCATGTAGCCAAGATCTAGACTTGGCTGACCACTATCAAAATTCTATTTTCTTTATATGAATATTAATCTGGAGTGATCCCATTAACCTCAATAGGTCAAGGGCCAGTGCCAGTAAAGGACTTCAGCACTTAAGAGTTATGCAGTGTAATACCTATTTTTTAATACTATTTGGCTCTAGTGTGGAGGCCAGGACCCTTTGTTAAATGTCTAACCTTACTGCGAAGTTTGTGTGAAGACTTAGGTGCCCAGAAAAGCAATGCAACAAGGAAAAAGATGTCTGAGATTACTCTACTTGAGCCAGTATAATTGCAATGCACAGAAAATAGTAATTTTCAACTGGGACTCATTTCTGGACATGGCTATACTTTTTGTTTCAAAGATGGGTCACCTTTGTAAAAGATGACTGTAGGAAAATGAAATTAGTCCCTTTTTTTCCTGCAGTCTTAGAGAAGTGGGAAACCCAAGTTTAATTCCTTCACCTATCCACGAAGACTCAGACTTTCCCTTTCCATGGAGTGGTCTGAGAACTCCAGATGGAAGACAAGATGCTTGCAGACACAGAGGTAAGGAAGGGCACGTGCTCTCCTGCTGTCACTAAAGCACTTCTCAGGGAAGTATTTAAGGGTTTTTTGAGCCAATATATAGCACAGAAAAATGTTGTCTCCACTTCTTTGTAGTTAAAATACTCACCTGGTCCTTTCAACAGAGATTTTTAAAGTATTTTATATTAAATGGTCATACACCATCCCTAACTATATTACATGTATGTCCTATCAGGGTGTAGAGCTTTTCCTTCTCTGCTCTGGGACTCTGGAATTTTTTTCTATCTTGTGAAGTTACCTTAGTGAGATGAACAGAGGATATGCCAACACTGGGTCATTAGAGCACTTTCAAGCCAGGAGGAAGAATTCAATCACCTCTGGCAATGGTAGGGTTTGAATTTAGGTCTCTTACCTTCTGCCTGACTGCTCTAACCTCAAGGCTGTTACAAAACCAGCAGCATAACCAGACCCACAGCCTTAAAACAAAGGGTGATTTCTACTCCACTTTGTAGGGACTGTGATCCTGTTGGTCTATGTGCTGTGCGCTCTGCATACTCACTGGTGGGCTATAGAGGGATTTAACCCAGGTACTGCTGTTTTCTGGATCCTTGATGGGTTTTAGCATGAGTTAGATGCAAAAATCCTTAGATGTGTCAAGATCAGGGTAGTTCTGAGCATATGCAGACATACAATGCTAGGTGCCTGAGTAAGGTGACAGTTGAATAGTGGTTTTAAAATTGAGTTTTAAAGGTAGGTATTAAATTCTGCTGAAATCCTAACTTTAGGCACCAAAGTCCTTTTTTGGTTCAGCCCTGACATTGGTCTCCAATACCATAAAAAATCACCGTCACATTATTAAGCCTGAGCATAGTGCTCTGATATCCCTAAGGACCCAACATTTTTTGTATGCTGTCTGTTGCTGTCATGTTTTTTCCTCTCACCTCATAAATGATGTATTAAGCAGAATAGCAAAGTTGCACACTTTCCTCTACAGAATTTACACCCACAGCTGCTCTGTCTTTCAGTCTGTTTTTGGTCTCTCTAAAGAAAACATCCCCAGGTGAACTCCACTACCATCCAGAGCCTGAATCATGGATTGGCCTTCCCATTTACTCTCCTTGGATATCTTACTCTCCCAGTTTTGATCAGAGGGTTTTTTTTTTTTTTCCTTTCACAAACACAGCAACCGAAAAAACATCCAAGCAAGGTAACTTTTTTTTTTTGCTTTTAAAACTTTTAACAGTTAATTTTTAATTAGCATTTAACTTTTAAATTGCTTTTGTAGCTGGAAATCAATGGAAGAAGCCAGCACCTTGTGATCAACCAGGCTCCCATGAAACATCAGCAAGTGCTTTGTGACCGTGGTCTAAAAATCTCTGGTCTAAGGTATCTATATGAGTCTAGGCACGAAATGTTCAGATAGAAGTACAAGGAAGCACATCTCCAAAGTCATGCAATTACTCTTCAGAGCCAATTAAAAAATACAGTTCTTCAGTATTGCTAACACTTCTTCCCAACTGGCCTGCCAGAGTGATTCACTTTATTTCAAAAGCACAGATTCCAGACGTGGTTACACCTTCACTCTTCAGGATTGGCCTCAAGCACAAAAGAAACAAAGGATTTTCCGAGGTCCCTGTGGTCAAGAACAACAACAGTTTCAACTCCTTTAATTCCCTTTCTGGCAGCAGCACTAAATTGGAAGGCAAATTCAAGCCATTCAGTTGGTACTTGCACATTCTTTAGTTAGACTGGAAAATGTTCATGTTTGTAACCTTTGCTTTTATGTCTGAAAACCCTCACCATTGTATCTTAATGTCTTAAACAGAGACTAGCATACAAACAGCATAATGAAATCATAATATCTGTCATTTGTAATTTTTCTTATGTCAAACCCACTGGCTTCTATCTTTCCAGTCTTGCAAATTTCCCACTGGGCTCCTTTGAATTACTACTACAGTCATTACATAATTATTATCTTCTTCCCCAAAAAAACTTTCTTGCCTTTGTAGAAATCCAAATATATCATACAAGGTGACATTGGTGCATTCCAGCCTGCACAATTAAAATGGATTCTGCCTTCTTTACATGCCACTAAGGCTGACCTATCTTTCATTAAAGCTAGACTGACAACAGGGAGGTACAATCTCAGCAAGATCCATCCTTGGTTCCTTGTGCAATTAAAATTTCTGCTGTGATTAACGGATATACATAAGATGCATGACTCCTCTCAAAGTAAAAGCGAGCAAAAGTGTTTAAAATTTGGGTTGTGTAACTTTAGTGATTTAGCCTCTTATAACATGTATTCAGGTGTTAGACTGAAGGTTTTGTGTGTGCATGCGTGCACGTGCACATGCATACATATATCAATTTGACAGTATATATGAAAGCTGTCAAAAAGCTCTGAGCAACAGCTGTGGCTAGGATTGTGCAGAATTGCAATTTGGGAGCAGAAGAGGTATATTTATACTGAGTCACAGTTTGACAGTTTCTATTTCTCACTCCTTTTTACTAATTTTATTTTTAAGAAAATATTTTTATGTCTGTCTGTCTGATCCTTATTTCCACTGTTGATTATTTCACAGTGCAGTGAAGCCCACAGATTTTAGCAGGAATACATTAATATTAAGTGTCCACCAACACAAGAAAAGACTACAGAACTGGGAACCTAAAAGACTAGGGAAAGATCAAAGTGGAGAATGTTCTAGTTAAGGACATTAGTCAACAGCTTAAAGTATAAGAGAATTGATAGTAATAGAATCCCTTTGAAATTCACATTAACTATCTCAGTACACTCCATATATATCAAAACAAATATTGCACTGATGGGAAATATATTTTATCACATAAGTCTTCCATGAACAACATTTAAGTGGTCTAGGCTCCCTAAATGAGAATGTTTGTCACAGACTGATTGGACATGCCCTTCCCTTAAATGTGGGTTGTAACCTGTGAAAGAAGATGCTTTCTCCTAAAGATGTGAGCAGCTAAAGAATGATGAGACATACTAGTACTGTGAACCAGGAGGGCAAAACCAAGCTCTGTACTGGAAACCATACAGCTGCACAGAACTGAGTCTGCACTAATCAGTCAAGCAAAGAGCAAGAACTACATATAAGCAACAAGGACCTACAGTCATGACTTGGTATATCTACCTGCCTTCTGGAGTAGAGCTGTTTTGTGACCTGCCTGTTCATGCTATAGTCATAGCTAGTAAACAACTGTACCTGGCAAAATAAGCATGCCCACAGACTGCTATTGGATAACACTGCCTTGTGCAGGACGTACAGAGTCACTAGAGTATCTCTGTGAGGTGCTAGCCTGGATTCAGTCATGTATTACTTTTTTTTTTTTTTTTTTAAAATGTTGTTGAGCAGCAAATTGGGGTGCAGCACATAATGGTGAAACTGGCTTCCCAAAGGAATAAAAAATGCTCTTTGCTAAAGCATGTGAATGTGCTTTCATCTTTTTTTTTGTTTATTTGATCAAATATTTATTATTTTGGACATGGGGGAGGAAAACAGGGTATGAATTTTGATTACAAAATATTTATTATCTTCAAAGAAATAAGATCTAAAGGTTTTGAAAATGAAACATAGCAGCCTTATTTCAAGGCTCCCTTCCATGAGGCTGTCTTCTATATAAGGCTACACCAACTTTGAATTGAAGTACATCACTCAACACTTCATGCTATCCTTAAATAAAATAAAACAAACCCATAAAAGTTTGGCACCTGAGGACAGCTATGTCATGAAGGAGAGAGCCAATACAATGTGCGTTTAGGGCCTGACTCACAAGTTCTATGTAACTACACCTATCAAAAATTATTTAGCTTCTATTCAAACTTTAAAACTCTTCCCTGCCTGTATTAAAAAAGTGCTGTGAGAGTATGAAGTGCACTAAACTGTACTACCTTGATATAGGAAAAAATATGAGGAATCCTCTTGCTTCTTCTGTGAGTTGCTAAGAAACAAAGAAAGACTCTGTTGGTTCATATCTCATTAGGTCTTCTCTGTTTTAACCTTTACTCTGTATTGCTTTGAAAGTATTTTTTCTTTTTTTTTTTTTTTGTGTCACAGTTCATAGCTGCAAAGCATCAGCAGCTAAATAAAGTTAAAATTGTTGCTTATTAAAGAGTAGCTAAATCACCTCTAAGCAGATTTTGACACAAGTGTTTTTTTTTTTTTTTCCCCTATGTATGAATTAAGATTATGACAACCTTTCCACTGACAGTTAGCATTCATCATAATCCAGATTGGTCTCCTAGAATTCTGTCATTCAAAATATGGAGAAAATCCTTAGGGTGTTTACCTGTTCCTTACAAGCAAAGACTATGGGAGCCCAAATAAGTGTTTTAACTGGTAATGTTAGCATAAGAACGTCCATAAAAATGTGTTAATTTCAGTAGGGAGTGCAGCTATAATATAGCTTGATAGTGCTGCTAGAAAGAGAATATTCATCTCAACAACTTGCCCTGATAAGGGAATTACAAAACAGTACTCCAGAAAATATTTTTTGCTACTTCATTATTAGTTGGCAACATGGTGAAATAGTCAGGAAATCTTCCTTAGGTTTTGTTGATGTGAAGGTGAATCCAATGTTAACAAATTGAATTTTTGATACTGATAGAAGAGAATTTCATTAACAAACGTGTAGGTTGAGAAGTCACTTGTAAAGCCCTCCATATTGCAGTCACTCACTGCAAAGCCTCAGCTTAGTGTTATCCACGTGTAACATATCACGGACACAATATGCTTCAGCAAAAAGTTTGGTAGTTATTGAACATACATTACTGCTTTTTGAGATCTTCATAGAAAAAAAAAAAGAAAGCTTGACAGGTTGGTCCCAGAGTCTGTTAGAAAATGTACATTCAATGTTTGGTCTTCTATTCTTGATAAAAGATCAAGGTTCACTTCTGGGTAAGGAATCAGAGTAAACAAACAAACCATTGTACAGTTGTTTACAATCTAGTTTCCCCTCTGCCCCGTATATTGTACACACGGTTCATTGTAATACTAAAGCAAAGCACTTGGTATGTAACTGATTTAACAGACTCCTTATAAGCCCTCAAAAATAGATTCAGTGTTTCTGAAAAGCCCATGTTTTTTTAAGGCCACGATAATCTGCCAAGAGTCATTTTGTCTTTAAAACGGCATAATTAATCTGATGTTTCCACTTCTCAAGTGATTTCTCTTCTTCCTCTCTGTTCCTCACAAGATGACCCAATGCCTCTCACTCTATCTGCGTAAACACTGGAGATCTTGAAGGCTTGGCTGTCCCCTCACTACTTGTAGTTGTTGAGATCCAACATTGTCTTGAACTACATTCACAGCGAAGAAGAACTTTGAGTATAATCTCTGATGAGGAGCGTGTCATACTTTGGGGAGGATGGGATACAGAGAGCTGATTCGGAAACTGGAGAGCTGGGAGATGCACTTCCAGAATCAATGGAGTCTCTAAAAGGAGAAGGTGGAGTTAAAGCTACCAACTCCTCAAGGTCTTGCTTGGCTGATGGGGTCTCTGAAGTGCCTTCTTTGACACTGCCATTTGAAGGTTTCCTAGCTGACTGAGAAGCGCCATTGACTTCAATGGCAGGAAGCGGTTGGATCTCTGCAAACGTGGTCATTGTTGTAGGGAGCTGGATTTCCCGTGGAATCAGGTATGAAGAGCAGAGAGGAGTGGCCACCATTGTCCCTGGAGTGGCTGTTGAAAGCATCATAGAGTTCAGTTCACTGATATTGGCTGTAAAGCGAGTAACCACACTACTGATCTGCTCCATGAGGGAGCCTTGAGAGGAGCTACTTCGCTGAGGAGGCTCTGACTGGAGGGTAGGGGCATCGTCTTCTGTTCGGCTAACGGAGGCAGTTCTGTGGCTCAAGGTGCTGATAGGCGAGGGAGTCTGCGGTCGGTACTGAGCTGGGTATTGCTCTTCTGCTTCCGAGACGTCGTAAAGCGTTTTGGCACTGGCCTCAGGAAATGTAGCACTGCTACTATGTCGGCTACTATCTGTGCTTTTAGAAAAAGGCTTGATCACTGCAGTTTGATTGGGGTTCTCTTTTTTGTTGATGTGGATTGACAACCGCTGCCAAAGGTGTGCTCCTCTGCTGCTTTTCTCATTCTGGGCCCAGGAAACTGATTTCCCATTAGAACTGTAAACAGAAATGAGACAAGATGGTAACTTGCATCAAAGTTAAAAATGTAATCACTGTACCTATACCAAGGGCATGTGGTGTCCCAGAGCTTATATTCATGATAAAGCTGACTTATTTCGTCTGTATCTGTATCATCTATACCTATATCTATTTCTATCTGTTGCTATATATCTGTATCTGTCATTTATACCTGTGTGTTCTAGGAAAACACGCAGAGTGTGCCAGCTCATTTCACAGACCTATTGTGCATCCAGCTGTGACCTACCCTGTGCTAGTTCATGGCCACTGCTGACCGCTCTGTTGCTGCCCTTGGGACATAGGCAGTGTCCATCTTGGGGGAGGGAGCAGCTTGATGGTTTCCCTTCTATTGGATTGTGTCAGGAAAGGGGGCTGTGGGACTGAGGGATGCATGGAGGAGTGAGGAAGAGGTAAATGATTGAAAGGAATAGATGAGAGACCTGGGCTGGCTGAGTTGCAGGGGGCAGGTACGTAGGCTGGCCTGGGAGCATACAGTGGTAAGGAGCTGGGGGTAGGGTGATGGCTATGGTTTCCTGGTACAGGGCAGGGAGTGTAGACCGGGAGATGGAGAAGCATAGTCTGTTATGGCTGTTCATATCCCAGTACTTGAAAGTACTGGAACAGTACTCAGAAAGGGGCTGTGCTGGTTGTGGGTGGAGAGATGCTTCTAATGGGTGACCTCCTCTTCATCAAGGTACTTGGTAAATTAGCCACCGCTACCTTAAAGAATTTAATTTTTTTAATTGAAGGCCAGCTCAGAGAATAAACCTATATTCCTAGTAGGAAAGAAATAATGGACAAGCTATACAAGCAGGTCCTCACAGTGACCTGGGTTTGAAGATAGCAATAAACATTTTGCTGCACCCTACTGCAAAAACGAGTCCTCTTAGGGTAGTTTCTCTTCAGATCCTATCATACCCTGCTCTTTATCAAAGGTGCTTATTTTTCTCCTCTTGCTACCTAAGGAAAGCCAGCCGAGGCACTTATAAACATGTAGTATGAAACCACTCCTTTCCTTTTACACCTTTCTTAAGTTGATAAGCTGGTGTTTGTACATACATTAACCTGTAGTTCTTGGGATTAAGAAAGACCAATAGAAATATTTTTTTTAGCTGAACCAGACAATGACGCTGAAATGATGTCAACAGGAAAAACAGTCTCCACGTACAAATAAGCGTGAATTATATATAAAATGCAACAGAACTTTGAACAATTCACTTTGGTTTCCAAAACATTTGCTACAGCCATTTAGGATTTTTTGAAAGACAACCACATTGGAGACTCTGGCAGAGTATCACAAATTTGTTGTTTGTTTGTTTGCTTTTTAAGCCTGAAATAGATATATTCACACATGTTATCCTGCAGTGTAACAGTTTGTAAGACACATAGTTTACTAAACACAGATGACTTTATACCAGCTCTCATGTGGAGGTTTGCCATGCACTATCAGTTTAATAGCTCTTCCAGTCATCTAAAAAAAAAAAGTTGTGTTGCGTGTAAACAAAACCTTCTTGTGGGTTCACATCCACGATTACATTACATGGAATTACGATGGATCATGTAACAAAACATATGCCAACGGCTTTCCCCTTCAAAAGCAGCATAACAGAATCCAGTAGACAAACACAATGTAAACCAGTGGGTATTTTAAGAGAGTCTAGACTGGGAGATGATCTGTATGAGTGTATAAGGGCTCACCCCTTTGCTGCAGTGATCACCGGGATGTTATCTGGATCTTAGAAGTTAACTGTTACGCACCTACCCCCAAAATGCTAGGCAGAACAGCTGGTGGCTTGTAAGTTCCTGTTCAGACTATCCCTTCCTTTTGCTGTACCTCAATCAGAGCAAGCAGGAAAAGCAAAAACTAACCCATAACACTGATCACTTTGACTCTTTGCATCTCTGTGGATGCGATTCTGAGCTGAACAGGAGCTATCAGCAATGTCTCCCAGAGGAAAACTGTTGCGACTGAGGACTGTGTGCTCCTCTCACTGGAACACGTACTTGGAGGGTGTTGAGAGCTTAATGAGGGCCCTGGCTCCTTGGTCATACTAAGTCCTGAGCTCAGGAGGAGCTTGGTGCCAGCAGCAGGAGCAGGATTTGGATCCTCTGGCAAGTGAGACCTTGCCTCTAGCTCTGGTACGATGACCATGAGACCTCCTGCAGCTCCTGCTGAGTTTGAGCTGGACCAGGAGGCTGGGTGACCCAGCACTTGTCACTTTGATCTGGCAGAAAGAGAGGGCCTAGTTCCAGTCTTAGATGTCCTCTCTGGTGGGGTCTCTTAACTCCTGCTGACAGGGATCTGTGACAGACCTGCCTGCCACAGAGTTGAAATAAATGCCATTTACATGAAGGATTAGCCAATGCAAATGGAAATGCTTGCCTGAAGAGGTATATTCTAGCACCCCCCCTGACTTCAAGCACTGTCTTAGTACAGATGTTCAAACCCTACGGCTTTAAGCATCTCCATGAGCACTAAATGCACATAGACTTTTTCAGTTGACTGAAGGTCAGATTGGAAGAGGTTGTGAAGGGAACACATCACTCCCTCCCTGGTCACCATTCAGGACAAAATTAAGGAAGCTGAGGAGCCTGGGGAAAGTAAAAGGATGAAATCTGGGGATGTGTCCAGCCCTGGGCAAGGGCAGCTGCCAGTTAAATCTTCAGGGGAGCAGTTGTCACCAGCCCCTCTGAATCCCAGTTTGGGTTTGGGTCAGTCTTGGCTGATGCACTCATTTACTGTCTTTGCACTGTGCCCAAGAGTAATCAAGCTCTATGCGTAGCTCTCATGGAGATCCTAGGGCTCTAAAGGAGACCTAGTGGCTGTTTAATGTAAGTTTTTTGCAAAAGCCTGACTTGACCATTATTCATTGCAAATTCCTTGATACAAAAAACTGAATAGGAAGCAAGCAGCAATTTATCAGTAAGGAATGAACCCTGTAGTTAAAATCCTAGTAATTTGCCCAGCAATAATTTGAATTGTTATCTCAGATGTATCATCGACTTTATCGTGCTGCACCTACTAACTACAAAGTCAACACTGGACTGAGATGTGCAATCATGTACTACCTCTGTGAAAGGAGCACCACTTGTTTTCATATATTGATATGAAGCTGGGTTATGGGTAAATTCCAGTGATAGTACTTTATGAGTCTGCTCTAACTGTATATTGCTACTCTGTCAAGTTAACTGTTAACGACTGCAATGCACACAATTTAAAAACAGAAATAAAGATAGATCAGAAACATAGGCTATGATGTCTGCTGATGGAATCGTTTATGTTTATTATGCCCAGCTCTGCCATGACCTTTTGATGATAGGAAACTTTAGATTAGTGAAATTTCAGAGTTTTCTTGCAAACAGATTTTGGCTCCCTCAGATGAGAACAGCAGAATTACACTTTTGAGCTGTCAAAGGAATTCCACTGCAAGTTTAGCTGAATACACATTTCTCTACTCCACTCTGCTTTTCTGCTGGCACATTGCACTGAGTAGAAAGAGCAGCATATAGGTTGTGTCTGGAGAAAAGCAAACTCTAATCAATCCATGACATAATTTCCAAACCAAAATCTTAGCAAAATATATTTTTGTTTTAAACAAAACCTTTTGCACGGCACATTTTTTTTCTTTTCTTTCAGTATAGATTAATTATGTTCAGTTCTACACGAGAGGCATTTCCTTAGAACCGGTCATACTAATAGTTTCTCCAGTCTCTTTACTAAAAGCTGCTTTGTATTTGATAGCTAGGCTTCTTCCCAGCCTGCTAGACCTACTATGATATTATATGTACAAGAAATGAAAGTGGTATAAATGAGAGAGCCTTTGAAGTGTCTGATATTTCAAGTATTTCCTCTACAGTTGTCCACTTGCTGACAGAATAGCAATGAGTATTATTTCTCATTTTCTTCCTTTACTTAATCTTTTTAGAGTCACTTAAGTTTTGTCTTTAGGGCTTTGTTCTATATTCATATGGGATATTAATTGCTTTTTATCTACTTAGGTGTTAAAAAAATGTTCCCCTCCCCTTACACATGTTTTGTCTTACTGTCTAGAATAGATCACTTTGTCCTTTGTTTTGGTTGAGGTACCAGAAGTTCTGTTTCAGCATTTCTTGCTCTGTGGTATGATTATCTATGAGATGGTGCATAGCTCTGCCACTGGGGTTTCTTTAACCATATGCTATTAAAGCAAATTCATTTTGTGATGTCCTTCAAAATGCAGAAGAAATGAAAAATGGGAAGAGAAATTGACAGTCACAGCAGCTGAAAACTCTCATATTTTAGCAAGAGTGCCATTCTCATTAATTACCTGAAGTTGCTAAAATTAATTCTGATGATGAGTGCCTAAGGTCTACTATTGGGACAGTTACTGAAAGAATATGCAATTTGAAAATAAGTCACTTATTCTCTTGTTAATATCTTTAAATGAAATAGGAAAAACACTTTAAATGATGGAATTTATTCTTTTCTAAGAAAGCTTAGAATGCATAGGTACATAGCATTATTCACCAGTGGAAACTGGAATACAAGGGGAATCAATAAAGATTAACACAAATATTTAAGGGAATTTTTGTTTTCTAGCATGTACCAATATCAGTATCTGATTCCTGATTTGAAATGATACAACTGCAAACAGATACTGGACAATAACTTGATGGAGGCCATTATGATCTGTTTGCAACTTGTCCTCACATGACTCTAATAAGGAATAATTTAAAATTCTTTAATTTATAAGTCCATGCATGAAAGTTCATATTTCAGAACACTGGTCTAAATTTTATTGGCTAAAATTGGCAGAAAACTTATGCTTACATGTTTCAATGGCTGAAGTAGAGTGTTGCATTCAAACTTGAAGCAATACCTTGTTTTTTAAGAAGCTGAAGTAGTTAAGTTATTGCTCCAAAACTGTGCAGGCCAAACCTGTTTCTTAAGGATAGACTTCTCTCTCTAAGGGAGAAGTCTTTCTGTCTTACCCACAGAAGCAGCTGGCAACGGTAAGCAGGATAAACTTCTGTACTTAGTCTGTACACCCTTCTGCCAAGGAGAACTCTTGTTATTCAAAATAAATAGTAAGAAGCTGTCATCCTTTTAGAGTCCTCTTTTGAAACCTTATTAAAGACTTAATGATATAATTACTCTGCCTGAAAAAGATTTGTGTGCTATCTGCATATTTAATTAAAAACTAATTCTTCATAAGGGGTGATCTGCATGTGTGCCTGTGACACATGCAAGCACAGGCGCATGTGTATTTTGTTTCTCTAGTCTTGTCACTTGAGCCAATCTCAGATCAATATACATTTTGCTTGTAGTGACCCAAATTCTTCATCCCTGGGAGAATGCAACTGCCTTGCAACATGCTAAGAACACTGAAATGAAATGTCATTGAAGTGGCAAACTCCAGTATACCTGCATGAAGAAGTCATAGTTTCTCCTGGGACTGCAGGACAAGCTGAAGGACTTGCTAAAACTGGACACAGAACCCTAATGTGTCTAAACTAGGTCAGTTCTACCACTGTAATGTTTCATGTTGTTGCTATTCCTTTCATTTTAATTAGCTTTTAAGGAAAATTCTACATGCCTATGTAATTGTTTCCCTGGGTGAAAGCCAATTCTGCCACACACAAATAACCTGCTAGCGATGTATCCCTCAAGTCGTTTAGTTTAAATTATTCCCATGTTGCTTGTTCTATGGAGATAAATAACAATGAAACACAAAAGAGAAATGATACAGGGCAAAAGTTCATTTTTCTCCTGTCCCAAGTTCTAGAAGTAAACAACATATTTTGCAATTATTTTGCAAACAGAGTTGTTTTCTGTTAACAACAGCAAGGGCATTTATTTATATTACTCCATGAACTGTAATCTGTTGATGCCTCCTTTCCTCATGAAATCACAGCTGACATTTATATGAAGGACTTTAATGTATAAGGATGAAAGAAACTACAAAGTGAGAGAGAGCTGATGGACGAAACTTTGCCAATGACCTCCCAGCGCAGCCACCAGCGATGCTAATGCTGGCAGCTGTTTCAGCAGCATGCCTGGTTAGAATAGGAAATGAAGTGTCTGGTATCTGAATGAAACATTTCTAGGATGCCTATTATCATAACCCAAAGTGCAAAAGTGATTTTTATACCAGATGTAACTTCTTTCTTCTATTACTAAGACCTCATTGCAAATGTTAATTAAGGCAGCTAGTGCTGGGTTTTGCTTCTCATCCAAAAAATGTCACAAGCATCTCTGAGCACACCTCTGCTACACTGGAGTATCCTATTCACAGGACAGAGGGAGGACAATGCCACCCCTTGAACTGTGAGTTCTGCTTCCCGATGCACAAAGCTTCAAGATGCTTTCAACATTGCTTAGTCAACATTTTCTCATTTTTTTCATTGATGATTTGCTAAAGGTATGAAATGGAAACTGGGATAAACAGGAACCATCAGCTTACCTGACCCTGAAATCATGAGCACAAGCAGTGCACAAGAAAAGAGATTTAACTCGCCCAGTTGTATCTCTAGAGTCAAGGTTTGATTTGAATTCTATCCTCTGCAAAGAGCATACAATTGGAGGAATTTCAGGTGTTTGCCATGCCTGATAAATAATTACAGAGGTATTTATGCACATGGGACTTACCAGCCGAAAAATTACTCTTGTGAATTTTTAAGCAGTTTCTTATTCGTTGCATTTAATCAAATCAGAAATGCAAATACAATGCAAGAAATGCAAAAAAAAAGTGATGTTGTGATGCATGCTTTGGTGAAAGCCTTATAAACATCCCATTCCATAACTGATTTTATCAGATATATGTGAATGATGCTCACAGGTAATGCAGTATGTAGTAACTTCTCTTAATCAGAAATACCCTTTCAAAGCATCACATAGTGTACCGATTACTGCTATTTTTACACCACTTTCCATCTTGAAAAATTCCAAGCCATTTGTAAGACTAATATACAGAAATAGTTAGGCCCTGATGTGAAAATTTTCCACACTAGGGTTGGAACACAAAAATAATATTGCAGGAGGGATTTGAGGACATGAGTGAAACAATACTGCCCAGTATGAAATTGTACAGCATTTTTTAGACTGAAAGGATTTAAGTAGGATTTGGTCAGTATCACGGGACCTTTTCGTCCTGTGAGATGATGGGATTTTTTCATTATTCACAAACAGTCAGACCCCTGCATCTGTCTTTTTCCATCTGCACTTCATCTCAGTGACTTCTAGCACTGGTCTGATACTTACAGAGACAGGAGAATGGCACCTACTTGCCTTTCTGCAACATCTACATTCTCTCTGGGAGGTTCCCAAGCTATCCAGTGGCAACTCTACTTAGCTCATGGAATTTGACAAGGACCACTGGCCAGGACACTGTGGCTGGAGACAACAAAACACAGCCATCAAATGCAATTGTACTCTCTGTTAAGCAGCAGGTGTTCTTAACTGTTTGAGTAGGTCTTGTAGTTGACAGTCTTGCTGCGGAACTATTAGACTGACACAGTTTCCAGTCTTTTTGACTGTCAGGGCATCCTCTTTAACAGGAACCTTTTTCTCCTCTCTACTTGACTCAGATCGATTACAGTCTGGAATGCAAACAGATTCTTCACTGTGAAGATATAAAAAAGAAGTTTTTCAAGTGTTTATATATGGCCAGGCAAAACAGAGCCGAACACTGTACAACAAAATACAGTTTTTTGACATTTACATGTACTTTTCTGCTCTTCAAAATTCTCTTATATAGTGACTCCAGATGGCTTTTAAATGAAGAATAAATATCACTGAAGGCAATGCAATGTGGGAAAAAAAAAATAATCCAGACAACACACAGACAAGAAACAGAAACCCAGCTGACAAAAAATAACAGGCGTGTATACATGTCGTACAACAGTCAGCGGTGAATATTCCTGATGTTACTTAAACAGCAGGAGTCCCCCAGGTGTGTGCTATATAGAGTTGTAGTTGATAGCCTTTTGTACATGAGTGAATATTGTTATACCCAAGGCGAACATAACACTGTGCAACTGTTTCATGGAATACCCTCCTGCAATGATAAAATTCACCTGTGATGTAACACTTGGGAAAAGTATAGGTATAATTTGGTCATACTGTGCTCTAAATAAGTTTGTAAATAACTTACAGGTGTTGATAAGGAATGAGTAGATCTTTTAATAAAGTGCAAACAAAATGCTTATAACTTGTAGCAGAATGTAACACAATGATACAATGGTTATTAAGAGTACTGTTTCCTGAAAGATTTATAATCATTGGTGACACATGTGGCTTATTAATTTTTTAATGGAGATGTCTGGAGAAACTGATTTTCTGTCCTATGGGAGAGTTCAACATTTGGAAATCTGACTGGACTCAAAATGAGACGAATAGCTGAAATCTCTGCGTATTTCACAGAATTAAATAGTTTGAAATATTTCAATACAAAACCATCAAAATGGACATATTGAAACAGCTTATCCCAGTAACACTGAAAAATGTAGTATTTGATATTCATTAAAATTGTAACATTGGTGTGTAATATCATTCGATATATAATGGCCCAAAACAAAATTGAAAATAAGTATATAAATTAAATTAAATGGAGAAATTTATGAAAAAGATGTTCTTAACTGTATTTAAAGTGAGTTTGAAACCTTTCCTTAAAACCACTGTAAAACTCAGCACTTCCCCCCAAGATATTTTGATTGAGAAGAACCAACATTTTCATATTGAAAACTTTTTCATCAATTGGGTTTTCTCTGCTCTTTTTAAAAGCTCTTTTAATTAAACCTAATGTGACCCCCAATATGTAGCAGGAGCACCATTCCAGAGGAGTTCTGGAGCTGCTTACTCCGAGTTTGAATGCTGTCTCTCTTCATCTGCTCTACTGGCTTACTGAGTCAGGTGTAAGGTTTCTCCTCCCCAAAGCACCCGATTATGACAACATCACACAGGACACGTGGTTCGAATCACTCGAATGAACACAGTGCAGGGTTTTTTTTGGCGGTCAGATGGAACACAGAAGTCAGCAGTGGCCATATGTTTTCTTTTTTCTTTTTCTTTTCTAAACATACTATATGGGATGCACAGGAATTACAGACAGAGGATCTGGCCTGGCATTGCCCCAGAGCTGCTCCTCTTGTTTACAGACATATCACACTGCCCTAAGGCCACTTGCTGTTTGCTTACCTGGTCATTGTAGCTCTCCCACCATTCCCCATACTCCCTTTTGGGGTGAAACACTCTATTTCCGACTTGTGCGGGGCCAGTCTCCTGCCTTTGTACCTAATAAATCACGACAACAACAGGAGCAAACAGAAAGAAGTGATTGTGTGCTCAGCTTTCTGTGACAGGTGCTGTGCAAAGGGCCATGCACATGAATGCTACTGTGGCAGTGGTGGGTATAGTGCAAAACAGCCGTGGGAGCAGTGGAATAACTGCAGAAAAACCCAGACCTGTGCTATAGCAAACAGGGCTATGCAGGAGAGGTGCTCATAATTTCCTTTTTTTTTTTATATATAGGACGAGCTAAAAAATTATATAGAATAAATAATATGCTAACCTTTTGTCTTCAATGTTTTTTGGAGTTAGACCAAAATGTGTGGCTAAACAATTTAAGGGAAACAACATTAAGGATCAGTGAAGAACCAGCTGGTGACTACGTTCTCAATCCTAACAACATTTTTTTCGGATCCTCCATCTCTGTAACACTTGCTCCTCTGCTTGTCAAAGCAAGCACCAAGTGTAGTTGACTGCTTGGATAAAATTTGGGGAGCCTCACAGTTCATGTCGTGAATGGGCCTTCCTCTCTCCATTAGCAATAAAAGGAGGTTAGATGACTTGCTGAGAGGTAGACATAAAGTCAAGTGAAATCAGCCCCATCCTAGCACCCAGTGCAGTACTATGAATGTTTTAAATACCATACCTTGCACTTGGATGAAAAATTCACTTGGATAAACAGCTTAATATTTGAGGATCTAATTAATCCCTGGATAGGATACCAGGATAAGACCTGGTCATCGTTTACTCTCTGAGCACTTAATTGGGATGCGAGCATTGCAGAGGTCTTATGCTGGCTCTCTTCCCAGTAGTTAATTTCACTCTAATTGTACAGATTCTCGTGCTTGGTGTTGAAATACCTATTTAAATGCTTTAATAAAATTTGGGCAAAATGCCTGCACATGTCTTCTCAAAGAGTTTGTGATATCCTATTCCCACATGCTATGAGTTCCATTGTGGGTATTTTCCACACTTCAGTGGGGAAGCTTGTACATTTTAACACTGCTAACATTACAGAATAAATGACTTATTTATTGCTTGTCCATTATGATCTCAATAGAAAAAGGTACCTTTAAGAGAACAATCCTGTAAATGAGAAATAACCTGAGAACACACAAAGTGAGGCTAAACTTTGGATGCAGTTGTAGCAGATCCTCGGAGGCAGTGTATATTGCGTAAACAACTGGGGAAGAAGCTTAGTGAATCTGACAGTGAACCAGAGACAGTAAAATGAGGTGTGCTCAGTGCAGAGAAGTCCTTTCATTTATAAATTATAACCTTACTGAAAGGAGGAACAACAGGAGCTTTGCAGACTGACTACCAAGGTTTTAAGGCAATCCAGAGTGCAGTATATGCAGTGCCCCCAGACAGGCACGAAGCTCGTGCAGAACACATACATATTAAATGGAAGTCGACTCCTAGAGCAGAGAAAAAAGTGGAGGGGCTTAGAGAGTAGATAAATTCACTGAAAATATAAAGGAAGTAAAACTGGATCATACATATTCAATTGCGGTAGCCAGAGAGAAAGAGCAAAGATAAAAGAATGTGTGAAACTTCACAGGAAAGAAAAGGAAATAAAGTTGGGGTGAAGGTGTTAGACATCAAAGAAAGCAGAGTTTAGGAAGAGCAGGAAGGAAACACAGTTACATTTAGACCCAATAACTAAAAGAGATACTCTTTGCCCAACGAGACAGAAGGAGAAAAAGTCAAGACTAAGAGAAGTTATTTGGAGAATCTAAATGCTCACAATAGGCTGGATACTAAAAAGTAGCCAACAGAAGGAAAAAAAAGGTAAGTGTCCTTGTTAACTCCATCCTGAAGAGCCCTGGTTAAGATGCATGTGACCCAGATAAAGAAACCCCCCAAATTGACAATTCCCCAGTCATTAGCATAAATTTCACAGCTGTGAAAGTCAGTGGAGAGACTATTATGAACCTCTCAAGTTTTTCCATCCACTCAAGAACAAATTACACCATCAGAAATACTATATTGTCACGGAATGCCTCAATATTGAACCATAGTAACTGCTGCACTGCCATTCATTCAGGGCTAAACATACATGTAATTATGAAAACAGTGACCAAACTCTAATCAATCCTCCTAGTGTGGAAAGTGAATCTAACCAGTGCATAGAAGCTGCAAAGTTCTTTGAGTGACCATTCTGGAACGGCACATGAGAAGTTCTGCATAAAAAGTGGTTTCTGCTTTCAGAGCAAATAAAGGACATGATTTTGCTTCAGCATGTCTTGCATTAGAAAAATGTCCCGTTCCTGGTTGTTAAAACAAAGGACTGCTTTAAAAGATTTAATCTGAGAAGAGAAAAACCCCTCAAATATTTCTTAGGAGTTGTCATAAAAAATGGTGATGTGAAAACTAATTTGCTGTTTCAGCTGGTGTATGGAGGAGGCATAAAACACTATGGTTTGAACAGTATGTGCAAGAATACATTTCTTCTTGTCAGTTCTAGGACTATATATTGCTTAGAAAAGAGAGAGACTTTACTTCTGTGCAGAAAGGCAGCTACTAAATTCTGTTGAAGGATTTAAAAGATTTTGGGTAAATATTAGTGTTTCTTTGGGGTCTTTGGGTGCGGCATGGGCTGTGTGATTTTTCTGCACAGGGGTGAGCTGTCTTAAGAAAAATGCTTAATGATACATACTAATACGTTTTATAAGTGTTGATCAGTGACAGGAAATTTGAGAAGTAATTCCCAGTAATTCAATCATTGCAGTGCTTGTCCCTTTGCCAAAGATTTGTCACATCACTTTATCTACACAGCAGTGCTCTGCACTCTCCAGAGGGGATCAGTAGAGAGAAAGAAAATTACTCCTGGGCTGAGCAAAACCATGTCTGTACTGCCTTGGCTTTTAGTGAACTTGAGGTACATGTGATACCTGGCAGGAAACACCAGTGTGACTGCTAACTTTTGAAGGACTGTTAGACCTTTTCCTTGCCTTCTTCACCTTCCAACAAAACTCCACCTGTAGACCAAATTTAATGAATGCTATGGGAAATTAAGGGGGCATAAGGGAATCGTCATCCTGAATGAGACCAATACTCATCTACTGCAATGCTGTAGAAACCAGTTTTATTACTGACAAGAGATGATAGTCTTTAGATATGGACTTTATTAGATTACGCCTGCACTTTAGAACCAGGTGCTTGTATCCTGGTGGTCCTGACTTCACGTTAGGGTGAGACCCAGGTGTGCTCATGGTCCCTCCAGCCCCTGCTCTGTCCTAATTTCCATGCAGAGGGCCTTGGATGCCTTGACCAGCAGTCAATTCCATATGGTAGTATATCTCCTATCTGGAGATGTTGGCAGGCCAGATCTAGATGTGCCATAGCCCACATTTCTGTATAACTTGTTCAAAGACTTAGTCAAATCCTTGAAAAATAGTCTATTGGTAGAATAGTGATACACAGGTTCTGTTAAAATCTCCACACTACACCAGCTGAGAAAGACTACGCAAAAGACAAGTGCTTGCAATAGAGAAAAGTAGTTGTCTCAGATAATCTGTCCTCTGAAAAAAAACATCCCAGCCATTAGAAACTGGCTTTTACTCTTAAACATAAGATTTTTTTTCTCTCTCCTTTTTCAGTAAAAAGTTTAACTAACTAAAAGATATCTCAGGATATCTTTTGGGTTTTTTAATACAATGCAAAGCAAATGTAATTTGCTGTGTTGGAGATGGAGAGCTGTCAGCAATCCATATTTCAAATGCAATCTCATACTGCCATGCAGAAATGTTATTAATTATTGAGCACCAAATGTGTGCTTGGCAATGTTAACCCCAGAGGAACAGAGTAGCTCTAATTATTGCAGGACTAATATCCTGATGAAACTGTACCTTGCAAGGGTGGAAAACCTAACGTTTCCACAGAAACACTTAGGAGAACAGTTGTACAGTCAAATCTCATTGTAGGGCAATGGCTAATCATGGTTTGGGGACATCAGTTCAGCATTGCAGTGACTAATTCCTAAGATCGTTGTTAATTAATGGGATTCCAATTTTTGATCCGAGATACTGAAAATGGTATTAGGTGTCTAAACCTCTTTCTGAATCAAGCTTTCTCCCACAAACTAACAAAGTCAAAGCAGGAAATATCTATTGTTTCAACCCAAACCTCTCATTTTGGCTATTTTGGAACAACCTGAAGCAAGATTTTTTTAAAGCCCTGAAAGATGAAATTAGTGGAGGAGAGGAGAGGGGATTCAGAAAGCTTTACAGTGTATTGATGAAATACTGTCTTTTTGCTTTCCATCATTCTTACAGAGTGTTTTCAATGTGCTTGTGCCTGGAACTTGGACAGATTGCTGAATGTTACAAAGCCAACTACCTTTCCAGACCCACTTATATATATTAATTGTCAGATCTTACATACAAATTGTATTTTTCACCTGCAATATCGCTTTGTCTTGATATTAAGAAATTATGAACTTGCAGCAGAGTTAAGGCTGGCCTTTAGACTAGGTAAGACAATATGTGTGTGAAGATTTCTGCATAAATGGTAAAGAATGAAATATGAAAAATGTTTAGCATTGTTACTGTAGGGGCTGCTCTGAACTACAATCATGCTGTGTTCTTGAAAAGCAGTTCTGTGAGATTGGTCATGCTATCTTGACACTGCCTCACATTGCACTGAATACTTTTAAAGGGTTCTCAGCTTATTGTGTGACATTTTCCCATTTATATAATGGCTAAAATAAATTATATATTATTAAGCATGGCATTCTTTGTTCCTTTAAAAAAAAATCAGCATATAAATATTTTTTGCTTAATAGCATGATTTCAGCAAGAAAAATTACTTTAAAGCCAAACTCACAATTTTCTTTTCCAAGTGCAGCATAATCTTTTTCTCTTTTTTTTTTTTACAGCTTATTCTAATTAAGCAAGCATATGCAATTGCAGCTGGTGAATTAAAATGACATTTGTGATGGAATGATATACAAAGCATTACACTGGCTCAAGGGAAGATTAGACCAATAGCAAAATATTACCAGTATGTTTGTTTACCTTATTCCAGAAAGGGTATTTCTGAAATGCTGATCAAACCATTGTATAGGATTTTTGTACTGTAGGGTCTTATTTACACAAGACTTCTTGTTCTACCCATTCTATTCACTATGCTGAACTTCTGTCCTCTCTTCTTCAGGTATATGTAACTAGAGATGCTATAGGAAGGTCTCATTACTTTATTCATTATTTCCTTCATTATGTTGAAAAGGGAAGCTGCACCTCAATTGCTCTGAAGCATTTTAAATGTCAGAAACTAGGTTTGTAAAATGGATGGATGAGGGGCCTGCTTTGCAGTGCCTTACCTTGGCATTGAGTTTAACATGACGTTTTTCAATTTTGCTGACTTATAATAATGAAGTTTCTCTTTTCCAATGCTTTTTATTACTTGGATCTGTTATGTTATGCTGTATATTTAACTCTATTTTGTTTTCTGATGTTTTGCATCTTTAGTGCCAGTTTATTAGATTTTTTAACCTTTCAGTTTGTGCTGCCTCATTATTGGATAGTGGACTGTAAAATGACTTTTTTTTTTGGCAATGTATAATTGTGTTATAAGTCATCAACTGGCAGCAAACCAGATAATCACTGCAATATATAATGCTATAATTGAAACTAGAGCAAATTAAAAGAAAGTTTTGTTTTTATATACTTTACAGACACCTGACTTGAATTTCAGTCACAGTTATTAAAAAATATCTGTAACCAAATGCAGTTCTAAGTCAGCTGAAATTCCAGTTCTTCTACCAGTCCACACCATCTTTCGGTATTCAAGACAAATATCATTCTTTATAATTCATACAGGTATTTCTGTAGTGGCAGACTGGCTCATGTCTTTGGACCTTGGAAGGAGGCTGGATGTCCTAGTCTCCTGTTTGCCAAGTTAATTACAATGCCAGTTCATATCAAAGTTTGCTCTGGAAAGAACCAGAAGTTCCTTTGCTAAACAAACTCGTGCTCAGGTCAGGAGGTAGTTTGCAACAGGATCTATATCATACACTCTAATACATGAGACCATCTGCATGGCTCGTCTGGGTGCTCTTCAGCATGACTGATAAGGACAATATTGATATAGTCCATGGTGACATTTATTTGTCACCAGAACTTTGTGAGACAGGCTTGAAGATGAAAAAAATAGGTAAAAGCAGTAGACACTGCAGTTAAAAAATAGAAAACTCCTCCTCAGCTCTTTCTTCCCCTAAAAAAAAAATAAAAATCAAACTGCTGCATCCCATCTTCACTATTCCTTCATTTTCTTTTTTTTTTTTGTAGTACACTAGCAGGACTCCATTTTGCTAT
Source organism: Elanus axillaris (assembly GCA_026212715.1). Classification (NCBI taxonomy): domain Eukaryota; kingdom Metazoa; phylum Chordata; class Aves; order Accipitriformes; family Accipitridae; genus Elanus; species Elanus axillaris. The sequence goes on along the minus strand of JANZLQ010000027.1, from coordinate 17,814,565 downwards.
CTAGACTGTATTTGTGTAACAGTAGGCAGGGAACTGTTTACAGTGTAATTTAATTTGCATAGTTCAGCTATGATACTTGGTTCAAAATGATGGGGACGCTGTCTAATAACGTAAATAATTCCAAAAATTAGGCTTGAATACATGTGCTCAGTTAATGCAGCCAAACAATTTGTATCAATCAATCAGTATTTTAATTAAATTTGAGTGGAAAATTCAAAACAACAACACTAGGACTGTACATAAATTAAAAATCATTGTAATCAGGGCATTCAAGAATATAAATTCATTATAAAGATGGAATGTTTTAGCAGCAATTTATCAAAATCTTTCAGACCTAATACCTTTCACTGAGTTTCATAAAATATTCTTCAGTCATTTCCTGATATTTGAAGTTTAATTAATCACAGTATCAAACTTGTCCAAAAAAGCACCAAGACTAAATTATTTAGGGAAAAATGAAGGACTCAAACCATTCAGTAATCTCTCAGTCTAAATTTTTGTAGCATATTAGATTAAAAAAATGAATGATCCATTTGGGAACTGATCCATTAATAAATGCAGACTAATCAGTCAAAAGGATAATTACTTCCTCTGAGGAGTCAAATATTTTTTTTTCTGCGTGCATCAAAATTCATTTCTAGCAAGGCTATGAAGCCAACAAATAATATCTTGTTGTATCAATATGGTTAGATTTTGGTTTTCTAAGTAAGATCAATACCCATTGAGCCAAACCTTCACCTCATGTAAATTGTTACCTGCTCTAATGACATGTCATGTAAGAAGCTTACTCCTCACTTTTCTGCCATTGTCTCATAGTACAAAGCCATCTAAACACTTCTGTGCAATTTGTAGTTGATGGTCCCCTTAAACAGCATCTGTAGAAATTAACTTATTTTTTGGGACATGATGATTTCTCAGTGACATCTTTTGCCTTACAGTAATCTCTGGTCTTGTTTTGTGCAGCATTTTTACCTTCCACCAGGATTTATTGCACTGAGATGAGCAATGGCTAAAAGCTGGTCATTGCTACAGTTCAATAATGGTGCCGGACATTTCTATAATGTAACTTCTTAAGCATTAGTTCTCCTGATTCACATTCTTTGGTAATCTCCTCATTAGTTCTCCATGCACACAAGAGCTAATTAAAAAAAATTAAAAGTCACCAGTAAATTATTTGTCTATTCTATAAAACTTCAGGATTTCAAATAATATCCCCCCCTTTTTTGCCAGTGAAATAAAACCAGAATTGTAAAGTTCTTTTAGTGTTAAGCTAATACAAAAGTCTGATGGATGGGGCACTTGTGGGGTACGAGACCCAGGGTTGTATCTCTCCTCTGCTATTGCCTGACATCAAAAATCATGGTTCTTTTCACCAGGCTAGAACATAACTCTGCCTTTTCCAACCTGTGTTTATTTTATACAAGACAGAATGGTTCCACCAGGCTCCAGTAGGAAAGCAATCCATGCTGGCATAACTGACAGGCTGCTGATATAACTCCGTATGAGAGGTGATACACCAGTCTAGAGCTCAGTATTGTGAGGTTACAACCTCTCCTATATTCAGTTTCATGTTTCTATGAGTAAACCAGTGCAACTACCTGCAGAAACTGCAGAACCAATGATTTTTATGAAGTCTGTAACTGTTATTCTATGCATTGGGAAAATTGTGTTTTCCCTTGTTTTGCCAGGCAATGGACCTGGTGGAGTGTTAGTCTTAGGGTACCGTATGACCACCCAGGTCACCAAGAGTACCTCAGCCCTTCAGTTGTGAAAACTGTGAGCATGAACCTATACCCCATTACCTGACAAAGTGTGGTAAGTAAAAATTCTTTAAAAATTAGTTTGGAGAAGTGCAGTGTTCTTTTATCATCATTCAAAATGTGTCAAAGAAATTGTTCAAGCTGCATATAAATGAAGACAAAATTGGCAGTTGTACTATAAGAAATATGTCCCAATAGAATATACTGTGGCAGAAACTCACGATCAGTATCTTTCTCAATGGGCGTACGTGTGAGGAATATGAGCCAGCTTCAGCTTTCCACAAAACTCCTCCAGTTTTTCTTGTACTCCATCTTCTTTACAGGACTGAAAGCTCCATGACAAATAACAGCCCTGTTTCATCTCTCAGGCAACTTCTCTTCCTGAGGCATAGGGAATTTGAATCTCTCACATTTACATCTGAAATCCTCATGCTTATAATACACACACAAACTCTAAAAACATTTGATCATAGCTTGATGGTCATGGTTTTAAATCTATCCACTTATTCATGGACATGACTTTAAACCAGTCAAAATTTGTTATCTGGATAACGGGAGTTGCATGGACTGCATCTGGGAGCCCCTCGGCATGGTGTGCGTAACAGTGGCAGAGGTTTATTCTGATGGGGATTCCTATTTGTTTGGAAACTGAACATCTTCCTGGGGCTTTCCTAATAATGCAACATAGCAGTAGTCAGACCTTGAGGAAGTTTTAAAAGCTAAGATTGCTCAAGCTACTTCAAGCCTGAAATTTTTGGTTCACTTGTTTTTTTCAGTGCCTTAAATAGATTTCAATCAGATTCATAATTAGAAAGAGTGTTTGAAAAATTTCCTGAGGAAAAAAGGGTGGGTTTTTGGAGAAATTTCAATTCAGGCTTCTGAAAAAACCTCATCGCAAGATTTTGATGCTGAGATATGACGTGCTGTTGTATGATATAATATTTAGACTGTGATATTTTTAAACCTTGAATGGCAGCTTCTAGGCTGATTCAAGCATATTTTTCTTATTTTGTGGATCAAAATAACTCTTGTTTGAATTGTAATGAAACAGATATAGTCAGTCATAAGAGGGAAGAAGAGAGAGAACAGATAAGGGGGGAAACCAGCTGTTCCTTGCAGAAAACAGAGCACACAGTGCGATAGTAGACACCTGTTTCCAAAATATTTCATTATGGCACAGTTTGGGACTATCTGATGTAAACATTAATTAGAGCCACTGGCAGTCCAGGGCTGAATCCAGTCCAGTGGAAAAATCTACCTTGCTTATCATGTTTTCCTCATAGGAGACAGGGAATGGCATTTAACAGCACATGAGCCTGGACACCTAAATGCTTTTTCTGATGCCTGTGCAAGGCGGGCACTTGGTTGCTCAAGCTGCTATTACTCTACCAGTGTAGCACTTGAGAGGGAGACAAAATGCTCCTAAATGGCACCTGATTCTTAGGTGGATGTGTGAGCATCTTTGTCTAAGTTGAGTAAGATAAAACAAAGTAAAGTGATTTATACAATAAAAATCCTATGGTTCACCTGAGGGTAAGTGTTGGCTCACTAGAGCAAGGGATTCCCCACTCCTGAGTGAAAGCTGTCAGTCCTGTCACTTCTGCAGATGTATATAGAGCAATGCCCAGTTCTGCAATCACACAGTGGTAAATAAACTTCTTAAGAGGACAAGTTAATACATTAAGAAACAAATGAGTAGTTCATTTGTTTTGACAGCCACAGTTTATTTTTAATTATTTAGGAAATACTGCATCAACTAGTAAATCCAGGTGGATTAAACATTACTGCCACACCAGGCTATTAAGCTTTAAGCTCAGTGAGATTTGTGAGTTGCTGTGGATAAATGTCTATGATAAGGTGCAGAAATCAATATGCCCTTTTTTCTGTTCTCTAATATTGTGTTGTTCACATCTGTATGGAGGAATTGTGCATAGTACCACAAACATCCAATGTATCTTGAGTATGGCTAGCATTTACTGGTGATGATTCTTTCCTGTTGAGTGACCATATCTACCTGCCTGGGTAAGAGATTGAAAGTATTGTTTAGCCCTTTTGCTTAAATGAATAGTTGCTTTCAGCAATCCTAACTCATTTAGAAGATGATAATCTGTCTTGTATTGTTTCAGGAGAGTACTTTTGGCTTGTACTGGGCACCTACCAGCTTCTGTCTTTTGAGAATGTGGTAGACGAAACCTAAATGAAACCTACATCATCACGGGGAGAATGTCCAACTGGCAGTTAAAAACCACTTTAGCTGCCTAATTCCTTTCTTCTGCCTCTCACTGTCACTGCAAAAGTAGATAAAGGGTGATGTATATGAACTAAGCCTCTCATCTCCAAGCAGAGAGCCTTACCTTGGGATTGCAGTGGTGTTTTCTGACCTCAGTCTTCTTTCAGAGGTTCCCACTCCACTGCCTGAACAGTTCTGCTGTTTGTGTCCAGGTCACAGTTTGATCTATAGAAAGATGCCAGGTTCCTCTTGATTTTCCCATAACATGTTACAGGCTGGAACAGTGCAGAATTTGCTGATGAAGCAACTGAGGAATGTTGAAGGTGGGTTGGGGACCTCCAAAAGAAGCAGCTGAGGGCAGGAACCACTGGGGCATCTACAACCAACAGTGGGAGAATTGGAGAGGAGGAGCATTGGCTGCACTGAGAAGATTTGGGAGAAGTTTAAAGGGCAGGAAGAAAAACATTGGCAGGATTTTTAAGACTTGTTTAGTACATACATGTAGGAAAGACAGTATTTAGGGCTGTTTTAACACTTTGCTGGTCATTCAGAAGAGTTTATTACCTGCTTTAAAGGAAAACTTGCTTTTCTACAGAGAGGTGGAGGGAGATGTGTGTGTTTAAAGGGTCAGTATATGTAAGCTTGGAAAATGGACCGTGTATGGTTTGGGCCATTTAAAGATGTGTTTTGGAAGAGATAAACAACTACAGTGGAGAAATTACTGTGTGAAATCCAGGGCTAAGATATAAGAAAGGTAAGAGAAACTTTGGAACATCTGCTCTATTCTCCAGGCTGAGGTAGCATGACTGAGACCTTTTGGTGTGCAGTCATGGCTAGAAATATCATAGTAGCAGCTCTTGTAGCAGAAATGTACAGTCCTTATCCTAGCTGGGATACAGAGTTATTTGAGAATGAGGAGAGGATAAATTAGCCCTGCATTTTGGACTCTTGCAAAAAGGCTGTGTAGCATATGTGATAATAGTTCTGGGACCTTAAGGTAAGATTTACTCAATTTATTTATGGCCTTCCTACTTCCTAGTCCCTGTGAAATTAACTAGTAAGATAGCTGGAAGCAGAAGGTTCAAACAGCTCTCTACACAGGTTGTGTGGCTTTGACTCCAGCTATGTAATGTTCAGTGTTCTTTGTGGAGTTGTGTCTGAAAAAGTCTGGTTTGTTAGCCCTGCTCTTAAATAAGGGTAGAATGTATTTTGGTGAGTATTGCTGAATCACAATAGCCTACACGAAATGGTTTTCATTTCACTAGGTAATGAATAGTTTTACTCTCTCCTACATATTTCAGTGTGTGAAGATTCATTCATTCCAACACATATCCACAGCTTGCCTCAGTTTTCTTGATTGAAGAACAGCCCATGCAAAAAGTCATTTAGGACTCTAACAGATGCATTGCTTTATTTAGGCAAAAGCAGTCTTGTTATCTGTCATTTTGCAGCTGATGTGAAAGCTCCGAATGGAGCATTGCATTATCTGTTTGACAATGATTTGATGCAATACTACACTGCTCTATAAATTAGTGTCAAGAAGCAAAATGCTAATGATAGGGGCCCCTCTAAGCATGGTGACTTAAATAGCATGTTTCTTTAAAATTCATCAGTGACTCACTCTCTTTTAAATAAAGCCCCTCTGAGCTATTTAAATAATGCCATGTAGCTCTAGTGCATATTTCCTTTGATTCTGAGTGCTTCAGTGTTTACTTAAATAACTATCCAAACAAGCTTTTGAACATTGTACTGAATAATACCTTGAAACATATTACTTCGTGCAACAATTTTTTTAAAGAGAAGTTTGAATATTAAGTAAAATGGTCAGACTGTTTGCTCATGCTCTACAGTAAGCAGAACTGAAGCTGAAAGTGGTTTTTTGTTCTTTCTTGGAGATGATATCAGACATCGGTGAAGTCCTGAGCAGCATTTTAAATTTACTCAACATATTTCAGGCCTTTGTTTTGTTTTCTTTCATGCAACCAAATAGGCATTGATTAGAGACAATTTCCCATGACTGATGGAATCGTTTTGCTCATGGGTTCCTAGACCCTTCAGGCACACACTGACTGAGCACTGCTGAATGCATTGGCACTCTCACGGTTTAACCAGCTGAGGATTCAGACACATGCATTAGGAGTGTCTTCTTTGTTACAGTTTCACGTAGATGAACACTGCTGATGACACAAACGTTTTTTTCCAAGTTTCAGATGAAATGTTCTAGTTCTTTATATCTAGTCAAATGTGTCAATATATCAGCTTTGTGCTGCTTTTTTGATTCCTACACACACATATCAGGCACTCTCAATGCTCTTCAGAATTGAAGACATTTCCAAGACAGTGCTATTAAAAAAGAAGTAATTGTTGACAATGGTCTATTACATTCTGCTAATAGCTCTCTACCACAGGTATTATCTACACATTGAGGGATATAAAGAAATGGAAACAGAGTCCTCAAAAAGAAGAAAGTACACCTAGTCTTTTAAGACATTTAATAGCAGGGTACACTCCTTACTTTTCAGAACAAAGGAAAGATTTTAGAGCAAAATCTTTCAAAACTGCGCCTTAAGAGATGACAAACAAATCCTTCCCAAGCCCAAGATCTTCCTGTCATCTATAACTTCATGTTGTTGAGTAAAAAAGTTGTGAGATGGCAAATGAGCTCTGCATCAAAAGTGAGGGGAAAACAATAATGATCTCGAAGAGGAAGAATGCCCTCCTGTTGATGACATATTATGAAGAATACCTCTTTTAGCTGGCCTAGAAGTTGTTATAGGGCTTCTATCCTGAACACCTCAGGTCATTCAGGCATACAGACAGAGGCTGTAGAAAAAGACATTTCAGGTAATCATCACTTAAGCTGATAAAGGATTTATCATTTTAAAATAACATCCTAAACTGCACCTGGAAAAGAACTGGAAGATGCCATCATTAACTGATCATAGGTATAAAACATCTTGTAGTAGACTTGCCATTTCTGTACCAATTCAAAGTCACTGAAAGAGAAGCATTAGTAGTAATCTGTCAGAAACAAATAATCACTTTGGCATAATCTGTCTGTCCTACAGGTATTACTAATAAAATCCTTCCTCAAGTCTAAATTGTGGTTCACACACAAATGGAAGTACAAATTGCCCTTGTTCTATGCCAAGTCCAGTTGTGAAAAACAGCATGTCTGGAAATATTCATATTATCAATCCTAAAATTCACTTGTGTTTCAGTGAGGAGGAAAATCTAGCTACTTGTCACTTCCAGGCTGGACATGTATAGCTGAGGAATGACAAAATTGTTTCTCTGCAGTTTCATATAGGGAGAATTCTTTGTTTATGCCAGCAGTTAAATAACCTAAACCATCCCCATAGCACCCATATCAAAGGTGAAAGGGATCAAAAGACGAAAATGAACCACTAGGCTGTCTACGAAGTAGGACAGTATTTCTACTCCAGAGATCTCCTTTCTCTTTAAGTTCTCTTACTGTAATTTTTATACACAGAACATACAAGTTGTCTTCATGATCACTGAATTCAAATTCTTCCTTGGGAAGAAACAAAGAAATATCTCTCAAGGGAGTATCTGTTCAATGGCAGCAAGGGTAGCAAGAACAGGGCCTGTGAGCATCTGAATTTGATAGAGTTAGGAGGATGAATACAGAGAAAGGTGTCAATAAAGGTAAAGAAGAAAAGATAGGTTAGGACAAAAAGAAAGAAAGCAGGAAGAGATAATACAAGAAAGGAAAATCAAGGGTATAGGAGATAAAAGGCATAACAGAAGAGCCATATGAAACAAATCCCCAGATGCCTGAGAGTGGCTGCTCACGATGCCACTTGTGTTTATTATTCCACCTTGATTATGTAGCACTGGCAGCAACCCTGTTGCCTTACTGCTGTGATTAGAAGCAAAATACAGACACTATGCAATTAATTTCAGGGAAAGAGATTGTAAATGGGTGCATTCAGAACAAGGCAATGAGTTTCTTGTTCTGTTGTTATTTCCTCCTAAGATCTTGTTTCCCTCCCTATGTTAAGTGTACAGTTGACACCACCAGTATTTCCAGCCTTGTAATTGTTTGCCCATTGCTCTGTCTCCTGTTTTCACACAGCATTTTGACTAAATCAAACCTGAGACTGTTACAGATGTGGGAGAGAGGACTCGCTCCTCTCCCAGTGCAGAGGCAAAGGGAGTTAATATATCTTCCTTTGTCCTTCCACTATTAATAACTCTCAGAAGATCATAATTGCTTCCCCACACTCCCAAATTAGCAAACTTTACCTAAGGGTTTCACCAGATGATCCCCTTCTTTTCCACAGATTCACCAGGCTGCTCGAGCGGCTTGCAGCTGAAGACGACTTTCCATCCCCTACATGCATGCGGACCACTGTCGATGTGGTGAATGCGCTGCGTACATTCCTTTCAGGCTTAGCAAGGATGATATAGACCTTGGGCACAAACATACAGCCAAGGGCCACTGTGGCACTCAGACTCACTGAGAAACACATGGTGATTATCTTGTAGTTGCTTCCAAAATATATTGGCACAAAAGCCAGCCAAATGATGCAGGTGGTATACATTGTAAAGGCAATATACTTTGCTTCATTGAAATTAGCTGGGACATTTCTTGTCTTAAATGCATAAAAAGTGCAACTCAGAATTAATAATCCATTATATCCAAGGGGAGTTACAACACCCAAGTTGGTAGTGTTACAAATCAGGTAGACCTCTCGGATGCTTGGGTAATCATGCATTATATCTGGTGGCTCCATTATAAAGAGGGCAACAATTATGCCTAATTGTATACATATCAAGATAAATGCGATAACCAGTTGGGCGCAGGCACTCATGAACCTAGGTTTCTTTGTACAGATTTTCTTCTTGCTTCCAGCCAGGATTCTTGCAATGCGGTTGGTTTTAGTTACCAGAGCAGAGTAACTCATAGCTGGAGAGAGGCCGATGCCAATTCGTTGAAGATAACAGTAAATCTGTTGAGGTTTTGCAATGAGACAGAAAGTGCACAAGTAACCCAAGCAAATGCCAGCTAGGATGATGTAGCAAAGTTCTCGGCTGGATGATTTGACCACTGGAGTATCACGGTACATTATGAATATAGCTGTAACAAACAAGGTGGCCAGCAGACCCAGACATGCAAAAACAACTGCTGCAATTGGTTCAGGATCACCCCATCTGAGATACTGCACTGGGATGAGGTCACAACCTACAGAAAAAGAAAAAAAAGAAGGTAAACTGAAGTATGTAGGAGTGAGATTCTTTAGTGATATAGTTACAGGTTTTCCTGATATTTCTCTTTTTGTCTTTCAGGAGGGTGCCATTATAATGAGTGTAGGCTAAAGTTATGTTAATATAATGGCATAATAAACACATTTCAGTGACAGCTTATTTCAGTAATACACTTCATCTGGAATATAACGTGATGACTGAAAAAATGGCCAAGTTGATTAAGATAAGTACCTCTCACAGCGGAATTTTCCTTTTAAATTATATTAGTAATTTATGAACAAATTTCAGAATCAAGTTGCATTACCTCAGTGCAAAATGCTTCAGAGATGTCTGCATACTATATGCACTTAAAGGACCAGATGTCAATCCTACTAATTATATTGTACACTATGAAGGATATTGGTACTTGTTTAATGATTATGGAGAGGAATCCTACAGATTCTAGCTGTCAAGAAAAAGAGAGTGCTTCTTTACCAGATATGCTACCTTTTTTCTAACAAAAATTTTCTAGGACCAGAGTTGCAGATAACAGGTAGCTTGGGATGGCACATCCTGCTTGCTTCTTCATCTGTCATTCATCCTTTTGAGAGAAACTGAGGAATTAAAAACCTCACCTAACTCATGAAATTAAACTGAATTCAATAAAGTAGTTTCAAAGCTGAATTAGCAGTGCAACCCATCTAAGGATAGTTGTTTTTCAGTCCATGGCTAGGTTTTAATATAGTTATTCTATGTATGCATGTCATAGGAATTCAAAGAAGCTTTTCATTCCACACTGTGCAGATCTATGGACAGGAGTAAAAGCTGGCAGAAAACTTGTTGCTGGCATCCCTCCTTTCTTTTTGCACTCTGCAGCCTGGATAGGTGTGGTTGGTTGACCTTGGCTGAACGCTAGGTGCCCACCAAGCAGTTCTATCACTCCCCTTCTCAGCAGGACAGTGTGGGGAGAAAACAAAATAAAGGCAGTTTAATAAAGCAAAAACAAAGGCTGCTTTGGAAAGGAAGCAAAGGAAAAGAAAAGATTTATTCTCTGATTCCCATCAGCAGGTGATATGCAGCCGCTTCCTGGGAAGTAGGGCTTCAGTGCACATAGCGGTTGCTCCGGAAGACAAATGTGGTAACAATGAATGTCGAATGTTGTCCCTCCTCCTCCTTTCTCTTAGCTTTTGTTGCTGAGCAGACACCATATAGTGTGGAATATCCCTTTGGTGGGTTTGGGTCAGCTGTCCTGCCTATGTCTGCTCCCAAGATCTTGCCCACCCCCAGCCTACTGGTGAGGGGGGAATGTTGGAGACACAGCCTTGATGCTGCCTGAGCACTGCTCAGCAGTAGCCAAAACACTGAGGTGTTATCAGCACCTTTCTAGCTCCCAGTAATTAACTCCATCTCAGCCAGACCCAATATAATAGAAATAAGGGGGGAGAACCTTGATGCTCTAGAGTGCAACCTCCTGACAATAGTAGTCAGGCTGGCACTGCCAGGCAGGGCAGGACAGCAGGAAAGAGTTGATGGAGTGGAAGAAATGCAAGTAAAAGCTTTTATTTCCCCTATGCTTGTATTAAGCTTGACTAACCTTTATTGAAAAATCTAAATGACCTCAAAATTTAGGGTTGTTGTAATCAGGTTGCTGTCTTCTGGTTGGGTCAGACAGAAGGGTGTCAGCCTGACTCAGGGTGGGTCATGGCAAGGCACCACCCCCCCGTGGGGATGGAGCCCTAGGTGCTCAGATTTGTATTTTCAGCACTGAGGTTAACTCACACTGTCTGAAGGGCATCTGGATGCCAAGAAATCCAAACTAATCAGGGAACCTGGGACCTCAATGACCTGATGAACAGGAGTAAATGTAGACATCAGGACTATAATTTGGGAATTTCTACATGGAAGATCTACTTTTTAACTTTTCCTTTATTTTAAGTGGAGCCTAAAGTTTTTCCAAATCTATCACTGACATTGTTAGTAGTAAAAATAATTTCATGAAATGGTATAGCTAGATACTAGGCTTAGTTCCTCTCTTCTCCCGGTATTTCTGTATTCTATGTCTCTACACAATATTATAAAAAATATAATACCTAAAATAAGGTGGTATACTCAATAGATTGTGGGGCAAAAGTACAACACAGCTAGTTCGTCACTCCAGTGTAATAGAATTGTGTTCTTGGTTACTAAATGCAGATTAATTTGCTATCCATATTTTAACTACTTTGGTGTGAAAAGCTTTCTGTTGCAAAAATGAAATTACTGCCACATCTTAATGTAACAAAGACAGATTTTTTATGAAACACTCATAGGATTAATTGATGATACCTATTTGACTCTTGTTGGTTTTGAAAGGGTTTACTTATTCATTGTGAGGGAGACATTATATTACATTCTGACTTCATCAAGTTTAATGTAGCACAGGAATCACATCATTAAAATCAACATTTTATACTAGTGAGAGTAGTGGAAGAAGGGTGAAAACCAGAAAGCATACTCTGGTGTGTGCAGCTATCCCCATGTGTGTTCTTCCCCAAGAAGTTTTATGAGTAAGTGACATCTAAATGTATTTCTGATTTTACCAAAATCTAATTAATATTTTTGGGAAACAAATTGTTACCAGCTTCTAATACTACTATATATCCTTGGACAGGAAATTTGAAGAGAAAAGGTCCTTATCTGACAGCTGGCCTTTACATGCAAACAATGATACAGGGGCTGAATCTTGCTCAGTTTCTAATGTTGCAGCAGAGGTGAATCATAACCAAGCATTTCTCATTAGTTTCAGACTATTTCATGCCTTCCTTGCTTTATTGCTCTTTTTACATTCTCTTAATAAAATACTTGACAAAAGAGTTGAAAACTTGCCCCATTATTTTCCTCCATCACTGGGTATACTTTACAAGGAGAATGCTAAATTGTGCAGTGATTTATTCCTCAGTTAAGATTTAAGGACTGGCTGGTCTTCATAAAGCAATGATCGGTGAGGTTTTCATATAATACCTTTGCAGCTAATGGTTTCTGACAATGACACTTTGCAGAAAGGGACAACTAGATCAAGTAAAAGAAGTATGGGAAAACAGCACTGTGAGTGTTCAGGTTAGGTTGATGGCCAGGATTATACCAAGGCAAAAGCTGAAAAATGGTAACACAAGAAGAACTCATTCCTATCTCCTAAATATGTGCATGCTCAGTTGTCATTTGGACAAGATCCTGCCCCACAGCCCACCTCTTACACTTCATCAACATATCCAAGCACCTGGAAAGTCTTCCCTCCTAGGTGGCTTGGCAAAATCCAGGTGGAACAGAGCCAGCAGCCTTGTCTTGTTGTCCCTGCAGTGTGCTGAGGCAATATTTGGCTTGTGGAAAGGCTGTTAGGAGCCAGGCCATTTTGGAGCAGGTGTAGAATTGTTCTACTCTGTGCTCAAGAGTGCACTGCTTCTGGGACCAGAGCCCCAGCAAAATTGACATAAAACTGCGTCTATATTCTTCTGGCCAGAAATGTAGCAAGTGGGAGCAAGGTACTAGATATGCATGTGAACAGCAAGACAAACAAATATAAAAAATCAGAGTCCCATTTGACACGCTAGGGAAAGGTTTTCTGAAAGGACCATCAAAACTCACCAACAATTTACAGATAAGGATGTATAAGGATCTTCTGGGGGAAAAAAGGGTTCTGATATTTTGGAAAAACATCTGGCTACTTCAGGGATGGGCTAAATTGTGCCATAAACATGGAGAGGAGAAGCTTTTGAAGGCTTGACCACTGCCATAGGTCTGTTAGTACACTGTGCTCTCTCTGTAGAGGTAAACTTGTCACTTATTTCTGTTCTTTCATATTGCGTTAAAGTTAGTTCATCTGAGAGAAGAGTTCACAGATATGAAGCACTGTACTACAGTCCATATTTTCTGGAGATTTGATCTTGACACTGTTTTAATTTGCCATTGTAGCCTTGACACCTAAGAGACCTTACCATGCCTTCAGCATGTATTAGCTTAGCAGTGAAAATCCCTTTCATGGTAGGCAATATAAAATATATAATTAAACTAGTTCCAAAGGTAAACATGACAGAGTAAGGCTTGTGAATAGGAAGCATTCTGGAAGGTGAAGGGAATTCAGTGAAGTCTCTTAAGTCAACTTCATGAGCTAAAACTCATTGAATCTGCACTTGGAGACTAAAACTGGCAGAAAATTACTACTGGTTTAGTAAGTCCCAAATATTTTTCAGTGGGGTTTGGCATCATAGGCAGTGAGTTCAACCCACTGACAAAAGACTTGATTTTCTCGGTAACTTTTCCCAAGGATAGCAGAAGTCCAAACACCAAGGCTGAAACCTGAACAACCTAGACACATTGTAGTTGTGAATGAGAGCCTCCATGCAGGATTTGGCACACATTATTCAAAATGTACTGATGTGATGCTGTTAGATATTTTATATTAATGCTTCTGAATGTTTCCTTATTTATAATGCCAAAAGATGGGAGAAAGGATTTCTTGAGTAATTATTTGGGCATTCACATATGGAGAGCTGAGATGCAAAACTATAGGAGCCAGAATAAAAATCTACATGAAGATGGCAGGGTAACTTTTATTTATTTTTTTTTTAAATAAACTCTCAACTGACAAGGCAAAAGTGCAAATTGTACTTTTCAAAGCCCTGGGTGAGAAATCAGCCTCCTGAACTCCACATGGAATGTGGATCAACTGAAGTGAGAGAGGACATCTTTAACATTTCAGTGCTAAGTTCTAGTGCTATGGTAAACTACTATGGTCATAAGTTCTTTGCCCTGTTCTGGTGGGACTTTCTGTAGTTGCTACAATAGCAGGGCATGTAGAGGCTACCATGTGCTAGCTTCTTAGCTGCTACAGTTCTCAGGCTGGCACATTTACTGAAACCATCAGCAAAGGTGGGTTTGCACAGTCAATGGATGCAGCTGAGGGCTGTGCATGTGTTTATTCTGCCACCTCTGCAGGACGGGAGTTGGGATGGGTCACATCTTAAACCATGAAAGATGAGGCATGAGTAGCTCAGGAGCCTAAGTCCCTTGTAACTCAAATATACTGACATAGCTGTGCATTGCAGCAAAAGGCAAGGCCATGAATCTTAAAATAATGCATAAAAGATACTCTGTAACCACATGGAGAATGATTCCTTAATTACACAAATGTGCAGAATGACTGGAACAACTGATGAATAGCAGCAATCAGGTCCATCCTTATGTTAGCTCTAAAGTTTTGATTTAAGTTTCACTAAAAATTGCTGGCTTTGTGGGTTGTAAATGTTTTGTTCAGAATATATCATGTTCATCAAACTTTCCATAATGTAAAGCACAATTACAAGTGGATCCCTCTGGCTTTGTTGGCAAGTCCCCCTTCATCTAGGCCAGGAGCCTCCAATAGCTGTTCATTGAGCTCAGCGTTCTTAAACCAGTTCACTTGAGCCTGGAGCACTGTGTGGCTCATGCTGGAGACTTGGGTTGTAAATGGACTGGAAGCTAAAGTCCACACCTTACTTAGAACAATCAACTGAAGGAAGAAAAGTCCACAAACCCAGCAACAAGGGAGGGGAGAAAATGACAGCCAGAGATCCTAGTCATAATATTGCCACCTGAACCCTTCACTCAACCTCATCTGCTTTCTCCAAAAGGCTGGTGTGAGAGTGATTTATGGAAATGGTTACATTTAATTTGGAATAAGAAATAAAAAGGAAAGGGAAATACAGGGCACAGAAAATCAGGGTAAAAAATGGACATAATCTCTGCTGATGTGCATTAATAGTGCTAAAAACGAGATAAAAATTGTGTTGCCCTTCTACCCTCGGTCTAAATTACAGCCTTACAAATTACGGTCAAAAGCAAGATCCTAGTAATGTTTCAGCAGCAAAATCAATGTCAGCACAGGCTTAACTGTGTTCTGCCTCGTGCTTACAACTGTCAGACAATTGCTGAAATTACCAATGGCTGTAACTTTACTGCAAACAACAATACAAGAAAGCAGTTTGATGACAACAAGCAGTTACCATGTGAAAATAATTCCGGCAAGAGATGAATGATTATTTTTGCTTGGGGTGGGGGGGAGGGCAGAATCCAGTCTTATGAGATACCCGAGCCTCAGACCGCCATGGCTTCTGCCACAGCCTGAATCAGCAGGCTGCAGGAAGAGCCAACCAAGTCCTTGTGGGGCATTGCTGAGATGCGATGCTGAGCATCACCCCTGCCCTTGGCCCTGGGGGTGGTTTGCATGAGCCATGGCAGCTGGCTGTCCCAGACCGTGCCCGGAGCCAAGACAGCAGTGGCTCCCAGCACTGTCTGTTCTCTGCAGCTCTGGCTGACCGTATGAGCAAGGCCCTCAGGATGAGGGAGGCAGTTGTCCTTGCTTCTCAGGGAGGAATCCAGATCAGTACAAGCCAAACGGCATACAGCATCAGTCTTGTCAGAGCTTTTTGAAAGAGCTGTTGCGTCACTTAGAGGTGGGGTGGCCTTTTTTCAGCCCTTTCCATTCAAGGGTTATTTGGATAATCCAGCTCTTAGCTGGCACTTTCAGACAGGCAGACAAGATCATGATGCTGCTATCCTGGGTTTACTGTACCTTACTTGATGAAAGCATTTTTGTAACTATATTAAAATATATATTTCTGATATTTAGCCTTATCCTTGTATGGCAAAGAAAACATTTCAAAAGCTGTAAAATATTTCAGCTCCTATTTTCATGGGAATCCAATTAAGAAAATCAAATAGCCAGTGTATTTTGAGTACACAGAGAATGAGAAAAATGTCAATACAGCCTGAAGATAATCCAGGTACCACTGAAATTAATATCATCTACTTTCCTTGCAGTCCCCGAGGTCACTAGACAAAACTTTGTTTCTGTTATTGTTGTGTGCTGTCCCTGAATCACAGTAACAGAGAATAATTGCCTCTTTCCCACCTCAAAAATGTCCTTAAAAAACCACTAGTGATAACTGGACCAAGATGCTCCTACATCCACTGAAAAAGCTCTGACTTCCTGAACAAAACATATCTGGCTTTCCAAGACATCCTTTTTGAATGCAGAAGGTCATGTCCTCAGAGTCACTTGGGTTTTTAGAGAACCAAAAAGCCATTCTCATCAAGATACTAAAAAATTCATTGCATTTAGGTTTGGTCTTCAGTGTTAAGAAAACCCCTCCATTTGTATCTAAACATGTCTGGCATCTATTTCTCTTCCCTCCACTGTGAATATAATGCAAAGAAGGTCTTTGAAAAATAGTGGAGGTGTTGGCCTATACTTCTGGACTTAAACCCGTAAGTTTCTCCTGCTCTAATTGAGTATGTGGCTCAGGCACACTGGCCATACTAACGTGTGAAGTGGTGCTGTAATGTATGGACGTTGCAAACACAATCCATGGGGAAGAAAGGGAGTGCTGACTGGAAAGCATGTCTTGATACTAAACCAGGAGGAAAAAAATGACTTGGGGTGTGTGTCAGGATCGATCAGATAAATTTGAAGAAAAGGAAGAGAATAACTAGTTTTTTTGTCCAAGGAGAAGCCTGGTCCCTGGGGAATGTTGCATGCATAAGCAATGAAAATGAAATTTGTGAGGAAATAAAATATGCTTGGCTAAACATTCCATTTCTTGCCTCAGCTTCACTTCTAGATGGAGATCTTTTCCAGTAAGTGATTTAAACAAGAGAAACTCATCCTCCCACTTGTCTTTTCCACTACCTTTGGACTTCGTGTATCTTTCTGTCCTTCAGGACTCTGATGTCCTTTTCTGTTCTGAGAATAACTTTGTTTTCCTACACATATCGCATCTGTTCTGTCTTCTCCCCTCCTACATCTGAATTCTGATATTCCACAGGTGACTGAAAAAAAGCATCAATCTCTCTTCCTTTCTGTGAGCAACATCCCTGCCATTACACCTTTTATATAGTGAAGTTTGTGGCACAAAACTGATGCTCATCATTGAGCGTAAGAAAGATGGAGCAATGCTTTCTTGTGTGAGCCAAGAAAGGATTCCAAAAATGTTTTTATCCAAGTTCAGATCTCTGGCAAACAGTGAAGTGCAGCTCCATGTTGAAAGCCTTCTCAGGCGTGTGGCTGATATATTCACAGGACTCTCATCTGAAGGTGATCACGCAGGGAAGACTTATTCCAATGAGCTTTTTATATGTGTAGCCTTGTGGAGCTGACATTACCTAGGACATGGCTTTATCAAGCAGCAGAGACATAGACTGCTGCAGTATCAGACATAGGGACATTTCAAGGAGACTGGTGTATGGTTTATAAAACTGGAGGGAAATTTCCTTGCCTGAATACAAAGCACATCTCCCTCTCCTTACTTTTTATTCACAGTTATGACTAAATCTTATGTTGTAAACAAGATTGAGAGGCAGTTTTTTACTAGCTGCAAAAGTTGGGACTATAAATATGATTGTTAAAAATACAGCTCAATATATTGTATGGATAAGCTGGGAATAGACTTTTAGAAATCTGTTTTTGACACAAAGCTAAATAAGACAAGATCCAGACATCATGTGAATAGTAAGTTAGGTGGGGACTATGGAGCTGTGAAGACATGGTGATGGGTGTCCTGTTAAGAGGAGTGCATATTTTATCAGCTGTGTTCATGGAGGCCAAGGGGGGGTTCAATTTCCAAATACTGCCTGCTGAATTTGTGCAAGGCTGAGGAACAACGTTTAGATCTCCTGAGGAACATTACTTGGCACTGATGTCAAGGAGATGTTTTGTGTGCATATTGACTTCAGTCCCTATAAAGGCATAAAATGCATGTATAAAGCCAGATGAATATTTTGCAAAATGTGGCAGCTCATGTAATACACAAAGCAGTTGGCTTGACTAAAAAGACAACTACTTTTCTTTAAAACAATCAGAGCTGGGTGGAAAATCACTGACTCACCCTACAAGAGCTTTCAAGGTGCCACCCCATCCTGCTCTTCCATCCTGAGGGCAAAGTAAGACCTTCAGAGGGTAAATCCTTCCACAAGTCCAGACTGGTGCCTTGCCTGAGGCATGGAGATCTGCACACCCTGGGGAGCCAGCTCAAAGCACAGAGCTGAAGGCCAATCTGGTGGCTGTTGGCTCCACTTTGCCTTACTTATGGTGCTTACAGGCTAATTACTCAAACTTCCCCAGGTCAATGCGCAGTTCCCATCACTGGTGTTTCAGAAGTGGGTCCTCTGTTGGTCTGATGAGGGACTTGGAGTAAATTCCCTCCTAACTGACTTGTAGCAGCTCCTTTTCTAGCTGATCTACATTGGGTAAAGCCCCAGGTGCTCAGTGAAACAGAGAAATGAGCTGGGATCTGGCACAGCTCAAACAAGACCCCCACTGCTTGAAGAGTTGACCATTTGCACTAGTTGACCTTCACAAACTGACCAGCCTGGTGTGGTGGCCTGGTCCCTCTGATGTGGGCTTTGGAGGCTTCTGGATGGCCCAGCTGGGATGTGAACCTGATCTTATACCACACCCTCAGTACTCTGCTCTGCGGGACATGTGGGGCCAGGTGTCTTTTTCTCCCCTTCTCCATTGTCTTTTTCTCCCCTTCTCCATTGTCCTGGCACAAGAAAGCTTTCTCTGAATTGAGAAGGCTGGCTGCTGGCTGGTTGCTGAGGGCTGGGGGAGCAGGGCTGGAGGAACACTTGCAAATCCATTTTATTGCTGTTTCAGTTTTCTCAGTTAAAAGTTTTTTTCTCAGGGGAATTTTCATGTTTGACATTTTCTGAAAAATACCCCATCAGCTTCATGGCTAAATGAAATTTTTGCAGTAGTTAGGTAACCCAGCCCATATATTACAGCAATGCAACATTCTTTACCAGGAAAGGATTAACTTTATATACAAAAATCTGTCTATAGGCCAAGCCTTGCCTGACACTCTTCCACATCCATCAAACTGTTTTTCCCATAGTCTTCCCTCTCTTTCACCTCAAAATTTTCTCCCCTCATCCACAGAAATTATACACAAACCAAGTCTGTGAGCTGTTCTGGAAAAAAACCCTGTCTCTTCTCCCCTTGGCTATACAGAGCCTGGCACAATAACCTGATCCCTGAGCAGCATTTTGAAGTGGTGTGTGCTCTGAGCATTGGAATACTAGAATCCTGTTTATTAGTCATAAAGAGGACAGGCTGTGGGATACAAGTGTTGGAGTAACTTATCTCTAAAGTACCCAAATTGGTATTCTGCAAGAACATAGAAGAGATCTATGCCCTGGCAAGGAGAACGTGAAGCTTGTTTTCTAGCAGGCTCTCTGGGGAACAAAGGACTAATGCAAACCTAGGTCTGTTTGGAGCACTCGTGCATTTACCAGTAGTAACTACAGCAACTAGTTCATAACATTTTCAGATTAAAAAAGAAAGTGTTGCATGACTCTTCTATACTTGCTTGGGATGAAAATAAAACCCTGAAATTTTACCTCCCTTAATAATCTCTCTGACAAGGACTTAATTTCTCTACCTATTTGGGGAAAGACAAGATCTGCACCACCAGCTAGATGTTAGGACACGGCTGAATACAAAACCAGGACTATTTTGTTTTATTTCTAGATCCAGTAACTCAGGTCTTTAGCAGCTGAATTACAGCAAGGATTCCTGTATCAGGTTGAGGAGAGAAGACAAATACAAGCTTCATTTCAAATTTCAGCTTTATCCCCAGGTTCGATCTGACCAAAACAGCCCTCATACTCACTTGAATCTGGCATTTGTTTCTTCAGCTCAGCAGATGAGAATTTTCATGGACAACATAAGCACAGCCACAACTCATTTACCTGTGAGGTCGTCATTGGGCCAGGAGCCGAGCTGGCAGGCTTTGCATGTGTATTCATCAAATACATATTCGTTCTCTTTACAAGGAGTGCAGGTCCAACAGCAACTTACTTCTCCTTTACGGATCACCTGAGACAAAAATTGACATTTGGTTTAGCAGCATAAACACACATTCATGGTGCCCCAGTTGCTAATTTAATTTTTTAATCTCTTTTTTTTGAAAGAGTTTTTTTTTAAATTTTATTTTACAGGGAGTTCCTTCTCATGATATGTTTGCTTATAAAAAATATGACACAAGTTCTCAGTTCTCCCATCATGTATGTACCAGAAGAAACCATCAACTGCACAGAAGTAAAAGTGGAGGTACAAGATCGCAATAAGATGTTTTTTCTCCTCTTAGAGTTAGCAAACCTCAAAATTTCATAGATGGCTACGTGTCTACAGAGGGCAGTGCATGATACTGAAGGCATATAATTCACTCCATTGTAGTCTATACAGGGAATCATACCAACAGTGTTATTTCTCTAAAGGTTCATTACCCAAAGATTTTTGGGTGCTTATTTTTCATCCAGTTGTAAGTGATTTGTTAAAAGTGATTTTTTTCCAGGCAAAAAACTGAACATGTCTTTTCCAGAATTATTTAATTACTGCATTTCTAATTAACATTTAAGAGTGAGAATGTTATCTTTATCCATTTTAAGATCTGACCTGATTTCTCATTTTATAATTTACTGTCAAATGTTATTGCATGCTCATGATTGAGATGCAGATTTTTCAAGATCCTTGTTTACCATCTCTGGGCACTGAAAACATCTGTGCTTCTTGTCAATCTGTCTTTCTTTTAAAATAAACTATCCCCAGTTTCTCTGCTTTTCCCAAACAATTTATAAACGAATACTCCCAATTATTGCATAAGAAGTAAGTTGACTTATATATCTTTTGCAATGATAAGTTTAGAAGGTGGCTTAACCCCCAAATTTCTTTATTGAATTTTTAATAAATGAAAAGTAAGGGAGTGTAATCAAAAAGAACTAGATTGCTCTTTGCAACGCTGTAGTGAAAAAAGTGTAAATTGTATCATTTTCATCAGCAATATGGGACTTGAAAAATTCAATTTTGGGTTTTGTTTTTAAAATTGTAGAGTATGAAAAGAAAAAAAGCCACACCTGAATAGTTAAACTGACAGAAAGTCCATGGGAACGTAAATGATTTGCTTTGTAAGTGTTGAGACTAGAGCTACTTGCAAAACAGAATATCTGTCCTCCAGAAGAATTCACATCTTGGGATTTCATTAATTTTGAACTAGAATGAAAAGTTGAATAAATGACAAAACTTGTGTCTGGGAAAGTCAATTCTTAGAAAGCTTATACTAATTTTTAGACACGTATTTTTGTAAACTTGTTGCATTATAAAATTACATAATTTTACAATACATAAAATCCTCAAGAAAATGAAATCTCAAAATAGAAACCATGTGTTATTATCAAAATATCTAAACTTTTTATGAAAACATTTACACTTTTCTGTTAAACTTTTCACTGAATCAACATCTTCTGTAAAATATTTTGAATTTGACAAATCTTTCAGAAAACTGGAACACTGATTATTTCTTACCCAGAACTAACTGGGGGTTAATCCAGAGAAGGATTATATATTCTTCTCTGGGAATCAAAATAATTGTTCTCCACTACTCAGAATTGGGTCAGACTTCTTCTGTATTAAATTGCTTAGTCAGCTATTTCTTCATCCTTTTGTTTTTCATTTCTTAAACAATTGTTCGTCGTAGCTCTTAACTGTAAACCAATCTTTTCAGTCCCTTTTAACAAAAATCATTAACTTTAAAGCAAAAATTATTTTCCCTTCCCCTTGTCATCAGGGCAATCCTTTGAACCTGTATTTATTTAAATAATCATACGTCCACACTATTTCAAATGTATAGAGTTGGGTTGTGTTTGGATTTTACCAAGTCCTTCAAATGGATGTAGCAAATGTTGCTGAATGGTTGGTATCATTACACTGAATGTTTCAAATTCCGTCATAATAACTCAGTGCCACATAATTCTGCAGGAAAACCACCACAGAGCTTGGCAGGGTTAAGCTCTCCCCATCAACTCTGATGACCATGAAGATAAAGGACTATAAGTAAACTTTGAGATTTATAATCAATAACCTAAGGAGGAGCCTAAAGAACATTTCAGACACTGGACTTCAAGCACATATCTAAGTGTGTGATGAATTGGCTTCATAGTGAGGAATCCTCTTGGGAGAGAGAATCCTTGAGAGCATGGGCAGAAGGTGGAAGGACACTGTTAATGGATATCACAAGATACTTCCCATCACCTGTGTTGTGGCAACAGATCATAAAGGCACCCAGAGTCGCCCCGTTCTGAAGTTATTATCTGTTTATCCATCTCTATCCTTTCACATATGTGACTTCACAGCTGGAGCAGGCTAACATCAGATCCATGTTTAGTTACTGTGGGCAGTAGTTCACCCCACCTTCCTTTATGTGTCTGCAGAAGATATGTTCTCATCTGAACCAGCTGTCCTGCCTGGGTGCCTTTTGCCATCAGGGAAGAGAAAGAAGTGTTTCTACACCAAGATTCATCTTAACTGTTTTCAAAGCCTACATGAGGATGAGATGACTCCTGATCTAGAGTGATATGTTATTTCCATGGACTATAAGAAAGTTCAGAAATCTGATATAACTGTATATGCCTACACTGAAGACATACACATTTGGTCTGATGAAGCTCACTTACTGACTCTGCCAAAGACCAGTTAGTGAATAAAACATAGTGACTGAGTCCTAAAACTCCAGAAAACTCAGACTGCAGAGATTTGCTTTGTGTTGCAGAGCATGGTCAGCCTCCCATCGTCCCCTCACTGCAGCTGCTTCCATGTTTTGCAGGCATGCCACGTTAACACGCGGGAAAAGTGATCCAGCTTCCAATGAGACCCATCAGAAATTAGAGTTGCTTTTTTTCAGTCTGATCCACTGTGTTGTCTGTGCCCATCCCCTCAGTCCACAGGCTTTTATATAAATGACTGCAAGTTAAGCTAAGGACTTGCAGCACTTTAACAATTCTGCAGTAAGCGTCATGGGATACTGGAGGATAATAGAGTACAATTAATATATGACAGATTCATCTACCCTTCTTACTTACTGCAACATGGAACTGGAAGAAAGAAATATAAAAAAACCTGGGAAACAAAGCTGTAAACCAGGTATGATTAAAAAAAAATGTTACCTACATTTCCTGAAGTTCTAAGTACTGGTAGTTATTGATGTTCTCTGATGATACAACAGACTTAAGGTCTGAGTAATAATGTTCCAATCTAGGTGTCTATGTCTAGCACTGAGATAGTAGCAATTAGTATTTACAATTTACCTGCAATTGTACTGACAAGTCCCAGACAGGGATTTGCGCTCCACTGAATCAGATGCTGTAAAAATATGCAGCAAAAAATCCCCAAATGATACCTGTTCTAAAGCATTTGGAATATAAAAAAGTCAGCAGTTCACAGATATAGGAGTACAAGAAAATGGCAACTTATGAAAACAGTGAGATGACTACGATATGAGTAAGGACTTAAGACACAAGTCTACATTTTAATTAAGGTGTGGGATACTGTCTCCATGTCAGAGTCAAGAAAAACTTGCTTTCAAATTTCAAGACTATGCATTCTAGATGACTGAAGTAAATGGAGAAAATATTTACCTTTATCTGGCCTTTTTCACAGGGTTCACTGCACACAGATCTGATGATATTATTTTTCTCTGACCATATTTCATCATCGTCCATTTTCAGTTCACCATTGTCCCAGCTGCCAACATTGATATAATCAAAGTAGTCCTTCCCCATTTTCTTAAAATTCATGATTTCATATCTTTGGAAACACAAAGAGGAGAGAGAGCTGAGTTGAGGAGAACAGCACAAAATGTATCAAATTAAAGGAATGCTATACAGTCAAAATCAAGCTTGTTGAAACAAAGAAGACAAAATTTCAAGCATTACACTTGCCCTTGAGTCTCTCCTAATATTTTTGTGATACCATAAGCTTTCTTCTGCATTGCATTTTAATTTGTTTTCTTCTATCACCCTGAAAGTTCTCTGAACACTTTGGGGTTAAGTGACTGAGCTTCTGAGAATGACTGTATTTACTTAAGGAAAACAATGAAACCAGACAGACAGGATTCATCCTGGTAACTTTCAGCACTGAAGCCAACTGAATAAGGAACCCTAGGCTGTCCTAGGCTCCCTCTACAGCAGATGCAGAGAAATCTAAACCTATAAGGGCAATTCCCAATGCTAAGTGCTCCTCACTGTCTGCAGGTGCTTTATCCCCTGCTGAGAGAGGAAGCCTGAAGACAGATAAGCTCCTAAAGTGAGGTAGAAACAACCTAGGCCTGTGGGATCAAAAGAAACTCCCTGTGCTGCAAGACTGCAAGATGCAATTTGGTGTGGCACTGAGAGAGGAATCAGGCATGGTTCTTCAGGCACACACCCAGGACTCTGGGACTTGCTGGAGGCTTCAGGGTGATCTTCTTATCAAGAGGCACCTTGTAGTCCGGGCATTTGAAGAATGAAGTTGACACTTGCCTTTTTTTTTTTGCCTTTTTCTTCTATGACATTGCAGCAGCAAATGTTATTCTCTTCCACCCATACAACCCCCTTCATTTTTATATAACTCTTCAGTGACTAGAACACATTTAATTCCTTCTACAGTATGGCATGGAAGAGGAGTATTCATGCCTCAGTCCTAGGCCGCTTTTGGGTCAGATCACCTCATTATCTGGGAACAGAAGTGTTAAGAGCAGAGCTAGAGCTGATCAGAGTTTTCAGGTCCATGTTCCTCTTCCTCCTTTCTTTTTAGCTCCCACAGAAAGTCTGCAGAGCAGCAACGTGGGACTCGCTAGCATCCTACTGGCATGCTGAATACCAGGCCACCTTTCTGCCATAAAGGCCAGTACTTTCAGTGCTCACTTGTAAGGCATGCTTGGAAAGTTGGGCAGCTCCTGAAGTGAAGATGTCATGCATTTCTTTACCTCCTCCTAAACAGATTTTGCAGTATTCTGACTAAGCAACATGAAATTCATGGATGGAAAATAAGCAAATGATATAGACTGAGAAGATTCACACAATCATAGGTTTAGAAAACCTGCCTCACTCATAAATGAGGAGACAAATTTCTGCTGGCAGCATGCACAAAATAGTCCCCAAGGCAAAGCATATAGACAGGGTTGGATTAAGAGTGATATTGTCAGATTGTAATTTGTGAAGTCCAATGTACAGACAAGGAAAAGCACCACCTCATTAAATCAAACAATCTCTTAACTACAATACCCAAGTATCTCCCTAAAGTTTTGAGGAAACACTTTTAAGACTAACAAGCAGTAGCCATACTGTATCTAACATCAATATTTTTCCCACACTGACATAAAAAAAAATTACAGTAAACTTATAATATTCTCCATCTGTGGATCTCAGGATGCTTTGCATCAGGAAACAAAGTTTAATTGTCACAGTGGGGAAACTATGGCAGGGATTCAATGCCATAATCACACAGAGGTCAGGATCAGGACCGCAAGCAACCTCTGAAAGAAAATGAAAGTGGAACCTGACTGAATGATCAATATGATATTACACATACCATATGATTCTTGAGTTTTTCCAAAAGAAGAAGAAATGAGCAACAACATAGCTAGGAAGAAAAAAATTATGATATTCTTGGATTTTGGAATATTTCACTTTCTATCCTGTATAAAGACAGAAATGTCCACAGCTTTAAGAATGACCTCATCAAAGTTGGAGACATGAATGCCATATTGACACAACTGAATCCAGATAACACATGCACTAACCCAAATAAACAGACTTTTATGCATAGCAATAAACCATTTTTTTTCCTAAGGTTCACAGGCATAGTAACAGTCTGTTCAAGGATTAAACACACTAGCCAAAAAGTTAGGCCATAAGCCACTGTGGAGTCTATTCAGGTTTGTCTGGACATTGTTAACACTGCTCTGAGTATTGCTTTGTTAGAGCTGCCGATTCAGCATTTCATGGGCAGATGAACGAAAGTACTGCCAATGCTTAACAGGCTACAGGACCTAAAACAATTACTCCTCTAACAGTAGTTTCATACATAAATCCCAAGGAGAATATTGGAAAGAAACCTAAGAAAATAAATAAACAATTGTCTCAATATGTTGTGTCTCTCTTCTCTGTGGAAAACAGCATTGGTGGACTCATAGTAATAGCCAGACTCAGTAAGTCCATTGCTATAGGGGTGATTCATGAGTCACTGGTTCCCTGGAGCTTCCTTGAGACACCACAGGGACAGTTTGTCACTTTAGGATAGGGGAGACCAGATGGTGCAATAGCACATTTCCAGCAGTGCCCTAATCACAGGGCAAAACACTTGTTTAAAAACAGAACTGCCATAAATCTGCTGAGAATCCATATTCTATTGGTAGCACAGCCAAAACTTCAGCACCTTTCTTTTCTTGCATTTTCTTGCCTTCTCAATTTCTTCTTTGGAGTTTCAATAGTATTTACAGATACTTGTTGTCTTCCTGAGAAACCATGGCTGTTCCTTCCATACTCATTTAGTTTTTTCCATGTCTTCTGTCTCACCTAAAACAAGCCCTCCACTAGACTGTCTATCTGCTTAAAGCTCAACATACACATAAAGGACTTTGGAGTAGGGCCAGGATTCAAAGCATCTTGTGGGATTAATCATCTGTTGTATAATATCAAACCCCTTCTGCTATACATCAAAATCCTGAGCTATCTAGGTCAGAAAGGCTTTTTATGTTCTGATTTCCTGCTTAAAATCACCACCAGAGTACAGCTGTGAGGATTTAAATTTCTGTTTTACAAAGTAAAGATGTGGCTATCAATGCAAGTGAACAGGGGAGATAAGTTGTTCCAATACGACTGTATCATCTCCCAGCTGTTGCAAATGGTGTTTGACAGTGCTCAGAAGACTATAAACTACTCAAAAACCTGGGCGTTAGAGATGGAGCTTCCTATAAAGCCTTCTTAACCATGAAACTAAATTTTGACTCAATGTTGTCTAATTTAAGCACATATACTGGATTTAATGGTGTGATTATTGTAGGAGAAGAGGGAACAAAGAACTGTGTTTCAAAAGTAAACAAACTCTGGGACCATTTTATCACACACACAGTCTATAAGTTTAAGTAGACTACTGTATCGCACACAAATCCAGTGAGGCTAGACTTCCTTAAAGTTGCATTACCCTGAGGTCCACAATTAACGTGGTGTCCCCATGCTCTTCAGTGAAACACTAATGTCCTCCTGCGACTGAGCAAATGACTGCATATGATATAATGCCTTCATCATCTTTCTTAGAACTGAATTTAAAAAGACCCAAGACATTCAGTTAAATTTCTTGCAACAAATGGAATTAAATCATTGTTGTTAAGCATGCCAGCATGACGAAAAGGTAAAGCTAAAGGTCTCTTTGCAACATTTAGATATTGTCATTGGTGTTGACATGCCATATATCATTTATTTGTGGCAGGCCACATGTCATTCATTCATGCCATCTTCAGTCTTTCTGCAAAAAATGAGTGAAACATGGGAATAATGTAGGATGCAGTCCACTGCATCTGAGCACCATTGAAACTAAATGGGAATCCTTTAAAAGAAGTCTTGGAGAAGTCTTTTAAAAAGAATTTGGTCAGAAAACATCCAGACTGAGCACTTTTCTTCAGAATTCAGCTATTTGTAAAAATAGAAATGTTTAGCGGAAGACAGCCTTGCTCACCAAAACAGTGCTGAAAATAAATTTCCATCTGAAATTTTCCTGGGTTTCCTCCAGTTTGTTTCTGAGTTCTCCTACTAGCTCACAGCACACTTCCTTAGAGTCTGAGTCTGAAGAGTGAAAATTTGTGTCTCTAGAGACACAAACAGACGGCTTTGTAGGTGGTTGTCCTGCTCTCTTTTGTGGAGAATGCTGACTTCACAGATTTTCAAATAAAATGAAAAAAATTCACTTCTGAAATTGCAGAAATTTTTGGAAATGTCAAAATATTCTGACTGATGGATTTACCTTTTCCTACCCATCTCTACTCAGAAATTAATGCTTTCCTTTCAGTTCACATTAGTGGGAGAAGACAAAACAGGATGAACAATTTTCCCTCTAGTCATCTGTTTATATAGTGCCATCACAAAGATGTTTAAAAACTTCCCAATAATGCAGATAGAAAGGGCTGTCTCAATCAAACTGAAGCAAAAGCAGTGAATGAGGCCGGAATCTACACACTGAAATATAGGGAAAAAATATACTTTGAATGCTATCACACTTGCTGTTCGTCTTCTGAGAGCTGAGTAAGCAGAAACCCAGAAAATATCCTCATTACTCTTTTTAGTGCACATTTATATGGATACTGCATTTATGTCATAGCAAAAGAAAAACTTGTCTTATATTTCATAGATGTCTGTATATACATGTATGTAAGTTACCAGAAAAAAAAAGCTTTGTTTAAGTTCAATTTGCTTATAGCAGCACAGTGTGACTTAATAGCTTACTCTGTTATGAAAGTGGAAAGGTTTTATTTGGAAGATATGGAGGCAGATTTTTAATAATTCTGGTGAAAAAAAATCCCAGACAAATCAATACAATACTTTTGACGTTATTTTACCTTTCTTAATAAAAGAACTATGTCTGCTATGATTACTTATCTCTCAATCAAACACCTATATTTAAACACCCAAAGAGAGAGAGAGAGCAATGCTGTGGTGGCTGCTATGGTCTATGAACATAAAGTTGAAGATCTGTTGGTTTGTAATGAGAAGTAATACCTTTTAATATTATACATGAAAACTCAAATCCATGCAGGAATATTGTATGCCTGAAAGTTCATGTCTTTAACCTTAAACATCATAAAAAATGCACATTAGAAAAAGAAGAGTTATTTTGGAAAAATAAGCACTGAAAGTCAGGAAATGTGAAAATAAAAGTATGAGATCTTAGCTCTGATATCAAGTCTGCATGCGTCTACTGCATACAGTTAACACATCTGGTATTAAACAGCTTGACAGATGTCAACATTACCTTCCTGGAGAGTCACCGTTCTCATCAAACAAGATCATGTCCCCAGAGACCCCAGTAAAGTTAGTCTTCATGAGGGATTCCAGGAGCTTCCGACCATCTATGGGCTTCATGGCATCACAGAGGCCCACGTATCCCGGGCACAGAGACATCTGCATGTTGTGGAGGCCGTACGCCATCGAGTATATTGCGTTGATTACAAAGCCCATCTTGGAGTCCTGCACGTGCTGCGTCCTCAGAGTCATCTGGCCTGCCAAGGAGCATCGCAAAGTAGGTGGTTAGTGCGTGGGGCTGAAATGCCATCAGCTCTTCAAACAGCTGTTGGTGCATTGGTTATTAATCATGGAAAAAGTCCTTTTAAGTGTCTTAAACAGCTCATAACAGATGCTCTTATTGGTACACACACTGACCATGTTAAAAAAAAAAAAAAAGAAAAAAGAAAGGAATGAAAGAAGAGGTTCCTCGTAAATACTTCTATCCAGATGATGCCTTTCTCTGTGCAGCTCCACACCTCACTTGTGTTGTTTTTTGCCTACTTCTCTTCCATGTGTTTTTTTAAAGCATGCATCATGAACATTAGAATATAATGTTTTGGGGAATCTAGGAACTTCTCCCTGCCTGCAGAAATCTCTCCAAATCCTCTGAATTCTTTTGTTGAGATGTAAATACTAGCATGGGGTCTATCCTGTAATGGCCTTGTAGACAGCACTTTTGTTTCAGAGACATGGGTATCAATCCTGTGCAAACAGACTGACCTAGGCACAACAGCTTTACTGTACCAAAAGTTCCTGCACTAATAACTCTCATATCTCTACGTATCTTGCTCCTCTCTATTTACAAAGTGAAGATAATGATGCAATGCAAAAGCATGCATTAAAATGTGAAGGGTTTGATGATGTGGGTTAGGCAATGACTCTGTTTAGCCGGAACTGGTTAAGCTTATTTTGTTTGGCTTTTAAAACATGTCTGTATTTCTATTTTCTATTTAAGCTTCTGTGAAATGCACAATAAAAATTCATTCAGCAGCACCCTGAAGGCCTTTTTTTTATAACCCAGTGTTATTAATGACACAGATTCTCTCTGTTTGCAGCACCAGTTCGGCTAAGGAAGAATAGGCTGGAGGTTTTCTGCCTCATATGTCATCAGCAAAGCTGCCAGCTGCATTCCAGCCACCAGATCTTCAATACTGGGGAAATGAGAAGAGTCAGAGATAAAGCAACTGCATCAGTGGTGCTGGGAATTTGTTAGACACCCGGAAAGATTTGGCTCTGGAGGGAGGACAAAGAGCTCTACTAGAACATTTACTCTCCTTTTATCAGTCAAGCAGCAATCCCTAGGAGCTAGGGAGTCCCGTGTGTGGGCAGCCAGGAGCAAAGGGAATGCATATAACCCTCTCTGTCCACTCTCTGAGGTGTTGGCAAGCAGCAGGGATGGAGCTTACGCCTGCCCGTCTGAGCTGCAGGGGCAGCACAATGTGAGAAGTAATTTATGCCACAAAAAGACTGATGTGCAGACAATTTTTTTTCCTGGAAGAATTGAAGACTAATATATGACTCAGAGTGGCACTCATCTAGCTTAACAATATCCACCCAGGAGACAAGCATCCAGTCTGATGACTAGGCACCTTTTGTGGAGGTGAGTAAGACTCTCCAGCTGGTGACTGAACCATCATGAAACAGGTGCATCTACAAGCTCACCTTTTCAGCAGTGAACAAGAACATCACCACGCAGTTCTAATCACTAAACCATTTTTGAGTACTGAAAACATTAGGAAGGGTAGCAAAGATACATAATTTGGACTGAAAATCATGTTGTAGAGGTCAGTTAAGTAAATGAGGGGACTGAGAGATGCCTTTTTCTCTTCTGTTTCATGTGGGAGCTGGCACTCCCAGTTCCAGTCAACCTCATGGGCAGTGGTTAACCTTTTGGGTAGTTAAGTGACATGAGCTTGAAATATCTGTAATGGAAAAAACCTGGGAAACAACACACAGTGTTGCTCATTTGTTCTGTTCTACCAAGATATTGCTTTTTCCTAATTAAAAATAATAGGCATAATACTGCAACAGTGGACTACATGTAAAACTCATACTAATTGAAATTAAGTGGAAAAATGAACAAGTGTACTACATTGCAGTACACAAAACTTGGTTTAACCAATTATTCATCCTCAAAATTAACAGTTTGCAAACCGTGCAGTTAACAATAGTAGCTGTTAGAATGAATCAGATTTGTATCAGCAATAGTATTTATTATGAAACAATATTTCAGCTGCTTTATTACATATGATTGCTTAAAAATGTAATAACTTAATTCTTACAGGAACACTCTCCACTGGGCTTTGTGCTTCCTTTTTATAGAATTATTATTCTGACTTTCTTTAGACATTGAACCTCATTCAGTTCACCTGATGATTTGTAATGAGGCTGCTTCGCTCTTCATAGAAGCTACTGGCAATTGTTGACAGAGTTGTGAGGGAATTAGCTGTTGTGAGAATTTTAATAGACTTCCTGCAGCTGGAGAAAACATTTCCCTGAGATACTAACTGCCTTACTTTGCTATATAAGGGCAAGTGAACCTGCCAAGTCTGTCAGTTCACAGTACCTCAACACTCTGTAGTTAAGGGGAACATCTCAAAAACTGAGACAAAAGAAAATTTTTTGCTCATTAATATACCATAATATGGTCTTAAAAAATGCCAGTGTTAAAAAAAATAGTTAAGTCTGAAAGTGATTTTCAGCCCATTTCACAAAGTACTTAGGCATGTCAAACTTGAAGCATATAAGTAACCCTATTTACCTCAGTGATCCTGTAAGTGGTTTTAAGGGAAGGCTGAATACACAAGCTAAAAGGTAGTCTCAGAAAAAAAAAAGTAAAAATATTTAAATCTATCTCTGCAACAAGTGTGATTTGGGTAGCCTTAAACACATTGTTCACTTAAGTGCTAGTGCCTATTGTTCTTGCTGGAACTCAAACACATGTTCTTAAATTCATCCACAAGTGTTGTCTTCAGTCAAGAACCTTTCCTGACACAGGGTCATCATGAGATGGAGAGGTGGCATGGATGAATTTAATGATGATAACACCAGTAATGTTCAGTGGAATTGACTTTACAGATTACATTCTTAATGAAGAATAATGAAAAAATCTAATAGAAGTTGAGGAGTTCCTACAGAATTCCTGGGCAGAAAATAAATATCCACAGACCGTAATACATATGCTTGTTTATAATATCCACAGTAGAATTCTTTTCTACTAGAGTAAAAAAAACATATCTACAAAAGATCTGTTTTTCTCCATCTTGTACATTCACATATGAGAAAGATTTACAAACAATGAAATAAAAATGTCTTGCTTTCCTGTGGACTGGGAAAAGCCAGCATGATGCCGTTTAATTTTTGCACGTAGGGATAAGCAGGAAATGTTCACATGAATGTTTTAGTTCAGTTCAGGTGTGGGCTTTCAAAGCCAATCTCCAAATCGTTCCTGCTCACTGTGCTTTGGTTTGGACTGGCTGTCATAGTTTCAGAGCAACGTATCAAATTTCTTTCAAAAACCACTGAAACAGATAAAGTGCCCCAGGAGAGCACAGATAAAGTGTCCCAGGAAAGCACCTAATGCACCACAACTGCAAATGGATGTTCAAACCTTAGGACCAGCCTACAGCCAGTTTAGAGTAAGCCTTCCTCGAGCTGTGAATCTTTCTTGGCCCACAGAGTTTGCAGCCAGACTCAGCATCACTCCCAGGATGCAGCAGAGCAGGAGTTGGAGGTACAAAGGTGACAATGTGCATGGGCTGGGTACAAAGCTGCATCTTGTAGGTCTGCAGTTGATTCTTATTGCGATTTTGATAGGCTTAATACCTTTTCTGTGGTAGGACTGAGCAATTTTTTCAGGAGGTAGATCATTTTCCCACAAACATTGTTTGGAATAGTATCAACCTATTTATAAATCTGTGCTGAATTTGGTGATTATGTCCAAATGTTTACAGAATGTAATCTGTACTGCAGTACCTCAGAACCAGTAAGTATTAACACTCCATCATAATAATTACTGCAAAAATAAAAAATCTGCCTCCTGCAATTAAGACATAAAAGGCAATGGAATACTGCAGGGTGAATAAAATCATTCCTAATGAGGAAAGTGGGGCAGTACTTGCAATCATAAATGATCAAACATTGTGGAATTCTCTGAGAAATGAGGGAACGTCAGTGGTTAGAGCATGTGCGCAGATCCCTCAATTCCCTTATCTTTCTTGTCCCAGTAATTTTGGTAAGTAAATAAGGGCTTATCCTATTATCTTCCAAACTGTGAGATCATGAGGCAGTTCCAGATTTGAAGTCACATAGCCATTTCTGTCTACAAAATATTACATAGACAAATCCTGTCACTTCTTTGGCAAATCAGATAAGACATGCATCCTTCAGTTTCCAATCTAATAATATTTCCTTTCTACTACTTTTTATCTGCCATCTTTCTTTAGTCTAAATACTCCTCAGCAAGAGGACTCCTCATTACCTTCCTGTTTTTCCTCTGCTTAATGCACTGGGCTTGTTATTGGCTGGAGTTTTTAGGTGCTATTGTGCTATCTCTGAAATGAAATGAAATTATCCTGGATTTAATGGGAAATATAAGTATGTAAAAATTTATTCTATATATCATTTAGAAATCTATATGTAGAGGATTCAGGTTAGCCTTTGCAATATGGTAATGCATTGAGTAACAGCTTAGGAATTTGCTGCCACTGGAGTAGGTGGCATGCTTTTTCCTGCTTAAATATATATTCTCTGTCCGGATTTATCTGTATTGTGAGTATACCAAAGGTGAAGAACGGTCTGAGAATGGCATAAACTCAGAGCACTGAAATGGGCACCTTTTCTGCCCACACTGCTGGGAGTGACCCCGTTTAGGACACTCCGGCAGTGCAATAGCAGAGGATAAATGTGGGCTGCGCAGGGCGAACACAGCGAGTGCTGGCCAGCACCACCTCAGGAAGCAAAGCTTGGGGCCGTGTGAAGGCAAGCTCAGGTATGTGCACCCCACAGCTATGCAGTCTGAGCTGAGACAGCCTGTTAGCATGAACCTGGGAGTTTACATGGGCAGCTGGGCAGGGTTGGCTTTGGAAGCAGCCTTGAGCCTGTGATTAACCGTGCAGAGACTGCCCAGCACTAAACTCCTCGTCCAGACTTGTTCTCTTCTGCTGTCACTTCTCCAAAACACAGGTGCGTAGATGATGGAAAAGAAAGACATTTTTTCACCAAGAAAGGATTCCAACTGGCAACGGCTCGTTTCTTGGATCTATTTAAAAACAATTAGTGTACGTATGGGCACCGACTCAAGAAAGCACTTAAGGGCTCTCGTAGTACCGGTGTGCAACGTGAGCCGGTTCTCGGCACGGGCTGTGCTGAGCTCTTGCCCTGCTCCAGCGTTTCTCCCCCAGACCCCGCCTGCTGCCGCTGGCCCGGTTCCCTCCGGGCGCGGGCTGCCCGCACCGCGCCGGGCTGTGGCTCCACCTGGCGGGCACGGCGCTCGGCGGGCGGCCGGCGAGCCGCTGGTAGGGATAATTCAATGACCCTCCCAGGGCACCGCCCCCCC
>JANZLQ010000027.1:17723957-17779843 GCA_026212715.1 Elanus axillaris | reverse complement strand
AGTACTTAGCATGCGAAGAAACAGAAAACATTCTTCAATAAAATACATCGTATTATGGATTTTTCATGTGAAACCTATCATTCCTCTTTTTTTCCACCTACTTTTTACCCTCAAGGAAGATGAAAACCAATTTTTTTTCTGCTTGCCAGCTGGTGACATTACAAAGCCTCATCAAGCAAGGACGTTAAAGAGTGAAAAACTACCATGGTTCAATATGGTTTTTCTACTTTCTAATTTTTCCAAAGCTAAGAATAATTTGTATTTTAAAGAACGGACAAAGGGTAAAAGGAAGAGTGAAAATACTTTACATTCCAGGCATCCCCCCCTCTTATTCCATTCTTTGAGGAGAAACAAGAGGATGAAATATGAGACAGAATATGGCAGATATTATTTTTTCAGAGTGCAGAGCCGATTGTTTGCTGTGCAATAAGTTTAACATTGAGATAAAGGGAAATTGGTTGTGTTTCTTTTTTTTTTAATTTTAAAATTTCTCAGCGATCAAAAGGTTGTTTATCACAAAACACTAGGGAACATTACAGAAGAAACCAGAAATATAGCCTGTAGTCTCCAACTGTCTCATAATATTTCCCTACAACTAATACATAAATTAGTTTCTATATAGTTTCCATACATATATCATTAAAGACTTCATCAATTCTTTGTGCTAATTTGGTTTTGAGAGACAAGAGGCTGACAGAAATGAGCTCTAATTTTGCTAGCAAATATATCTCACATTCACTTTCTGCTAGCAGTACTTGAAGTTCAAGCCTACCAGCAAACGTGTTTTTTCCCTTTTTTATCGCTCTGCTTTAGTGAATAGCTCAAAAAAAATCAGGACAACAGGCTCATCTTTCTTTGCCACAAAGACATGGTAGTGCCTGGCTGCTGCAGAATATGGTGTGTGACTTCTTAGGTTTGTCATGGATCCATGCTGTCACAGTTGTGTTCCTTGGGAACACATGAGTAAACCTTCCTGGGATCCAGGTTAGTCACCCCAGAAACATGCATGTCTCTTCAGTGAATAAATGAGTGGAGTCTTATAAAATAGAGGAATGGTTGTACATATGAACCAAGGTAAAGCATAGTGTTCATACCTAGTTAAGTTATCTTTCTTTAAAGATACAGAAAAAGACTTCTTTTGGAACCTTTTCCAAAATCTGTCATCAGAGCTTTCTGTTAAAGCAACATGAAAGAAAAAGTAACTTTGAGTTCTCTGTTATTTGTAAGGGTTCAGGTGTATTCTTCTGCTAAAAATCAAATGTAATAGTTTAATTATTTCTTTATTTTCCTAATTTAATTTCTTACAGGTTCTTGGACTGAAGAGCAGAGATATTTTCTGCTCTGTGGGAAATTTTATATAGTTGAAATGTCCTTTTCCATTCAAAATGAATACAAAACCTCAGGATTGGATTTTATCTATTCTGAAAAGGAAATTCTGTGGCAAAAAAAAAAAAAAAAGAGATTTGGCAACACTGGAAAATGTCATTTTGATGCTGAGGCAAAAAACATAGCATAACGCTGAAACAATGTAAAAGCAAATTATAAACTTGAAACAAAACACTTCAGTGTTATTAAAATGAGAAAACAAAAAATTACTCATTTCAATGCTTTCCTTTCAAAGTGTGTGTCATTGAATCAACATGCTGCTATGCAACATTTTTCAAATTTGACAAGCAAATATCTTCCAGTGCAATCCACTTGCCAAGTGTTTTGACCAATTCTGACTTTCACTCTTTGCCACTGAAAGGCCATACGAGCACTGTTACACTTCATGTGATGATTATTGCTAAAACATTAAATTTGAGAATGACTGAGGGACCAAATTCAGTGTCCTAAAATACAGAGAGGACTTTCAAAGGATTTTTTCCAAGTACTTAGTTGACTTCAGTGGTTTACGTCTATTTAAGCCTACATGAACAAGGCATGTTCAGAGCTCTCAGAAGTCTGACTAGATGTTGACCTGCATCATTGGGTGCCTACAAACGAGTGGAAGTCTGGCTTCTGTTGTCAAGTTCAGTAATATCAGCAAAAAGAGTAACAGTGACAGTAAGCCCTAGGAGAAGGTGAATAAATATGTATCTATTTTTTCACATAATTTTTTAAAGAACATTACTGTCCTTTCATCTTCTGCAGAATTCAATTTCTTTGGTCATAAATTACAAAGAAACACAACTGCTACAGATGCAAAAGCACATTAAATGCTAGCATAAAACTTTATGTACTTGCAAATATGGTTATAGGAAGTATTTGAATGTATATAGAAAGTTGAATTGCTGAGAAAAAAGAATGACAGGAGCTACTCTAATTCA
The DNA here is from genome assembly GCA_026212715.1 of Elanus axillaris. Taxonomy (NCBI): domain Eukaryota; kingdom Metazoa; phylum Chordata; class Aves; order Accipitriformes; family Accipitridae; genus Elanus; species Elanus axillaris. Next base: position 17,777,534 of record JANZLQ010000027.1, on the reverse strand, counting down.
TACATCTAATAATCAATGTCTACAAGAAGAATACATTTAATTATAATTTAATTTTATTCGTAAGGCTGGAGAGACATGGTCTACCTGTAGGATGGTATTAATTTCTTCGAGATAGGAAGGCAGGTTCCAGGTTGAAAGTTCAGAAAGGCAGTGAGAAAATTAATTACAATATAAAGAATAAAAGCACAGTAGCATGGTATATCATCAAGTATATATGGAAGGAGGAAGGCTTGGAGTATAAAGGGAAGGAAAAATAGATGTAGCGTTGTAGTCACATTTTGGAGGAGTTTGATGAATTCCACTGAAGCACTGAGAAGACTGAAGTTATTCAAGGGTTTGAGTTACAGGTGTGTTAAAATCAGGATCAATGTATATCATAAAGTCTTTCAAATAGGTATAGCGAAGCATATAGCAGTTCTTAGTGCCACACTGCTTCTTTCTCTAAGCAAGTCCAAAAAAATAGTGACATGTCTTTGTAGGCTCCTGGCTCAGATTATATCAGGCTTTTAGAAAATTCAGATCTGGATCTATGCCTTACAGCTGATCCACCTTTGCAAATCTCTGGACCTGACCCAGAATCACTGTAAAAGTAGTGATAAACTGTTTTTAAGCTCCAGTTCTGAATGTGAGCCATAAAAATGAGGTTTGGACCATCCTTCAGCTTGGCAGTGCCCAAACATGATGCAAAATATATCAAGTATCAAACTCAGTGACAGACAGGATGTATTCAGGAGAATTAAAATGCCCTTTAATTCACTGTTTAAAAAATATAAATGAATTTTAACTTCTTTTGTTTTGTTTGGTTTTCATTTGCAATCTAAAAATAAAAGTGTAGGAATGCTAAGTTTGGGGAATATGAGGTTTAAATGTGACACATTCCTTGAAATATGGAAAATACCCTTCTGTTCTGACAGCACTTATTTTTTATTGGCTGGGTTCTGATTAAACCAACTTTGGTGTTTGAGCTTGCATTTAACCAACAGATTATTAGCATGTTGCAGTGCAAAGACTAGATAGTCATGTTTTATTCCTTAGTTCTACCTGGAAGCCAAAAAGGGCCATTTGTTAAACCAAATTTCTGTTCAGCTGAAACTGTGGGACTTCCTGTGGGTCCTTTTGACCTCATTAAAAGTAGCTGGAGCTGGATGAGATTCAGCAAACAGCTAGATAATTTTTGCATTTACATTTTATGTGCTCTTCTGTAACTTGAGCTGCAAAACTTTTCTCATATTTATCCCAAATCTCATTGATCTCCTTTTTGCAAATAAACTCTTAATCCTGTTCTTAATTGCTTGGAGATATTTTTGTCATTCTTCTTCTATGTCAACTTTTACACCCTTGAAAAAGTGTTTTTATCTCAGAGAAGCCACATGGTTACATCATGAATGGAATATTTGGACTTCTACATCCTGTAAGACCCATGCAGAACACTGCTGCAAATCTCATTTTCTCTGTTCATCACTTTGAGTATGTTCTTCTTCCCTATAAACCCTGCCACTGGCTCCTTGCTCTCAAGCACATCAGGCATAAGTTGCTTCCCTCACCTTCAGTGCCCTCTATGTCCTGTTTGTGGTTGATCTTTGTGATTACCCAGCCTCCATCATTTCCCTTTATGTTTTCTATCTTGCTGCTTTGAACCACAGTATTTAATGTCAGGACCCTGCTGTAAATACCTGCACAAGTGCCCCATCACCTTCCTTCAGATTCTTGTTTCTACTGTTCCTTTACATGAAACTACCAGTTTTTTTCTGTAGTCTGTAACCTCTGCCAGTCAAACTAAGATGTTGTGCTGCTTCATCAGCATTGGCCTCTATTTATTTGCTCTTTCTTGTCTTACACTTACATCACAGACACTTAGGATGTTTATTCTGGTTTAGCTCTGTGTTTCACACCCTAAAAAATGCTGTTCCATCCATGCCTCTGGCTTTTAGACAGCATGGGAAAAATAAGATCACCCAGAAATGGAGGCAAAAGTATTCATTTAACAGACTGGTAAATGTAATAAATATGCTTCTGCTCCTGGTGACTTTGAAGACATGACTTTTTCCATTAATGTCAGTTGAGCCAGAGTTTCACAATATATTTTTCTTGTGTTGGGTTTAGTTTCTGCTCTGTGTTGAGATGCATTTGTAAAACACCCTCACTAGAAGGAAAAAGTACTAGGAATTTGAGTTCTGGTAGGGACACTTGTCTGTAAGAAAGCAAGCACATACATACCTAGTCTTCAAAGGTCCACAGGCAATCAATACCAAAGGATTGGTTTAGCCTTTTATGGCCCGAAGATGGTCATTGAGTGGAGTTACTCATCTGGATCAACTTGTACACCTATTTACGAACTTTACTGAATTGTGGCCTTAGATAATAAAAAAATATCTGACTGGTGCCAGAGAGGAAGCCAAATCCAATTCTTGTAAAATCCCTAGTGTTTGGAGGCCATTATATGTCTCCTTATAAAGATGCATTTTAAATTCTTTGCTCTGACTCTTGGTGTTCAGAGTTGGCTTGTAACAGCTCTCCTGTGGCATGGAACTGATTACACTGAAAATCAAGTCAGATAAGCCTGCAAACTTCTCACTTTCTGTAGTGCTCCAGCTGGGCAGAAAATCAATGTACTTAGCAACAGCAGTGACACCCATTTGGATTAAGTATGTTGAAAGCTGCAAATGAAAAGTGGGCTTGATGCTAAAATTTTCATCTCTGCGTGAACTAAGTGTATGTGAAGGGATGGAAACTTTTTAGTGCTTGATAGAAATGAATGGAGAAAAAATAATTTTAGATTGTTTTTTGGAATCTCTTTATTTGGCTGATTTCACAGTTTTGTTATGCATATCTTACTAAATCCTGTCTTCATGTCATACTAATACTTGTTTGGCACTGTCTATGGATAGTTTATATTAAAAAATGAGAAACCCTAACAAGTCACTGGAGCTGGCTTCATTGACTTTTGAATTCATGTATTTTCTGAAACAGAGGTAAATATAGCGTACCATTTTGCTAGGAAGGTATCAGCAAAGTAATTACAAAGGTTTAAACAATGAAATTCATACCTGGGGCATAGGTGAAGTCCATTATCTATTCAGATTTCAGTCATATCTCCTTGTGCTTATTTTCTTGCTGTTCAAATAAGTTGTTCATACTGTTAACCATTGTTTATTTTGTCATGCTAGTACAACCAGATTGTGGAGAATAATTCATTTTTTCCCCACTAAAGTAATGGCTTTTGCTTTCTACGCAGACAACTTCATCTAATAATGACCTCATCTGCCAACAACAATCAGCTTTATGTTTATCTTTTTATCATTATCCCAAGAAGTAAAGAATGGCTTGCTTTTTGGTGCAAAGATAAATTTTTATTTCCCAGCATTTCTCAATAAACTCAATCTGTAATTGGAATCCTAAGAAACACCTTTAGGATGTGGTTTTTTTTTTTTTTCCTTTCTTCTTTTATGCAGCTGCTGGAGAAGAGAATGTATTCAGTTTGATAAACTAAAGGGCACAGCCCTGTTTTCTTATCTGGATAAATCTGAAGCAGCACTAATATATTCATCATTGTGCAGAAACTGTCAGGGCAGTCTATGAAGTGCTTGTGACCATCAAGGCCAAGTGTCATCTTTACAGTTGTGAAGTCTGAACTGAGGCAATTTAAGACTCAAAACTTTGAGTGCTTGAAATTAAGAAACCAAATATGAATGTAGGAATCCATAGAAAGACATGCTTTTCAGTGTCATATGGAAGACAGGAAATTAGGTAGAAACAAAAACTACTGTGACAGTCTCAAAAATTCACGTTAATTTTGAGGTTAAACTCCCAGCACCAAAATCTCTCACTCCTGCAGTTCTCAGAGAACACATTTATGTCTTTCCTGATGGTAAATTGACAAAGCTGTCTAACTTCAGTATTTCTACAGTTTACCATACACCCTTGCCTAGTTTTGGGGCTATTATGAGAAAAACAGCATAGGTGTCTTAGCACTTATGACACAAAAAATTGTCAATAAATAAATCTACATGTCATCTTTCTGGCCAACCTTTGAATTTCCTTTACATGGATTTTGACGGATGGTCTAGATCAAAATCAAAACCATAAAACTGAGTAATGTGATGACTAATAACTCCCTGTGTGAAAACCCTGATTAAATGGGCAGTTTTAATTGATTGCTGTGCATAGTGTTGTTAATCTGGGGAACTCCACAACTGAATTAACATTTTTCGCCCTACAGCAACAAGAAAGAATTAAAGCTATTATAATCTGGTTTTCATTCTTTCACTATAGCCATCATGGCCCAGCACTGAATACAACAATAAAGCTGAAGGAAAAGTAATTAGAGTAATCTATTTGGGAAATTAGTCCTTTTCTCTGTTCATGATTTGCAAATCAGCAGATTTCTTTATGTGTTTGACATTCCTAGGTTTTAGGAACCTATTTGAACTGTGGCTCATTCAGGATCTCTTTGTGGGAAACCTTCCAGCGATGAGTGCTGTTCAAACCGAGCTATTCAAGCTTTGTGATTAAGTTGTCTCATACCCATGACTGGGTTACTTCATGTCTAAAATAACACCTCCCTGCACCTCTGAGATAATTTTTTGTGGTGGTGAATTGTATTTTAGGAACTATGAAAGACTCTGTGGGTACCTACATTTCACAGTTCCCAATCTTTTATATAAAACAGAAATTAGATTCTCCCAGTATTGGTAAAAGGTAAGTAAAAAAAGAAACCCAGAAAAGTCACATTGAAATGTCGTTACTAACACATCACAGTGATAGAAAGCAGGTCTTTATTAACCTGTACCCAGCCTTGCCCACTGTACTGACATCTCAGGAAAGAGATCTACATTATCATGGGAAAATCAATGAAGTTTGCTGCTCAATATGCAGTACCTGTCAATAGTGCAAAGAAAACCTGTGTCAGGCTGTGTTGGACAGGTAGCAGAAGAAAAATAATGGACAAATGTCAGTGGAATGTTGAAGGTGCACACTGAGATTTTGAGGTTCCTAGATTCAATTTCCATCTCAGCCACAAACTCCCCCTGTGACCTTGTCCAAATTGAAAGACTTATGAACATTAAGTGGGACTTAGATGGGATTTTGTGTTGTGTAAATCCAAGACTTTGATCCTTAAAGCCAATTCTTGGTCTCATAGGTATGTGGAAGATATTAGCTTTTTTTTAGAAGGGAAAGTCCCTTAGGGCTTAGAGCTGTGGTTGGGCTAATGCCCAGCACAGCACCAGGCACCACCTCATACCCTAGCACCGGCAGGGTGCCCATTGTCTTAGTACTGCTTGGCATCTCTTAAAATAAAGAGCAATTAACAGAAGTAATTAAAAAAAACCCAGAAAAACACACCACATATTTCTGGGGAAAAAAGTCTTTGCCCCTGTTTTGCAAAAAAGACAAAATGTTGTAGCAGTTTTTGCTAAAATCAGTACAATTTAATGAAAAAGATCAGCTCATAATGGACTTCAGATAACTTTTAGTATATTCACTCTGTCATTGCTCCTGTGAGCTGAAGGAATATGATTAGCCCTGTTTCAGAACAGAAGCATTTAATTTTGGATTACAACATTCTGGAAAGTGTTTAGATGCCTATGGAGGTAGAGTAGCATCAAGTTTTTCAAATATAGAGAAGAGTCAGGTATGAGGCACTACCTATTTGTTTCTTTAGAGATCTGAATGCTTTTAAAATTGTTGTTGTCATCATTTTGGAAAGAGTGAGGATTGCAATTCCAGCCTCTTTCCTTCCAACCCCACTCACTGTTCCACCAGACCAGGCTGCCTCAGTCCAACATGAGCTGTTTACACCAGACCTTCAGTCACACTGCTTTATACAGCAGAAGTAATAAATTCACTTACTTGTGCAAGTCTTGTTGTATTTAGGGTTCTCTTGAGGAAACCCTTCCAACCGGCATTGGAACCTGTGCTGCCAAAATTCCTGAAACCATGGATTTCGGTGATTGGTTTCTGGCCGAAGCTGTAGGTAGTAATCATCAAACCATTTCACATCAGGAGACTGGAGCTTGATCGTTATTCCACCCACAGCTTCACGTTGATACCCATCTGTCACGTCGTACCTGTCTGCCCAGCCATCACTGCAAGGACAAGTGAAAGAGAGACAACATTAACCATTCAAAGGAGTAAGAACTTTCTTAAAAATAAAATCCAGAGCCTAAGAGCACACACTCACACCTGTGTTTCTGAGTGGAGTTTAGTAAAGCCCCTGTAATACTTCTAGTAGAAGAATTCAGTGTTCTCCTTTTCCTTACATTTGCTTGTCATTGGCACCTTCTACTTAGATGATATATTCTTCATCCTCCACTTCAGGTAATTGAAACAACATTAAAAATCACAGATCCTGAAATCTGCCATGTGTGAGAACCTCTCTGCATCACACTAAGCCTCACTGAGCTCTGGAGAGAAATCTTGGATTTGTTGTTTTACTGGCATTGGGTTGATACTACTCTTACCTGAAAGGAGGTGACCTTGAGGACAGGACCTCTTACAGTGCAAAGGGCAGGACTGTGTTGCAGACCATGCAGATGCTGCACCATGGAGACTGGCTCAAAGAGCCAGAAGCAAATTTTGAATGGGCTGACACAGCTCAAGCAGAAATACCAGCTCAGAGCTCAGATGCTGAGACACTATGGCATTGCATCTGAAGCAATAAATCCTCTCTGCAGACATGACTAATGAAGCTGACCAGAGCATCATGCAGATCCACATGTTGCTCCTGTTTCTTGGTTGCTTGTGGCTGGAGTATTATGGAGTTATGTGACACTGTCCTGCACACAGAATTTTAATCCCCTTCTGTTAATCTTTCTGCTTGCAGTACTCTGACCACAAGTAGCCAGAAATGACTAAAAACCCAAATCAAACAAAATGTCACAAACTTCTCAGGGTAATTCTCCTCTACCTGGTTTCACAATGGATTTTCTTGGAAGTACTGACATTTACAAAGTCTCACTCAACTCATTAAGAATGTACATATCTCATTAGAGCATTGTAGATTTTGCCTGTTTTATCATGAGCATGATATATCATTTTTTTTCAAAAGCCCCAGGTCTTACAGTTAGAGAATTGTAGAAGAATCTCAGACTGGGTTTTTCCCCTCTAAAAAGGCACTGATGTTAATGACTATAGAGAGCACCTTTAAATCCTAAAAGTTGAATAACTGAAGGATAAAAAATAAGTTTAATTTGTCTTATTTTAAAACTTGATGAGTTGTTTAAAGCTATTGCTAACTATTTTAAGTTAGTCATAGCGTAACTGATTTAGGTGACCTTTATCTGTATGGTTCTGTTGTTCTATTTTGATCATTCACTGCCTGGCTTAAACTTTGCTCCTCTATTGCAAAGCACGCAGGAAGCCTGCTGCAGTCACTTGGTCACCAGCACATTCCCTGTTCTTTACACAGGGACCCCGCTGTCCTCACACAGTGCAGAAGTCAAGACCTCAGGCAGTGACTCCTTCTGCACAAGACACTGGTCTTATTGAAGCCTAGACTCTTGACTACAACTTATTAGCATAGCTGTAATGTCAATAAATAGCAGCTTCACCAGTGGTAAAAATAATATACACTGTCTGGAACAAAAATGAAGGGACTATTAAACATGCTTCAGATTTCAAATGTGCTAATTTACTCAGCACAAAAGAGTAAAATACATATTCATGAAAGGATGTTCAGCTCAAATACAGCACTTGGAAAATTTACCTTCAAGCTTAGATCCAATTAGGGATGAACACAGGTGTTAATGTTCCCAGCCACACTCAGGAGGCTCAGTACAGGCAAACACTCCCCACCTTCCACCAGGACTATTTACTGGACAAAGAGTTAGAACCATTTATGGGTTGTTTTGTAATTGTCGTGGTTTAACCCCAGCCAGCAACTAAACACCACGCAGCTGCTCACTCACTCCCCACCCACCCAGTGGGATGGGGAAAAAAATCGGGAAAAGAAGTAAAACTTGTGGGTTGAGATAAGAACAGTTTAATACAACAGAAAAGAAGAAAGTAATAATGATAACAATAACACTAATAAAATGACAACAGTAACAGTAAAAGGATTGGAATGTACAAATGGTGCACAGAGTAATTGCTCACCACCCGCCAATCGATCAACACCCAGTAAGTACCCAAGTGGCGATCCCCACCCCCACGCCACCCAGTTTATTTCATAGATATGATGTCCCATGGTCTGGAATACCTCGTTGGCCAGTTTGGGTCAGCTGCCCTGGCCGTGTCCCCTCCCATCTTCTTGTGCCCCTCCAGCCTTCTTGCTGGCTGGGCATGAGAAGCTGAAAAATCCTTGACTTAGTCTAAACATGACTTAGCAGCAACTGAAAACATCAGAGTGTTATCAACATTCCTCTCATACTGAACTCAAAACACAGCACTGTACAAGCTACTAGGAAGACAACTCTATCCCAGCTGAAACCAGGACAGTAGTAAAAGCCACAGAAAATATTTTAAATTTATGAGCTATTTAAATTATTTTTGAAACACTCATCTTAATCTTTCACAAGTTTTTAAACAATTTTATCCATCCTCATAAAATCTGACAGGTTTTATGAATGCAGGAAGTGACAGGTTTTCTGTAGTGCATTTTTTTTTTCACTGAGTAGAATTTAAGAGAATTAGAGCTGTGCTGTCAGTATCCCAGCTTTATGAGTTGTCTCATAAACAACTTAGAAAAAACTGTTTTCTTGTAATTAATTTCTTTATCATTTTTCAGAGGAACAGTTTTGTAGATCTCATCCAGCAGAGTGCTATAAAATTTATAGTATTACTTTATGAAGAGTTATACCCTCTAAGAAGATTTGCTACAGAGATAGCATTTTATAACTATAAGTTATTAAAAAAGATAAAAATAACAACTTCATATTACATAACTCTGCTTCTCAACTTTTCCACAGAAGGACTTCTTACTTCAAAAGAACTGTTTTTTATTCAAATAGGTATTTCAGCTTAGCTTCTTGGGCAAAATGCTTTTAGGAGCATTATATAAACGATGTACTCAAACTGTGTATTGTAGAGACAACAGTGTAGTGATAACAAAGCCTCAGACAGACAAGGTGGTAAAGAAAATCCTAAATGAATATCATAGAATCATAGGATGGTTTGGGTTGGAAGGGACCTTAAAGACCATCCAGTTCCAACCCCCCGCCATGGGCAGGGACACCTTCCACTAGACCAGGTTGCTCCAAGCCCCATCCAGCCTGGCCTGGAACACTGCCAGGGATGGGGCAGCCACAGCCTCTCTGGGTGACCTGTGCCAGTGCCTCACCGCCCTCACAGTGAAGAACTTCCTCACATCTCATCTAAATCTACCCGCTTTCAGCCTAAAGCCCTTACCCCTTGTCCTATCACTACATGCCCTTATAAAAAGTCCCTCCCCATCTTTCTTGTAGACCCCCTTTAGGCACTGGCAGGCTGCTATAAGGTCTCCCTGGAGCCTTCTCTTCTCCAGGCTGAACAACCCCAACTCTCTCAGCTTGTCCTCACAGGAGAGGTGCTCCAGCCCTCTGATCATCTTCGTGGCCCTCCTCTGGACTTGCTCCAACAGGTCCATGTCCTTATTTTGGGGGCCCCAGACCCCCCAAGGCCAGTGAAAGTGGAGTAAGAAAACAGGCTGCCATGAATATAAAAAACCACTGGTAGTGTGTGACATTTAAATTCTGCACCCACAGTAGAGTAACAACACTTATGGAATATCGATGACAGGATGATATAGATGTATTTGGGATATTAGACCTGTGACACACTCTGAACCCTGTAAAGGGTGTGAAGATGAGGGAGAAGGGGACAGAGAGGGAGATACCTGCTTACTTTCATAGTCCTGCCTCTCCCTCTTTAGACCTTCTTCTCCTAATGGCTTAATTTTACTGTAGTAGCTGGCAATATCATTGTACTCCATTGGTGGTTGCATTATGAAAGGTTCAAAATTGTATTATGCATCACTAAAAGCTGCTGGTTCAGCTGAAGAAAGATGCTCTGGCACCAGAAATTAGCTATGACAAGGAGCTCCAAATGAAGTCCAGTATAATCTCCACTCACCCACAGAAGTGGTGAGGTGCATAGGTTACCATTAACACAGTGCAGGACTGCATGCTGCTGAGAAAAACAGTTCTTTATGTTAGCAGTGGGGTGTATAGGATATTTAGGTGAACAAGTGGTAGTAAAATAAGTTCAGGTGAATAGTATTCCAATAATGACTATGAAAGAGTCCAAACAGATTAAATAGGACATGAATATCCTTAACAGATCACTAAACAAGTTCATTTTTTTTTCACTTGCATGGATATTGTGCTTTCCAATTTTAATATGATTAGGTGATTCGGATTATTAGAAATAGATAGTGTTGTTTTTAACCAATGGGCAAATGTCCTTAAAGTGATCCCACCAAGACTTAAGGATAAAGTTGCACATGAAGAAACCTTGCTGTGAAAGAAAACAGTAGTTGCACAGCTGCAACACCAAAAGTAAAAGCTGCTATCTGAGATATCTGTCAGGTGTATGTAGTAAGTCATATATCTCATTCATCTGGCTGCCTTCAATATTACACTCACATTCAACACAGTGGGGAACCATATTTCAGGATCATGACGTGTTTTCCCTTCATCCAGTTCTCTTGTGTTTATATTCTTGGTCATCAGACTAATGTCTCATGTATTTTCCTTAAAGGCTGGTGTGTGATACAGGATAATAACCATACTGTATAAAAAAAATTGTCAATGATATTTCTAACAAAAAAAAAGGAAGAAATACCATTTAAGAAAGTTCTTGCAGACCAAAGAAAATATGGAATCACAGAAGGAAGGAAAAAGGGAAAAGTGGCTTTTACTGTTGCAGTACTAGCAAGAGATGAACTTGAAATGGGAGGGCCATTATCATAATGTTCTTTATTCATTATCAGATCTTATTTGCATGTGTACCTTGTGCCATCTACCACTTTTTGAAAAATATGACAGGGTGATGGAGATTTTAGTGAAAAAATATCCTTCAGCAAACTGAGGGAAAGAGTTCTGCTCCTTTGTTAGCGGTCTGTTTAATTTACTCACAGTAAATCACAACATAGCTTTATATCACAGAAAGGCTCCAATAAATGACATGACAGAGCCACCAATATTTACGAAATTTATTAATAAGTAAATATAACAATGAATAAGTATAAACACAATAAAATAATTCAGTGGTTTAGATCATTATTGTACATAGAATTACTTTCAAACATCTGAACAGAAAAATAGAGACAATTGAGACCCTATTTAAATGACTGGGTTACACAGCTGGGATCACAGATCATGAGCACCCTGCTCGCTTCTTCCCCTATAACCCTGGATGCTAACAGTAGGGAATAAGCCTTCAGACTCTAGCTGAGCATACCTGAACAAGCAGAACTGTCACTGTAGAACCAGTACGTATTCTTATACTGTATGTACATAGAAGATAGAGGTGCAGACTTTTTAGGATTATGTTTGCTATTGTAAAATGTGAGAAACTTGAATGTGGCTTCCTGGATTTTCTGTTTTGCCCTTTCCCATCTTTCCCATACTTTTCCATGTGAAACAGCCAGCACCAATAGGAGCTTCCCCAGATGGGTGGTACTGTTGTGCTGACATCAATCCACTTTGCTTATTGTGCACAGGGATTGTGGGAGGAAGGAAAAGCAATCTTTGACAATAAAGCATTGATACCCAAGAAGGATGGAGTGTAGGACTGCATCTGTTGCAAGGAAATCTCCACCTGTTTGAATGAAGTCTTTTTGTTTCTTCTGGAGAGAATCATCATCGAGGGAGGAGAACATTCAGGTGAAGAGCAGCACAGGAGCAAGTGCATGCTTGAAGTGTTTTGAAGAGGTCATCAGAAAGACACTTAATGACTATAAAGACCATTCAATATACATAATGGTGTTGGCTGCTTTGGGCTCATACAACGCAGTCAAGAAATTGCTAACCCTCCTGAAAAACATTTACAAAAAGGTGAAGTTAGTCAATCCCTGTCAACAATGACCTAAGCATTTAATTCCACAAAATGTCTTAAAAAAAGACAAGATGGACATTGCTCCAAGAGCACTCTAGATCTACTTGGTAAGTAGCATGACGATCAACAGCATGGAGAATGCTACTGATGTCAATCTGCTTATCAGGGATAACAGGGATTTGCAGAACTTACTGACACCTTCTGCAGGACTAGTAAATGATTAGAGTTGCACATCACTGTAAACAGGACAAAGAAAGAGAACTACTGCCATCTTAAACTAGATAAGAGAATGTGGAAACCTTAACTTCAGGGTAAGGTTCATGTGAGACAGTTGCTCAGAAGAGACCATTAGGCACATATATAAATAAATGGATAATAGAAAAAAGATTTAATGGGTTCCGGAAAAGCAGGCAAATGGAGTAGGAAGGAGGTGTTGCATCAAGATTTCATTCACATGTTCAGAGAACACAGAAGGAATTAGGGCTAGTGATTACAGGTCATGCTTACAGGTGACAAGTATATGGTCCCTTCTGTGACAAGTGTCTGATTAATGCCATCGAATCTGGAAGATGATGGGGAGAAAGCTTTTTGTGAGCTGCTACCAGAGCATTCGCCAAAGCACAGGACTTACTGAAAATGAGGGGTAGAAGAATGCAGTAATTTGTCTATCAAGTTCTTGGAAAGCCTAGGTGACACTACTTGGATACAGGCCCTACCTAGTGACAATTGAGAGAAGGTTCTTCTGTAGGTGTTTAATCAGTTGGTGGGGACTGCTTGAGAAGGTTAAGACAAAAGGCAAATTGGGTAAGAACAACCATGAAAAATAGCATTTGTGACTTTTGAAAGAGCAAAGAGGAAAAATAGCAGACTTCAGTAAGCCTAGAAAATTTTAAGGTTAGAGCGCTTGTAAGGAATGTCTAAGGAATTCAAGAATTTAAAAGTACTTAATTAAAAAGTGCAATGCAAAGGAAGGATAGGAAATACAGTAAGAGATTAGTGTGGCCATCTCAGAGATGGAAATATATGAAAAGCGGAAGGAAGCTCAGATTTTCAAGGATCAACATGAAAGAAATTCATTAGATAGCAATAAAATAAGAAAGGCCAAGGCACAAAAAAAGCTGCAACAAACAAAGGACATCAGAAGCAACAGAGAGCTCTTCTCTAACCACTTTATGTAAGAGGAAGAGTAAAGAAAGTGTTGGCCTGCAGTTCACTACAGGGAGAAAGCTACTAAAGACAATCCAGGACAGCTTTTAGTATAAAACTTCACAAAAGGAAAAGCTAGTGGTTAGCAACAGAGTTAAAGTGTCAACTAAAAAGCAGAAGGTGATCTAGAAAACCAGCTTGATTTAATTAGCTGAAGATTTATAGCCTAAAGAACCGAAAATACTAGGGGAGAGATGTGATAACTGTCTTCAGGTACACAAAAACCTGCAGCAAAAAAAAGTCATAATTTGTTTATCGTGTTGGTGCAAGCATTCATGACTTAAACTGGAAGGAGAAAGACTCATTTCAGACACCAGGAAAATATTCCTCAGAGTAGAGAGTATGAGGAACTAAGATAGCTTGGAGACTCTTGGGGGATGTCAGAGAATGAGAGACAAACATCCATCTGATATGAATGACCCTGCCTTGATGAAAGGAGGACAGGAACCTACCTGACTTCTTGGCATCCATTTTGCCCTGTATTTCTATTAGCTTATGCTGAAGTTCGACATATGTCTGGGAATTATGTTTGTATAAAACCCAGTGGATTAGAGAAAGATTGCAAATAAAGTTCAAAAAATGCCCCTTCCTCACAGTTTCCCCAGTTACTCATGATGTTTTACCTTACTTCTTTTCTTGTTATTGTATTTTTTCTGTCTCTGCAGTTGCTATGGGAAGCATCAACAAACAACAGAAATTGATTTAGGATTAATTGTGTGTTTGACTGTACACACGACTAATTCAATGATGCAGTTGGAATACTCAGGAATGTGCAATGGGTCACACACCTGTGCCCAGCAGAATCAGGGTTTCTGTTCTAGAGAGGAAGAACTGAAATGAACCTTGTGGAAAAACACTTCCCCACACACAGGGTGAAAGAAATGGGGAGAAAATCTCCTAATTAGAGCTAGCTAACATTTTACCCAGTCAAGATATTTTAAATGAAATGGCATTTTTTTTTCTCTGAGCTGGAAATGCTTTTTTTTTATTGCTTTTAAAATTCTCAGTCTTCTTGAAATTACTCTAAATGAAAATGATACTGTTTTACCTATTTTGGGGTGTGTGTGAAAAGAAGGGTTTTACATATATTCCCCAAATAACACTATCTCTCAGTATAATTAAGATAATCCTTTGAGTTTTTAAAGCACAAAAGAAATTCTATGTTCCCTAATGTAGACACTTTGGTCAATAGTTTGATGTAAACAAAGGGTTGGCAGTTTAAGGGCACTCACTCAGTTTTGAATATCCATAGTGGCAATTTTGTATTGTTGGCCCTATATGTAAGATCTGTTAGTTTTGTAGTCCAAATCACCTCAGTTAGGGGGACCGAAACTCTAATGCCAATTATTCAATGATAAGACATCAGATCTGAACAACAGCAAAGTGATTGCACAAATTGACATGCCTATGTACTAAATGGACACAGGTTTTAATTTTAAACGCTACAAGTGTTTTATACTGTTTATGACATTTCTTAAAATCTCAGCTATAGGGTTTAGGTTTTTCTTTATAATTTTGACTTCAGTGAATGTTTTCAGATTCTTGAGAAGCCTTCCAAGGAAGTAGGGAAAGTCTGCAATTTTTGAAGGACAATTGGACTAAAAAAGTTTCAAAGAAGAAAATCTTACTCTAACACAGGGATTAAATAGATACTATAATTGATTATTTTTCCATTCAGTACCACAATATCCTTCAAGGACAGGTTCAGATTTAAGTATTCCTGAACAATGCCAATGCCTGGTACGGTTTTGTTGTCTTTCCATGCAGCATCCTGACAGTACAAATCAGAATTGGAACTTCATTGTTCTGAGAGCTGAGTGTATAGAGAAAGATACACAACCCATGATTTGAAGAGTATTAATTATAATGTGCTTCAAAATTTAGCAAGTGCATATGTTGGATAGTAAAAGAGGGGCAGAACAACCAGGTGACACTGTACAAATTGGCAGTTCCCAAAACTACTGCAACCCTTTTTCAGTCACTGTATTACATGAAACTTTGACCATAAGCTTCTTATCATTTTATTGTACTAGTAAGTTAAGCAACAGTGAATTGCAAATATGACTATTTGGCCAGTGGGGAGATTTTTTTGTTAGCTGATCACTTTAAAAAAGCTAATCATAGGCGTGCTGTCAAGGTATCAGGTATGTACTATCAAGATCTATCAGGTATTATCAGGTATACTATCAACCTGTCAAGATTTATGGGGAAAGATCTAGAGTACATTTTCTGCCTTCTATACACTTGATATGTTGAAATGTGAAATCATCCCCCTGAAAGGGTGTGTGGTATTAAGAATTTATTTGGGTTTTTTAAATAACAAATGATGGTAAATGGTAAAATGAAAATGTGGACACTTTAAACTGGTCTTTCCCAAAGTGCACACAAATTTCTTCATGACATAATGCATTCTATACAGAGCCAGCTGACCCACCCAAACCAAATTTTGTGCTTTATATGTGTTATTCGAAGATTATTTGAATGCTTTTTTGCTCTACTTCACTGAAATGGCTCAGGGATTTTTTGTTTAAATTTCTTTTTTTTGAGCGAGAGAGAGTAAAAAGGTACATGCTGTCTCTGACACAGCCAAATCCCACAAAGATGCCACAGTTTGTGGTTTTAGAGCTAAGACTCCTTTTGATATCACTTGATACCACTCCTTTGATACCACCTGAGTTTCCTTGCCTAGGATGGTGGAGTGGCCACTAGCTCCTCACCACATCACATATTGTCTCAACAGCTAACATGGTGCTCTGTCTTTTTACACCAGTGGGATACAGCATAGAAAGCTAGAGACACGTCTACTAGTTTGGTCATTAAGTAACTCACAACACCAAAACTAACTTTCTAGCTACTGGCTCTGGACAAATTGTGATGAGTAAAATACCATGAGTCAGTAACAGTGAGCTGGGGAATGCAGCTTCAAGATCCCTGTGAAAACTGCCTGGAATATTCAGCACATGTTTCTAACCCAAATTTTCTAAGATGTATACAACAAAAATAGACTCCCTACCCTCCCTTTTGTAAACAGTTTCACTTATTTTCTAAATTGCAGTATCTTGGGATTAGTTGAGCTGACTTCTTTTTCTCTAAAGTCCCTCCCCATTCAAGCTATAGCTAAAGCTATTACAGTTAATGAGGGCATTCATTAGGCTGTAGACTGGTCTTTTTTTGTTATGCAAAAATCTGTTTGCAGGCCACATAATGATGATGGAAACTGCTGTTCTGCTCACATGTAACCACTCCTGCCAAAAATCTGACCGATAGGGTTTGAGAATATATTTGAGAATTTCTCTTCACCTGTGTAGGAGTTTGTTGACTGAATGTCTGTCTTTAATTTTCCTTTCATTGTATTTCTCTGCTCTTTCAGGTTTTTTTCCACATATTAAAAGCTCAAAAATATTAAAGAGTCCTCACACTCTTCTGCAAAGCACTGCCAGTTTTGCAAAGGTAAACTTATTTGGTTAATATCGGAGGGGTGGAGTTGCTTTTGGTGAGCAGCCGTAAATTGTTGCATTTAGATGAGTTCATTTGATAATAACCATGTACGCAATGAATTCTTGTCTTGCTGCCTGGCTTTTTTTAGATTGCAATTCCTCATCTTTGTCTTTCTTTTCATGCATATTGTAAAGATAAATTAATTTAAGGGTAATGCAAAGGAAAGAAATGAACTGATTATTTTTAGGCAGTATGACACACTGTTTTCTACAAGATGATGTCTAGAAGAAGTAGCTATGCAGTGAATTTGGCAGATACCTTGCCCAGGGGATTACTGGTACTAATTACTTGCAGAGTGTCCAAACTTCCCCAAACTGAGAAACGTTGTGACGGCAACTTGAGATTGGTAGTCTATAGCAACATCTAATTTGCATGAAAACAGAGTTTTACAGCAGTTTGCATCTGTAGTTCAGAACTGCAAAGTAATGCAGTCTGGTCTACAACAAAATATAGTTTCTAATGTGTGATGCCCCTTCTTCATGCTTGCAAACTCTCACAGCTAATCAGACTAACTGGAGGAAGTTATATCCATACATAGGAATTATATAGGCTGTCCCCTGAACTGAAGAGAAATTTGACTGAATGTTGCCCATTAAAACACCAAGATACACAACATGTGCAGTATGGTCTCTTGATTCCTGAATACTTCCTTAGTGAGGAGAAGGTAAATATTTGACTTATTACCAGTAAGGAAGGCATTTTGGATACCTAGACAACTTTATAAGGTCTTAAAGTTGTTTTTTCCTAAGATATAATGTAAATCTGTGCTACAGTTTAAGTTCTTCACTTTTTTACTGCCTTTGTTTTAGAGCAACCATTTGCATAGACTTTCAGGTTTGTCCAGACTAAATAAACCCAGTTCTTTCCAACTTTCCTCTCAAGAGATGTTTTCTTAACTTGATGTCATTCTGGGTCTCATATTCCTGTAAGTGCACAGCTGGTCCTTACTGCTACCTTGGGATGCTCCAAAAGTGCTGACAAGCAGTGTCCAGGATGTGACCTGGGTGCAGCTGCTGGTGAGCACCAAAATGAGAGTTCTGTAGACTAAAGATGAGATGGCAGTGATGGACTGTCCCGTTGTGATCCATATAGACACAGGGACATCCTATCCCAAACTAGGTACCTGGTACTGGGTATGCTTGTCCACATTCCCACACTGAAGTCAGCAGGCAGTTCCCACGCTGGCCCCAGTCTTCTCCCTATAGCTACACGAGGAACTGCTAAGCCTTTAATAAGGAGGTGGGAGGAGGAAGAAAGCTTGATGAATGGTGTCTTTTCATGACAACATGTTGGGAAAAGAGGAGTAGGAACCATTTTTTTTCAGGTTTCATGTTAGAGCAGGACTGCCAAAAGAGAGAATAAACCCAAAGGCAGGCATTTGTGCTGTAGGAAAACCTAAAATTTATTTGGGAATTGGTCATCGGACATCAGAACTGCTTCCATCACTGCTTTGTTACAGGGTAGAAAGATTACTTCACGTCCTTGAGGTATATTTTCCAAATATGGCAGCAGCTTTTCTTTTCAACAATATTAATGCTGTTGACTCATATTTATAATTCACTCTAAGCTCCTCCAACTGCAAACTTCTCATAATGACAGCCTGAAAAACACCAGTTACATAATGTCAGCAACAATAGAAAAACAGGAAAGAAAAAAATGCTTCATCTCTAAAACATTTCAATCAAATATATATTTTTACTATGAAAATACTGATTTTTATCTTCCCTAGAATGCCTGACTTCAGTATAGCTTCTCAGGCACTAAAATGTAATGCACAATGCAATGCAATGTTATGTACCTACTAAGCATATAAAAGCAAATATAAAAAAAAATCATGTAGGTCTTGGCAGAAATGATAAGTAAAATCTACTGTCTTGAAACATTGTCACAAAGGTATTTTCTGTGCATCCCATGCACCTGAAATGTAAATATCTCTGGGATGGCCCTGAATGCAGCAAGATCCTCAGTTTGTTCTATAACAGCACAGTATGACCATAAATATGAGCCAATGCCATTTTCCTACTCACAGTTAAATTGCATTGATTGAGAGGATTTTTCATTGTATCAAGTCCACCAGGAGAAAAATAGCTCATTCTGAATCAGAATTATCTTGTGTCAATGATTTACTGGGGCTGCCAGTAATGAAATGATTCTCCATTAGACATCCAGACACCGCTTTTGTGGATATGCAACAACAATCTTTATGATAAATTCAAACATTGTCACATTAATGAGCAAGTAACTGAGATAGCATTACTACTTTAAAAATATTTCAGAAATGGGTAAAAAAAATTGGTTTAAGTAAAACCATTCACTTGACAGAAAATGTAAGACACATACATATATGTATGTATCTATATATGTATACATAAATATATGTTTATTTCCTATGAGTATGTATTTGCAGCATTTTTAGCCTGAAAAAAATAGCATGCAATAAAAAGTCTCACATGTCTGTATACTGGCTATTATGTGCTTTATTGTATAGATTTGTGAAATTATTAAACCTATTATACCACTATGAAACGTAATTCAAAACAACACTTGCAATGTTGCATCTTATTGTTTCTGTAGAAGAATACTTTTAATCATAAATAAAATATTTAATCTTTGGATGTATGAACAAGGAAACAGTATGAGTAAATCAGCAGATATGGACATATCTAGGTATTCTAAGGAGGTGCAAACTTTAAACGAAGTGAATTAAAATGCCAGACAATTTAAAGAAACATAAATACATGTCATATTTCAGCAGTTACTTTAAATATTAATGCATATATTAATACTAAAACTTATTACTTTGGAGAAATAGAAAAGCTAGAGATACTAATAAAAAATTTGTAGTTGCACAATGGATAGCAAATTTTGTGTGTGTACAGGTTTTAAAGTGACAAGTTATGTAGCATTTTTTTCAGAGAAACAGTAAGTCATTTCAAGCCAATAACTGCAATAATTAGCACACATTTAATTAATAAAAAGTACAAAGAAATTAATATTTGCAGTCCCCCAGGAAATCAGTAATTTCAGTATTTTTTTAAACATGCTGTTCAGCAAACTGAGCCAAATATTGCAAAAGAAAACAAGCCAGACATAGAATAATGACCCAAGCAGGGTAAATACACTGAAATTCTCCTCCTGTTAAAATCGGCTGAGGCTTTGCCTCTGACATCAGTCAGGATTGCCTTCCTATCTCTATGCTCAGATCAAGACATATCCCTGTAATTAATTCAGTGCCTGCCTTCAGACAATGTAATGTGCGATGGCTAGCTCATCCTTTGCACTCACATTGGTATTACCCATAGATACCCACAGAACGCCTTTATAACCCCTTCATCTTCTAAAATTCAGTTCAGAATAACTCAGGTGTCATAGGCTATAAACATGAAGTTCTTTCAGTCAAACATTTGAGGAGGTAGACTCACAATCTAATGATTATCAGAGAAGGAACATCACTAGAAAGGTTCATTGTCATCAGAAGGAAGAAATGGCGTCAAAGACCTTATAACCCGACCAGTTCGTCACTTGCTCTACAGCATTCAAAGCCAGCTTCTTGAAAACAGTGTGCTATAATAAATGTGCTGAAATGACAGAGCTAATCTGCAATGTATACATCACAAGATTTGAGAAGTCTGGACTAAAGGATTCTTTGCTTCAGCAAATCAAAAATTTCTTACAAGACTCAGAGCAGGTCTACACAGAAATACATTCATATCTTAGTGGCACAAAGAATGTGAACACAAAGAGTGATTTCCTTTGCTATATTTCTTTTGCTGAAGTAGCTTGTATTTCTCACTTCCACAGATTCAGATACATCATTTTCAAAACAAAATGTGCTTCTATGCACTGAATTCATTTTAAATCAACTACTTGAGTTGTCCAGTGCTTGGAGTTAGACATTTTAAGTAAGTGACCATAATTCCCACAATGGGAAGCATTGCCTTGATTTCTGTGTTGACGTCCACACAAACATGACAGATATAGTATCGTACATACATAGAGCTTGCTTTACTATACCCAAACCAAAGCTTACCATACCCAGCATTCTCTCCCTGACGGTGTTCAGTTAAAAATTCTTATATTCAGTCAAGACCTAAAGCAGAATTTGAATGAGTTTAGCAAACACTAACTCACATGTTCTACCATTTTAATAGGTGAGGATTTATGTCAGTAACATAAAGCAATAGAAGTCTGATCTGAAGTGGTCTTTATGCACAAGGGATCATCCAATTCAGGTGAAGTTAAGAGTGCAAGTTGTAACTGCTTTCTCCTAAATCACTTTCAAAACAAGTGGAGTACAGGAAATCTTTAAAAAATTTGCAGCCATTGGCTTCTTTACCATCTCTTGGTGTTTTGCTTTGTCACAAAAAAACCCTTAACTTCTCTCAGCGTAAATATTGCTGAGATTTCTTTAAGCTGCAATGACCCATGTGGAGGAGAAATTTTAAAATAATGTGAGAAAACTCATAGATACAAAGATCAGAAGAAGCCATTAGATTAGGACCATTAAATTTTGCTTAGTTTCTCTGCTCAGGTGGGCCTGATTCTCACTGAGCAGCACTTTGATGGCTCCTTTATTGTACTGAGTTGGCAGAGATTGGCCTTAATAAAAATAAGAATGAGGCCCAGGGGTGATCTGCACCTTAGGGGTGTAATTGCCTTCTGCATAAGAAATTTGCTTAAAAATACAAGTAGCCAATGTATAAAGTTGAAAACAAATGCAATCCAGAATATACTTGAGAGAAAAAGCATAAAAATGTGATGAGATGATCACACTTCAAGTAAAAATGTGCCATTTAACACAATATCTATATCTAACTGTAAGTCTACAAAGAAGGATAGGATGGGGCTCTTAACCTGCTTTGGGTGTAACTACTGAAAACAATGCTTATGCTCATACAAGGCCCTTAAGACATAATAATCAGGCTCAAGGTTTCAGAACTTTGGCTATGGCTACTGCCAGTGAATAAATACCATGTGACATCTATCAGCACCTCTATGTCTGTCTCTGCAAACACAGGTCTGTCACTAAAACTACACATTGATCTGCAAATATCGAAGTACTGTTTTGCAGGTTTTGGGCTATAAATCTGGTAGACCAGTCTTTGAAAACAAATGTCTGTTAGTGGCCAACAGAAAAAATAATAGCATATAGGGGTTGTCTAGAAAACTGAAATATATATTCAATAGTGCAATAAGACAATAGGTTGTTATTTGACAAGTTCTTTCAAAAACTGCGTTGCAAAATACATTCCAGAATTAAATTATACACAGATGCACATGGATGACAAATTTTAGGCAATAGTGATGCAAAACCAATACCTGACTCTTTTGTAAAATAAATTATAACTTCATGAAGTACATGCTCTTCTGTTTTGCAATACTATTTCACAGAGGTTGTCTGATATGTGACATTTGAGAAGTACCTTGTTAACATTTCAAAGTGATATGCAAGACATAGGGCAAGGCAGTATGATTCCATCTGGAATTTTTTATTGCTTTCCTTGGTGTATCCAGGCCTTTGATGTCCTAACCCAATGATAACTTATGATAACAGAGCATAACCTATCATGATTTATCAGTTAATACATAGCAAGGCCTTTCCCTGTGTCAGCTGGGTAATTGAAAGACCTCCAACTCAAACGGAAAATAATGTGACTCACATTACTAATATATTTTCTAGCTATTCCTCTGTAAATGGCACAATAATTCTAGGGTTAGTTCCCTTTTTTAAAATGTTATATACACATTTCCATTTAATATCCTTTCATTCAGGGTTCATAGTAAAGTCAAGGGCAAGATTCTTATTGACTTCAACTATTTATCACTGCTTCATGGGCAACAAACCCACTGTTTATTGCTGGGAGTAGTTTAATGAATTTATTTATTAGAGTGTATTTGAACGACACCCTAATCTGAATATGCCAGGTACTGGAAAATTGGTTCCACATTTTATGGATAGAGAGTACTTGTTTCAGAAATTTGATTGACATTGGTCAGAGTGGACTAAAGGCAACACAGGCTCCACATATATGCTTTGTTTTTCTATATCTTAATCTTTTAGTCCCATAATTTGGTTCCCTAATTTTAGTTCAGTGCCTACAATATTCTAGATACTCCATAAAAGTTTACGGGAACATTTCTGTAACATTGAAAATACTGAGGAACTCAAATTTGTCAAATGAGAAAAAAAAGTAATCTTTCAAAGCTAGACACAATATAATGTACTGAATCCATATCCATGTTGCCAAGCATTTACAACTAAGAAAATATAAATATAGAAAGAAATATTAGAGTCAATATGAGATCTTTGCCATACCAGATCACTAAGCCATGTTGAACATTGAATGTACTTTCCTGAATGAGAGCATCAAGAGATATTCTCTGTTTCACTGGAATAAAAGAGATATTAATTGAGGGCATATACTTCCTTTCCTAAATATGAGAAGCATGAGAAAAGGTAAAGTGAGAAGTGACTATTAAGAGGAGTAAAATTAGTAAGGTTATAGTGGCTAAGTGGCTCTGGAGCACAAAACATGTAAGGCCATGGGAACTTTTGGTCATGATGGTAAGTCTCAATAGCAGCTTTTCTAAGCAGAGTTATGTCATTTAAAAATTGTGATAATAGGCTGGCAGAAGCCCTGTTTTAAATAGAATTATGTTAAGGGTGAAAAAAAAAAGAACCTTTTAAAAGGGTTTATTTTCCTTGTTCTGCTTACACATCTTTTCTGCCATGAACTAATGCTAAATTACTTGGAGTCTTCAGAAGTACCTAACACTAGTAAATCAATGGACTTACTTGACCTTCTCAAAGAAAGTGCACAAAAACTTTTCAAAAATGCTCCATATAGTTCATTTCTGCTTTCACTGTAGTCAATACTAACATTTTCAGTGACTTCAAAAGGAGCAGAGGAAACGAAGCAATGTAAAGAAAAAAAACAACGAAAAAACCTTCCAAATTGTCCACCTTGAGGGACATTTAAAAGTTTAGTAGAAAGAACCTGCATGCCAATTTTAATTCATTTTCATTTCAAAGTCTATTGGAATATGTTTTCTGGGCCATTTAATCCCAATCAATTTGCAACAAAGCTACTGTGGCTTTTCTTAGCAGCTAACCCTTTCAGCAAAACTCTGGCTCATATTAGCAAACCTGCCAGTTTAGATACTGAAAATGCTTTTATTGATCTTTTGAATGCAACTCTGTGATAATTAAATAAAAACTGATTATTTAAGCTATTTTATTTGATTATTTTAAAATGTATGTTGTTTAAAATAATATTTACTCTACGGTCACAGTTCTTTTATTTACTTCCTTTTTTGTTCCATGTTAAAGACTGTCCTGCTTATTCTTAACAAACCAGAATAAGTTCATTTATTTTCCTTTGTCAATCTCAGACAGAGGTCTGAGCATCTCAACAAAGGATGCCAAATTTTTATTGGATGATGATTCTCAATCCTGTTGTATTCATCATCCTGGCATGAATATTTGTTTATACTACTTAATGATCTCTTTTGGAATTCCTTTTCCTGTAAGTAACATGTTGATATTGTTTTTTAATAAAAACCTGCCTGAAGCAATTTATTAATTGGGCTAGAAAGTGTGAGTGGACATGACTCAACAGTTTGGTGGTTAGACCATTAAACTGGGAGATGAGGGATTTAAAGAATATTTTGGTAATTTCTATATAGTAGAACAGAAGTAGTGAGGAGACTGAGAGATAAGCAGCTCAGAATAATTTCTGAGGCACTTACTGAAAGCTTAGTTCAATTTGTATCCTGACTGGGCAGAGAGAGGAGCTGAACACACTTCCCAGGAAGGTGAGGATGATGAGGGCTGTGCAACCACAGACTTGTGAATGCTGCTTTGTTACAGGTGAGGTGACTGCAGCATTCTGCTACAAATGGTTGTTTAGCGTGTTTCTCCAGAGGTACAAGTCTCTTACTATTTTCTCTGTTTCTGACAATAAATCAGAGTATTCGTAAGGCTGGAATAGTCTAGGGTCTTACAACTGCTTGCCTACCCACATGGCATTAGTGTAACAGAGGGGTTGAACTATAACTTAAATGAAGCAAAAAATAAAGCAATTGTGCTGATGGTTTCATAGCTCTCAGAAGTTTTGAAACTTGTCTATACTGCTATGATTGATGCTAAAATAGGCTTATATTATCACTGTAGTTTGTGACATTTGGGGTTTTTACTTTGAGTTCATATTCTTAAAATGTCTATTATGTTGTGGACTGTCCAGCCTTATACAGATTTAGAAGAATAAGATTTTAATTAGTTTTAGTGGTATACATTTGGTATCTTTAATGAGAAAGCTAATTAGTGATAGTGATGATCAGAGTACACTTAGGATTTGGGAGCTTAAGTCTGAAGTCTTTGTGGGCTAAGAACCTGAGACTCATGCTTGTATGTATTTGTCACACATCTATATTTATATCCACCTATATTTTTATAAGTGTTTTAACCATTTGAATAGCTCATAAAAAAAGAAGGATGAAGAAGAGATGTGGGGAAGTGAAGAGGCAAAACTCCCTTAACCAACACCTTCAGGAAAAAAAAGAAATCAGAAGGTTTTTTAGTAGGAACTTTTTTCAAAATAGACTCGGCAGCTAGGGTCTGACACAGATGAAGATTTCTTATGTTTTGATCTTTTATAGCCTGGACTGCCTTCTAAAAATCTGCCAATAAGTTTGTAAAGGAAATGTAAGTACTTACTCTAAGTGAGGACTGCCCAACTCAGAAAGGCTTCTAAAATATAAGTGCTAGCTTATCTAAGGTGCCTATATTAGTGACAGAAAATTAAGACTGATAAAACGGGTTTTGAAATAGGTTGGTGTTATTCTGAAATTGAGGTTCCTATGTGAAGAGGAAGAATTAGGCAATAAGAATTTAAAAAACCCTTACAAGACAAAAAAAAAGTTCATAAAAATAAAAATATAACTTTAATTCATAGAAAAAAATCCAGCTTAATCCTGTGAAATTTATGAGAAAAAAAAAAAAGAATGCCGAATTTCCATAGTCAGTGCAATTAAAAGTACCAGAGGTTTTTATTGCTTTTAAATTACAAAAATGAAGAGAATGTTAATATGATGAGCTGTTATAAAAAAGCAGGGAGGGGGAGAGACATGAAAATACCTGAATAAATGTTATTTTCCTAATCTAGTGCAGTGGTTCCCATGCCGTGAGATATGAGCCCAATACATGGACAGAATCCAAACTAATAAATTCTCCTGATGTGTACTCTCTCAGTGGGATCTTTTCTGGCTGGTATGACATTTGGCTTATAAAAATTGGGAGTTATTGATCCAGAACATTGCCTGTACAACATCCCCATGTTACTCAGAAAGCTGTACTTAGTCTTGCTATAGCATCAATATTCTTTGGCAAAAAAATAAAAAATAAAAATAAATTAGAAGTTAAATTCCTAAGAAACTTCTGACAGCAAAATAAAACATAAGGCTTTGATCACAGCAAGTGTGACAGGGAAAAGACAGAGGGCATCTGGAATGCAGGGGAGGTTTTATTTTGATTCTCTTCTGTTCATGGCTTTCTTGGTGTTTTCCAGCAGATTGCTGTCAACAGTCTTGGGACACTTTCATAGGACTGTGTTTGGCAGCAAAGACTTGGATCATTCCCTGTACAAAATTAACATTGTAAGATATAGTTTTTACTCAGCCAACCAAACTAATACAACCAACAACATTTTATGCTCCTAGGTCTCTGCTTTGGCTCAAAGCACAGCACTGCCAGTGGCTCATAAAAAGACAGCAGAGAATTCTCTTTTCATTTTAATTTAGGGTTTGCTGATCTTCAAAGTATTTCTGCAGGGAAGGAGGTCTTGGCGGTAAAAGCACCACACAAAAGTGAATTTAATAATAGAGCAAGAGTGCAGCCACAGTGCCAAACTGAAAAAAAATCCCAAACTCAGGAACTGTCCAACCTGGAATTGAATGGCATATGTAGGATAAATGAAAATAGGAAGGAAGCAATAACTGAAGGCTGCAACCACAGAAAACAACAGAAAAAAAGAAGAAAACAAAGAATAATTACAGTGAAAGTATAAGAAAATGTCTGCAGTTAGTTCTATGAGAGAGGGATAATTTTTTCCTTTACTTTATTCTGTAGGATGCTTGTAACTGCCAAATGACAACAGTAAAACATGCCAGCAAAGAGGCAGCAGTGATGCCAACTCCAAATCTAAAAGGCAACGTTACAGAACTACTATTTATATTAGCAAATACATGGTGGAGGGTGTGTGTGTGTGTTCAAGAAGTAGAGGGTTTGGATAGCTAACCATGGTCATTGAGCATCCTTAATGTGACTATCTCTTTTGTTTCACCTTCCTTTAACATCATGTCTTTTACTAACATTTATTGTTTTTTCAATAGCCATCTATTCTCCCATGAAACAGGATGGTGCCATCTCTTTGATCCTGTGCCCTTTCCTAGCAGAACATGTCAGGTTTTGCATGATACATTTTGTTTTCACTGTTCCTTGATGTTTTCTCGATCTAGTAGCACATTAAGAAGCCCAGGATATAAAAGTGGAGCTCTCAGTGATGCTGGACATTCATCAGATTTGAGAACTCCTTGGACTTGAGAATTTATAATGAAGCAGCTGTTCTTTTTATCCTTTTCTTTTCAAAGATTCATTCTTGAAAGACAAAGATTTCTACCAACGTACAGGTGTGCTGTGTAAAATGCTGATTCATTAGGACCAGCTGCAGAAGTACTGTGGATTTGATTTAGATGTCTTTTATAAGCCAATTGTAATTCCATTCATCTGTTTTAAATTGAAGGGTAATTAGAATTGCCTACTTTATTGTAACTTAATTCAGACTGTGTGAACTAAACTTCTTGTCCTAATATTTTATAAAGAATAAAATGTTAATTTTATTCTACCCTCTGAAACATTTACTATAACTGGATAGAACGATGGACAAGGCAAACCATTAGGTGAACCTGAATAATATATCTTCTGTATACAGCAATGTCTTTTGAAAACTTAAATGCAAAATTTAATGGAAGTACGTTCACTTTTTCTTTTTATTCTAAAAAGAAAAGGCAAAAGGGATCTAGACTGAAGTGTGTAGACCTCACTTCCATTGAAATAGATGTTAGGCAGTAAATCTGTTTCATTTTATCAAAAGATTTGAGATTCTGTGAACTTTGTGACAGACATAATTTTCTCTCCTGTCTCTTAAAAGACAAACAATCCTATTGGTTTGTGTTTTGTTGTAGGGTACAGTGAAGTGTCAGTTCACGACTGTGGCCTCTAAGGCACGAAATAATTAATAGCTGCCTACACTATTGAACCGTGGGACTCCAACCTTCTATGAGACAAATTCAGAAACATCTTGAATTTCTGCATTTCTGTCTAAGTTATTTTTACTTCTCTTATTTTATATGACTAGAAGTAGATCCAGAAAGGAACTTTATGAAGAATCACCACTATAGAGAAAGAAGATGGCTGGTCCCTCCTTTAAACTTTTATATAATGACTATTTCACACAAACTACAACTTCAGTCCTGCCAGTAGAGCCAAAACTTGAGCCAACATCCCTTTGTATGCCATTCAGGCACTCTTTTCACTGAGGGTTTAATGTTCTCTCCCCATCCCAGTGTAGCCTGCTTCCCAGGATGTACACCAGACTGGATGAAAGAGGCGTGATGAAATCCTCTTAACGTTATTTTCAAATCTAGCTTGGGTTTAGGGTGTTTTCTTGAGAGGCGTAAATCCAATCTGCCTCGGCCTGTGGAAGGCCCGGAAGGCAAGCTTGCCCTCTCCTGATCAAGTGCTGTAAACGTTAAGCTCTTCCATGAACGGTAAATACTGTCTCTGACCACTGGCCTTAGCAAAAGTGGAAATGGTGACTGGTTTGGGGGGGATTAATCTTGTAACTGTTAGGTTTTCTATGGCACGTTCCCTAATTAAACCTGGAAGAGCATTGAGACACATGAATATCTAGCTTGCAAATCTCCATTTGGGCATGGGATATCATGACTGTGTTCAGACCTGTGGAAGCGGAGCGATACGCCCTCGAGAAGCCGAAGAGCACAGACATGAGCCTCTCCCCGCTCTCAGGTCAGTGACCAGGCAGAACATGGAGGACAGCAAGGTGAGCAGCAAGTGCCTAACTCTGCTTGCAACCCCCTGAGATCTGAAGGATTTCAGTTGGTTTGAAGTCACGGGAACCATTGTGCCATAGGATGAGAGCAGAGTAGAGGTAATGAAGAGAATAGTGCTTGTTCTCGGTGCATACCTAAGGACAAGCATAACTTAAGACTCTGATTCACTCTTATACTGGGCTTCGCCATGCTACTCTGCTGGTATTTAGGGGCCTTTCACACACAGCTTAATTAACCGATTTAATCAAATCTGGTAGGATTCCTCCTGTGAAAAGCAGTCTGTAATCAACATAAAACCATTACACCAGCACTGTTCCATCTTCCATTTTGGCTATATGGAGGATCACAGTGAGCAATAAAAAAGAAAGAATAAGGTCAACTACTGCAAAAAACCCAAATACATTATTAAGTAAGCAGTTATGCCTGGAGAGCAAGAATAGGGCTAAAACCACTGATCACAATGGAGCTGTGCACCCAGGAAATTCAAACAGCTAGTATGATCTGAAGTCCTTGTAGTCAGTTCAGCTTCACTTCACTCATCATTTCTGAAAACTGTGGCATGAAGCCTACTCATCATTAGTAGGGTTTAACTCAGCTAATTCTCAAACATTAGGAAACCTGGGGTTACATTTCTGTGCAATACAGCAGGAATCTCATTAATTTTACTGCTGAAGATTTAATCTCAGATGTGAATCAGCCTGTGACATTCACCAGATCTGTGAATATAGTATCAGGTAAACACCTGTTGTAAGACAAGCAGAATGACTTCCATAAAATCTGTGATTTGTACTCCGATTTCTTTAGTCTTCTGTGTACAGTGACAGGATGTAGCAACTTAAGATCCTACCCTGATTCAGTCATTGGACTTGCAGTCTCACCCTGGAAGCAAGGTGTTAGGGCTGTAAACTAAGCAGTGGTTTTAAGCAAAGTCCCACTTACTGTAGGCACTGACTACAATGCCTGGCCAGACAGTCAAAATTGAGTGGTGACAGCATGCATTGCTGGAAGCACTAGGGTAAGGATGGTGTCACTAGTTGATTGTTACAAAAAGAGCATCAGGATGAGAAAAGAGCAATGCTGATTCCAATCAGTGTTGCATACTCCCAGAATAGCCCATTCCAAAATAAGGTTACTTAAGCTCTCACTACAAATGAAGCAAGAAGAGCTAAAAATGGAGAGCAGAAACTGTAAGGTATATACAAGACAACCTTCTCAAGGAGAACTCATGATGTAGTGAGTATGATAAGGAATGCATTGAGATGGAGACATGCTACTCATGCTCTGGACAAAATGCAGGGAAAGATAAAGAGGGTTTCTATCCAGGATCTTGGAAAAAAAGAAAGAAAAAAGTCCCAGCTCAAAGAAAGTAATCAAAAAACATTTAATTGTATTGCTCAGAGGGTTGGGAAGCAGCACCATCAGAGGCATAGATCAGTGTCTGAGCTGTGCCAGTAATTCTGTGAACTGGGAGGAGGAGACACTGCTAGCCAGAGTGTAGTCCCCAAATCGCTGTTACTTGCTTGGTGGCAGTGCACAAGAATCTCAGAAATGGAAGAGGGCTGTGTATGTACTACACAACTGGAGAATAAAAATAAATCCCTTGTCTCAAACCATCTATGACAGGATGAGAGAAGATTTTTGAAAAGATGATAAAATAGGTACAGAGACTCTTTGACATGCTGGGTCAGAATGGGTAGTAATGCAGGACTGCCACCATTTATGAAATTCCTTCCCAGATATGGGTGTTTCAGGTACCCAACTTGGCGACACTTTTAAAGAGGCTGTTAAGTGGCCTCGTAGAAAGAACAGTAAGTCTGTGCAATGAAGTAGAAATTATGAAGATGGATGAATGCAGCTGAGTTTGGAAAATGTCCTTTCTGTAGCTCAGCTACATACCAGTGGCCATTCTGGTGCATTGCAGATCATTAAAAGACCAAAGAGCAGGCCCCAATATTTTTGCAGAATCACCTACCTGGGAGCTGTAATTTTGATTTCACTTAGACTTACCACATCAGTCAGCTTGTCTCCTTTTTTCTGATTCTGGAATTAGACCTTATTTACTTAAGGGTATGGATATGTTAAGGTAATATTGAACTAACTAAGAGGATAAGGAAGCAATTAGCCCCTCAGGTAGCTGTAATAAATTAGAATGTACCCTATAGCTTAGCCTTCTGTGTTTTAACATAGAAAAAGTTAAGAAAAGCAACAAAAGAGATTAAATTTGGTTTCCTGTCAGTCTCCTGATGCAATATATCAACTTTCACTCAATGAATTTTGAAACCAAACATTTTATTTAAAAATAAAATCCTGATAAACCATTTGCCAAATCATAAGCTTATAAAGGATATCCCCATTTGAAGCATTAACACAACAGTTTGACTAAGTGCCAAGTAACTTGTGCTCCAAAATCTATTTGCATTCAGTTGAACTTGTTTCCTCTTATAGTTATCTGATATTTGGTGGAACAGTTTAAAATTACTCTGACCTACAAGAAAGAATATTTTAAACCCAAGTTGTAAAATAGAGAATACTGCAAACGATGCAAATGGAGTTTTTATCAATGAACTTACTCTTTCTACCCCAAGATAAAATTGCAGCAAGTGAAAGTTTTGCTCAGCAAAGGAAAGAAAAAATAAACAAAACAAAACCAAACCACAACCCAAAACTAATTACATGAAAAGATCTATTTGTCCACTAAAGGTAGACACCATACTTGTAAAACAGCTAATTGGAATTACACTGCAGTAAACTCTTCAGTCTATTATTATGTGCATTGAAGGCCATCTGGAGAGTTTGTGTGTGTAAATTTAGGGACTAGCAAGAGTTGTCCTGAATAAAAGATTTACTAATTTATTTAAATGCAGCCTGGAAGAGGACCAAAATACTTTGGACTTAGACTAGATAACCTACATGTAAGAGTCAGAGGATTGAGAACAAAACACCTGACTTCTAGTTGGTTGCTGATCTCTGCAAGATCCCTGGGAGAAATATAATGACTGATTTAGGGATTTCATAAGAAAATAAGAAAAAAAAGTCACTTTTATAAATAATTATAAACACATTACTATGTAGACTAGCTTAGCACCATAATCTGGTCACTGCTACTGGTAGGCTGGAAATCCCTTTGCAATACCACAGCAGTAGCTGGCTGTATCCAGCCACCAAAGGCTATTCCCCTACTTGAAAATCTCTAGCTTAGGCACAATGCCTAGTTAAGTTACTAGGAATACAATACTTAAATGATACATTTTTACTTCTAAAACATTCTGGGGCCATTCTCTGGCACTGCTGACAAATGGCACTCTGAAGTTTGCCCACGACTAAATGGTTTCTTTCTTTCCCTCCCCTCAGCAAGATGGTCTCATTCCTACTGCCTGCTGAGAACAATTTGTCCTGTGTTGTTTCCCAAACCATGCTCCTGTCCAGGAAAGTGCTGCTGGGTTCAGGCTAAAGTCATACCTGGGAGTGTGCTAATCATATAGCGTCAGGACAATGATGGATTAGCGATAAGCTCTGTGTCCTTAACTAGTTTCTTAGCTAATGCAAACACACAAGAAAGCACCTTCTGAGTTATCATATTCAACTGTCTTCTATGGGCAATGGCTTCCTGTAGTGCTGTACTCAGGCTCCATCCTTAAATTACCTATTTTTTTCTCATTATTCTTCTCTGGAAGGCTTCTCCAGAACCTTAGTGTTTTCATCATTAGAAAAAAAATCTTTTTTAGTTAATTGATATTAATTTCTTCATTTCTTTTTTATAAATTGTTTTTTCCTTCCTTACGTTTTTTATTAATTTTTCTTCTTTTCGATCTCTCCCAGCCAACTCTCAGCCTTATTCTTTCAGAGGGAAAAATTCAACTCTTTCCCAGTCTGTCAACTCATTAAATGATTTCATCTAGCCTTCCTATAACATAGGATCTTTACTTAATAAGCTTCTCCCTTTCCAATTTGAATAGATCTCTGTGGAACCAAGAGTGTAGCAGAGTATGAACTATTCCTACCCAGGGCTTTGTATACCAGCATTTATCTGACTGCAGGAAAATAATGTATTTTAGGTGATCTGCTTCTTCTCTGAAGCTTATTCAAATCCAACTGAAGTCAATGGAAAGACAGCAATTAGCTTCGGAAGTATTTACTATCTAGTCTTCTGTGAATTTGCAGCCTTTTCAGCACAGATACTTTAAAACTGGTAGAAAACTAAAATTCTTTATTTCACAATTTATTTCATCACTGAATAAATTGTTTTAAATTTCCATTGTGGGAAAGTGAATTTCAGTGTAATGATTCATGTTGTTTATGACAAATTATGTGAGCGAACCTTGTGGCAGTACAAACATGACACCCTGCTCCGTGTTAGCAAGCCTGGGCTGTACATAGATGTGGCAGAGCTGTGCTGAGGACCTTGCTTCACAGAACACCTTGTTTTTCTCACCACCATTCAGCTTGTCTGTGTGGCACTGCACGGGTGGATTTAAAGGGTGTGAGCTGTATTTGCAGTCAAGAATGCTGCCACAAACTTCTCTGGATGGAAGACAAGGAGGCTTGTTCACACACTCCTTCTCACCATATGGTCCCATCGGTTTGACTCATTCCGTGTGTCAACAAGCCTTCATGGATTTGGAGCTGACACTACTTTTATTATGATGTATAATGTCACTTCTTGTAATTGAGTTTCTTCTGGACTGGATGAAAGGATTCAGCAGTTCCATTTTGAATGGATTCCAAGTGAGAATTGCTCTCTGATGCCTTCCTGCTAACCTCAGATCAGTCAGCTGAGTCGCACACCCAGGATTCATGGGTGTGCGACTTTCTCCCTCTACTAAGCCATCAAGTTAAATGTAAATTAAACATGATATATATCCTTAAACCAGCAAGTTTATGCATGCTGCTTAATGCCAGTTATTGGAAACAGCACATATACCGAAAGACCTATTTTGAATTCTCCTTGCATAGTCAATTCATAGTTTAAAAAACCAGTTTTATGTATTAGTTAAATTGATTGACTCTACAAGATGAAAAAATGTTGGTTTTTTTTAAACAGCTTCCCATTATTATCTCAATTCCTTGATAAATTAAATTTATCTGGAGAAGAATTCAGTCAAAACCAGACTAAAAGCAAAAACTCTATTTTCTCAACTACCTCACAGTAGTAGTTGAGTTTCAGAAACAGTTAATCTCCCTTCTGAGCAGCAGATTAGCCATGATATTTTTCTCCCTTCTTGACATCTGAATTTACCTAGGCTCAAACCTACTCTGCTGACAAAGAGGCAAATTCTGTGCCTTTGGATTGCTTTGTCACTCCAAATGAAACAGATATGACTGTAGCTGTAAGCGCTTGAAAATTTAACCACCAGTAAAACAAGATATAGGAAAATGATAAAAAATTATGCAATGATTTCTGGATTTAGATTTTTTTGTTAAAAATAGTAACTCAAAGCAGGATAATTCTTGATCCTAATGTTATATATATCAAATCTCATCTTTCTGGTGTTGTTTATATGTGACAAACTTTTTTGATGTTTTAATATAATTTCTAAGGATACCTTTCTTTAGAAGTAATTTTTTTATATTTATGGAAAAAATTGCATACTTCAGTTTTACACACTGAGAACATAATCTAGTCATTTATTTTTGGCAGCTCTCTTGCTTTTTAAAAAAATCTAGTTTCTATGTTTTAAAAAGGCAAACACACTGAAACTGGTGGGACTCAAACACCTGTGAGTTACCAAACTTGAAGTGTTGCTTATGTAGCACATCATCCTAGAGGCTTCTAATGACTCAAGCTGAGTTATAGAAGTATTGATTTTAAATTTTGCCATTACAAAATGTAGATTATTGTTTTAAAGTGTATCATTAGCTCTAGCTGACCACTTCAGACTTTCTCCAATAATACTGATGGTCAGTAGTGGCTGAATCATAGATATAGTTGTGGCAGTTATATTAGCAAGAAATGTGTTAGTAAAGCAACTTTAGGAGGCCTGTGATTTTGTAAGCTAAGAAGAATGAAGAATTTGATTAGAAAGATCCAATCAGCACTTAAGGGAGATTGTACAGGGAGTTCTGTGAGAAGATTTATGTTGCACAGAAAAGTAGATGTTTCATTTGTAATAGTCCTTGTACTTTTGGTACTAAATATGATCGGAGCAGGCACATGAGAATGAACAGAACATATAGAACAGTAGTCGTGATATCCAACCCCAGCATAAAGCATATACATTTAGGTTTCTCCATGTAAGTGTCTACGTATGAATTAGGCATCTAGACACCTGTTGCAGTGAATCACATCAAAGGGTGGCTCTGTTGCTTAGGCACAAGTAGCTGTTGTCATTCAGGCACAGTGAGGTATCATGCCTGACTCCCTTCTGCCATTCCAGAGGGGTGCAAGTCTCCCACAGGTCCTGTGACATATCTGACAGCCTCATGTAGGTGTTTTATATATCTTAGAGCATCTCAAGTAGCTCCAGATACTAATGTACAGACAACTGAATTGAGCTCTAGGTTTTTTTTACAAGCTAACATGGATTGTTCTCTAGATTTCTCAGTATATGTTGCCTAAGGTGCAGTTCAGTTACCTACATAAGCACCTAGGCATCTTTGAGATCCAAGAGGTGTGTGTGGGCTGGCAAATAAAGACCTATGGGACACCATTGCATTTCTTCAGCCAGAAGCCAGAGTACTACAAGGCATTTCAAATGACACTAGATAAATACATGCATAACTTAAACAAGTTTCTGCTGGCTGAGAGCTAAATCTTCTCAATGGTCTAGTGGGTAATCGCTAGATCTCCATTCACTACAACAGGATATGAGACATCGGTGATCGTTATGGGTTCCTTCCAACTTAAGATATTGTATGATTCTATGATGTCTGTGGGCAGTTCGATTGCCAAAATCTTCTCCAGCCAGTTTAGAAGATGTCATAGCTCCCTTCTTAGTCACTTTTTGGTGTTAAAATAGGTAAAATGAAACCATCAAATTTTCTCTTCCTCTTGAGTCTTCTTCTCATACTTGCCTGCTACAGTTTCTACCCTATTGAGATTAACCTTCAAGGCTAACACATTCAGGTGATTTATGACCAGAACGCAAGGACGATCAAGCTCCATTGGCTAAGGCAGTAGCATGAAGTCTGGAAAAACACACATCCATAAATGTATCCACAGAAAAAATTACCAAAGGATCATAGAGTCATAAAATGGTTTGAGTTGCAACCCCTCTGCCATGGCAGGGACACTTTCCACTAGACCACTGGCAGGCTGCTATAAGGTCTCCCTGGAGCCTTCTCTTCTCCAGGCTGAACAACCCCAAGTCTCTCAGCCTGTCCTCATAGGAGAGGTGCTCCAGCCCCCTGATCATCTTCATGGTCCTCCTCTGGACTCAGTCCAACAGGTCCATGCCCTTCTTATGCTGGGGGCCTCAGAACTGAATGCAGTACTCCAGGCTGGGTCTCAAGAGAGCAGAATGGAGGGGCAGAATCCCCTCCCTTGACCTGCTGGTAACACTTCTTTTGATGCAGCCCAGGATATAGTTGGCTTCCTGGGCTGCAAGTGCACATTGCCAGGTCATGTTGAGCTTCTCATCAGCCAAAATCCTCAA
Organism: Elanus axillaris; assembly: GCA_026212715.1. Lineage (NCBI taxonomy): Eukaryota > Metazoa > Chordata > Aves > Accipitriformes > Accipitridae > Elanus > Elanus axillaris. Next base: position 17,741,136 of record JANZLQ010000027.1, on the reverse strand, counting down.
GTCCTTCTCCGCAGGGCTGCTCTCAATCCACTCATTGCCCAGCCTGTAATTGTGCTTGGGATTGCCCCAACCCAGGTGCAGGACCTTCTACTTGGCTTTTTTGAATTTCATGAAGTTCACCCAGGCTCACATTTCAAGCCTATCAAGGTCCCTCTGGATGGCATCCCTTCCCTCCAGCGTATTGACCACACCACACAGCTTGATGTCATCGGCAAACTTGCTGAGATGCACTCAGTCCCACTGTCCATGTCACTGACAAAGGTATTGAACAGTGCTGGTCCCAGTACTGACCCCTGAGGAATGCCACTTGTCACTGATCTCCAGTTGGACATAGAGCCCTTGACTGCAACTCTTTGAGTGTGAACATCCACCCAATTGCTTATCCACTGAATGGTCCATCCATCAAATCTGTGTCTCTCCAATGTAGAGACAAGAATGTTGTGCAGGAGAGTGTCAAATGCTTTGCACAAGTCCAGGTAGATAACATCAGTTGCTCTTCCCTTATCCACCAACACTGTAACCCCATTATAGAAGGCCACCAGATTTGTCAGGGAAGATTTTCCCTTAGTAAAGCCATGTTGGCCATCACCAATCACCTTCTTATTTTCCATGTGCCTTAGCATAGTTTCCAGGAGGATCTGCTCCATGATCTTGCCAGGCACAGAGGTGAGACTGACTGGCCTGTAGTTCCCCAGGTCTTCCTTTTTTCCCTTTTTGAAAATGAGGGTTATATTTCCCCTTTTCCAGTCAGCAGGAACTTCACCAGACTGCCACAACTTATCAAATGTGATGGATAGTGACTTAACAATTTCATTCGCCAGTTTTCTCAGGACCCACAAATGCACCTTATCAGGTCCCATGGACTTGTGCACCTTCAGGTTCCTTAGGCAGTCTCAAACCTAATCTTCTCCTACAGTGGTGGTTATTCATTCTCCCAGTCCCTGCCTTTTCCTGCTGTGACTTGGGCGGTGTGGCTGGAGCACTTGCCAGCACTCATTTAGCATAGGAATATACAGGCTCACATCCATCCTCCTCTTGAACAGAGGAACTCCATATGTCTTGTCCCTCAGGCTCCATTCAAAGTGCTGCAAATTACTCTGAGCTGAAGAAATATGTAGTAAAGGTTCCTCATTTCTACCACTTAAGGTGTTCCAGTGTGTAGAAAAAACCCTCAAATTTAGCAGAACAAGGAGAGTGAAAATGATTCTCAGCCCCAATGGAGGAATCCTGGTCTCCAGTTTCTGTTTCACATACTGTTTTATTTGTCTGATTCAATGCTTTCTTCATGTAAATTGCAAAACTGGTTCACTGGCTCGGCTTTGTTTGCACATCATTATTGGGCTTCCACTGTTTTAATGGTAAGCAGATCTGGCCTCATTAACACCCTCATTGTTCATGTCGGCAAGTGGCTATAGTTCACTTTTTGTTAAATGTATCAGTCTGCTCACCCAACTGTAAAAAAAAGGAAGAGCCAAAGCTGTAACAAAACACATTATCGAAATTAATAAAAAGGAAAGCAATACAATAAAGTATCATTTATCAGACCATTTCCAACTAACCAGAAAGAAAATTACACTGGAATCTACATTTGAGATGTCAATGCTTTACCTGCAAAACCTGTATGACTTACCAGAAGTTAAAAACTCTATGAACATTGACAGCTCCTGACCTTAATGTTTTAAAACCTAATTGCAACAAACAAGGAAAAAATCCTCTGGAAGCCAGGACAACACATTACAAACAGTTGCACAGCTTCACAAGCCAGAAAGGATAAGTCTAAAAGAATTTCATAAGCCAAAAAGAAGTTATACCTTCCAAATGGAAGGTACTGCTGGTGGAAGCTGATGGTTCATCACTGGGAAAGAACAATATCTATCCAGGCATATAATTTCCCAATGTCTACAAAATTATCAACCTGGACCCCTTTGCCAGTGCTTTCCGCAGCAGTGTTCATGCATGGTATCCTCTGGTTTATGAGGTGTTGAAGGGCAAGGGAAAAAAAATCCTTGTGGAAGTTACTATCTTGCCTAAACCTTTCTAGAAGAATGAATTTCTAGAAGAAAATCCTGCAGCTTTGGAATCCTAATCTTTCCAATCTTTGAAAAACAGGTAGCTTAGGGGAAGTTCATGTTTGCAGTACTCCATGTTTGAACATTAGCATCACAGAAATCCGTGAACACACACACACACCCACACACACACACCATGGCCACTATCAGGCTGACAAATAACTTGTCAATCCAAACTGCCCAAACATGAGGTGACACCAGGCTGTCAGAGCTGGTTTCAGGCAACATGAGAAGTCTGCACCTTGTGCATCAGGACCTGATACGTTAATAAAATAACTGGGTTCAAAATTATGGGCAATGCACCTGCATGGTGAAACAGAGCATAGTGAAGAGATACCTGAACTAGCAAAGACCTGCAATAGCGAGTGGCAACATTGCAACTGAACTCCTTGCAGACTGCAGCAGAGTGGATCTGGACACACATTCGCTGGCATGTCAGTAGTGGGGTGTATTCAACTGCATGTAGTGCTGCCGTAGACAAATTCACTGCCTCAGATCTCCGTTAGTTCAAGGATCTCCATCTCTTGAGTAGACACAGGTGGAAAGATTAAATAGTATCAATTTAGACTTGCCTTCAGACATACAACTCTTGTTTCTTTTATGAAACTGTGAGAAGAATAGTAAAACAAACTAATTCAGAGGAAAGAAAATTGCTCAGAGGAATAATTATAGCAACTTTCACCTCAACAGCTAGGTCACTGGTTCAAAATCATTCAAATCACTTGTGACTGAAAATCATTACTAGTTGACTCCACTCAATGAGCTTGTGCTTGAGGTCAGAGCTACAATTACTGCAGGACTAAAACCGCCATTAGTGGCTCCATTAGTAAGGAGAGAGAGAAAGAGAAAAGAAGTAGCAGCCTCAGTCTCATTAGTGCTGCTTCCCAGTCAAGGATGAGAGGAGAAAATACTTTGAGGAGTCCCATACTGCTGAGGCCTGATTTAGCTGCCCAGACAAAGTGCTGTTTGAGATACCCCAGGATATGCCACCTGTTCTGCATCTCCCAGAGTACACAGGTCTCCCTTGGCTCTTACCTGTCACGTCTACCAGTGCCCTGTAGCTATGACAGACAGCCTGTGTCATCTTGGCTCTAGCACTAGATGTCCATCTGGGGACAGCTGAGTCCTGCCCTTTCCATTCCAGCCTCCCTCCGACACTTCCAAACAGAAACTCCAGCCTCAAAAACGATCGAGTTATTAGTGATCTTACTAATTAAAGTCTTCCATTTTCCCTGCTTTGGTCTTTTTCATGTCAACCGACAAAACCCACACAGATATTGGGAAATGTAAGAAAATTTGCCTATATAAGCGATGAAAACCAGGTACCCAGAAGACATCCGCCTGTTTCTCTGGAGATTCCTTACAGCCTGAATTCTGCCACACTGTTTGTCACTAGCAATTTAGCTGCCATTGGGGTGGGGGGTTTTCCTACAGAATAGTGATACCTGAACATTTCAATATCATGGAGATAAACTAAAAAAGCTGAGCTGAGGAGCTGCCCGAGGACAAGCAGCCAGGCTAGGAGTGAGATTTGCAACAGCTCTGTGTGGCTGGACACACTGACAGCTTTCTGGTACATGAACTACAGCATAATACGGCTGAGCTAGGATGTTAAACCCACTGTTCTGTCAAGTGGATGATAGACACAGATGAGGCCAGGTGAAAAAAATATGCATTTACTTGCAGTGGGTGAGAGGAAATTCATGGTGGAAAACAAAACCTTTAAGAGAAGATGTGTTTCTCATGTTTTCCGAAAGAACTCTGTGAAAGTGCCAACTATTAATGACCATGAATCCAGAGGGCTCTGGAGGGAGAGCAGTGTGCGAAGAACAGTGACAAACGCATGAATACTGTGTTAAAGGTTTATTACAGAGCATATTTCTTCCTAGGAGTTTCTGGTAGTTTTTAAAAATACATTTGCTTATATAGCTGGACTCTTTATACCACAATACCCTCATAACAACATGTACTCATAATAATAGTACGGACTTATTTCACATTTAAAAGATCAGCTGACATGTTCAATTGGGTCTTTTAACATTGTAACAGTTTTCCTAAGGGCTGCTAGTTTAATTTGTGTGTCTCTTTCAAAATCTTTCTTAAATATTTCTCTCTTTCTTTAAGCAGAGTGTTTTAATCCAACATCAACTCTTTAAAGAGAAGGTTATTACAACACATAAAACATATGGTCTAACTTCAGCTCCCAGTACACATAAAATTAGTCAAAACAAAACACTAGCTAATCACTACCAAAACACGTGGTTCAGTCAGTAATTTTTGCTCAGAAGCATCTTGGGACTAATTTAGCATGAACAATGTGATTTTTTTTCTCACCCCACTCTTATCTCTGTGGGTCACATGGCAGCAGAAGGCAGAATTGCAAGATGAAGTTCACCCTCTCTGCCTCGCTCTGTCCCTCACTTATATTTCATTCAAGGTTGTCTCCGCTTCCAAGATAACAATTGCTTTCAGAGACTGAGAAATCTATTTTCAGAATTTATATTGCCTTTTGGAATTACAGAAACATATAAATCTTGCCACACTAGTGGAAGCAAAAACTTCAAAGCAATATAGACATAGTATTGGAAACCTTAGATAATTCCAGGGTCATGCTCACAAGAAAGATTTTTTTCCTGTTTCTGTATGAGAAGGAATAAAAATGCCTATGAGAGCATCTAAGTTTACTGCTTGGCCTGCTGTTAGGAAAGGGAGCACATCTGCTCTTCCAGGGAGTGAACTCAAGCACTGAGCTCGGGACCACCAGTGGCTCCCTCTCCCCCAGCTCTGCCTTGGGACACTGGGCAATCACTGCCTTCAGGACAATGCCCAGGCACATTTCAAGGGATAGTTTTCTCCCAGGACCACGCAACGTCGGTATAAAGATGATGGATAACCGTTGTGCTGCCTTCTATTCAACGTAGCCTTCCGTCCTTACACCCCAGCAGGCTTTGCACCCTCCAGATCCTTATGCCCCATCCCAGGGCAGACAAAATATACCCTTAGCTTCATGCTGTAAAAAAACCACACCGAAGAGTTGCAGTTCAACCCTCATGTCGCTTCAGCTCCTTTGAACCGGGAAAAAGCAGATCAAATAATTACTGAGTCTGAGGGTCACAGGAGAGTCGTACTAAATCCAAAGGACTCAACAACAACAAAGCAGCTGCCTACGCTGAGGAACAGCTTTCAGAGCAATGGGATGGAAAGCTGGCAGGGCCGCATGGCATGGGAGTGATCCTCGCCCTCTCACCTCCGGTAACATGGGCACAGCCAAGGAAAGAAGGCAGCGCTCCGACGCAGGACTTTCCCTTCACCCCCTTTTTTCTGGAGAGACGGTTGCTGAAGAGGAGGCCACCAGTGTTGTGGTCTGGGCTACCAGTCACACCAGCAGATATTAAAGGCAGTCAGCTAAAGTATTAGTTACAATCTAGTTAGTTTGACGTACACCGGGATAATTGTAAAACGGAATTGGCCCATTGGCAGCATTTGGGCCTGACTTTGACCAGGGTGCAAGGCCCAGAGGCCCTCTCTTACGCGTGCCACTGCCAAAGGACAAGCAGCACAACCAGATGCAAAACCAAACTGCGATTCGCCATTAATGTGTGATAGCATATAATAGCTGTCAGAGGTTTCAGGCCTGCAAGCAGACCTAAATGCAGCTTTTAAATATAGAGATACTACTAAAACCTTTATGGGTTTAGAAGTATAATGCCTGTTTAACATAACTCCACAACAGTCTATGAACAGCTTAAAACTGTAAAGGAAGATTGAAAGTAACCTTTGACACTCCTGACATAAGTCAGGAATTACAGCACGAATCAAATATGAGAAAATCAAAGCAAGGACGAGTCCTAACATGACCAGTTTTAAAAGAAAAACATTTTGTCATACACATGTGTGTATGTTCTATTTACTCACATTTTTTCACAAGATTTTCTGAGTAAAAAGAATCCAAGGATCGTGTTGCTGGGGAAACTAAAATAGTGGCGTAATCTTCTGAGAAAGTGTGAAACGTAGAATTAACACCACTGAATTGAATTTAATAACACTGTGCAACATCACACCTAGACTTAAATCAATACTTAATTTTCTCAGCCATCTTACAGATTAGTTGTAGCCATTATATCTCCAGGGAATGCCTACCACCCCATGGAGGGTCAGCCTACTTAAGTAATATTTTGCAGGATCTTCTAGTGGACAGACCTCAAAATACTCTCTATGATTGTATAAGCTCAACTTCCATAAATACTTTTTTGTATATTCTGGAGACACCCCTCATGTTCTGTAGTAAATACGATAGTCAGTTTTACCCACTTAAGCTCAGTGATACTTATGAAATATTATAGCTATTATTTCTAAACCTAAACTAAACATAACCCATTTTTGGAAGGCAACAAAAACAATAGTCACCAATGTGACTGCATAGAAATTAGCTTCTACAACCACTGCTTTCCCAGAAAACTAATTTCAAATGAAAGTCAGAGCTGTACTTTAGATTGCTCACAGAAAAATCCTGCAGCTTGAAGTTCTTCCATATTCTATTTCGATCCAGTTTTTATTTGGAAGTATCTCACAATCACAAGCAAAATGAAATTAAGAAACTGGGTGCAGCATAAGATGCACTTTCACTGTTGCCTTCAAAAAAATTGTGAAAAGGCTTTGTTGTAGCAGCAGAGGTGCCACTCCTTGGATGATATTCTCCTGCTGCAGCGTGCAGGCATGGCAGAGCGCACCGTCGCATGCCAGGGGATCAGCAGATCACACCAGGTGGGCTTTCATCAGCAGATGCTCATGTAAGGTTGCTGCCAGACCTGGGACCCACCAATTCACTGCACCAAACAGATAGGGTCCTTGAGCTGAGAAGTGTGCTGGCTTGATGCTACAGCTCAGCTCTCCGCTATCACACAAGGAGGGATGCATCCAGCACGTCACTTGGCACACAGGTGTGCATCAAAGAGTCTGTTCAGGTTGTGGCCCCGTGCACAAGTCTGCCCTGTCAGGTTCCCACACATTTAAGAGAATTGTGGCAGTACAAAATGCGCCAGCGCTGAATGCACTCAAATAGCTATGAGCTTGGCCAAGGTGAGCCCTGCAGCACCTGCAATTAAGCAACTTGATGCTGGGAGTGGAATTTGCACTGCCTACGGCCCTTTCTGAACCTGAACAAAGCTGTTTCTTCTTCAGGGATTCATAACTTTCTTAAATTATTCTTGCATAGGCAACCACAAACAAACACTTGTGCAGAATGAATGCTTGGTGCTGTAAGAAGCAATGATTTCACTCAGTAAATAACATCACAGACTGATGGAAGCAAGAATATAGAATAAGGTTACGTCATGGCAGAAGATAAATTTTGTAGTGTTGCCTTTGCCAGTAGGCTGACTTTGTACATGGAACTAACCCACAGTTCAGTGTGTTTTGTAAAAGAAAAGGTGAAAAGGCCTACTAGGAAGTTATTACCTGCCATACAGGTTTGGCCAACAGCAACCAGCCAGCAGCAAATTCTTAGGAAGATATTTAAGAGAGCGTGTCAGGGAAGGATCCTTCCCTTTTTATATTATACCTGATTTCTAGCAGTCAGTGATTTATGAACTGCCTCATAGAGATGTTTTAATTCTAAACTTAACATCTACTGACAGATATATGTGGTTCATGAACCCACAAGTCAGGGATATAATAGAATGCTACAGGGATCATTGATGGACTAGTATACAGAGATTGCACTGTACCTATTGGTCTATCTGTAACTATTGGACAGGCAGTTTAGTCCCTTATCTGTATGAGCTTAACTTACCCTAAAAAAAAGTATTCAAAATTGTTAACTTAAAAAGATTTTGGTCCTCCATCAGTTTGGCAAGAAAAGGAAGAGAGAAATAACAAAAGAGCAGATGGTAGAAGAGATACACCAACATGTTGTATGTAACAGTGAAGGAAGATGGGAATCTTGTAGGAACAAAATATGCTTTATTTGCTTAAAAATGGTAGGCAAAGCAGATCTTTAGTTCAATACATGACACAATGTGAGCTCCCAGAAGTGAGAAATAAGAGAATATTTTTCTGGCTTTCTTTCTGCTATTGAAAATAGTAAAAAACAATCCGTAGAGCTTACTGCCTGTGACTGCAAGAAGTGATTTAAATTACTCATGCTACATTTACTTTTTATATTCAATATTTAGGACGCAATCTTTGAGTAACCCTGAGAGTAGCTAGTGATATTGCCACAACAGAGTGCAAAATTTGGGAGAGCTCCTACAGCCTCAGGAGGCAGATACTAGTCTTGGAAAGAATTATGGATAATGCATGTAAGCGTTCCTGGAAAAGTTTTGAAGTCTAAGACAAAGGATATCGTGTGTAAGTGTTCACGTTCAGGTGAGTCTGGGGCAGGGGATGTTCTTCTTTCATATGCCTGGCAGGTTATATCCAAAGTCACTTTAATGTTGGCAACAGTGTAGCTTCAGGGGACCACAGTCTTCATTCACTGTATTTAAATATTGTAGCTAAGAGATTTTTCTTAAGTATTCATTGTTTGTTCAACCAAAGCACTATTTATGGAATTTATTGGGATTTTAGTGCCTTTAAGAATTTGCTTTTTTTCCCAGCTATACTCTGCTGTAGCATGTGTAAAGTAAATGAATAATCTGTACAGCTTCAATCTCAAACATTTAAACATTCGAAAGAAACTTAAAATCATGCAGCCCCACTATCATCCTGCTCTCAAGAGTCAAGATGCAAACTGTGTAAATGAAATTTGAGTAAAAGGGGGATAACGACAGGTGTAGGTGCCCAGTGAGATTTGCAAAATTCACACACTGACATTTGGAAAGGAATCAATATACATCTTGCAGTGCCTGGGACTACTGGTTAACAGTAGTAATCCTGGGTCAAAAAGAACTGAGATTATATCCTGTTGTGCAATCAAAGAAAAAATTACTCTCTAATGTGATTTAATTATGTTTGAATTTTTAGGTAATTCCTCTTTACTTGTCTTCCTTACATTTTTAGGCTTAGAAACAAATACCACTGCAGAGGAGAAGCAATTTCACACACTCAGTACTTATGACACTAAATTGTTATAAGTCAATATTCTTCCTAGGTAATGGACATTAAATGTAGATTTTTTATTTGAAAACATATTGCAAACTACTTGAATAAAGGATAGCCAAAATTCATCTGTTCTACAGCAAATATGACTGGGAAAATGTCAGCCTTCACCAAGACATTGAGAAAGGCTGATCATTGTAGTTAATATACGACCTCAGCACCATTGAAATACATATGAAATACATCGCTTTAAGACAAGGGATTTTATCGTTTTCAAGGCCCTATTAAATAATGAGATAGACAAAGGAAACAGAGAAACTAGAAAAGAGCATCTAAGTGTCTGTTCTGTTTCGTTCAAGGGGTACAATAAGCCCCAAACCCTAAGACTATGCCAATCCAAACACACAAAAGTACCTGAATGCTTTCAGAGCAATAGGGCCAGCACAAACCACAATTTCTTAGTTCAACATTTTGACTGGAATGAAAGTTCTCTGGTATCTTTGAAAACAGATATTTGACTCTCTTCTTTGAACAGCTGAAAGCAATGTGCACAAACACAACATCCACCTGGACATTTACATATTGAAAAGTCCTAATCGTATTACTCATTCTGACTTACTTTACTGCTTCTGGTCTTAGCTGAACACATTCCTGTTAGTTTTTCCATAGTGGAAATTAACAACTCAAGAACCTGATTATACTAATAACTTGAGGGTACCTTTTGTTTACCAGGTAATATGCATAATCTGGACTAATAGATTCCATGGCTGAAGGCCAAGGACTTTATTAGCCCAGGATACAGTTATTACAGTTTATTATGCTCAATGTTTAATTAAATGTTGAAATGTTAAAAGACAGAAATGGGAGGAAAATTGCTTTCTTCCTTTACTCTCCTTCAGCCATGTCCTTTAGTCTCCTGATGTACTTTCTTCTTTTTATACCATGTCCATTTTACATTACCTTCTGATCTTTTGTGTGCAGTTTCCTTTTATTTCCACAGATTTTGGTGACAACTGAATAAGGAGTTGAAATGGTATCTTTCAAAGTTAAAAACACTTTGAAAACTCAGAGCACTGTAGCCTTTTACCAGAACATGTAGACACTAATAGAAAGTTGAGGTACTTGCATATTCACAGTAAAAGTATTATAGAAAAATCATTATGTGATTAGAAAAACTCAGGCATGGGGAGAGGTAGGCTTGTCACTGAAAGTAAATAACGTAAATCACCTAGTGCCAGTCCTTGCCGGTGAAGATACAGGATACTTCAAATAACTAGGTCTGACTGCATGCCTGATTTTGGGAGTCCATCATTAGATGAGATGAATCCCGTCTCTGCCATGAGTTCCTTCCTGGACTCCATTTTCTCCAGTTGTAACAAATACAGTCTCAAATCTTCCCACAATACACAGTAAATGAAATGCAGGTGACTCAACTGAGTGTGTTTAGCAGAACTGTCAAGGGGATTGGATACATTGGAAGCTGCTTAGGGAAGTGTTGTCAAGCGTAAGAGAGCAATGGGCAATTTCAGGTTGGTACGTATGAAGCAACATTGAACGAATGTGGATGGTGACAGCCGATGAAAGAGTTGAAAGTCAGCTGGCAATTGTCCTCATGATGATGAAGTTAGCAAAAGTGTCCTCTCATTTGCTATAAGGTCACAAGCAACACCACAAGGATGAAGACAAAGGGTCCAGCAACATGGTGGGAGGAAATGTAGACCAATGGCACCAAGATGCCAATCATAGATGCTTCTGTCACCATTATGCTCATCAGCAGTATCTGAGGAACAAAAATCTGGCATCAAAACCCTTTTAGATCCTTGTAGTCCCTGTTCTTTCTCCACAGGCTGGAGTGCCTGGATTTCCAGGGGAATCAGAAAGTGAGTTCCTGTCCTCCCTTGCCAGTGATTCAGTAGGCTTTCCAAGGTGAAAAATATTTTTGCATCCCTGTGACTCTTTGAGGTCATGCTAATATCCAGCCCAAGTCTGTCAGCCACAGAGGTTTCATATCTGGCAAGATAATAGTTTGTTGTCAGCAAAATCAGTAATTTATAAAAGGAAGACATGCTTCATGAATGCCATGGAAAACTGCATATTAATAGGAGTTATGTTCCCAAATACTTTCCAAGTTTGAGCTAATTTACTCTCTAAAGTGGCACACAAAGAAGCAATTGCAAAGTAAGGCAGAGAGTGGATTTCAGCTTACCTTCAGAGACCCACACTCTGAACTCACACCCTGATCTGAGAGAAGTCATTCAAATACAACTACAGTATTCGGATAACACCTTATGACCAGGAATCTGAGCTAATGTGAATAATGGCAACAGAACCTCCAAACTGATGTGAATTTCGTCTAATGAAATTGTGAAGGCATGGTGCATCACCACAACATTTGTGTGGCCGTACTTTGGAAGATACATGGAAAGCATGCAGGAACAAGCACCAAACATGGGGCAGGTTCTCAGTAGTGCCACAGCCAGGAAAGACCTGGAAATTAAGTTTTAGATTGATTCTAAAGAGGAGATTCAGCAGAGATACAAGAGAGATGGAGATTAACTTTGCAAGTGAAGCTGCTGTCACAAAAACCTTGAGTAAGCAACAGCTCTGAAAGCAGGGAAAATGAAACTAAGTTTGAAAATGATCGTGTGTTGAAGCAGAAAATTCTCACATTCAAACTGATCATTAAAAGGCAACTTTTTACCAGCTAGAAACTTCTCTATTTTATCTAAGGTGGAGATGGATTTTAACAACCTCATCGATTCCTCAACGTTATTATAATTCCATTGAAGATTTGGCCCCTAGCCAACCCAGTCTGTAGGTGGGGTAGATTTTCCTTTTCTCTTCTTTGCTTTCCCTCTTTTACTTCCAGTACATCTGTATCCAGATTTATTCTACATCTCTTCCTCCACTTTCAGAGGACTGAAAAGCTCTCTGCAGCTACCATTACTCACTCTACACGTACACCTCGATAGGTGAGCTGTAAAGTAAAACTCTCTTGTCAGAAATCTTCCCGGTTACCCACAACTGTCACACATGCGAGTGAGCCTGTGCTTTTATGCTCTTTCCATTCTGTTTGAGTGAGGAGCCTTATTCTGAACAGAGCACTTTCCTTTCCGCCTGACCCAGATTCACCTACACGGAGAGCTGCAATGTGCACAGTGTCGTACTGAAATACAGGGGCAATACGAGTGGAGTCACTGCGTTTTTGTCCACCTGTCACTCTAACCCTAATAGTTTCCGGCTTCTCGTTTTCCCTCTGGGATTTCCACTTCTCCAAAGCACTGCTACTCAACCTGCAACACTAGCGGTGAAGAACAGGCTCTGCTTGGTGATCTGCAGGCTCCCTGGGAAACTTGAAGTGAGGCAGTCAAATTCTGTCAGGGAGCAGGGGTTGTAAGGTAAAAGAGAGTTGCAAGGCACTGGGATGATTTATATTTTTTTAGTTTCAACACACACATGTATTTCAAAGTCTACTCTCTGGGTATTTGACCCACACGGGCAAGTATTCGTGCAAAAAGAGACTATCAGTTCTATTGTTCATAAATTCTACTTGAGTGATTCTCAGAGCTCAAGCTGAGGGCCAGCTCATGTGCCTGGCAGCCAAAGACATTTAACTTCTGGCAGTGAGGCAGTTATTTGTCTACAAAATCAATAATTTATAGGGGAAAGAGAGGCTGCATAAAACTAAGAGTAAAAGAAAAACAGTAAAATCTCTAAAATACAAATGCAGGAAATAAATCACTCTTTCTTTTCCTATACTAGAAATTTAACTCAAAGATTCTTACATGAGTAGTCAGTTTAATGGAAATAATCCACCAAGATTATAATTCTCCATAACATGCAAGTACTGAGGTCTTATCCAAGCAGTTGCTCTGCAGGGGCAAAGAAGCAGGTGAATAAGGAAGTTTTAAGATTGAAGAATACTTTGAGAGTAAGTGATCTGGTCTGTATTTTCCTTGCCTTTAGCTGACCTTGTCAGTATCTTGATAGGAGAACTCTGATTTATTCACTGCAGTCTTATTTTCTTGGGTCAAACTTTCCCACTCAAAGATCACAGATACAGGCAGACCAGCTTGGTTTCAGGAAAGAAAGGCAAGGTGTCAGGAAAATAGTACTGATGCCTGAGTTTCAGCATGGAAAGCTCAAGGCCATGTTGACTTCAAGGACAGCTGGATTTGTGGAGCCCAGATCCCACAAGGGCTCTGCAAAGGCTCTCCCCATCCTACATTTCAGTGGAACGATGTAGCAGAAGCTCCATGTGTGAAAACTCACCCTGCTGCTTCTCTCACTGAAAAGTTTTTTCTTCATATAATCAACGATCCAGCTCAGAGGTATTAATCCTGGCAATGTGATTTTCAAAGTCTCATGTTCTGTGTGAAATTGCTTTGTCCAACATAATATGAAATTAAATAACATGAAAAATGAAGAGTTTAGCAAAACTGCAGGCACAGAAAATAGTAGCACATTGTAAACTAATGACACAGATTTCAGACAGCAAAAATCTGAACAACTGCCTCCAGGAGGATTCATGGAGGGAAGGGAAGGTAGATAGTCAATGGCAGATACTTGGCCTATGCCTTCTCTTGTCAGCATAAAAGGGAGGATATGAGTAACCGGAAAAGCTAAGGTATCCCTACGCTATGTTTGCCCTAGATGGAATTTCTTGACCCTTATTGTCTCCTCAAGCTGCCTTAAGATGACAAGCAATGGCTGAAACATTTTTCACAAGTTGCACTGTTCTAAGCTGTTCAGTATGAGACATACAGCCGCAAAACCTACTCTCGTCACTGGTGCAAGCAATCCCAAATATCACCAGCTATGCTGCCAGGCTGCAGCGCTTCACAGAAACACAAAGTTAGCTTTCACAGCCTCCTGAGCAGATAAAGCATCGCCTCCAAAGGGCAAGACTCACACCCAAATATTTGTATGCCCTTGGGCATGTTCGTACGAGCTGGTTTCAGGCTGTGCATTAAGACCAAAACAGACACCCACCAATTTCAGAGGAACTGCTGTTGTGAGTATAGCGAGCAGACCTCTTTTTGTCTGGAGTGTCTTCTGTTTGCAGTAAGATACTCATGTTGCCACCGATGTGCTAGGCACTAAATGGTATAAAAAGCAAGGCACATAAAAGTTCACAGTTCCAAGAGAAAAACAAAAGAAAAAGGGTGAAAGATAATTATACACAGAGACTCACGGTCTTGATCACGGCCTATGTTCTGGCTCCTATGTTGTAGATGAAGACAGCTATAAAACATCTGTCTCCATTTCTGCAAGCGGAAATTATTTCTTGGTGATGCAGCTTTTGTCCACCAGTTCTGTCCAGATCTCACTCGTGCACTCTAACGAAGGGTGGTCTGGCAGTGAGGCATACGGTACTAAGGAAAGGATTGTGGTCAAAGCAATCTGCGCTATAGCCTGGCATTACTGGTAATACCTAGCATGCTTCCAGCTTGTGCTAATGCTGCACTGGCTGCTGACAGCACCAAAATCTTACAGGTGCAAAAATAATACAAGATCATCCTCAACTTCTTTTGGCAAAACTTGGTAAAACAGAGAACACCATCTCTGTACAGCATCCAGGTGATGACTGGCCCTGTTTTGATACTGCAGTGCTTAAATAGCCTTTAATTTGTAATGAAATATGTAAAGCTTATCCCAATTTTTCATTAGACAGGCCACTAATTCTGTTCCTCACTTCCCCTTAGAGAAAGTCACCTGATGCCAGCTATCAACTCACATACAGTCGGTGAGTTAAGTTACCTAGCAAATGTCAGTGTATGTGGTAGATTTTCAGCAAAGTATCATTACCTTACAGTTAATGCACTTTTATATGAGTATGCTTTATTTGTCATATCCAAAAATACAAAAATTGCAGCTGCATGAGTCAAGATAAATATTCGAACTGTTAATGCATTAACACAAGTTACAATACCAGATTGCAAAGCTTAGCATAAAATCGCAAATAACTCAATGTGGTATGGAGTGTTGCTTCTCCAAGCAATCAAAAACCTTGCATAATATTATAGTGCAGCTGGTTAGTAGCTCATTCCATGTAATTTAAGTCTCCTTAATGGATAAGAACTTTGAAGCAGTATTTAATGAAATATCACTTTGGTCCCAACAGTATTCTGAATAAGTTCCGTCCTAGGTTTTCCCTGTTTACGGGCATATTCATGACAATCGAAGTAACAGCTTCTGTCCATTATTACATGCATTTTCACTTTTATCATACATCATGAAAAATGGGTGTTATTCCACGCCCTTGTGCAGCTGTGCAGTGTGTATTTTAGAAGGGCAAACACTGGATGGTATGTGAATATATTCACAACAGCAAATGAATAGCTTCCACACTCAGACCACTGCAAAAGAAAAGGAGAATAAAAGTTTCTCCATTGTGGCAATTAGACAATACTAGCACACTTGGCTTGTTGTGAGAGGTGATACTGTCCCAGAAACAACCTTATTACCTGTCACATTGAGATCCAGAACTATAAAACTCTCGTCTCCCCTTGTAATTTCTGACATGCTCAATAGCCCTGGTAATTGAACTACACTCCTAGGACTTCCTTAGCATGCTGAGATACCTTACCAGCTAACTACTGGCAATTAAAATCTGTAATGTGAATAGAAAAAATGAATTAATCAGCAGCGTATTAGATAAGTAACAAATAACAAAAATAGCACTTTGGTGCAGAAGCCAAAATATCAATAGAAAATATGCCATATAACATACACTTAAATAAAGACTGTAAGGAGCATTCTTAAAATTGGACTCTAGTATGTGTTCCCATACAGAAAACCAATAGTGTACATCTTCCTAGCACTCAGATGTGAAAAAAACTGCCTGGAGCTATGATAGCAGCTGAATGCTTCATTTTGTGAAGAATTAATATTTTCAGCAGCAGTAACCAGCACTTTATGAAGATCAGATAAATCATTGCAATAAATATGAGCTACAGAAGAACCGACAGTATGTTTTCTTAATTTATTCATTCATCTATTCATGATATATATTGATGGATTGATGTTAAGACATATAAAACATTAAAAGAAACAGACAGGTGTCTGGGGCTGTAGAGCTTTTGTTTTGTTTTGACCATTAAATTCTAACAATAGATCCAAGATTAAATTATTCACTCTGATTTACAAAAATGTGATACGACAATATTCTGTTCTGGAATGAAACATAAATGGTCCATTAATCGCCCCACCAAGCCATTGTCTAGCCTCTCCAAAATACATGTTGAAGACACACACCATTCATGGAATACCCTGGAGATCAATGTGTTATGCTTAAGCAGTAATGAATTTTATGCTAGCCACTGCATTACCAGTCAGTTAAATATTTTCTTAGCTAGACCCTTGAGAATTTAGCAAGTAATTAATGATCATGAAAGATGAGAAGATTCATTACGGGTAATACGCATTTTTCCAAGATATGTCATTATCCAGGTTTGTCATAAAGCAGCACCTATTATATTAAAAACTTATACACAAAGGACTGTAGACTTAGCAAATAAATCTAGAGAAGGACTGGAACACTGAAATATTAAATGCTGCAACACCCACATTTCACAGGCCCGTGACAGTCTTGAGGTAGTCTGCCTATGCCCAGGCGCTTTTCAGAGGAGCTCCAATAGAAAAGCAAGCTGCCTAAAACCAAGAAACAATCAGGATTACATGTGGCAAGCCAAATTAGTTACAAGAGGTCCTGAAGAGGGTAATGAACCTAAGCATCCTCGGCAATACTCTAAATATAGATTGGAGCAAGGGCTTGCATTCAGGCCTGAGTGCATTTTATAAACTGGAGCTGCTACAACAGAAGAAACCAAATCCTATCTCCACACTGCCACGCAGGGTGGGACCTTGGGGAGAAATTCAGTCCGTCCATATTTACCTAATGCTAACCTCCACCCACCCACCCTCCCCTTGTAAAAACATTACTTGATCATATTAGGCAGACAAGATAGCCAGCACTCTCCCTACAAGTGCCCCAATGTCAGATCCCTGCATTCAGAGTGCTTACATGGGAGATGGGAACACCAGTTAGCAGGGAGATGAGGACACATCAC
>JANZLQ010000027.1:17711527-17723857 GCA_026212715.1 Elanus axillaris | reverse complement strand
GTGAGACTGACTGGCCTGTAGTTCCCCAGGTCTTCCTTTTTTCCCTTTTTAAAAATGGGGGTTATGTTTCCCCTTTTACAGTCCATGGGAACTTCCCCAGACTACCAGGACTTCTCAAATATGATGGATAGTGGCTTAGTCACTTCATCTGCCAGTTCCCTCAGGACTCACAGATACATCTCATCAGGTCCTATGAACTTGTGCACTTGTGCACAGAAAGGCTGAGAGAGCTGGGATGATTTAGCCTAGTGAAGAGAAGGCTCAAGGGGGATCTTATTAATGCATATAAATATCTGAAGGGAGGGTACAAAGCAGATGGAGCCAGGCTATTTTCAGTGGTGCTCAGTGCCAGGACTAGAGGCCATGGGCACAAACTGAAACCAGTAGGTTCTGTCTGAACATAATGAGACATTTTTTTACTGTGATGGTGGCTGAGCACTAGGAACAGGTTGCCCAAGGAGGTTGTGTAGTTTCCATCCTTGAATATATTTGAAAGCCATCTGGACATGGGCCTGGGCTACTAGCTTGAGGTGGCCCTGCTTGAGCGGGCTATTGCACCAGATGACCTCCAGAGGTCCCTTCTCAACCTCAACCATTCTATGATGCTGTGATTCTGTGATTAGTATAGTCAGATATATTAAAAAGTATGTGATTCTTTTTATATGACTGAGGAGTAAAGGCAGAGTCTGAGATAAGAACACAGAGTTCAGGAGCCTTCAGAGCACATCAAATGGTTACATTGGCTTATAAGCCAATGCACTCTCAACTCAAGCTCTTAACTTGCCTCTGATGCAGTAGTAGGAGACGGGGCAAGCAGCAGATTAGAAACTTCAGGCTGCTGGGGTGGTGCTGAAGCTGTGTCAAATCTGCTGCAGAAGGCTGAAGGTTTCTGAGTGGTTGAGGCTCAGTGATATGCAGTGTATTATGAGTTGAAATAATTCAGTCTAGAGGTAAGAAAAGATTATTAAAATCAAGTCTAAGTTGGACAGAAATAGGCATAAAAGTGTTGGCCAGACAGTAGTATTAAAAGCCAATGTGTACACTTACTTATTAGTGGAGAAGCTGTCAACCTTGACACCCAAGCTGTGAATGATGACGAAAAGAGCCTCAGCCAAGGACTGAGATGTAAGTCAGCCATGTCCTTCAGCAATTTCCCTTGAGCCTCTAGAACCACTTCTGTCTTCGCAGCTTTGGACTCCTCTGGCTGACTGCTGTCCTCATCCTAACCTTGCCACAAGACTGGGAAAGGCTCCCAGATGGACACTCTCTATCAGATGAGACAGCGATAAAAAGCTGGAGGACATGAACCAGCTACAGACACTTAAACCTCCTTCCGTACTTCTCCTTAAGTCTCGAAGCAGCCTAACGAACATTGAGAAACCTAGGCAAAGCGGATCATTTTGGCAACAGATGTGATAGAAACCTTGGGGCTGCAAAGTGTCTCCCAGAGTTACTGGATAAGTTTTTACGTGAGACTAAAACAAGCCCTGAGCATAGCCCTATTCATTCCCAGCAGGGACTGTAAGTCTTTTGGCATCTCTGTGTGTCTGCATGTATGTATATGTCTGTTTATCCAATACCCAGTATGGGATGCTAACCTGTGCCACACATGTCCATCAAATACAGGAATGTAGGCTCGCTCATCTCCTACAACTTTATCTTAGCACACAGAAATAAAGAACTCCAAGGACACAGAAATGCACCCTGTGCTTTGTGTTTATTCCCAGCACATAGGCACTAGAACAGCAATAAAATTGCTCAACTTGAGTTGGAAAAGCATTATGGCTGTTGGCAAGCAATGAACACAGAAAATATCTTACTTTGACTTTAAAGTTCTCATATTGAGAGTGCCTGTTTGCATACCAATAAGCACAAAGCTGTTCCAACTTCTAAGAAAACTCATTCTATGGTTAAAAAAGAAAGAGAGTAAATATCTAAAAACATAAGCACTAAAACCATAAGCACTAACACAGTGGGTCAGATCAAAATTACATGGGGATTAGTATGCTGCCTCTGATGTTTGCCAGAAGTGGCTATAAGTACACAGATACCTTTCCATTGCTAATTTATGCTCATTTCTGCTACTGGCAATTTAGCAGCTCCCTGAACCAGAGGTTGCATTTGGTCCTACTGCATTTAATATTCACCCATGAGACTACATTTCCTGAATTTGTCTTATCCTTTTTTATTGTGCCATTTTAGGCTCAAATATCTTAACTAACTCTCAGTACTGTTACACAGTGTTTTGAGTGGCCATGCAGGCAGCAAACCTGATTCCAAACTTTCACTACCCTGTGGCTGTAAGCATTACTACCTGACTTCTCCTTATAGTAGCCAACATGTTATATTGGTGTACTATGCTTATTTTTAAAATAATATCAGAGGTTACTATTTTGATGTTATTTACATTTCTTTTTTTACATTTTTATGAAAAACATGCCAGGGACGATCTAAGTACTGATCACGGAATAAAACTTCTGGTTCAGAGGAAGAATGCCAAAACAAATGATATTTCATGTTCTTCCCCACAATGAAGACAGTTTCTAATGATCACATTTGTCTGCAGTTTTTTTCTAAATATAAAGGATCCCATACTCCTTTACAAAGTACTGGCATTACAATTAAGTGTAGATTAATCAATGTCAATTTTTAATATATAATGGTTTTAAAGCATATTATGGGTTATGTGATTTTATTCAAGAGTAAGAAAATATTTGAAACAATCTCCACTTTTGTTTTCTATACACTGCTCAAGAATTGAGCAATGATTTGAATGCATTATATCAGGAGAACTCAACCTACTTCCCAGTTTATTTTTTATTATAAAGTAGTGAAACACTCATTCCATTGCTTCTTTGTTCCATGGTGCTGCTTATAATAAATTCATCTGTGCTCCCCCCAAGATTGACCTCAAAGACCATAAACTTTATTCAGTATTGTAAGTAGCAGAGACTAAGAAAAAACATAAGGTTGGTCTTCTGAAGAGCTTTGCACCAAAGAGAATAGCATGCTCATCATTAGTCTGCAGAAAACTAATTATCAGAAGTCTGGGAACAACATTTTTGTAAACTTAATGCAATAGGTACAATGCAGCAAATTATCAGAGATGAACTGTGAGATTCATATAAAGCTAGTTAAAGGCAGCAAGAAAATCATGGCATATAATTTTCTATAATTTAGCTAGAAATTGCAGTACACACTATAAATGGACCAAAATAACCTTCACTTTAGGCAGCCTTCTTTTCAAAAAGCAATTACAAATTGTTAGCCTTTGAGTTTTGCTTCTCCTTAACAGCATTAAAAAGAACATAGTTTTTAGCTTCAGAGGTCTAAAATGTTTTATAGAATCTTTGTTATAAGGTTGTTTCATGTGCCAAATGTCTGCTATCCAATTTTAAGAAAAAAAATTAAGCTCAGTGGTGCATTTTTGATCTTCCATTTCCAACAGAGACATTCTTCAAATCTTCTCTATTCTTCTATATTGCATAAACTAATATAGTATATAATCATGCCTCAATTTTGCACTGCAATGTGTTATCACAGACCTTTTTACTGACACGTTCCTATCGACTTAAATGAAACTCTGCATGGGTGGGAGGGACTTCTATACTGCAGAAACAGATGTTAAATTAGAAGGAGTGAGAATAACTTTCCCATACAACATGTGGAGGTTAAGGAGAGTTTGCAATGCACAATTCTGCATGGAATTTAACTCACTGGGCACTTAACAGGAACTTCTCTTACATCCAGAGGCCACTCATTTCTCATTCATTGACTAGACTGACATAAAACAATGACTCCAGAGATTAACTTGCAATTACATGAAATAACAGCAACCGAGATTTTCCAAATAATGGGGAGGAGAACACAGTAAACAAACCAAAAAAGAACAGATTTTCTGGGACACCTAGGGAACTCCACCAATTTCCTTTTGCACAGGCAGGTTGGATCATCCTTAGGTTGGATCACCCTTAATGGTTGGAACATCACTTGACAGCTCTGATGTAGACAGCATGGCGTAGATCTATGAGACATGCAATCTGAAATTCAACTTCATTGCACTTAGTGCTCAGGGAGGGTTTTAGCTCAATTATACTGCTCTTAATTTAGTCTGCTATAGTGACTACAACCCTGACTGGAATGTAGCCCTTTACTGGGTGGAATTCTGCAATCTTTTGTCCAAGAAACAGTACTCACAAATTTAGATAGATGTTTCCTTAGGGCCTTCTGAAGAACATTCTGTCCCTCATGTTTGTTCTGCTTCTCCTTATAGCACAGTCCCCTACACCCCTTTTCTGTACAGTCCAACGTAGCTAGTCACTAACTTCAGAGTTGCTTTTCCCTTTGGCTGTCTCCCAGCCCTCTGTTTTGGATAGGTTGCCTCCAGCTTGGTGCCGTTGCCAGACTTGCTGTTTGGGAGGTACTAGTTCACACCAAGCCAGGCCAGTTTATCTGGGGAAACATGCCTTTAGCCAAGACCTTTCCATCCTGGATTTTATACCCACCACACTGTCACAGAACAGGCTGGCCTAAATGCTGCTCCAAAATGAAATAGACGCAGGTGTACGAAGCCCAGTCTGCTCAGTCACGAATGTAGACCTAACATTTCCACCTTTGCACTGGTGGGCTAGCTGGCCAAAGCTGTCGATTCCGCTAGTGGCCTCAGATGAGCACTGCCTGCCTGTACGACCAATTAATTTGTTTTTCCTCCAGATCAGACTCTTAATCTCAGACTTACTTTCTGTGTAAGAACTGTGGAAAGCATGATCATAGGCATAGTGGAGAGTAAACGTGCTAATTAATAAATCACAGCATAACTGAAGCCTTAATATGCCTCCAGGTTGAATAAAGAGGTAGGTGTTACTGCCCTGTGCATGCTAAATGGGAGACCTGTGGAGCATGACTACAGCTTCAGTTGTCTCTATCAAAAACTATATAGATATTTCTAATGAGTTGAAACAAAAGAAAATAAAAAAACAGTTAGAAATGATGCTGTTGCTTATTCTGCATAAAAAGAAGTTCTCTTTGTCATGGGGTACCTATTTATTAAACATACATTTCTTATCTTCTCACAGCAATGGGAAGCAGGGGTTATTTCATGACAATCAAGTGGTATGAAATCAGAAGTCTGCTGTTTCATTTTTATTGGATTAATATCCTCTCCTGCTGTGAGCAGTTCACAAAATCTCCTAAAAGAGACTGCAATCCAGTGCTTACCGTTGCTCCATTGTTCTGTTATTACCAAATTGGACACAAAGAACAGGCTGGCAAATCAGTGGGCAAGACAAAGATCGGGGCTTGACACAGCAAGCTGTGTAACACTGAAATACAATTCACTGTTATGATGATACACCTCATTACTTTCTCATTCCTTTTGAGAAAAATGGATTGGGGTTTTACTGTATGTCTTGCCAACAATTGATACCCAGTTATCACAGACAGAACATACTGGCTAAAGAGAGTAGCTGGTAAACGGGCATTTCCAAAAATAGAAACGGTCTGAGGAAAATGGAAGTGCAATGCCTGTAATGTAATGGAAATGTAAATGTCTGTAAGTATGCTCAGTTGCCCTTGTATAATGCAAACAAAGGAAAGAACAATACCAGAAAAGTGCTAGAATTCTGATATTGTTTCCCTAAGCATCATTATATTCTAACCTCTTTTAATGGAAATGTATTATAGACCTAAACAGGTAAAAGGCTGAATGCCTGACAGATATCATGTATTGAACTGCTGAGATTAAAATTTAGCTGCCAGGAGTATTGTGCTCATTTTAGTACATGCTCTATCAACCAAGAAAAGTCAAGAAAAAGCAATGATTCAACAGCTTTTTCAAATCTGTTCAATTTGACAGATTAAGCCAACACACAAAGGCATATGGTTAAGGAAAAGAAAAGTATGTTTATATTTGGGCAGGTACCTTAAAAAACTAATTTTTTTTTTTTTTAGTTTTCAATTATTTTAAATTTCTAGTAAAAGTAAGTGTTTTGCCACACAATTATTTTGAGTTAATATGATCTTTGTTACAGGTGTTCATCAACTGCAGAAGTAAATCACCATCCAATCAGGGAAGAGGTCTTAAAATTTCTATTTGATTTTAACCTTCCAACATTCATTTTTTCAAGATATGTTCCCATTTATATAGATATAATGTGTGTACAAAAAAACCCCAGAGAGAGATAGAAAGAGTTTAAAGTAGCATGAAGCTTCATTAAATAAAACAAGGAAAACAGTTTATCTGGGGCCTCTGCTACCAAAGTATCACTGAAGATAAAGTTGCCCTATTGTCCTGTTTAAAATATTTCCAGTACATAAAATGGTTGCAAAGGCACCTCAGGACAGTTACCTCTTTGCAGTAATGGCTGGAATCAAACACCTCTATTTTTCAGCCTGCCTATATCTCAGAAAGCATATTTTTAAGTTAACCAAGTACAAATTCCCTCCCTATTACAGTAATCTTCAGGAGTTACAATTTAGGGCCTCGTGCTGGGAACTGCTCATCAGGCCAGAACTGATGTACCAGTGCCATCAGTTGTGAGAGATTAACGCGAGTCAGCGGTCTGCATGCTTCTGCAGTCTGGGGGAGACATCCTCCTCACAGGGTACGACACGGAGGACTGGGGCTGCTCACTGGTTGGTTAAATACTAATACTCCAGATTCCTCCACTAAGGGCAGAAGACCTCTGTCGTGCCAAGAGAGTTCAAGAGCTTGCATCTGGCATTGCCACCTGTCCTTGCATAATTGCAGCCAATGTGATCTGAACAAGGTTTTTATTCATGAAGAAGAGTACAAGTCCTACTTATGCTTTGGTGGTGTGAGGAAAAGCTGCTGGCAATGGCCTTTGTGCTTTTACTGAGATGTATGAGACTTTAGTCTGTGCCGTGGACACTTTGGTAAAATCTCTTCCTTCTCTCTACATCGCCACACACAATGCATCTCTTTTCCCCCACAAAGGATAGAAGCTAGATACAAGTTCCTTAGTGCTAGGTCATCACAACATCACAATGCTATACATACTTAAGTTTCAAATACTGGGGGTCCTGCAGCTACTGCTTAACCAACAGGATTTGTATTTGAAATAAGAAGATACTCTAGAAGCCACAGAAGCTGTATAATTTTGCAGTAGATGTTGATAATCCTCATTTGTTTTATGACTGTACTGATTTGAGTGGATTATAAGGACGGCTTGCTCAGAGAAAGCTTAGCCCAGCTGGATGTCATATCGAAACAGAGTGGGTACAGGGATACACAGCTTTCATGCTTTGAGCTGCAATCTTCAAAGGAGATCATCAATTTTAAATTACAATTCTGTCTCAGATTGTTTTGCTGGTTGCTATTATGAAAACACCCGTGCTTATCAGCACTGTAAACCATTATTTTCCAGAAATTTGTGTATTTGCATTAGTCTGTGCCTTTGACATCTCTTTGTGTCTAGTCTGTGCTATTTCTTCTGTAAAATCAGGCTGCTACTGTAGAGCAAATGATTTTACTTGTGCATTTCATTTGATCTTACATCTGAGATCTACAAATGTAATTAACTGTGATATCGCCATTCCTGTCAATTTGCCAATATTGTCCAGACATGCTGCTTTCAAAGCAAAGAGAAAGCAAACAGCATTTATGTAAGATACAAAAATATGACTGTAGAATAATTATTTTGAGGCAACTGGTCATAGGTATACAGCTTAAAGAGATTTCTAACTGAAACATGGCTTTAAACTTCGCTTAGGTTTTGTGAGGCTTCTCTTTCTATTCTTGTCCATTGGCTCTAGATATTTAAGTTACATGTACTCTAATAAATTACCCACTTCTGTCTGTTATTTGAAGTGTTCTGACTTCATGTATTTTTGTACCTATGCACTAATTTCTATATCAATAATAGCTATTTGATAATTTAAGAATGCTGATAGAAAAGGGCCTTATGTGGTAGCAGGGGATATGTAAGAATATATATATGATAATTTTATGTCCACTGGTTTTGTGTTGGTCAGTAAACAGGTATTATAGAAGTGGAATATAAAACTTTCTTGTCTCAATGCAATGATTTAACTTTGAAAGAATCACAAGAAAAACAAACAGAGACACAAAATGTTGGCTACACTAACTATCATGCTCATCTGAAAGATGCAAACACACTTTGCAAGCAAGACTGCCTAGTGACAGTCTGGTCTGAATTTTTAAGATTTCAGAATCCCTTTTTTACCCATGGGAGAGTGTCTGGTCACTGGTTATCCCTATCATTACTCCCAGAGAGAGAAGAAAATAACAGTACAGGAAACAAGGTGACCTACCAAGGTAATCATCTCATTTGATACACAAGGATAAGGTGCTTGGTAATTTTCCAGAAAAATTATGTAGGTGATTCATCAAAATCAGGCATTGCTTGTGAAGTCTTTTCCTGTCTCAATTTTAACAGGAAAGTTTGGTCTGCTTCCAGTGCTCAGGTCAGAGACAAAAAGAGCTTCCTTTTTGTCTTAAGATAACAAGTGTTGATGGCAACCTCTTCAGGTATGGGACACTGTGGTTCAAGTCCCTATTCTTGATTTAGACTAGAAACTCAAGCTTCTTTTTGTTGCATATCAAACATGAATGCTGTGGCACTTGCATTACAGTCTGCCTAAAATTCATGGGATTGTTTCACAAACTACACTTGCACGTAATCATTGCACCAAAAAGGGAAATTGAGTCAGGCTGATTTTCTATTACAACCAATACCTAATACTTTGTTAATAGAAATCCGTCTTGCCAGAGAAATTGGTTATCTTCTGCACCTCTTCTATCGCAGTCAGTAGACTTATGATGCAGGCACTTGCCTAGGGCTGTCGGTGCAGTACTAGCCACTTGGAGGAAAACGTGCTTCTCTCCTTTACATCTTAGAAAGCAAACTGAACATTTTATGCAATCTTAACAGCTTTCACAATACAATAAATATATTCCTGACCAGTGTTAAGAAAGGTTTGAGAATTTAGTGCCTTGTCTAAGACTTGTAGGAGTTCTGTCCAGAAACAGGGTAGTAGTAGGGACACTTGACATAAAAGCCTAGAGATGTTTCAAATGCTCTACAACCCGTCTGCACATGAGTGGCAGATACAGTATAGGGATGGTGGGAAACTTGTACCAGTGAGGAATGACTGCTGAGGGCCAGGCAGGATAATAAAGAGACATCTGAAATAGAAGTAGACCTCTTGCTTCTAGGTCATCCTTTAGTGACTGGAAAGGCTAGGGTCTCATACTGAGAGTCTAGGAGGGATAAGGAATAAAGCAGTGCCCAAAAGTCTTTAACTTTCCTTCATATTTTCCTAAATAAACATCCACAGGGCAGGATTCATCTGCCTAATTATAAGTATCTAGTTCTATTTGTGATGCCCAAGGGCATCCCACCCATCTTCCAACTTCTGCTTCTGCAGGAATCAGTAAATCCTGTGTCACACATTCCAGCTCTGTGAGGATGTCCCAGATATCTACAATAAACTCCTATATGCTTGCGCACAAACCTGGGGTCTGGAAGACTTACTGATAGCTAAAGTTATAATCAGCCCATGAATTGCAAAACTCACTGACAGATGCTGGCAAAGGTATTATGTGACAGATATTTGTGAGCTTACATTATGTAGTATGCATTTCCGGTCTAATTCTATCTTCTAGTGGACAAATATTTATTCCATAAAATTATCAACTTAATTTGAAACCTGCTTTAGTAGACACAAGAGGGAGATAAATATTTTTTCTTAATCTTTCCCATGACTTATTTAATATTTGCTGCATTACTCAAAGTAATGTTACTGCAGCTTGGAGCTGTGATATTACCTCATCAATGTAATTGAATTGGTGCTGATTTATACCTTTGGAGAATATTGTCTCTATTGTCTAATTTTGTGTCTGACTCTGTTAGGCCTTGTTCATGTGGGTAGTGATCCCAAAGACATCAGTATAGGTACATCAAAGAAAAGGTGAGTTAGGATTAATGTAGCAAGTAAATGTCTACAAAGTAGATGTCAATGTCTGATTAATGACTCCCTTACTAGACATTGGACAGAAAGAGAAAAAAAATTCGACCATAACAACCCTAAAAAAACCCTGCTGGGAACAATTACACTAAAATAGAAAATTATACCCTACATCTGCTCTAAGGGAACTAGCTGAAACCATCTCATTTCTAAGGCACAGGAGGTGAATCTGTCCATGAAATCCACTTACAGAATTTTTAAGACCTTGATTCATTTTGGAAGTTCTGTCAATAGCAGTAACAATGTTTTAATCAGATGAAAGTATCTGAGTTTGTCTTGAATTTTCTACACCTGTAACCACATACACCCTCTCTCCAGAAACACAGTCAGTGATTCTGCTAAAGCCTTTGGCAACACTCCCAAAGCTTTACCGTTATATTATTTATGAAGAAGGCCAATTATGAAGGTCATATAAGAAATACATAGTCTTATAGCCCTCTTAACTGAAACTCATGACTGCCAGCTGCATGCCTGTCCCACTCCCCATTTCCCTCTCTCCCTGTGCCTCAGTCGATGGGAGAAGCTGTATGAGACTGGTGAAGAGAGGAAGGATGGTGGATGCAGGTTGACTTCCCCTCAATCCCTCATTCACAAACATCTTAGTGAGACTGGTTAAAGGTCACCACTAGTGCAGGAATGAGGGCAACATGGAGAAAGGGTATGGTGTTTCATTATATTTTGCTTCAGAGCTCACCTGAATAATGCTTTTGTGCTACTGCAAGGTGCAGTGTATCCTACAACGACCATTCCCCCTGTACCCTGGCAGCTCAAAAAGAGAGAGACAAATGTTGTCTCTACACAAGTCTATACACAAATCACCCATGTGTGTAGACATATGCAGAGTTTGAATGCTTTTCTTCAAAGAATTCCTGTTGTAGAGAGAAAATTCTCTTCTTACTGATTCCTGTAGTCAAACTTGCCCCTCTGCCACAAAGCCACACATGTTAAAAGCTAGATGTCACTACTGTCTTTTTCTGTGACAATCTACAATGTAATTTTTTTTGGCGATGTGTCAACCAACCCATGATTTAACATTTCACTTTAAATTATCCACAGTCATTCTAACAAGTATGACTTGCCGTACAGTGGTGATTTTCAGGTGTTTTCTAAAGATCTACAGATTACAGCACTCAAGAAGATTTCAAAAGCAGGTACTTATTCGTTTTGTCTTCTAACGTATTACTGAGTTCCAGATGTTCTTTTCCCAGATAAATCAAAGGCAAGGGACCTTGTACTGAACTCTTGTTTTTCAGATAGAAGGTTCAGATTTGATGTCATCATGTTCTTGCTCTAAGGTTAAGAAACTGCTCGTTTTGAGAATTACTTATATAAACTCCAATCATCACCTGTTCTTCCAGGGTTCTAAAAATGAATTCATTTCTTTGGCTATCAACTTGGAAAATAAGTAAAGACAGAATAATGGTAAAAATGACTAGATTTTTTTCAGAGAAAGCAAAGCTGTTGCTCTATTTCAGGAGTACATAAGGTGCTTCTATTTTATTCTGCAAACACTCCCACAGGCTTTATACATATAAGACAGACTTTTATAATGGTTGGTCTATATAGCAATGCATTACTTAGCTAAGGCTATATTAATGAATCTGCTGAATAATAATACTCCTTTTTTCTACATGTTAATTCAGTGTCTTCCATTTATTTCTTTCCATCTCCTTCATTCTTAAATTACTCTTGCCCAAGCCTCAGATGTGTCACAGCAGCACAGAGACTTCCTGCAACTGTAACAAGTAACTCTGGTTTCTAAACCTAAAAAACTGGACCTTGTGATGGCATCAGCTCTCTAAACATGACTCCCAAGGATGTGGTGCCAGAACAGAGATCTGTGTTCATCAGTCAGTTTATAAATTTCATAGTTGCATTGGAGATACATGTATATATATAATTCCTTCTGCTGTGCCCAGACATTAAGATCTTTACAGGGTCTCTGAGTATAGTGTCAATCATTGCCGCCTTTTTTTTATATTGCAACATGCTCCTTTCCAGTCAGGAAGGCTGATGGTTCTCAAAGGTAAAACTACAGGATTATGGTTTGGTAGTCTAGAATCATAGAATGGCTTGTCTTGTATCAGAAATAGTGTGGCCAGCAGGAGCAGGGCAGTGATCATCCCCCTGTACTTGGCACTGGTGAGGCTGCACCTCAAGTACTGGGTTCAGTTTTGGGCCCCTCACTACAGGAAAGACATTGAAGGGCTGGAGCGTGTCCAGAGAAGGGCAACGGAGCTGATGGGGGGCCTGGAGCACAAGTCTGATGAGGAGCAGCTGAGGGAACTGGGGCTGTTTAGCCTGGAGAAAAGGAGGCTGAGG
>JANZLQ010000027.1:17691298-17704215 GCA_026212715.1 Elanus axillaris | reverse complement strand
TTTGCGATCCTCTCCTCTCCTCTCCTCTCCTCTCCTCTCCTCTCCTCTCCTTGCTAGCTCATGGCATTTCAATATTTAAGGGACTGATGAATAACCCATGAGATACTACAAAAAAAAAGGCCAAGATGGCAACACTATATATGAGAAGAGGTTTTAAAGATGTGATGATTTTACCTTGGTGGCAGCTGAAAATCCCAGTGACAGTTTTAAGAAAAGATAATGATCATGAAATATTTCTTTTTTGAGTAAATATAATTTTGCTTAAAAGGCTGTCAAGAGGATTTGGTTCAGACTCAAAGTGACATTCACTTCATGCCACTGAAATCCAGCTCTGATGGAGAAGTTTCATGTTGGGAAAGGCATCACCCATTCCAGACCCAACAGAATGTGAGCTTATGCTGATTGTACGGAAACCATCAGAATGTAAGTCACAGTCAATCCTCCCTTTTAATATACTCTTTTGACCTGCAGTCAGCTTTCCTGCACTGGAGTGCAATCGGTTTCTGATGGAATCAAATCAGTTCCTTCCCCAAGGTCTTACAGAACTTTAAGTCACCGGAATTAAAATGTCTGTGCCTCCTTTCCAGTGTTTGCTCTCCTTTACTACAAAGATGAGTAATTCCTGTTTTATTACTCTAGGGAGAAAATTTGTATTATTATGTATTTCGGTGAGATAAATCAGATATCCCTATGTGCTTCTCCTGTTCTTCCTCACTGCAGAAATCAAGTGCTAGTAAATACAGAACCCACCTTTGCTTGAGGGAGGGTTTCTCTACAAAGACCTTCTGTCAGTTGTGGCTAAGGGGGAAATTAATGCCGTGGTAGCTTTGCTAGGGTCTTATACTCTATGAGGAGATACTGTTCTATAGCACAGAGTCACAAACAGGAGGGAGGAGAGGAATAGCTACAAATTAATAAAACATGAGAAAAAGATCCTGAAGATCCTGCATTGTAGGAATGAATGTCCATACAGGTTTGTACCCGTAGTTCATTCTGATGGAAGATTGAATGAAAAGTAGACAATCAAAGCTAGACCTATATAAGCATAACCTGATGGCAGGACAGACACTTATTTCCCTCCAAGGTCTTCAAATAGCAGAAAAACAGCACAGACAGGAAGAGAGGTTTCAGATGGTTTAAGGTCAGCTGAATTAAATCCCACCCTCAGTATTTACTTACTGTTTGGAGAATACAGCAAGGAAACATGCAATGAATGGGGACAATGCCATGTCCTGGCAGGCATTTATCAGTAAGTGTGTTATTCTCTAGCTTGAAGTGAAAAATCCTGCACCTCTCAACAAGACCAAAAGTATTTTGGCTTTTCTTTATGGATTACCTGCAACAGTTGGTTTTAATAGGTGTATCTAGCAATTCAGCCAAGAGCTGGAGGTGTGTTTTTATAGACTCTTAATGCTTATGGAAACTAAGGCTGTTCTTGGCTACACTGGTGGCAGGCACATTTGATACTCACAGATGGCATCCTGGCTTCCCACACTCATGTCTGTTTATGAGGCTTGTTCTGTGCTCCTATTCACTCAGCTTTTTTGATTCATGAGCGTTATAAAAGGTGCCAAGTGAACATGATCTGATATGGACAGCCTTGCTGCAAAAGAAATCTTTACTGCAAGGCAGCAGTTGCAATGTTACGCCCTATGTCTCTGATGATGATACCTGTTGATACTGATGCACCCAAATAGGACTTTTTTTACTAAGAATGGATGGAAATTATAGCATACATATCTTCTTTTTTTTTATAGCATATGCATCTTTTTTCATTTGCTGTTTGACTCGTCTTTGTGGCTCAAAGTCTTTGCTGCATACTGCTTTGCTCATTTAACAAACTGCAAGCAACTGCAAGTTACAACATGAAAAAGAAGGCTCTATGTATATCAGATATCAGAACACAGTTCTCTAAACTTTTCTAGAAAAAAGAGACTGGATTGGAAAGATTGGTAAGACTAGAAAAGTGAGACTACAATGCAGATAGGAATCTAGTGAAGATCTAATGAAATACTGTATTGCAAACCGGCAGGAAAAAGGTACCCTAGATTTTGAAAACTGTTGAACACTTTCTTGTATCTCTAAATGTTTTAATCCCTTGAAAATAGGGCCATTAGGTAAGCGTTTGTAAGTAAAAGACAGTATCTTCAAAAAGTTTCTAACCATTTACGATGGAATTGTCTCACTTTATTTAAACTACTTAAAAGGCAGCGCAATTTTAATGGAGAAGGGTCAATCATCCACTCACAAAACAGGGATTTAAGCCTGTATATCCTGAGTGCAACTCATCTACCTACACAACTGTAGAGAGAGACTGAATGACAATAATATATGAGACAATCAAAATGTAGGTAAAGGGTGATAAATCCTACCCTTAGGCCCTTCTAATCTACAGAGATCACACACAGATGTCACTTAGATTATAGAATAGGGGCTCGATGAGAACAGACTAGTGCTTTATAATCTGACTTTTTAACAAACTCAGACCCCTTGAATAGAAGGGACATGGATCTCCCATTCATAATGGGAAGATTTTGTTACTGAGGAACAGTAGATTAATCTGTTTTAGTAAATTGTCACGCTTACTATTCTGACGATGAACTCTGTCTACATGACAATATATAAATGCAACATAGCAAACAGTCAAGACAGTGTAGACAGTATAGTACAGAAGGAGTGGACATGGGAGGAAAGAAATTAATTATTTGGTAACAATGCAAGAATCAGGACAAGATTTATGAAAAACAGCAGGTACTGCAATTGTAACCAGTACAAAACTTTCAGTTAACTTTGCAGTTAGATTTTTGAACATTGTGAGATAATGTTTCAGGGTGAAAGAGAAGACAAGAAAGAACCTCATTAATTTTTAGTATTTGAAAAAGTTGTCAGTGAAAAGGACTATGGATTAATTTTAATTATAATTTGTTAAATGTAAACCCAATCCATTTATTTAGACGTCTTAACTCCCTTCTGGATAATTTAACAGTTTTGATGATTGGATTTAGCTGGATGATTGCAAGGGAAGATCTTGTCCCTGAACATTTTTGAAAAATGCCAGACATTCTAAATTTAACTTTTTGGCTTTCTTATCTGTAATTCCTGGTCTGAGTGGTCAACACATATGATTTAAATTTGCAGTCTTACATACTGTATATATTGCTGTATAAAAATAGTCACATAACTACCTTTAATGGGCTAAACATAATGCTTGATTTCATGCCTTCATTACACCTAGATTTCTTTTTGGTTTTTTGCTGATATGAGATTGTACTAGAGACAATCTTTACAGAAAACACAAAACCAGAGATAAATTCCTGAACAATAACACAAACAGATACCTACCCAGACAAGTTTTATTTTCTAAGTTTCTAGATGACTGAATTAATAGTTCTTTGCACTATTTCAAAGTCCAAAGGAAAAAATATTCTTTTTATGTTTTTTTCAAATCTTTTTCTTCCATTCACATCACTCAATTACACCTCAGTTCAGCAAAGCAATTAAACACCTGAAAAAACTTAATGACTGTAAAAAGTGTCACCAAATATTTCCTGCAATCGTCTTTTCCAATCTTATTCTTGTGTTCAATCGGTTTTGTATTTTTGTTGATGTATTCAGAGGTCATCTAATTTATCCTCTAGCCTTAACTTGGTATTCCCTATATTCACTTTTCTCCTGCTTCATTTTATTTAATTTTAAATCTCCCAAATTCTAAGATTTCATCATCTTGTCTCATTCTATACTAGAAGAGTATCTGAGGTTGCAGAAAAGGGCCACATACTCATAGTTAGGCAATCTGTCAGTGCAGGGACTGTGGGCAGATGAGTCTTGAGTATGATACATGAATATAAAGATGAACTTGACTATGGTGGTTCTGGTTATATGATAAGATATCCTTTCCTAGGGAAGGGTAGTCCTATCTAGTAGCGATGTCAAATGTGGCTCAGTGGGAATGTTTTCATCCACTGTCATATTTTGAGCAGTGGGAGGAGAGTTACTTTAGAGGACACAAATGTTAATTAGACAATTATGTGCTATTGACTTTAAATGGTTGCACTTGATAAAGGCAATCCTGTCAACTTCAAAGGATACTGTAACATATGATGACGTTACTAGTCAATGCAGTTTAACTAATGAGTCAAATTATTCTCATCCACTGTGAAGCCTGCCCACTTCTGCTTGAGACCCTTCCTTGTAAAAGATCCCTTCCTCTTCAAACATTTCAATCTCTTTATTGGATGTCTTGAGTAGTGTAAATAGGTGCTCTTGTCTTTGTATCGCTTGACAGAATGCCTTTATTTTCTCACACTAAGTGTGATAGAAACAAGAGAATGAGAGTTACTGGCTTCTGTCCTTAAAGCGTTTGTGAGTGTTAACTATCCTTCTCCATGAAAGGCATGAGTTCACATAGCTGCGTCTCGTGGGATACGCAAAATGAATGTAAAACTATGACCATCCCCCAGGTCTGATGAAATCAAAGCCACTGAAACTGTGCTGGAAATGTACTTGAGTTAGCTTTTACTGTGGTCTCTAGCTTGCTCCTGCTGAGTTGCAAAAAAGCAATTTAGAAGACTCAGAAATACAGGTGTTCATGGCAAGCCCGTGACTCACTCGCTACTCGGCAGCCTCACTAAAATCCTGATAGAAACATCGGATTGGGAGAGTCTTTCTGGCTCACTAAGACCAGTTCCCTGATGACACAGGTACCACATGATGTAATCCCTTTCATAAACTGCTCAGGCTCTCTCTGACAGATAATTCAGTTTTGGAGGCTTGGTTTTTGTTGCCACTACTTTGATGTACAACAAAAGTGTAAGAAAATGTTCAAACAGGAGAGCCCTGCTCTGGACACAGCACTCCAGTTATCTGTCACCAGTACTGAGTAGCCTTACAGTAACATTCAATGCTTTTAATGTGCTGTGTGACAAAATCAGTTGTTTTTGTTTGTAGCAGTGTATAAAAATGTAATTTAAATAGAGCTATACACTAACATGTATGAATGAGAATGGCTTGCTGCTGCTGCTGTTAGTAAAGTTTAAAGATTGTATGATTGTTAATCATGGTTAATCTCACTTGCCTTTAGGCAAATTGTTGTGATTTCTTCAGGCAGAATGAAAAAAAAAAAAGAAATTTCCATTTTTGCCTCAGATTAAAAATTTTATGTGTGAGGGTTACTAAAGCTTTAGAAAAATAAATCTCAACCTTCTGAAAACTT
Source organism: Elanus axillaris (assembly GCA_026212715.1). Taxonomy (NCBI): domain Eukaryota; kingdom Metazoa; phylum Chordata; class Aves; order Accipitriformes; family Accipitridae; genus Elanus; species Elanus axillaris. The sequence continues at coordinate 17,699,003 of JANZLQ010000027.1, read as the reverse complement.
ATACTAAGTAGATCCAGGCTTCACTTTCCCCCTCAAAAGTATCTGAAGGGGAATACAAAACCAGAGAAGTTTAATGAAGACTCACTCCTCCCTGACTGTGAGATAAAGGCCACTCCTTCTAAGTGTAAGCTAATATTTTGCTATGTGTTTAAACATCTGAGTTGTTGCTTCTACTATTTAATTTCTTTAGGTAAATTTATGACTTATTGTATTTCATCTGGTGTAGGTGGAGATTAATCATTATTTAAATTTAAATGATATAATGGCAACATCTGTTACTTGGTAACACAAATGTATGATTATATTCTAAGGTAGTTAACTATTTTCATAAGCCTTTTTGAGCAAATTACATAGCTCATTAGACTTAGAGTCACCTGCACCCTACACAGGCCCTGTGCTGGTGCAGCTTACATGCACAAATTGCCTTGGGGACATGTTTGCCCTAAACTACGCCTGCTGGGCCTGATGTGACTGGAAGAGGGCTGGTACCCACGTGAACTGCTGAGTCACGACACATTACAGCTGGATTCAGGATACGTCTGCATCTTGCAGCCTGCAATGCTACAGTTGCTGTTGCCAGAGATTCAGACAGGACTGCCTGAAACATTTAGCCTTCTAAGCGGAGAGGGTGAGGGAGAAGTGGCTGGGTAATGAGGAGATTGTGAAGCAGTGAAAATCCATATGACATTTAAGACTTGTGGAAATACACTTATCCATAGAAATGCAATCATCTGCAATAAAGGGACCAAGAAATCTAGAGGTCTCCCTGGAGTAACATAATGCCAGGACCTTGGGGAAAGATGGGACAAACAAGATCAACTGTTGATTAAACAAGATATTGGGTCACGTTCCCAGCTTCTTTAGGAATGCTTACCTTTGCTGGACAGGCAACTGAGGTTGGATGGCACGCCTGCCATTTCAGGTTGAGTCATACATCTCTCGTTTCTGCTCCGTTGCAGCTGATTAGAATGATGGTACTGGCTACACGAGGCTCAAGTGTGTCATGCATCACACAGCCCCAAACCATTGCATAGTTGACTTCTGCACTCTCTGTGTTACAGAAGGGTGTGTAAAAGGAGACAAGACCTGAAGTGAGGTGAGAACAAAGCAATTCGTATCATTGAAGATCAAGAGCTGGATATTGCATCCTGAAAAAAGGTGTAAGCAGGAGCAGAATTACCATTTGGGGCCCTGATGGTCTATGTATGTTCTATAAGATTGGTAACTTCTTTATTGTCTTCCCTGTGTGCATGTGTCACCCACAGACTGTGACATCCATCTCTGGCAGCAGCACCTGAATGCAGAACCGCCAATGAATGCTGAAGTGTTACGGAGTATTTACACAGAATCAACCACTGTTACTCCGTTTGTGCTACTATACCTCCTGTTTTCTCTTTGCTGGTGATAATTTTTCTCTCATCTTTTCCTAAATGTTTCTAATTCATAGCTCGGATTTAGAGCTGAGTATCCAAGATGGACATGGGTAAGCATAAACAATTACTTGAAGACTAGCTGACGCAAGGTAAAAAAGTTGTACTTCTGGTGCTCGATTCTGTAATTTTTGTGCTCTGTCCTATCAGGAAATGCTGCTAAGTCAAAACTATTTTCCCATATTGCAATAAGTAGGAGAATTTTAAAAAATCCTTTTTGATGAGGCATCTTCTAAAAAATTGCCTCTTATTAATCAAAATCTTTCAAAAGCCAATACAAAATAACCTTTCCACTTAAAAAGAAATCTCAGAAGAAGTAACACTTCAGGTTAATTTTGCACTCTACCTTCAGTTGATTAGACTCCATTATAATCAGAATGAACTGAGAGTTAAATGACACCCTGAAAGTTTCTGTCCTGTTAGCAAAATTCTTCTTAGCATGTATATATATTTAAGGATAAGACACATTATTTTGTTTAGCACAGCAAGGCCCCAATCTTCACTTTATACTTACAGTCAACTCTAAATAGTAAACAAAAATAAAAAATTGAAACAAATACATTTAACAGAAATATTTTATGTGATAAAACTGAAAGTCCCTGAAGTACCTGGAGCCGCAGAAACTGCACATGGAAATCCATTCTGGGCCATAACCAAACATGGGGGCTCCCTACCACTCTCAAAAGTGTAACTGAACATATTCTTATTGGAAAATATTTGAAATAAACAAGCCTAATAAAAAAATAGAAAAGTGCTGGGCATAGCTAGCCTGTGATTAGACACTGAACAGACGGTTTCTGACTGGCATGTCTTGGAAAGCTATCAAACTTGCCACCTGGCTGTGATTCTTTGGGGGTTTTGTTTATTAATTAATGTTACCTTGTTCTTTTTAATGCACATATTTTAGAAATTTTTAATAAGATCTCATGAAGACATTTGGCACTGTTCATAGAATGACTACTACGCTGTCTCAACAAAATGAAGGGCTCTGTTCACCTGCGGCTGCCACACCACCTGGCTGGACTGCCTATGCACAGGAACAGGTTAGGCAGGCAGAATCAGACACTGAGATTCACCTACCCTAGCTGTATTCAGTGATGGTAAATGGGCAATTGGAGGTGCCTCGCCAGCAAGATAAAAACTTCAGCAATCAGCTTGAGGATCCCTCAGATCCTATCTACAATTAAAATTAGGCATATGCATGACATTTTTCTGTGTTTAAATTGTAAAATGGAGATGAGTGTCAAAAATTTGGTTTAAATTATGTAAATGTTTAGAAATAAGTAACTGAATATATTCAAAATACTACACGTAACTCCCCAAGCCCACACATACACATAAGCTTTTGCAAACACTGCAACATGCATGAAACACTTTCTAATATCTTCTTGAACTATAGACAAGAATAAAAAAGCAGAGCAAGTGTTATATGCAAATAGTCATATGTATTGAGAATTTTGGAAAATAAATTCTAGAACCAGCCACGTATGATGGCCACTATTCCTGGTTATTTCCTTAGGCATTTTACTAAGAAACATATAAAAAATTTTTTATTGCTTGTTTCATGGCAAACAAAACGCCCTTTTTAGGTTAAAGCCACTGACAAGCATGCAGCCATGTAGAAATGCATTTATTCACTATATTTTGATTTAAGTCCTTGCCTACTGTCTTCCTGAGACTAGGCAAATTAATACCCATGCTGTTCATTCTAATCAAATGTCTAGCCTAAGATTCAGTCCCCAAACACATGGTAAACAGATCCACCATGGAAAATTACAAAAAAGCATTAAAAAAGACTCATTACTAGGGTAGGTGATAACTCTGCTATATGAACTTCCTCCTTCATTCTTTTTCTACTTTAGACCACGCTTTGAGCACTCCTGCATACTTGGGACCACACAGTTTTTATTTTAGTATATGTTTTACATAACACTCAGGAGAAAAATCTCTGAATTTCTCTCTTTGATCATGAAGCTGACGCTGTGCTTCTATCAAATAGTGCTATGTTAAAATAAGTTTTACTACTGCTTTGCTGATTATTGCAAATCGATAGGTCCTTTGGGGGGGCAGGGGAAGAGATCAATTTTCAAAACCGTAGGGGTGAGGTTAGCTTTTAAACTTTAAATCACTTGTAAGTTGTTTATCTAGCCAAATCTCACCAACTGGAATTTGATCCAGCTGCATATAAACAGGTTTCTACTTCACCTTATAGCATATGAGACATCTGCAAAAGGCTAGCAGATACAAAACAGAACTTAAAGGATAACCTTACCCTTTTGCAGTGGCAGCTAGGGGCCAGACAGAGTAAGTTGTAACATCTAAAACGGATGTCTTGCATCCCGTCTATAACTGATGGAAGGACAGGAATCTATCTTAGGGAAGGATGAATTGTCCTCCAGAAATGTCTCTTTCCATTTACCGTAGAGCAAAACTAATTTACCAGCTTGGGTCAGATATCCAACTTTTAGCTGGCTAAAATTAAAAAAAAATTAGTTCAGTCAGTCCCAAGACATTCTCAGTGCCCTTACGGACTTTTTCTAAGTATCAGATATTTTTTTACCCAAGTAAAACAGTTCTAGTCTACATAACATACATATAGTATTGCTTCAATGTGTTGACTAAACACTTTCCTCCTAATCTCTAAGTCTGTTTACCTTAACTTATACTACAGTTTTAGTCAAAGAATTGAGCCAGCTAGCTCCTATGGATAACTTTTTAAAAGTTTTTTTCCCAAATTGTAGTTTGTTAGCACTTAGATAAACTTTGGTAATGCCATATTTTAAACCTGAACACATGCTAAGTGGCCACAAAAAATCTGCATACCCAATGCATGGTGACCTCTGAAGCTTTTGAAAAAAACATTGAAATCATTCAACTTCAAGGTCACAGACATGCTTACACTGCCCAATTTCTCTATGTAAAATTTCCACAAAGTACAAAAGACTATTTTTGTTTGTGTGACACTAGGTGATAATGAAATACAGTGGAGGAGTTCTTGATAAATCATTTCCAGTTGTCTCTGCTTCTTTTTGAAATCTCGTATAAAATGACAGCAGCTAAAAAGCCAACTGGTGTTGCCACTTTTCTATATTGGTACTTAAATAATCACAAGTTGAGCTGCAAAACATTCTATTGGCTTCAAATGAGATGTGTTACTGGCTCACCATGAATATGAATGCTGTATCTTAAAAGTAATAGCTTTGCCTGGACCTGTTTCAAGTCCTGAGGATGGTTTTAAACTCACATTTCTACAAAATTCATGTGATGAGATGTCTCTGGGAATTGGTAGTTTCAGCAATACCTAATTAACACTCTCATGCATGCACAAGTGGAAACTATTCCAAAACACATCTTCTTTTGTATTTGAGTTAAAATGTTTGTCTTGGCATAGGGATTACTGCTCACCACCAGTTAAGATCTTTGGGAGCATTCATAATTATTTATTCTTTTGAAGTTATTGGAGAAAAATGGCTGATAAAAATTGTAGTGGTATTATATTATTTTCAGGTAGCCTTTAATGGTGAATTTTTAAAACCTTGTACTGGTAAGATGAATGGTCATATATTGAAAGTGCAACAGAAATGAGGTCTTCAGATTCATTCTTGGCTAGCAGAAGGCACTTTGAGCCACCAGTTTAATTTGGATAAGTGTTTGAGGTTATCATACAGATGAACAAAAACCTTTCCTTATTTGTCATCCTCAATATATTTCCTTGGTGGAAACGGGATGGTGGGAATGGCCCAGGGGAGTTAAGGAAGATTTCAATTCCTGCTAAGGAAACTTTTTTCCAAGTAGAGGCACAGCTGATGATTTGGTTCATTATCACAGTAGTTATCTTTGTTCATTAACATCACCTCTCTTCTGCACCTTCTCTGTTTCATTTTTTCTTTCCTCTTAGTTTATGATTGTTTACATTCTTCTTAGTGCATCAGGTTTTCCCTGTCTTCCAATATATTATTATACTATGTCTTCCTCCTTTTTCAGATACAATTTTTTTCTACCTCTTATCCATTAGATCCATTTTTCTTCATATTACATTTATCCTAAAATATCAGAAGCAATTATCCATCATTATTCAGAGAATGAGTAGCAGCAACTTAATTTGCCTGTATACTGGCATGTAACATCTGATCTCCCCATCACATTTCTCTTTGATTTCTGTGCAAGGCTTTTGACAACAAAAAGAAAATTGATGTGCTGTTTAAATAAATTTATACATACCTTATTAGCTTTATTTGCATTAGCTGAATTCACACTTTAAAGTTCACACATCATCTATATAAGTAATAGGAATATTGTTTCCTTACTACCTACTATGAGCAGTATTTTGCAAGTGGTTCTAAATCCATTGTCATAGTTAATTCTAGGATGAAGGACAAAATCCCAAACCTGACATTTCTCTCAAATCAAAGAAGGCCAAAATTGTTTGACTGGACATTTTCAAGGGGGAAGGAAAAGAAAATGCCTTTGGATTCTTCTGCACTTAGGGAAAAAGTCACATACATAACAAATCTTAAGTATTATTTTATTTATTATTGATTTTAAAGAATGTCTTCTAAGCAATCCATAGGCATAAAAGACAGCTGCTTTACTTACAGAATTTGGACACTGCAGAGATATTTAGTATGCAGAAAAAAGAATGGGTTTCTTTTTAGGATATGCAAAGTCTACACTTGATTTTAAGCATTTCCACAGACTTTCCACACGCGCAGGAACAAGTGACTTCAGCAATAGTTATGCAGATGGGTGTGGGCTCCTCTTTCTGCATTTGAAGGTGTTTAAATACAGTCCAGGTTCAGATCCTTAGGATGGCACTGAACTTGTGTGAATACACCCTTCCTCAGAGACCATTGTCATGTAAATCAAAACTGTGGAATTTACCCATATGGTGCATACAGCCTATGACTTAATTTAAAACAGTCCAATTAGGAATTAGGCAATATTATTTTCAGCTATTAAGTAAGTAAAGTCCAACAATGCATTTGAGATAATGCATGAAAATAAATTTTTCCCTTATTAAAGGTATTTAAAACTCTGAAGGTTATTCAAAACATCCAATCTCAGAGTCTAACATTAGTGGATTAAGCTAATTGGCTGGTTTCCCTTTATAGACAACAGAGGGGATGATTTATGGCAGGAGCCACAGATTTCCAACCCAAACGTTAATAAACATCATGAATGCTACCTGCTGTATCTTTCACACTTCTTGGCTCTTACTGATCTCGAAAGTCTACTCAGGGATCATAATTTTTTTCCCCCAAAAGAGTCCTGTGAATAGGACTCATGGAAATCACATTTTTATGGTGGGTAAGAGCATACCCTACTGCAGTAATTTCAGAGTCAATGAACCCATGTGCCCAACAGAGAGGATGAAGTGGCACTGCCCCACCTGGAGCCCAGGACTGCAATCTCTCAGCTGTCCCAGGACCCTGGTCTCCTGCATGAAAAGATAACACCTGGGACATCTGAAAAATACTTGCAAATTCAAGGAATGGGAGACCATGGCACAAAAAAATTCCAGTGTACATAAAATCCAGCAACTTTTCCCTTCCTGTTAACATCTCAATGTCCCTGCAAAATAGACAGCCAGCCAAGAGTTTTAGTTCAGAACAAACACACTTCATTTCCCTTACAATGATACATCGTGCTTGCATAAAGTACTTTGATATTTTTAACATAGTGACTCTTCTTCATTGAGCTTTTCAGCCTACTTAAAGCTTCTCTGTGTTGTGAGCTCCTTGGCATGGCAACAGTTCAGCTGCCATAACAAAATGCATAATTTTAAAGAGCTTGTTTTTAAATTAGTGTCATCATGAGATATTCATTTGTAAAGTGCTTATTTATCATCTGACATAGATTTCCATGATAATTCTCAATTACTTTACTTATTGTTCTTATAGGACGGTGGAGTCACCAGAGAGATGATGCACATAAACAGAAAATCAAAGGAAAAATGTCAAAAGTAAGAAAAACTATATAATACATATATGCCTTGACTATCTAAGAATAGCACTGTTACCAGGATTACAAAATGGAAAAAAATCACTCTTACAATGGTTAGAGCAACAGATCTGGTTATTCCAATAAAACGAGTCCCTTAGGATTCATAGTCCAGTGTCTCTCTGAATGTGGAATGTCTTGTCTCATTAGAACCTGAAAACATTCCCACTTTCCAACCAGAAGACAAGTTGAATATTATAGAATCATAGAATCATTTAGGTTGGAAAAGACCTTTAAGATCATCACTGAGTCCAACTGTAAACCTAACATTGCCA
>JANZLQ010000027.1:17652882-17685781 GCA_026212715.1 Elanus axillaris | reverse complement strand
AGCGTGGGTCCCCCACGGGGTCACAAGTCCTGGCAGAAAACCTGCTCCGTGGGCTCCTCTCTCCACAGATCTGCAGGCAGGACCTGCACACTATCGCTGATGGGCTCGGCCTTGGCTGGCGGCGGGTCCATCTTAGAGCCGGCCGGTATTGGCTCTGTGGACAACGGGGAAGCTTCCAGCAGCTTCTCACAGAAACTGCCCCTGTAGCCCACCCCACTACCAAAACCTTGCCACAGAAACCCGATACACCACCCACCTGAATAACAATGTCACTTTTGTTTTCCCAAGAAGCCAATATGCCATCTGAAAGAGGGATACATTGGTCAAGGTTTATCTTCCCTGATTCTCAGCATGTAACAGGTGTTTGAATGTATTCACCCCAAATCCCCCTTACTGGGGACAGCAGAGGACAATTTACCTTAGCTAAAATTTTAATCACCTTGTGTATATGCCTGCCTCTCTCCACTGACTAATTAAGTGAGCTCAGACCAATTTAGCACTGGCCTTAGGTGAGCTGAATCTTTCTCTTCTCTGTCAGTGCTATAAATGTCCAGATAAAAATCTACTTGAATTAAGAATTAAATTATGGTTTAAACCCATTACTGCTTATTTTGAAGAGAAGAGAGTCCTTTTCTCTGATAGGTATGACTCAAGGTTCAGACAATACCCATCTCGGAGAATCAAAGAGGATATACCCTGAGCTCAAGATGGGCTTCACTCTTTGAGAAGTGCAACAGTCAACTACCACCTGCTATAAGAAAGCCTTAGAAAAAACCCAATTATTTCCCTGCCTGGGATCAATATCTTGACCCTGGGTGGATTCCTGGGCGCTTCAGAGGAGAGCGCAGAAGAAAGATGTGTCGTTCCAATTGGTCTATTGGAAACACCTGGACTGCATTCCTGTGGGTGTGACTTTCTGCACCTCCCAACTGAATTATTGTAGTTGAATGAAGCACAGGCTCTGTGGTACCTGCTGCTGTTTGTTATTGCTGTTTTTCCCAGGGTGCTTCTTTGGCCCTATTGTTTTCAACTGGGAGAGAGGAGTTAATGCTTTGTGGAGTATGAATCATTCAGTCTTCTGGCTACAAGAGCACAACCAGAATGAAACAGCAAACTGTCACAGAGCTTCTTGCTGCCAGTAGCTGAAATTGGCATATTAAGTTCAATGTAGTGTAAAATAACGGGGGGAGATGATTAGAAAACACTAATTACCTTTACCCAAGCCCTTGTACTGGGAGATCCCCCATGACAAGGACTTATGGAGCAGCAAGAAGTAATTAGATTTCTGACAGAGCAATTGCTGCATAAGTAATTAAGCTATCTATTTTCCTATTATTGCTACATAAATAATTAAGCCATCTATTTTCTTATTATTGTTACATAATATCAGTTACATACCTTATAGTGAAAAGAAAAAATACACATAAACCTCAAAAGTTTCAGCTAAGAGTTGACAGCTTCAGAAGCAATTCTGTCTTTGATTTTTTTTCGAAAAACCCCAAACAACCATGTATTCATTACTTTAAGGCAATTTCAAGTAATCAGCTATCAACAAATCCAGATGAGCAACCTGCATTTAGTGTTCTGGACACTTACTTTTATGCAGGAGTTTCTAGACATTTGTATAAATATCTGTGGTCAGAGCAGGTAACTAAATAACACATCTTAGTATATCCTGCTTACCCCCGCTGCCAAATCTCTATTAAGTGTACAACTAATATCAAGCACTGCATTTTGTGACAGTCATCCTCCTCAAGATATTGCTGAGCTGACAATATATTACAATATAATTTTCATCATGCCAGAGATGCTCAGGTAAAATCAGGTTTTCTGTGGTTAACATGCACTTTTTGTTACTCAGACAACCTCAGGTAATGTACTTTTGGCTATGAAAAGTGAACTGATTTAGCCAAACCCTGAAACCTTTGAACACATGTAGAGTTTGGAAAATTATTCAAATGGAAACACATTTAACTTACTTTGGTTTAACTGCTCGGATATAAGGAATAATTTTCCTTTTGTATGTGTTGGTAGAACTACATAAAAATCAGCTGTGGTGGTTTAACACCCGCTGGCAACTAAGCCCCACACAGCTGTTTGGTCACTCCCCCCAGGGTGGGAAAGGGGAGAGAATCAGAGGAGTAAAAGTGAGAAAACTTGTGGGTTGAGATGAAGACAGTTTAACAGGTAAAGCAACAGCTACACGCAGGCAAGCAAAGCAAAACCTTTGGGATTCACTCCCCGCTCCCCGCGGGCAGGCAGGAGCTCAGCCATCTCCAGGCCAGCCGGGCTCCATCCCGCCCGACGGGGACCTGGGAAGAGAAACGCCATCGCTCCCAGCGTCCCCCTCCCTTCCTCCTCCTTCCCCAGCTTTATAGGCCGAGGTTGACCTGAGGATGGTCTGGGACATCCCTTGGGTCAGTGGGGCTCAGCTGTCCCGGCTCCTTGTGCCCCCCGGCCTGCTCGCTGCTGGGGGGGAACCAGCCCAGCCCTTGGCTCTGGGCCAGCCCTGCGCAGCGGCAGCGAAAACATCTCCCTTATCAGCGCCGTTTCCAGCACACGTCCAAAGCACAGCCCCTTTCCAGCCGCTGTGAAGAAAATTAACTCTATCCCAGCCAAAACCAGCACACAGCTCAGCCAATCATGGTTAAAAAGTGTCAGCAGCCAAGATTAACATCAGCAGTCTCAGCGCTTAGAGACAAAGAGTGTTTAACAGCATACTAATTAAAATGTATTAAATCACCATGTTTTATAACTATACATTTTCCCAGGATAGAGATTACTTACTCATTATGATTCAGCCAGTCTCCATTTCCTTCATTTTTACTAATCAACATGAATAAAGTTTGAAGGATATGACCCCTTAGTAAATATAGATTTTATTTTATTAACTTTACCTTCCTAATTAAAATATTGTTCATTTAATCTATTCTGTTATTACCGTATTTCTAATTAATAGGAAAAAGATCAACAGAATTCAGCTTGGGCCTTATTCCTTGAAATAGTACATGGCTTTTTTATCTACTCTTCCTGAAAGCAGTATCTTCTTGCCAAGATTTATAATGTCTTTTCAAGGCAGTAGTGAACTGAATTCCACCAGAATGAGGTTTAGAGTGTTTTGGTATTTCATCCACGTTATCAGTCGCCTTCAGCCTTAACCTCTGGAGACAAAATGGCTTCACTAGAAACTATCAATTCAGCTACACTGAGGGGTAAATGTGCTGCTGTGTGTGCTACTTTGTCATTTTAATAGAGTGATAGAAAAATGAATTACACCACAAGTTTACAAATCAGAAGTTTTCATTACTCCGAGTAAGATTCTTCCATAATCACTCAGCAGTGTTAGTGAGATGGGTTCCTTGGTATAAATCTCTGCCACATGGGTAATGTTTCTATGTTCAGATCTTCGGGATGTTTTAAGTACTCCTAAATCATCTCAAATGTGGAGTTAAGGAAAGTGTCTCTCTGCCTTTCTGATTCCCACATTCCTTCTCTAAGCAAACAATGGAGCACATGTAACAATAGCTGCGGAGCTGGGACAACTGAATGAATACTGTACTAGTGGTTCAGTAGTTCTTTCCTTTTATCTGCCACACACTTTTCTCTTGTTTACTTACACAAAGGACCATTGTAAGTGAGATGTGAACAGAATTGATGGCAGATTTGTGGCGAGAAGAGAATTCCTGGACCATATGATCTGGAACAGATGCTCTTTATCAGGCGGTGGTAACATGGAGCTACAAACCCCGGGGTCTAACCCCTCTCATAAATACCTTTTCTGTATCCAGACATCTGTGTAGTTTGTGTGTGTGTGCAGTGAGTCACTATTCCTAGGTGCAGACTCTGGGATGATGCAGATGAATCAAAAAAAAGAGAGAAAAAAAGAAAATGGAAAATAACATACCCGCATACTACAGAGAAAGATAATAGAAAGGAAACAGATCTGAACTGCTAATCAGTACCTTCCAGAAAACCTCTATTTGTCACAATGTTAATTTTAAAGGAGCAGAAATAGGTTTGGAGGGTTTGTTGGACAAGTATATTCCAAGCATTTAATGGAGATTATTTTAGGCTCACTTAACTTTATTAACTAGAAGTCTATAGCTGTTCTAAAGATCAGAAAAAGTCAAGGATAATACTTTCATCCTGCTCCAACTACCTTTAAATCTTTCTAGGAATATATACTGGATCACATTTTCAGTCTTAGTTTTAATGTTTTAAACAGTTACCTTTTATCACGTAGCCTACACAGAACGGTGGAATAACAATGCTGGAATTTAACATCTTAATTTCTTTTCTCCTCTTGAATTCTTGTTTTTGAGAAGAAAGCTCTCATCTTTTCTCAAGCTTAAATAGAAAATGTTTACATTATTCCAAGAGTATTTTAAATTTATTTTCTTAGTCTTGGGAGAGTCTCTTTTATCCTCAAAGCAGGCTCACCTCAGAAAGTTCTCTGTGGACATTGCCTATCACCTCAGAAGACATATATGAAGAAAGCAATCTTAAGTGAGCCACACATAGATTTCTCCCATTCTGGGTTTTAATAAGCTGTTGGATAGAGTAGAGCTTTAAAGTCAAAAGTAAAATCAGAAGCATATATTTCTTGTGGGAGAACAGAGATGCACCCACAAATGGACACAATTTTGCTGCAATGCCACTGACCTGATTTCATGCAGAACTCCAAGTATGGGTCTGTTGGCAATATGCAGCTGTCTTTGAGACTGCCTTACTGTCTGTTTTGCAACTGCGTAGGTCATTTCATCGATTTGTCCTTTTGCAATGAAAATTAATCTTGTATAATGCTTCAGGATTCTTTGCCACCTCTTTTTCTGTGCTTTTTCCGATGTCTCATTTCCACTGGGAGAATAGAAATCTTATGTTATTCCAAAGTATAAAACATGTTTTCCTTTCATACTGAAACTTGTCAAAACAGGTTGAGGGAAAGCATAAGTCTTCAAATGTATAAATGGTAGTCTTAGAAAGGCAAGGAATTACCTGCTTCCTTTGTTCAGACAGATAGGGCAAGAAGTAATGGGCTTAAAAAAAAAACAGTTTAAAAAGGCAGGTTAGACATTAGGAAGAGTATAAGGAGTTGTTAAGCATAGGAGACAGTTGCCTGAGGAGACTGTGGAATTTTTATCTTTGAAAGATGGTAAACAGATTCATCCAAGATGGATCAAGCATGAATTTGGTAGAGATGAACCTGCAGTGCAGGACTGAAAGATTTGGATGACATCCTGATTTCCTAACCACTGACATTTTCTACAGTGCTAAGGCAGAACTCTATTCAAGTGTATTGACAGAAAAAACTACCTACCCTTGGTTGTTGATGCCAGTTTTAGAAAGATCAGATCCTTCAGAAAGTAAATCATTTAATTGGACACACTCATGATTTGTCATGTCATGAGAAGGATATATTCATTACCAGTGTCAACTAATTATTTGTTTCCTGTTGAGCAAGAATGCCTATTCACCTCACTGAAGTGGTGTTGCTTTATGGTACTACTTTAATCAAAAAATGTTTGGAGCCTGGTAGGCCAAAGGGCAACACAGTTATATAGTAAAATACAGTGTCAAGCTGAGTTGTTCACTGTCTAAAGTAGTCATGAAAGACAGTTACAGAGAAAAAACAGACATATACATGTAATGACACATGCAAAATCACTAACAAATCTAGTACCAGAACTAGTTTAAAGCTCATATTTCCTAGGGCTAAGCTCTGCATTCATGATCTACCCCTGTCTGTACTTCTTCCTTTTTACTCATAGCAGTGCGCTGCACAACAGCTTCCCTTACCAAGACAGCAACTTTGATTTAGGAAGTTCCTGAACTGCAAATCAGGCATAGATTTAAGAACGCTTAGGAAAACTTTGCTCCATCCTGGCCTGCTGTCACTTTTTGCCAGTCATTTTCTGTTGGCTACCTCCAGAAACAACACACTGATTTGATGGACCTTTGATTTGACCTGATACAGCCATGTTTATTTTCTAATGTTATGTTTTCAGATGTGTAGGACTTGAATTTCCTCTCAGAGACATAAACATCTCTTATTGACATAAATAGAAGGTGTGCTCACTTGCAATATGCATCCTAAGAAATTATCTGATGTTTGCTTGACACCATGTCACACACCCCCCACCCACCCCCAGGGAAGATACAGAATTCCTGCAAGGGCAAAATGAAGACATTCTTCCAAACATGCTTAGAGCTTGCTCCCATCTCCCACTACCACCATCCATATTAGTGACTGTGAAACTGGACTGCAGGATGCAATATTTATTAGAAACAGGTCAGGTAGATACCAAAATAAAAAAAAAGATTATTTTAAAGAAAAAAAGATTAAGAAAATCAGGTTGATTGATTTGCTTTTAGTGCAGATGTTTGCCTTGCTCATCTTAAAATCCTCAAACATAGCTTGTGGGGTCCTTACATCAATCTTTTGCGGTTCATACCATAGAAAGAAAATGATGCTCCCTTCAGTTATTACACAAACAGCCTTGGCCAGCCACTCCACTGCTTCCGTCTGCAGCAGGACATAACTGGGGGCTGCTGTTCCTCACCTTGAGGGTCTCTGGGCTATCAGGCTGCCAGGTAAATGGAGACCGCAAAGCTCCTTTTCAAAATGAAGTTATTCTTTACTCTCTAGTCTGCTTTACCTCTTTACCTCTATCCTTTATCCACTGTTTGGATGTAGGAGGGAAGACAAATCCCTAACCTCCTTTACAGCTCTGGAAAAGCAAACCTTTGTTTTACTGTTAAGTTTTTTGTCTTTTGGGTGGCAATGAAGATTCCAACTTAATGCTGTTAATTGCAGTGCATTTAATTACTAGGTATAATATGATAGCTGCTTCCTTGGGCTACACATTGATGCCTGAGCAAGAGAACTGAGAGACAAATAAATGAGTGGGCAGCAGACAGTTTCTTCAGAAGAAACAGCATTCAGGTGAGGCTGTAGCAGGCTCCTATCTACTGTGGACCGAAGAAAAAGTGAGTAGGCTCCTAATACAGGCTGGGTTTGCATGAGTGTACTCTGAAAGTATTTTTTCACCTGCTTGTTTTGTCCCTGGAGAAGAGATCTGCACACTTATATTACATTTAGCTTCCACATTTTTGTCAAAGGTTATCCAGTTAGAACTATTCTAGACAGAAGAATTTAGGCTGATTAATTTTTCTCTGAAGCAACAGAAATAACCAAAAATTAATTTAGAGCATATTTCAGGTCTGCAAAATTTCATATCGTCATTTATTTTACAAGAACTTCTCCACTGGTTGGACTTACACAAACACAGAAAAAGGCATGTTAACCCACACCACACAGCGTACTTTCAGGAGGGAAATTATTACATCCTGTGCAGTAAGATCTTTCTTTGTCCAACAGATACTTTTACAAGTGTCACAAAAGATCTCTTTTTAAATTATTGAAAAGAATTCATTTCCCTCAGATCATCTATCTTGCTTTAATTTTCCTTCAGCAATAGTTGCCCTATTTGGTTGCTAACCAGATTTTCTTCATATGTTGCAGAGTTTCCTATCAGCCAAATTACTTTGGGGACTTCCTGGAATTAACGGTCCTCCACATTTTATTTTACTTCCCTATCGTCATCTCTGCTACTCACTTTCTACTTAGCTCTTTTTGCTGCAACAGCTGTGAGACTCAGAATCAATAACAATTTCCTCCAATCCATCTCCTCAGGAGCTAAGCAGGTATCTTTTATTAGGTGAGGTGATTTGTGAAAGTTAGAGAATACATGCGCTGTTCTTAGAAGAATGGGCACTGCTTCACTGGATCTTCTGTGCTCTTGCAGAGCCTCACCTGAATTGCTTGTGATCATCACACTGCTAGAACTGGTGTTGTCCCCTTATTCACCTTTGGCTGGACATGCTCTGCCAATGACGGCATGCTTGAAAGGGTTCCCTTATCCTGAGGCACAGCCTTTTTCATATCACAGAACAAAGTGAATTCTGAAAATGCAGGATATGGTTCTTACCCTTTGCAAGGACATCTAAGGACATCGTTATCAAGTCCTGATTGCACTTCAAAGAAGCACAGAAACTCGGTGGGATGCCCTGTAGTTCTAGATTTCCCATTCGTTTGCTGCAGATATTGTAGCCGAGATACAATTTTATATTATTTATGCAAACCCTTGACTGAACAAGTATCTAAGAGCCATGTGGAGATTAAATCAGACTGATAAATATTGGCCATGTTTCTCCAGCTGGACAGCTGAAAATCAGAACCAGTAATATTGTCTAAAGAAAAATTTCCATCTCTCCTAGATTTTTTTACTGGTTGTGTTTAATTTTGTCATTTTATACAAAAGGAAGTGCAGAAAATCTTAATTAACTTCTCTTTACTCAAACAAGGTAGTTAATACCAGAGTAAATCTGACACACAATATGCATACTAGAACATGAAGCATATGGAAGTCCCAGTAATTCCTTGTAGATCAATCCTGCCTCTGGAATGCCATTTGGAAGCTGGAGATTTTGAGCAAGCCAATTTATCACTGTATGCCTCTACCTTACCTTCCCCTTTCCCTTCTCATCTCCTTAAGGCATGAAAAGTCCTACTGTCTTGCATTTGGGATCACAAATCCTTTGCAAAATTTCTGTCTTTGCTCTGTAGGTTTGTACAATAACTACTTTTATACTATTAAACAAAACCACCCAAGGGCAGGTCTCCTGTCTGGAGGTAAAAAGTATGTAAGGCCTGCAACGATGTATCTTAACATTCTTCTATGCCAAAACAGAGAGCCTGTGCCCAAACTGCCTCTTGGTAAAAAAAGCTGACCGTACTGTCACTAACAGCATGCCCGAGTCCCATCCCAAAGGTGTTAGTTGCTATAAGATAAAATAATGCCAGCAAGAAAAAAAGAATAAAATTATCTGGTACAGTGGTGCTGTTCTCTGAACCCATTTTATTTAGGCCAGTTATAGTCAATATGCATAATATCAGTTGTAGCTAATTGTTTCTACTGTATTATAAAAAATCATGTGACCTGGCATTAAAATATTTATTCATTCCAAGAGATGTTTTTGAATCCTTGTAGATGAAAGACATCAGATAAAATTATCACTGCATAGAGTTATCACAGAGGTTTTGTCCAAACATCAGAAACTAGTAGTCAAGAGGAGTAGCATGAAGGTGTATGTACAGCATGAAAGAAAATTTCACCTATTGGGGCTGACTATTACATAAAATGAGGAACAGCTGAAAAGTGCCTACAACAAAATTGTTTTTACCTGCACCATTAATACTCCATATTTCTCTCTGAAATATGTTCCAAAGCTATTCTGCTATGCAAATGTATTATTAATTCTTTAATGAATATTATCTGTAAGGGTATCTCCTGGCATATGATCTGTGGATGACAGAAGCAATAAGGACAAACAGATGAAGCCTGGTGTCCATATATCAATTAAGTTGAATAATGGTTAGGTTAAAATAACATTTTTTTTCACACTTGAAATTCAGCACACTCACCTTTTTATTTGAGGTTAAGTTCAATTCCTCAATGTGCATGAGGTAAATATTTGCTGAGCACTTAAAATGTTTTCCATGAATCAAAAAGGTCTGGAATGCTACTATCACTAATGACTTACCATCTTTCATCTCTGTCACAGGCAGGTAATGCAATTTCAGGAACTACATAGTATGTCAAGAGTGGAGTGTTATTGAAGGATATCTTTTCTCCTCCCCTGGGGGCTCTACAAGGTGATTTATTTGATATGCACTCTCTTTGGCTATTTTCTGTTTACCTGAGCATAAAACAGGCGCCATGAGGAATCCATAGCTTCCAAAAATCTCAGTATTTTTGCAAGGCTTTAGACTGGAAATATTAGAGGTGAACCCAAATAAGAAATGGAACCAAAAAAGATAAGAGGAGATGGAAATCTTGATTTCCTCTGGTTTCCCATAGAGCTACTGTGTGACTTTGGGACTTTAGTTCTTTATGTGCATTTGGAAATAAAATAATTCTCCATTTCACAGAACAAGGGGGAAGCAAAATGCATTTGGGGGGTAACAAATAAGTATCCATTAGTAGACGAAGTTTTCCTTGTGAACCCATTGCATTTCAATCACAAGGACTCTCCCTAAACTTGGAGTGTCCTTTTACCTTCTCAGCTGAATGGGCAGCCCAGAGCAACTCCAGGATCAGAGCATGAATGAAAGTATAAATCTTATCCTAGTCCATTTTCCTGCGTAACTTCACAAGAGAAATTGTTGCATGAACCTTCTTTTATTTCAGATGTAGCTCTTTCCCCTTTGAGTGCTCTGAACTATCTGTTCTTTTCAAAATCTTGCTAAATGCCTTTTCCCTTTTTAAATGATGTACAAAAAAGTCCGCAACACAATCTGCTTGTAAGATCTGGGTTTGTCCTGGTGCCACATTCATCCCAGGTCAGTGCCTTAGGTTGCTCTCCACAGAACTTGCTAACAAGCCTAGCTCTGGACCAGCAGTTAAATATTCGTAGCCAACAGAGCCAAACAGCTGAAACCAAGAGAGCACACAACACATCAAGGTTCTGGAAAATGGAGCTTTAAAACCCTACAGGAACTCAGGCCATCAATGGACAATGACGTTATTGTCTTGCATCTTCTCTATGTCAAGAAGGCTTCCTGCAAGTTCTCTGCTTTTTCTTTTGCTTTTTTCTTTCCCCTCTGCTGCAAAGCCTAGAGTTTATCCCATAGCAGAAGGAGAATATTTCTGTAAGAATAAACACTTTTGTGTAACATAACAGCCCCACAACATCCCACACTCTGCACATGAGGCTTGCTGCGCTGCAGGGACATAAAATAATCCACTCTCCTGACTAAGGGTGACTCAAATCCAAACAAAAGTCCTCAGTAGGCAAAAATAATTGTTTTATTTCTGGCTTATAGCTGATTCTAATACCAAATCTGAATCAAAGCTATTGAAAAGAGACGGAAGGCTCCTAGATCCTTGGGATCTCCAAAGTGCAGAGCCATATGTAGAGACACTACATCACTCCAGCTGTCCTCAGCTGTCTGATGCAGCCATAGGAATGCTCTGGTTGGATGAAAGTACAATTAGTTTACAACTGTCCCCAGCAGCTACTGGTTGGGGACAGGTTAACTTATGTTTAAGTAGCCACTTCTCAGCCATTACCCTGGAATCGCTCTCTGTTAATAAATAGAAAAGATAGAAAAAAAATAAAAATCGCTGCACTTCTCTTTTTCTTTCTTTGTAAATACTTCCAGTTCATGCTACATTTTTTCACAAATAAATTGTATAATACTGCCACTGGCATGGACACACAAAAATTGGTCTGGTAAAATTAAGGATTTTTGTTTTAACTTTAAACAGTTTACAGTTCAGGCTTCTGAAAGAAGCTATCATTGCAGCAAAGCCAGTTCTCTGTAGACCTTGCTTTTTTGAAGAGCTAAGCTGTATTGCTCCACTCTTATTCACAATCACCCATTCCTGGATTCCTTATTCATAAAAGCATCTCAGAGGGCTAAATTTAGCACTGTTGTACATAAACAAATCCCATACAAAATTAAGCATGGTTTGGAGTCTGGAGGAGTTAAGGGCCAACATATCTTTTGAAAATTATACTTATGTGCATCTAAATCTGGGTGCTGCTGCAGAGAATTGGCAACTTCTTGCGCTTAGGATAAAAGAAGACAGCAAAGGTCCTATGGCACCAGATTCAGCCAGAGATAGTAGAGGTCGGATTTGCTCCTGTTTAAACAATTGACAAGCAGGCTTTTACACCAAAGCTATTCATCAAGAGAGTCTTTATACAAGCCCTTTTCTAGAATGTGATTTCTCTGAGCTTCTTGAAATGTCCACATTGCAAACGAGGGACCTAAGAAGGTCCTATTTTTCTCCATTAACTATAGAGGTAATCCTGATGGCTAGCCCACATGGAAGTGTCTAAATTGTCAACATATAAATATGTCTAGGTGAATCTCACCCTGAGGGCTGTGGTCCCTTTGAGTGTCAGTTCAGAAAAGGACCAAGCTAATCCATGGAAGAGTCTACAGATAAAATCTATTTGAAAGGAGGGGTGGACACAGTTTCCATAATAGAAATAATTAAGAAATTCACATCAGAAATTGTCAAAATGTAGGATGATGCCAAAGAATAAGGGCAGAGACAGGAGTCCCTCTTCTTCCCTGTTTGCTTTCCTCTTTCCCCAGGGGGAAAGGCAGCTGTGTGCAGCAGGGCAGACTGGGTATAGAGGCTGGTGTCCTACCAGTGGGACAGTCTCAGCTTCCCAGATTCCAAGACAGCTGGGCAGAGCTGCAGTCCTTATAAGTTTCCCTGAAGATCTCATCACGACATCTGGTTTCACTGACATGGTTTTGTGTTCCTGTAGGTTTCATGCTTGGGACAGCATCAGGTCATCCTTCTAATAGTGCATGGGAAAGGCAGCTGGTCACATTAGCTGCCTCCTGGTATGCTCCATTTTGTGGTCAATGCACCATTTTTCTCATCTCATTTAGGGTCCACTTGTTAAATATGAGGCAAATATGAAGATCCCATTAGGTTTACATCAATATCTTTCAGTTCTCTGCTTACTAGCCCAGGGTCTTTTCCTGCTGGGTGAACACACGTGAGTATTTCTTTCTCCCTTTGGTGGTTAGGGAAGGAACCACTCATATTGAGCTAAGAGAAAGGATTACCTATATATTGCCTTTGGGACAGTACGCACATGTCAGCACATTGGTTCAGGAAGAAAAGGTGATGGTTAACAAACTTTGTTTTGGGAAGATCTATTTCAGGTCCACCCAGAGGCCACATCAGCAATTCTTAACACACTGTTACTTGAATGAGGCATAGCTTCAGGCTGTATATGTACATGATGCATTTTAAACTGCAGTGAAAAAAATGGATGATACAGATCAAATGTGGTGTGTCAGCCTTCCCTTACTCGATGTTATTAAGACTGGCCAAGCAGACTTGTGTTTGCCTGGCATGCCATGAGAATGATGCATGTCTTTGTAGAGTATGTACCATTATGACATGGCTGACGTTATTTTCTGTCTTTTAGATATGTGCATGTATAGAAGAGACCACGAGTATATGTTTTACGTATGCTTGACTGGACTGTCTTTTTTTTTTGCCCTACTCAGTAAAAAGGCTGGCTATAATTGCATAGTATTACTCACCTGCCCAGCAGCAAAAATTCTCCCGCAAGTCCCAGGCGCCTCATAGCCATTAAGAGCCCTCTCACAGTCATGCCTTCACAGAAGCAGGCAACCACTCTTGCCTTGGGCAGGTGGCTCCGAAGCTTTCGCAGCAGCTTGTCAAAGCTCTGTTCACCAGCATTGCTATAGATCTTGTAGGAGTGTGCAATGCAGATCCCTTCCTTGGCCGCCATATCTTTGAAAGCTTCCATTCCACTTTCACCATAGTTTCCTAAATACAAACAGAAACACATACACATAAATTAAAATTTGCAGAAGCTTTTCTTGCTTTGGAAACTGCAAATGTCTTAAAGAGTATGTAACATATCTGCATACAGATCAGTGTACCAATCTTAACAAAATAACATTAACTTTTTAATTTATTAATCCATTTTTCATGTCAAGTTCAACATATTTTCCTAAAAACCTCACTTCTGTGCAGGAGCCTGTATCTCTGTTGAAATCAAAGGCTGTTAGGTACCTCAATACCTTTGAGGAACTGGTCCCAAATGTCTACAACAAGGTATGTATAAATTGCACAATCTATTCTGATTCTCTTGACAAAATGTGGTCAGGTGTTCTGGGGTTTACTTCAGAAAATCTAAAAATATATGTTCAGAATAAATATTTTCAATATAAGCAAAACAAAACAACGACTCATAACAACATGACTTTGTTCATAATGCAATCTGAAAAGCAATGATTTTTTAATTACACTAAAAGGTAAAACTTATCCTATGAAGAAGGAACTTCTGGTGACTTGGGAGAATGGGTAGCAAAATTGAGGATTAGCATTACAGAGATCACAGGACTGCAGATGGACTAATTGTACTTCTGCGTTGTGGGTTTTTAAATTGAATGTCTACCAACACACCGGGAAAAACTTAGTAATTTTTTTAAATCTATTCTTCCCCCATAGGATAAACTGATAATAAATGTTAACAGATAGATGCATTCATTGTTATTTATTCTGTCTCACCACAGAAAATTCTTCATTGCCAGGCCTACATAAAAGTCACAATGCTTAAACAGTGGGTGTACTGATATCACCGACAATCATCCTGACCAGGATTGTCTCTCTGGTTCCCTGTGCTCCTCCATCTGGCTGTCTAAATCTGTTTCATGTCTCATTTAAATAAGAAGGCCTCTGAGGCAGGAAATCTTTCTCCAAAATATTGCCTTAACCCCTTAGTAATATTCCACAGAAACACAGTGAGTAAAGACCGAGAGTGTTAAAGTGATGTTGTTGCAAGGAACTGCTGATCCTTCACTTATTTCTGTTAGTTTGCAAATGGAGGAATCTCTAAGGAAAAATATTTCTTTTTAATTTTTTATAAAATTATAACTTTTCATAGTTATAACTATACAAGAGCGCTGACAGTAAAAATGCATGTGAAGCAGTGAGAATCAGACAACTGGATTTGGGCTGTCAACTGGTTTTGTGACCTTGGACATTGGAGCCACCAAGCATTCAGTTTGCTCACCTGGGGAATCATCCCTATCGCCCTGGTGCTAGAGATCAGAGGCTGTGTTAGGCTCAGCACAGTACATGGGCCTGTAGAATAGTCTCCATTTTGAAGATTTTAGCATCTGAATAGCCAAAAAAGACAAAGGCCAGAATAGAAGAAATGCCATTACCTTTGTTCCACATCAGGAATGAATCACTGAGACCTTGAATGCAGATCTTCTTAGCTAATATGACTTTCCTTTTCCTCCCTGCTGTGATCAGGCCTCATGGAAAAGCCATTACTATGCAAATTGTGCCTGGACAAAATGTCACAGGATCTTTAAACTCAGTTGTTGCAATACTTCCTGGGAGTTGTAAATCAGGTGCCCAGTGCTTCCCCACGTGTCACGCTCTTAGGGCAAACTATGTTTCCTGTGATACATGAGCATCAAGTGATTCCCTTGAGATGCTGAAACAGTTCAGCTAGGGGTTGAAAATGTGGTGCCTCATGAAAGATGTATTATACCTCAGAAGTCAGTCTGAAGGGAAAATGGGGGTTAGTCACATATAACTCCCACTGGGCCCTGAGGCCATCTAAAATAAAATTAAGCTGTTTGACAGGAAATACACTACTTTGTTTAAAATTACTCTCATTTAGGTCAATCTGGATCAACATTAAATGTTCTGTTTCATTTTTCCTAAGAGAAAATGAAAAGGAAAAAAAACCCCATATCAACAACATATCTCCTATTTTGCCAAAGGAGTTGGAAGTTTGAGGAAAAGCTGTTCCATATTATATCTCAAAGAGACTGAAATTCTGAAGACTTCATTTTCTGTCAAAAAACTGTCAATAGAAAATTCATGGCCGGGTCTAATTGACTTACAGAACTGGATATCTACAGTGTTCAAGATACTGCACTCTTTGAAAGTGTTATAAATGTACAAACTCTTACCCTGAGTCTTGCCATAAAGCTGAGAAAAGGTTTAATTACAGTACTGACAAATAGTAGGTCTTGCAATGAACACAAAGTGCATTAACTCTTTTCCAGTCAAATAAAGGTTGCTCTGGCACAAGTGATGTGGTCTCATCATGTATCAAGACGGAGATTTTGTGAGACCATACAGAAAGCAATGCATCATCCAAAATGAGAGAAAACATGTTAAACTACTAAGGCCACTTAGCAAAGTGTTACGTTTTTAACATTTAGAAGAAAAACAACCTGGCAGTCCGAATCTGAGTGACTGAGCTCTCCAACTGGTAAAACTATAGCTGTATGTCATGAGCTCAAGGGAGATTTGATGAAAACAGAAAGTAGCTTTGCTTCAAGACACTCATACAAATACACCAGTGGAGCTCTTGTCATGATCATTGCTGATTAAACTCTACTTTATTAATTATTCATAGTGAATTCCCCTGTTGTGCAAGAGGTTTGATGAGGTATGTATATTTGAGCTATACTGTGGGGATAATGAACACTCTTCAATGGAAAAAGACAATCTTTTCTGCTAAGCTCTTTTGTACTACATATTAGGATGAATTTCCTCTGAGCTATCTTTCTTTCTGAGGAAAACCTGTACGTGCATGAAGGTAGACATGGGAAGGCAGCGCTGAGGAAATGGGAGTGAGAAACTGGGGGAGTTATATTATGTCATTTCCTGGAGGATGAGATGTGAGGATCACAGTGGAAGAGCGTCTCCATGCTTTCTCTATGGAACTGGGCTCCTCATGGACCTTTGATATTTGAGCTGTGGCATTT
Source organism: Elanus axillaris (assembly GCA_026212715.1). Taxonomy (NCBI): domain Eukaryota; kingdom Metazoa; phylum Chordata; class Aves; order Accipitriformes; family Accipitridae; genus Elanus; species Elanus axillaris. The sequence continues at coordinate 17,669,418 of JANZLQ010000027.1, read as the reverse complement.
CCATGGTAGCACTACTAAAACTGCCACAGCAAGAGCAAGTTTCCACTCACAAGGGCAGTTCCCACTCTTCAGCCAGGTCTGTAACACAAGGAGAAGAATACAGGGACTTCTAGACTTGCACAAGATGGACAAGGTGAGGACTTATGCAGCCTGACTCTGAGAAGGAGTTTGTGGTTTCACTTCCAAGTGAAAATTAATTCAGAACCCCTCTGCTGGAACCAGAGCAACGTCTTCTTTTGAGTCCCCTGTGATGGAAGCTGCCTATGTCCTGGCAATTTATCCATGTAGCTGTTTTGTTTCCACTTCTAAATTTAAAAAAGATCCTAAGGAAAAGTTAAACAGAAGGCAGGGATTGATTTATTTTTGCTTGGCTAGTTCTACTTCAGCAGAAAAGACTCAGCAAACACCACAAACTGGAGCTGAAATATGGTCAATTTATATTCACCTCCTCCTCCCCCACCAAACTCCATTTTGGTGTTTGGAAACCGGCACCTCTATATTGTAACTGGCTCAGCTAGTGAAGGTATCACAATTTTTTACTGGATGTTCATCTCCTCTTGAAAGTTTGTCTGTCAGTAATCAGAGCTGCTAGCTGTTGGTGGCTTTTGTAAATATGTCCTACGCTCATGGCAACAACTGGCAGCTGGGTTCTTTTAAAATGCCAGCCTGAATCCTGCATATTGCCTACCTGAATGTCTGGCCCTAAGCCCAGTTCTAAAAGCTACTCCCATATGTCTCTGCATGTTTAAAGAAAAATCAGTTACATCATCATGCAAAAGACTTATCCCTGCTTCAGAGTTAGAATTTTGTTCAAAACTCAAGCATATGCATCCCCACCTACAGTCTAACTATAACAATCTGTTAGTTCCAATTCCAATGAATCAGTACTAGAAACTATTAAGAAGCTTAAAAAGAACAGATTGTGCTTTTTTCCAGATGAAGCTTAATATAGTACAGTACATAATAATACTTCAATCTGATAGAAAAGGGTCAGGCAAACTGCAGGCTGCTCATGCTGCTTCTCCTGCCCAGCAATTGAGGCAATTAAACTATCTGAACATAAACTCTTAAGATCTTATCTGCATTACAGACCAAACCAACAAGGTTTTTAATCTTAAAATAATAAACAAAATACACTGACATCTGTTCTATCACACTAAATGTTATCAATATAAGACAAAAAGTCTCTATAGCAAAATGGAATAATGAACTAAATTTTCTATTGTCTCAGCATTTTTGGGGTGTTACACATTTTTTTTTAAATACAAGAGCTTTTTTATCATTAGCTGCATATGAAAATTGTTATCAGGTAATTATTTGGTTTATAAGAGTTTCAGTGAACACAGATGAGAATCAACCTTTAGGACACATTTAGGATTCAGGCATGGTGAAAATTCACAAAGTAAAAGAAGAGGAGGCTCAAGTGAAACTTAAGAGATTCATTATGCCATTCATTTAGCTAGTAATAATCCTAACTATCACAAAGTATATTTATTTACGCAGAAGTGCTACCATCATTTTTATAGGCAAGAAAGAGCAAAACAGAATTTCTATGCTGTATCTGAGCCACAGAAAAGAAGCCAAGTCAGGTTAAAATTCTCAGTAGATATTTTGCAAGCAATACAGGGAATACAGAGCTTCATTTTTACCAGCTTTCATTGGCATCAACAGGACAAGCTTTGCTAGAAATACCTAAAAAAAATCTAAGTAGGTATAAATTTGAACATGCCTGTGGGAGTAATGGAAGATATTTATGAAAGGCAACATGTTGGTTGATTACAAGGATGATCTTCCTGAACATCAATGGTATGGTAGTGTAGAATATTTTCCCAAATGGAAAAGTTAGAAGTCTCTGAATATTGCAATTCAAATTAATCATGGTAAAACACCAACAATATCTGCTAGATATTGTCCATATTTAACTGCTGTGACTGTACAAGCCTTTTAAATTTTCGTCACTACTAAGAATAGGGACATAATACCAAGTCTCTTGAGCTGCTACAGCAACCACATGCCACTGATATAACATTATGAAAATCACAGCCTTCCTGGTACAGTTCTGTCTGCAAATAGAGTGGGAGAATAGAGCAATACTTCATTGTAAAGGGTACAAACCAAATGAAATCAAATCACATGTGCCTGAAATTCTGGACTTGTTTATGTGCGCTGAAAGTTGAAAAAAATCATAACCTGTTTTTTTTTTTTATTTTGATAAAAATAAATATTTTTGATAAAAATATTTTATTGACATTATTTTAAAATGAGATTTCAGATTCTATATTAAGTATATACGTAGAAACCAAAAATAAAATCAAAAGGTCATTTTGAAAGCATCCCATTAAATGAAAAATCTTAAATGATAATTGTTCTTCAAATTAAATTCCACTTAAATATATCCAGCCAGATCTTTTCCTTAATAATTACTCAGAGACTGGGCTTTCCTCTTCAATTATCTTCAGTGCTAGATAGTAACTCCAAAGCCTTTGAGCACACATTTGTAAGGGTATTACTCTTTTTTATAATATCTAACGTTTGGAACACAAGTAGCCAAATGCTGCTCTGGTGAAAGGACACCGGCCCAGAACAAGTCTGACTAGGCTTCCCTCCGCATGACACCATGTTGTACCTCCAGCACCATACCTCATCCGGAGCCACACTTTGAAACAGCCTTTAGGAAGCTTCTCCATAGGGCTGCTGCAGAACTCTGGCACAGCACACCATGCGGCCAAGATGGAAGACCTCTTGATAAAAATTTGGCCTGTTATATGCAATTAGTTCTCATGCAAGAGTTGTTCTGCTGTGAGTTTATGCTCTTTGACAGGAGTTGTCAAGAAGGTTTATCAGTTGCTCCTGATGCAGAACCAAGCGATAGTGTCAAGGGAAGCTTTCTCCAAAGAAACGACTACTCAAGCAAAGAGCCAGGCAACGTTGCTGGGCTCGGAGAGGTATCAGAGAACTAGAAAACAGCAAAGGAGCGACACAGGGCAAAAATTCCCTCAGTGATTAATTTAAGGATACTACCTAGTCCATCCTGAAAATTGTTGTACCTGTCTTCCTTAAGCACAGACAATCTCAAAGTGATTCAGAGGGCATGATCTAACAGCTAAGGCCTTATAAGGGACATAAACCACTGATGACTGCAGTTAGGACTCTGTCCCTAGCTATCTGTAGGATCATGGAGAACTCGTATATCTATTTCCTTGGATGTTCATCAGTTCTATTCAAACTGAAAGCTCTTTGAAGAGCATTTATTTATTGCTAAGTGTTCGTAAAACTCAGACCCGAAAGGATTGCCTATATCCCTGGTGGCTTGATAGATGAAGATACTACAATTCAGGATGTGTCAGTACAAAGAAGCATCAGTTACCACAACATCCTACTGACCATAAACCTAATTTCCTTATCTGTGAACGGTTTTGAGATTTTCAATTTTTTTACATTTGAGAACAATAAATATTTTCATAATCACAAAAATATTAGCTAACCAAAGCGTCATACTTCTAATTGTCTTACTTCAGTTCAGTCTGAAATAATTTGTTGAAATGATCTTATAATATGTAATTCAGATATTGACCATTTTATTATTTCATATTAGCATCATATTACCTTCTACAATGTTAAGTAAACCCAAAATATGTATCTTGAATCAGGAAACTAGTTTATTTTTATTGAAAAAATACTTAACTGAAATATTTTTACATTTAAAAATAATTTCAACATGTTTAATTAAAAAATTAATTAAGCTCTTTTCTGTGAGGTTTTTAAGTTTCAGCTACTAGGTATTTCCTGACCAGAAGTTTTCATTCAATGGTATTTAGACCAGCTCCATTCATTAGGTCTTTGTTTAAACAACTAATGTTTAAATTAATTTAGTGAAGTAACATACAATATACACCAAACGTAACTGCACTTCATTAAATTAAATATATCTGTTCATTACCTTCTTATTGAAGAGGGCTCAGAAGTATCACTGATACCTAAGTTTCTCTTCTCTTCCTCATCTTCTCTTGTCTACCTTGAAATAATAAATTCATTCCTCTTAAGAAAATGATGACCTAGTTTCACTGTTTAATGCATCTCACATCTGTTTATTTTTAAAATATCACTTCATAACTTTAAAAGAGAGACTTATTTAAACATTGCTGTTACATGAGAAAAGGGAACAGTCTGAAAACAGCCTTTTCTGTACTCTTCCTTTGATCCATCCTGCTAACTGGCACATCTGCAGCTTTGTGGCCTTGTCCACTGAGCAACGTTTGAAGTCCTCCGTGATGTTAATGTCTGCTAAAGGATTTTAAGCTTGGCAGCGTTTGCAGAAACATGCTGCTATCTCTGACTGCTCTCCTTGTTTTCATGCTGGAGAGATTAAAGATTTTCAGTACTTTTGTTTGTGAAATATCTCTCTCTGTCTACCTGACTCTAAGACATTTCCCTTAGACATTTCCTGTATCATTTCATCACTTCATTTCAAAATGAAATCATTAACGAAAGCACAGTTCCAAGTGAACTCCAGGCACACTCTAACTGCTCTTTCATTTTCATTTAGGGTTATACTTTTCATTTTTTGTTTGGGTTTCAGATACAAATGAGGACACATGAGACTGACAGTGCTGGACTGGAGGCTGTTCCTTTCAGGAGACAAATGCTATGCCAGAAAGAAGAGGGCTTTGCAGTGGGAACGTTTCATTCTGTGACCCGTATCCTTCATTGTGAGCGTAGCGAATTCTCAAGGAATGCAGCTGCCTGGGGTTTCTTCCCTGGTATTTGGACCCAGTCCCAGTTCTGACTTAGACTATTAGTTGTTATATTTCTCAAAAGAGTTGGCCCCTTCTGCAAATGAACAAATCACACTTTTGTATATTCACAACCTGGAACATACCTCCATGTAATATTAATTCTTAACTCTGCTGCAGTTTGCAACTGCTCTTTTCTGATATACACTTGATGTCCTATTCTGCTGCTGCAGTAGATGAGCACTACTAGAAGTCATCCAGCAAAAAGAAGCATAATTCAGGGATTAGATAGACTCTAAAAGCCTTCAATTAATCTGTTGAGTTTTCTGGTAAGTGCCTCTCTTTCTGTCCTGTCTCCTCATACGTGAAATGGAGGTAAAAAGGTTTTCCTGACAGTGGTGGTGCAAGAATAAATCTATTATAGATTGAGGGAAACTCAGATAACTACAGTAACAAGGGCCACATTTATGTTGAACAGACTGAACGTAATGTGATAATTTTGCCTCACAAAACCTCACATTTGCTTAGCTGTAACATAACCACATTGTGTTTATTACAGCAACAATCATTCTGTATGTCTAACATCTTTTTTTATAATAACAACTAATATTTTGCACTGTAACTGTAGATGATGGCAAGGCTACTCCAAAGAGAGCACCTTAATTTCACTTTAACTCATTGTGCACATTCATATTCTGCACATTCATTTGGGACGAGATTAGGTTTCGTGACTCTCCCCATCTGAACTCTGACAGCAGTGAGGTCTATCAGGAATACATGAATATTTAGAATAGTAACTAAAAGTCAGATCTATGACTGAATTTCCCAGAAGTGCTTGTCAAAAGATTTTGAAAGCGATAATACAAAATTTCTTAGGGCATATTAATCATTCTTAAAGTATACTGTGTAGTATGAGAAGCCCTATACAGTGTCACTACATACTTTCTTGGAGATAGTCTCATTTTAGGAACATGTTGGATAATTGTTTCCTTTTGGTGGATAACATAGATTGCATTTTAGAAGAATATTTGAAAAATGCATTTGAATATGTTAGGGGTACAGGTGTTTTCAAATTGTAACTTCAGAGGGTGTTACCCAGTAGGACAATACAATCCTCAGCTTTCAGATGCAGAAGCTGAAGAAGGAAAAGATAGTAATAGACCACAGTTGAAGGCAAGAGTATGATCTCAGTTTCAGGCTAAGCTGCCCTGGGGCAAAAGACTGGTTAGTTATTAAATAATTAGAGAATAATTTTTGGTTTAGAAGCTCTTTACAGTGGTGGAAATTTCATTACTACCTTGGACAACCTGTCTTAAGCCAAACTCGTCTTTTCATAAGTTTTCCTTCCCTAGTTCTTCTATGTTCTCTTTCAATTCAAGCCTGTTATACCTTGTCCTATCAAATATGAGAATAGCTTCTCAGATTGATGTTTTCAGAAGTGCTTAACTGTTTTGGAGACAACCACCATGTCTCCACTTTTTTTTTTTTTTAAAACTAAACAAGTCCAGTTTTAATCTGATGATCCCATTTTCTGCGCTTCTTTTCATATTTCTGTTTGATCTCAAATTAGTTCATGTTGTCCATCCAGGAAAGTGTGCAGTTTTTGTGAAGATATGGTACTTTTCCATCTTGTACCTTGCCTGTGCAGGGTAGAATTGAAAGACTATTTCATATCTCTAAAACATATTCCCTCTTTGTATAATTTCAGTATATTTACCTTTTTTAACAATGAAATGACACTGTTGACTCAATTTTAGTTTGTGATCCATTTTAATCTTCTAGGTCTTGTTTTACTCTGTTTATCATCATTCAAATCAGTGTTGGAAATGTCAAATAAAAATGGATTCCACACAGATCTTTAAGAAGGCCATTGAGCTTATCTCTTCTGTTGGAAAGCTAACAAGTGAGAAATACAGTCTGAATGAAGTTTTAAAGTCAGTTGTGCACCTAACACAGGGAAGTCTAGATTCATATCTTAGTGTGTTTGTAAGAATGTCCATGTGTGATAATAAAAAATGTAATGATTTTAAGATACAGTCACACATTCTTCTCAAATGCTCTGAACTGGATACTAGATTGGCTTGATATGATTTATTTTTGAAGAATACACATTGTCCTTTCCTTATGACACCAGAACGAAATTGCCCATTTCTTGTGAACAATTGTTTATTTGTTGCAGAAGTGAAATTAGGTTGGCTGAGCTCTTTCCTCACTCTCTTTTTCAGGATAGGTAGTGTTACCTCCTTTCAGTCTGTTGGAACCTTATACATATGCCAAATTTATCCAGGAGAAGTATTAAAATCTTCAACACTGTTTCAATCAATTCAGCAAGGTAGATTAACCAGATGTTTTGAGAATTTGTCATTATCTAATATCTAGAAATTTCTATAATTTCTGAATTCTTCTTTACTTATTCTAGCATGAGGTAGAGTATGACAGGCAGAATTTAGGTACTTGAACAAAATGCAGTCCTAAAATACATAAGCAACTGCTGCTTAGATTTGAAATTGTCACTATTAATCAAGTCTTCTTCACATCCAAGTCTCCAAGTACATATAAGATGCCTCTATGTCAAATGAGTCACACATCATGAATTATTTTTTAACCAGAAAAATAATTTTAATAAGATGGATGAATTATGGTCTCACTTCATTTGTATATGTCTTTTCCACCCTCTTTCCAAGAAAAATAGGTTATACACTGATGAGTATGGCACTTTTTTGGAAACTGAAGCATACATGTCTGAGCACATTCAGGCTAGGGAAGGAAGGAGACCTAAATTTTCAGTATGTCCTAAGAACATATTGTAGCTACTAGGCTACAATACAAAAAAGCTAGCCTCCTCCTCTACCCATGTCTTAAGAGAAAATAAAAGTCTGTTTTCAGGGTAAGGTTCAGACTGGGAAACCAAGTGAACACTAGTACTTAAAGATCTTGTGATCTGTAACTGCCTTGTTCTCTTGTGCATTCTTAACACAAAGATTTTCTGAACCACATGTTGACGTATCTTGCTCTATTCAGACATTAGATAGAGAGCTTGGGTACCAAACACAGAGCTAGGTATCCCATGATAAGTATCAAGAACCTAAAAGTACAGACTTTGCAATACATGCTTCTGAGATAGATACATTCCTTTCTGTATCTAGCCTGAAATCTTTCTGGAAGACAAAAGCTGTAGCTGAACATAGTTTGATCATTTGAAAATTTAGGACTTTATTTAAGTTTATGGTCCTCTGTCTATAACAATATCAGTCCCCAGCCTCCATTTTTATCTTTTTCCATCTTTTTTTTGGAGGGGGGGTTGACAGGTTGGGGGTGGATGGGAGGGTTGTTTATGTAATCCATGACATAACAAGCTGGAAAATAAACCAGAAAAAATGTAGAAATTGTCAAACAAATAATCATTTGGGGGAAATCCTGAACTCAAATTCCTGACATCTTATTTGTAGTTTTATTAAATATTTCCCTTTATAGTATCTAATTGACTGATCCAGTATCAGAGTAGCAAAACATTTCTATAGCACACTCATCTACTTGAAAGTAAACTGTACTGAAAGAAACTCAAACTGCCTTCAGGCTATGAAACAAGTAGGAAAAATAATATATCTGGGTATGGCCTGAAATGGCCAGGCTGTTTCACGTGGGCCATCAAATGACTATTAAGACATTCCTGCTCCACCCCATTACTACATATTAAGCCATTATATTAGTAAAACAACAGGAGTGTTAGACTTGATGTCTCTTCATTCCCTTTTGGAATAATATTTACTTTCAGCACATTTAGAACCCATGCCATATTTTTCATGAAGAAATGTATTTTCTTCAAGAAGATTCTCCATAACCCGAATGCCAATGTTGGTGGCAGAAATGGAGCAAAAGGGAACTGATCCTATAATATAGTTGACATTACATTGCAAATTTCAGCATTAGCAGGATCAGCATTGGCACTTGGCATGGCAGATTAATGAGTGTTCAGAGCATTCAGGAAGATCAGTCTGTGCTCATTTAGCTGGATCTCCCTGTCAAGTGCCCTTTAATCGGCATGATTTCAAAGATGCCGTTGACAGTAAAGGAAACGTGTTTTGGGCACTGCTGTTGCTCTACATACTGCTGTTGTTTGCTTAGGTGTTGGAAGGAAAACCATCAACAAAATGCTTACATGCAGCAATGCTGCAGATAGGTTTTGCCTACGGGGGCATTTAAGAATATATGCAGTTACTCCAGAGTACTGGGCTCTTCTGGAAGGACATGGACTGGAAGCTTTTTGGCCAAGGAGCAGATGGCAAAATGATCAGAGGACCTGAAAGTCCTTTTGACTGTGAGATGCTCAAGTGCAGAGATGATGGCCCATTTGATGTGCTAAACACTGTCATCTATCATATTTAGCTTCTTCCTTAATGATCTGAAGAGGGAGTAAACAATGTTAATGAAACTTGCAAATAACTTTGAACTGGACAATGTTGAGGATGCCAGTCAGGATATAGAAATAATGTAAAGTTTTCTAAAAATATTGATGACTTGGCTAGAAATTTGGGAAAAGAAACAGGCTCACTGTGTCATAGTTAAACTAAAAATTCTGGACTGAGTGGAAGGATAATAACAAAGGCAATAGAGAAAGCAGAAAGAAAATGCATAATTTGGCAATGTGATATGATTAAATAAAAATGGAAGTCACATATCTTGCTGTATTTTGTTTTATTGTTTTTTTATTTGTTAACCTAGACCTCAGGAAAAAAAAAGTGATTTCTGTCACCCTAAACTCTTTGCAAGAAAGTTCATTTTTTTCTGAATATTTTTCCACTGGGGAAAAAAAAAAAAAAGCTAATTATTGGACCTTTATTCCCCAAACTGCCAGTAACTTTGTCTCATTAGGACCCTTAGAAGGGATGCTGGAAATGCAATCTCTGTTTTCTCTGACTGAGGAGTATCTGATCCGTATCTTCCACTGTGAGTAGCCGATGTACCATGTGAAAACGTAATCTGGGATGGGTTCTTTTGATCTTTCCTGGTGTTACTTTCCCATTTTTTATTAAAATTATATTTTTGCTTTGCCTCTCCCTATAGTTGATTAGCAATGCTGAATTTTGTGATCCAGCAATCTCTCCAGAACTTTTTCTGGACCAATTTTATCAACAAAACTTTCAACTTTACCCATGTAGTCTCTTGCAAACTACGAAATATGAGACAGCAAGATATTTACACATGGCATGCCAGAAGTTGCGATAGGAGTTGAAATGTTAAGTCTAGGACTGAAAATTCAGGGCATGAAATACTATCCATTTCCTAGAACAATAAGGTACAAATGTAAATATATTTAAATATTTTAAATATACATAAATCATTTGGAAAACAATTGTAACTACTAGCAGGAAAAAGAAAAAGAAAATTTGCAATATTAAAAGTAATATCCTCCACATGAAATAAATCATAACATGCATGACAAGGGTCTTAAAAGATGTGAATTAAGGACTAAGTTTTTGTTTAACATTTGTGTGGTGTCTAGCTTGACAAGATCACTGCAGGAGCAGTCATAAGTACTCCTAGATCTGGAATAATAATAATAATGTCATCACTGGTAATAATACCCAAAGCAAGAAAATGGGAGAAGTAAAGAATGCTAAAATAATTTGAAAACTGCCTCTAAAATGCCTAAACAGTTTTTTAAAAACAATGGCTATACTTTTTAACATATATTAACTTTGACATAATTTTTAATGGGAAAAGTTTATCTTATTGCCTCAGAAACGTCAGCCTGTCTTATTTTGTTTCTTTTCCTTTAAACCAAAAAGAAAGAATATAGATTTTATTGTACACTATAATATATGATGCATATTGCAGGTAAATATATTTTGTGTTGTAATGTATTACAATTTTATATAACTGAAATCATATACATTATAATAAAATACAAATTACCCAAAACCTTCAAAATGATTCCATAAAACAAAACTTTTCTGTAATGCCGAAGGAAAATATTTTAACGGTTTGTAGTCTTTTTCTTTAGAGAATTGCTATTTGTTAAGGAATTCAGAACTTTTCCTTTTCCTTCAGAGCTGGAATTTTAAAAAATCACAATATTAGACACTTGATTCCCATCAATGTCGAATGCTAATTTTTACCTTAATTCCAGAATTCCAGGCATATATTTTTTAAAAGGCTAGAAAGATACCTAATGTTACATGTCTTCTAGAGATATACTCAAAGATCACAAACAGGTCTAAAATACTGCGGCAGGACACTTTCCTTGTGAGTTTAGTTTAACATGAACTATAACTAAGGTGCACACAGAAAGAAGAGGCAGAGAATAGACTGAGATAGCAAAGGGTTGGTTTTTTTCTCTGTCCATATTTAAAGTTTCCAGAGAGCTTCATTTTCATTTTTACCTTTTCAAAACCACTAACTCAAAACATTCTTGCAAACCTCATAGACCTGTTTAAAACACCTGATACCGAGTTTCGTGAAAGTGTTCAACAATGAAGCTCTTCATTATAAAATACCTTTTATAACAATCCTCAGGGTAAATCCCAGAAAGAGGGAGAAAAGAAATAAAATAAAAAATTATAAAGGAAAAAAACAAAACAAAACCAGCCTTAGTCTCTGGATTTTTTTTTTTTTTTTAGTGCATACAAAGAAATGAGAGCATTCTTCAGGATTTCAGCCTCAGGTTAGTTTTCATCTGCACTCCCTGTCAGGCACAAGGCTCAGGGCTGACTGGGGAAGTCAAAGTCCTTTTCATCACATATATACATGGCACATTGTATTGATTTCAGATATTAATGGAGATCATAAAAATCAAGCCACACCACAGCAGCAATCAATGTTCAGAATAGCCTGACTGTGGTGTACTGTAACAGGCAGCGTTCATATGACATGATAACCAAGGAAACTTCTCCCAAGTACAAAGGTGTCACAGTTATGTAAGAGAAGAGAGAAAAAGGGAGACAGAAAGGGGATGGGGAGAAGATTTTTTACTAGTTACTTTGCCGACAAAGCAATGTTGTGCTAAGTATTTATATCCTTCAACTGTGTATCTTTAATTACTATTATTATGAATGCAACTAGTACTAAATATTTCTTGGAGACCCCAGCTAAGGTCTTGGCCTCACCATGTTAAGCATGACACAAAGTAAGAGAGTCCCTTTTCTAAAACAGGTAATACTAATTAGACAAGAAAAGCAAAGAATGAGAATGGAAATAAAAGGACTTACAAAATGTCAGGCAACTAATTACCTATAAAGGAAGGATTGATGGATTGTCCCCTATAGCACTTGCTAGGTGGGATCTTAACCTTGTTAGCTGTGAACTTAACAGGCATCCTTCTGGGCACTGTGTTCCATCTATAGCAAATGGAGTGAAACCAACAACTACAGATGATACATCTTCTTTTCTTACACATCTTTCTTTTTCTAGATGAGGTGACTAGCGTTGTAGAGTGTATAATTCGGTTTGGTTAGTTGTCTTATTTTCAGATATCCAAAGAATCCCACCCAAAGCATGCTAAATCATAGAATCATAAAATCATGGAATGGTTTGGGTTGGAAGGCACCTTAAAGACCATCCAGTTCCAACCCCCCTGCCATGGGCAGGGACACCTTCCACCAGACCAGGTTGCTCCAAGCCCCATCCAGCCTGGCCTGGAACACTGCCAGGGATGGGGCAGCCACAGCCCCTCTGGGCAACCTGTGCCAGTGCCTCACCGCCCTCACAGTCAAGAAATTCTTCCTCACATCTCATCTAAATCTACCTTCTTTCAGTTTAAAGCCATTACCCATTGTCCTGTCACTACAGGCCTTGATAAAAAGTTTCTGCCCATCTTTCTCATTAACCTCCTTTCTATATTGAAAGGCCACAATAAGGTCTCCCCGGAGCTTTCTCTTCTGAAGGCTGAACAACCCCAGGTCTCTCAGCCTGTCCTCACAGGGGAGGTGCTCCAGCCCTCTAACCATCTTCATGGCCCTCCTCTGGAGTCATTCCAACAGGTCTATGTCCTTCTTAATTTGGGGGCCCCAGAGCTGGAGGCAGTGCTGCAGGTGGGGTCTTATGAGATCAGAGCAGAGGGGCAGAATCCCCTCCCTCGACCTGCTGGTCACAATTCTTGTGATGCAGCCCAGAATACAGTTGGCTTTCTGGGCTGCGAGCACACACTGCTGCCTCATGTCCAGCTTTTCATCCCCAAGTCCTTCTATAAAACTATTTTTCAACACATGAAGGGAATAAGTCTTTAACTTGTGGTTATTCCTCCAGAATCAGATAGGGCTGTGCTCCTAATAAAATGAAAGACCATCATCAAATGAGTTTAAGTACACCGCAGTCCAGACCTTCTCACCCAGTAGTCAGGGAATTCTCCTAAAAAGTGATTTGGGGTTGCATCCCCTTGGGAAGAGAAGAGGGGACTGAAGCCCAGATCTGCTGCTTGCCAATTGAGTACCTTAACTACCACTGACTAAATTGGGAATACCTCTGTTTTTCTCAATTTTTATCGAATTTCAAGAAAATCCTCCCTCCCTCTCCTCACAGGGAAAACTTCTTGACTTGCAATGTATTTTTGGACCAGAAAAAGATTGTTTCTCACCCTTAAAAATAAATTTCCATCTCTAGTGAGAGCTTCATCAAGGAAATGATTTAGTATCCCAATTAAGGGTAGGAAAATGAGCCAGAGAACAAATCTAATACTAGGTTCCCGTGAAAGAACTGGGTTATTCAGAAAATTTTTGTTTATTTTGGGAAACTTTCCTCCCATGTTTCTGTGAGCTTGCTTTGTTCCACTGTCTGATTGTGCATTAGGGGAAAATAGAAAAAAATAATCCTAATGATATCTTGTAAACAATAGGTGATAGACTACTACCTTTATCTTCTTTTAGATGGCCCAGTACATTCTCTGAAGGTTTAATGGGTTTATTATTGAGTGGCTGGTATGCTTTTCACTATTGAAGTTACAGCCAAAGCTGTTAAAAATTGAATTTTTATCACTTGTTTAAGCTGAAGAAAAAACAAATCTTCAAACTAGAAGTCATTTAAGAATAATCAGTGGCAAGTAGACTTTATCTGAATAATTTTAAGTGAATTTGAATCCTTTGTGAACTATTTGTTCAAGGTATACTGGGTTTTTTTAAGGACTTTTTCTTTCTTTAAGCCAAATTGCAATCACAATTACTATAAAAATTTAAACATAAATAGATTGTATTGTCCCTGCCCAGCTCCAACAAGTTGCAGTGTTATTTTCTAACCAGTGCACTGTTCATTGAGTACACAATGATAAGTTATTTAGATATAAAAATGGAAAGAATATTAGGTCAATCTTCACATCTGTCTTGAAGTGTGAAGACAGGATATCATATGATAAGTCCTCATTTGATAAGTGTATTGCTTATCTGTTATTAAGTTTGATAGGGACTATATCAGATGAGATTTTCCCAACAAGTTCATGTCAACAGAAAAAGCTTTCAGCTGAGGTTATTCTAGGACTTCAGTGCTGTGTGAATCTTGTGCAAGCATTTAGTGCAAAGATTAATTTTTCATTATTAATGCAGGAAGTACAAATGTTTGGTTTGAAACATTGCTGAAATACAGAGACCACTCAACCTGTAATCTGCGAAAATTAGAACAAAGACATTGATTCATTTTGGCTATGCAATTGCCTTGCAGTACCCCTCCCAACAGTAAGGAAATATGTTTCTTACTCTTCAACCATTATTAAGTAATTGAACAACCACTATTGACGAGTTGGACGATTGGTAGATATTATCTAATCCTTCATTATTGTAAACTGATCACTCTTCCAGAGTAGTTATTACTCATTTTAAGTAGCTAGGTCAAAAATTAGGTGCCTATTGCCTTCACAGTCCTTTTTATTCCTTTGTCCAGATCCTAAGCTTCACAAACATTTTGCTCTTCAAGTGACTCCATCATTACAAAACCGATTCTAGATTATGTTATGCAGTTTAAACAAACCTTCACCATAAAGGCAAAGAAAGAGAGCACCACCATACTTGAGTTGCGTAACAGAGTTTCACCTTGTATCCTTCCCTTGAGTCAGGTACATCTAAAGCTCATTTTCCGTTCTTATTTGAGGACATGAAGAGCCCATTGCCTTCCTTCGCACTTTGTCCCTAGTTATTCATCCTCAATCTTAAACAGATATTTCTTCAATAGCTTTTACATTGTCTTCATAATAAATGAGTATTTCTCTTGTTAAATTCAAAGATATACTAGTTAAGAACCAGGTTAGTACTTGTGACAAGGTTCTCTGATTTTTCAGACCTCTTTGCATATCTAATTGCTTCATCACTGTAATGATGTGTTTGCTTAAAAAAGGTGACAACAGTGTTGAATGTTGATGTTATGAAACATATTAGGATTTCAAACTGAGCGATCTGAGCTGCTGAACACACCACAGCTGACTGCTCAAATGGTACAAGGACTAATGGACCACAATGAGCAGGTATCACAGCATGTTAATCTCAGTGTAAAATAGATTTGAGTTTAAGTAATGATGTTCCCACTTGGACCAGATTCCAAAATTAGTGCAGAAAGCAGCAAGCTTTCTGATCTGGTGCCAGGTCGTCAGGCATTGCCTTGAACAGATGCTCCCTATGGAATTTATTGTATGAAAGAAGGAACACCAGTTAATCTGATTTACAAGGTTATGCATAATATTTCTGCACCACAGATTTCCAATTTGTTATACGCAAACAGCTTTAATTCTTCAATAAATACGTTTGAGAAGATTTGCACTGGGCTTTGTTGGTATGTATAGGAAGAGCTGCTTTGCATAGCTCCCTATCCCCATAGCATGTGAAATGATTTGTAATTCTGAAGAGTACATGAATAATGTGGGTAATTTTAACCAAAGGCTGCAATAAGCTGTATAAATTAGGTTCATAAGTAAAAATAACATTAACAACGCTGGCAGGTGGAAAACTTCTGCAATGATGCCTGCTGGCCTCTAAATGATCGAGTCCATCCCTATGTGTGTGAGTGAACTCATGCATGTTTGTCAGCTTATCATTGCTATATATTGCAGTATTAATGACACTTTTTTTGCTTTTGGGTATGGTTCCTGCATAAAGCTTAATGATGTTTTGTTGATTTCCTCTCAGTATAAGCAGTTTAAGGCAGCAAATCCTGATTGAAATTCTGCAAACAAAATAGATCTATATTTACTGGTTTTGTTTGTGGGGTATGAAACAAAAAAAATGAAATTCTACTTTTTTTTTTTTTCTTTTACACTACTGTGCTACATGCTTTATAGGATCTATTTGGGTATCCACTAATATTTTTACTGTCTCCATTTTACCTACACTACATTATTGTGTGACAATACCCTGTTCTGAAACCAAAGTCTGATGCCTTTCAACCTCTTCTCTTCTTTTGGAAAGATTATATGTTTAAACTTTCCCATGAAATTTCCAAGCTGATTTCCAGCATCTGAGGGTTTCAAAGAAAAAGGGGTCTGCTGTGATCAGCTTGTTGTCACCTTTCATAACAAAAGCAATGGATTTTTTTTTGTTGTTTCCATGGAATTAGTTGCTTTCGGTTAAAGCAAATTCTTCAAGATTCTCTTTGACAACAGCAAAAATACAGGGAGTTACTGTTTTCTCTAAGGTTTAATAAAATCAGTTTATTACTAAGGTCTACAGCTTAAAATCATGTCTCTAACCTGATGTTCAGGTTACAACCAGGAGGATGTCTGCTCCAGTGTCTTGCTGGTGATGTCCCTGCAAAGTGGCTGTCCTGGTTTCAGCTGGGATAGAGTTAAGTGTCTTCCTAGTAGCTGGTACAGTGCTGTGTTTTGAGTTCAGTA
>JANZLQ010000027.1:17642763-17652782 GCA_026212715.1 Elanus axillaris | reverse complement strand
CCATCCCACCTGGGGGGGGGGAAGGGGTGAGCGGCTGCGTGGTGTTAGTTGCTCGCCGGCCCTAAACCACGACAGTGGCATAGTACACTATCACTTGAACATGGCATGATGAGTCCTCACGTTCCTTTGAGACACAGAAACTGGACGAATGACACTGGGGAGAGAGCAAAGAGCCTCCAGCATTCCAAGCTACTGCAGCAGCTAACCATCTAATACTCAACAACTCAGTAGCAGGGGAGTAACAAGGGGACTAACTAGGGGTTTAGAGCCCTGAGGAAGACTTTTCTTTGTGTCTGTGGAAAGTGTGGTCAGTAACATCTATTGCAACTAGAACTTGATTAATGTTGAGAGAATCCAAAGTGACGTTATTCACTCTTTGTTGTCATTCACAGCTACTTTGCTGTTATCTGGTTCACGGTAATGCACAGAAGCCAGGATCAAAGGACCACAATCCATTGTACTAATCACTGTGATACAAGTGAAAGACATTTTCAGTATCGAAGTGATAGAACAGGAAGATGCAATAGTTGGAAAAAATGAAAAACAGTGGGAGTTGAGAGAAGCGAAATAATAAAAACAAAAAAATGCATATGTTTTGCATAAAAGTCAGAATTTCTACTACAGAATCCCCCCCTGAAAATAGAAAAGAATAACAGCACAGTGTGCCAGTGGATGGACTGAAAAGCAAAATAAAATGCCTTGAAGATATGCTGCCAGTCTGTACAGACAGTGTGTTGTACTACTATTTAACAACTGTTCTGCTTACTTTCACTGCTCGGTGTAAAATTTGTTTCTTACCAGAAGATAGAAGGTATTGTCATGTCCAGCATCATTACTATCAAAGGTGAGCATTCTTGTGTCCTCATCTGACTCTTCACACAATCCTGTCTTCAGAAACCTGCCTTCCATAATTTTTTTATTCCTCAGCCAGCCCTACTTATTCCTGAAACTTCATAAACTTAAAAAACTCCTCTTTCCCAAAGGCCCTTCTTCTCCCCACATACAAAATAAATCTGTACCTCTGACCATGTCTTCTATGAAGTCCAGGAGGAAAGTGATTTTACTGTGGTTATGGACTGTGTCTGATTTTTGCTTAGTTCCCAGTACTGCTGTGGACACTTTCAGGAATTCAGGGAAATCACTGAGCTTTCTGTATTCTGCATGAACGCTGCCTGTCAAGAGTTTAAATATATGGAAGCCAGGTAATGTAAAAGTGGAAGAAGTTGGCCATAGTTACTGGAACTTTTACTTGCTATCTGTTGCGTTGGGATGTAAGGAACAGAACACATCCAAAATATTTGTCCTAAGGCAAATAGCACACTTCTTTTAGTGCCTGGGGGGAAGGAACTGCTTTCAGACACCCAGGCTCACCAGCTTCTTGCAGTACCAGAAATAAGAATAACTTTGTAACCTGCTGAGCTAGGGTTAATCTTTTATAACTGTAGATATTTATATTGTAGACGTTTGGTTAGTTGAATGCCACCTCTGAAGGTATCACACAATGTCTTACTCTTCCTGTCTCTCCTCCTGTCCTTGATTTGAAGTCCAAGATTTACTCTTCCCTTTTTTATTAACCTTAGCATTTGGTTAGCAATTCTCCATCTAAACAATGCAGCTTCCAGGGTCTAGTCCACACAAAGGAATAAAGTTGAGGCACTCCAAACTATCACTTCTGTGAGCCATAAAAAAAGTTAATTTTCATTCTGAGTAGACTATAAACACAACTAATCCCATGAGGACTTGCATCTTTATTCAGGTTGAATAGCTAATGGGGTTTTGGTCCAACTTAATTTATTTAATGTTCCTCAAGAACCTTTGGTCCTTACTGATGCTGCTATGAGCATCAATAGAAATCTAAAAGGAAACTCAATAAGCTGAGTAGAAATATGAGAATAAAATTAGAATATTCCTGAAATGAAACAAGAATAACTCAAACTGATAGAGTAAATAAAAATAATACCCAGAAACATGGGAACTGAACTAATTAAACCATGAAGAAAACAATACTAAATCTATTTCCCCAAATTGATAATAATTAGTAGTAATAACTTTCACTTATATTGAATGAGTCACCCAAGGATGTCTAAGTGCTAGTTAAAAATGAATGTTAATTTTTCCTCATTCTCACAGCTTTGGAACCTGAGACACAATATGATTAAGTAAATGCTCCAAACTTTTTCTCTAAGCTACTTGCAGAGTACAGAAACTGTCACAGTCCATTGCTTCCCAGATCTTAGCTCTGATCAGTTGTCTGTCAGTGCTTTACTGAAAATTGGAGAAATATCTGAGAATGATCATGCACACAAGCTACATATATGTAGCATTGAGGTCAATGCAGCATGGTATGTTGTATTTTTAGCAGGTATGAAGTGCTGTGTGGAGTCCTGATTAAGCGGGAAACCCTTTCCTCTCCAACTCTGCTGCCATATGGCTTTGTATGAGGTAAAGGTCTAGTCATTAATATGCATCAGAGAAGTTGGAGTTAAGCAAAAATGGAGGGGAATGTGGTATTCTAGTCACATAGCACCATGAAAAGCAAAGGGTAGAATTGCGGTTTCAGAAAACTGAAAATAATCACTGCTTAATTTCTGCTCATTATTCAGGTGAGACATAGCTGGCCCTCAAGGCCGTTCCAAAATATCAATTACAATAAGCTTTAAATAATTAATCAGTCGATCAATCAATCAACCATACAATGCATATGAAACTAAGCTCTTTTGCAGTACAACAGAGGAAAAAAGAAATGTCTGAAGAACAGCCTAAAGGCTAATCTAACAGGAATTTCTGAAAACACACACTTCAGTATGCACTCTAGCTCTGTACTTGCTTTAGGAGGAGAAAATCATTGCCTGAGCAGAGAGACTATTTGAAAGTAGCCTTGTAGGCAGAACTCTTGACATTAAGTTTTTGTCCTGAGGTTTGGCCTCATTTACACACAAAAGTAATCCTAGTGAAATACCTTCCTTCCTTCCTTAATTATCAATGAAAGCAAAAAGTAACTTTGGAACAGTTGAACCTCTGTTGTATCATGTTAATGGTAAAATTCTTGCTTAAAATTTTCAGGATACTAAGTCATAGATATGAGGTTAAAACAGTGCAACTACCCTTAGCCTCTATAACAGTATCCCCTCAGAGCAATTCCTACCTTTAAGCACAAATTAATATATCTGGAAACCTAGTTAATTTGATGAAAATAGTGAAAGCTTTTCTTAACTGGCTGATAAAAATTTTGCAGTATTTGGCAATAACCATAGAAAGGTTGAGAGAGTTGGGATGGTTCAGCCTGGAGAAAAGAAGACTCTGGGGACACATTATTGTAGCCTTTCAATACATAAAGGGGGCTTATAAGAAAGACAGAGAAACTTTTTACCAAGGCCTATAGTTACAGGACAAAGGGCAATGGTTTTAAACTGACAAAGAGAATGTTTAGATTGGACATAAGAAGAAATTCTTTATGATGAGGAAGGTAAGGCACTGGCACATGTAGCCCAGAGAATTTTTGGATGCCTCATCATTGGAAGTATTTAGAGTCAAGCTGGATGAGACTTTGAGCAACCTGATCTAGTGCAAGATGTCCCTGCCCATGGCAGAGAGGTTGGACAAGACAATACTTGAAGATTCCTTCCAACCCAAACTGTTCTACGATTCTATCAATTTAACTAATTGGCCCCTAGATACCTAAATGAAACAGAACTACTCAAACTTAAAGAGAAATACAGACAGTACTTTGTATTGTTTAATGCCCCAATTTGTTTACTTATTCCATTACAAAAACATGAATTATGTTGAAAAATTATCAGTTATGATCAGTTAACATACCACTTGGACAACAGTTTTAACAGTTCATCAGACAGCTGGAATTCACTCATTTGTAGTAATTCAAATAATCATTGTCTTAAAATTTTAGCTAGCTAAATCTTTTTCCTTGCACACTACCTTCAGTTCTCTATTCTTCACATAATTCACCAGAGTTTCAGTACGTGTGGAATAGAAATTGTACCAGAGCTAACTAATAACCATAAACCAAATAAACATGATTATGGAATATTTTCCTTGCTTTTGACATGTAAACTGAGGCAGAAAAACCTTTCTAGGAAGTCTTATGTGACAAAAATTGCTGTTTCAGTTCATGGTGCTGCAGAGGGGTTTTGGACCCTCCAAAGGATTTCACAGCATTGCAGAAATCCACCATTGGATATTTCAGACTAAACTCTTGACATGTGAGACCCTTCCCCAAACTATCTTTTTTTTTTTTTTTCCAAGCTTTACGTCCTGTGTGATGTGACCCAAATTGTACCATATTTCTCAGCAGGGCAGGATATTGAGTCCAGATTTTATGTATAGCAAACTCAGGCAAAATTAAGCTTCACTTCAAGCATCATCATTTGGTTTAATATGAAAATACAAGGTAAAATTTCACTTAGGAAGTATGAACATTGCTTTGTGTAAAGAGTCTTCCAAAATGACAAATGTATAAGTACACACAGGAGTATGTATAGAAACGTACATGACTTCATGATACACCTGAATTTAGCATGCTCTCTGCGTTTGTTTCGTACTGGAAATCTGTTGAAACCAGACTTTGCTACACTGTTGAATGGGGACTACTGGGAATTTATGACATCACTGTACATTGATGTTGACTGGCTCACTGATTATGCTCTGAGGCCTCCTTTGTACCACAGGAGCGGCAGAACGCTTCCTGCCTCCTCCCTTTCTCAAGGCTGTGACAACCTCATGTTGATCTCCATTGCTTCATGGTTGTCGACAATAAAAAATAAAAAAAGTAGCTAAAGGAATCACAAAATGTGGTTTTCATCATTCATAGCTACAAGTCAATTCAGTCTAAAAATGGATGACTATTTCCAGACAACATGTTTGTATGTATCTGTAAGAACAGGTATGATGCTTGCATTTAAAGCTATGAAAGCATTTTAACTATTCACTATGTCTTTAAAACCCTGTAAGGTAGATAAGGTTTAAAACTGTTTCACATACATCCTATAGAAACCCAGAAAAATAAATTTGTTCAAGGTCATGCAAAACCACTTAATGAAAGAGAGAATCAATGCTGGAATATAGAAGTCTAGATTACCCAGTCCCTATAGACCTTACTAATCACTGACCTCCTTAGCAGCAAAAGCTCTAGAATAATAGACCACAAAGTAAATCAGGGCAGACTTTCAGCCTTCTCACTGAATGAGCTGTCTTGCATTACTGGGTCTGTCAAACCTCTGTGTTATTTGAGCTCAGCTTTTGTGGTTGCATATCCCTTTATTCTGTTATTTGTTAATATGTATTGGCAGGCATCACCATCTCAGATTTTGTGAGTTTCACTTCAGAACAGCTGCCAAGATAATACATCTTAGTCTGAGGGCATTTCATTGATGTGGACATAGCTTCCTCAAGGGAGTCTCGTCAGCAAAGATGCTGGTTATTAATGCAGACATGTATCTATCGTAGCTAAATGTATCTCTTCCTCTCTGGCATCACAGAGATTTAGAAAGGCTGACATTTTCCAGTAAGAGTCCTTTCCTGCTTATCACATGCAGAGATATTCTGGAAGGACAGCTGGCCTTTTAGAAGTGCAAAAGAATACACTCTGCAGCAGAATTTAGAAATGTATGTTACAAACACTAATAGATGTTCAGTAAGTAGTTCTAACAAATTAAAAAGAAACCATCGAGTTCTTATTTTTTTATGATTTCATCCCCCCAGCAACCCAGGGTACTCCAGGTACCTACTCCTTGTAGCCCCAAATTAACAAAGTATTTATGGGTATGCTTAATTAAGGTAATTCCAGTAAAGTCAGTTGGATTGTTTGTTTTTACTGTTAAAGATGTACTTAAGTACATTAGGTCTCTGCCAAAGTACTTCACTTCCAGTTGTTTTCCCTTCCAAGGCTGTTAGCAGCTTCTCCTCACTTACTCTAGCATCTCTCACTGCATCCTGAAACATCAATTCCACTTCTGATCAGCCTGTGATGTCAACTTCCTACAGCTGCTTGTTACATTTTTGAATAGGCACTTTTGTGTGCTCTGTCACACCTGGGAGAAGTGCTTCATAGATATCTCCAGCTCACTCCGTTGTTCTCTTTAAACGTCTTCAATACCATGACGCACCCAAAGCTCAATACTGATTTGATTGCTGGAGCACCGAGACAGTATTGCCTGTCATGTTGTCAAGTCCCATTTTCGTTGTATGTGCATGTTTTATACTTTGAATGTAATATAAAGCCAGTTATTCAGGGAAGAAAACCTCATCTCCCCTCACCTGGAAACTTCACTGTCATTGAGAGAAGTCCCTCCTGCTCTTCATGGAGACTTTTGACTCTTGCCTACCTGACAGAAAAAAATAGGGGAAAAGTGCTGCCAAACTGTTGACTGGCTAGGTGATAAGGGCATGTTTGGTGAGATTTGAATAGATCCTAGAACTGCCACTAGGATGCTAAGCAAACAAAACAAATGTATGAAGATAACTAATATGTGCTATGTTGATTGTGGTTTTGGTGGAACAGGATGCTCCGGCATTGCCTCCAGAGACTTCCACGTTCCCTATTCAGTCAATAGCAAAAAAGAGGATCAATGAAACATATGGATTGGATAGTTTGCTTCAGAATTTCAGAGGACCCTGCCTCTTTCTTTGAGTGTATAGGAGCATAGCGTGTAGAACTGGGTTGTCCTTTCTTTCAATTAGGAGTATATCAGGCCAGCTGTTCAAAATTTCAGGACATTTAAATCACACAGAATGGACTCTACAATCATATTTTACAGTCTTTAGAGAAAAACTATCTTTTAGCTCTACGCTTGCACAGCTCCTAGCAGCCTGTGAGCCTGGTGTACAAAAGGGTGCCATATAAATGAGACATTCATAGTGTAAGCAAAGAAAACTTCGTTAACTTTCACTATGCAACAAGACAACACATTCTTCAGCCAGAGTGTGAGTCTGACCATGAATAATAATTCAACTAAATTTTTACTGCTTTATTGGAAACTTATTAAAACTTATTAAAAAACTGGCTGATCAGTTATGGAAACCCATCAACTTTTAGTTGAAAAAGTAGCCCACTTTCTACTCTTGAGCTACTTGTGAACACAAACTGAATTAAGAAAAGAAGGGTTTGAAACTCTCTGCTAAAAAATTAATGCAAAGTGATATCATCTTTCAATATGCTTAACCGTTTTTTGCTTATGAGGTCAAAACAAATCATGTCGGCTTGTGTCTTCACTGAATCACACAAGTAAAATAGTACAAATATATTATTCTGGCACATATTTTATGGGGGGATAAATATAATTTAGGATATAATTGGTGCAACTTGTCAGGAATTGTGACAAGTTGCATGAACTGACAGATGTCAAACCACGTTTAAGGAAAGAGTGGTATGATCCAACAAATAACTGACCTGAATTGATCATGTATTTACAAAAATATTTCAAAAATCACATTTCTATAAATTCTTTATGATTGTTTTTTAACATTCTCTACAGCAAGATAGCCATATTTCAAACAGACAAGAAGGTTATTCAGAGTTCAGAATTCAAGATGGATTTCTATGAAGCTTGTAATTAATAAAAAAAGCACAACTAAATACAGTTTCATTCTACTGGGAGTCATAGTAAATTTCCCAAATGATAAACCTTTATCAAACTGGCTAAATCTCTTGACTGCTCTCAAAGTGCATTCTCAGATGTATATTGAAGAAAATCACAGAAAAGCCTAAGTATTTTGTGTACCTTTCTTACTTTATTTATTTTCCTTTTATATTCCAATATTTGTCTCAAAAGCAGTGTATTGAGAAATTTAGAGTTTTGAAGCTCCATGCAAGGAAATTTTGCAGAAATATTTGTAATGCAAGCAATTTTGAAGTCTTTCTTGGGGGAGGAGATTTGGGTGTTTTCCTATCAGTAAACACGAATAAGGCCACATGGCTTAGTTTCTGTGTGATTTATAGACTCCTCAGAGTGACGAAGGCAATTGGTCAGAAACTGAAACAGATGGCAATGGTCAGAAGGAGATACAGATGGTCCTGGGATTGACTGGAAATATAAGCCCTTATAACGGGATAGAATTTGCTGAACAGAGCAATTGTGAGATAGGCTGGATGATATCTAAAAGGACTCAAGAGATTTTCAAAAGTCCAGAACCTAAAGGAATTAGCAAAACCTAACTGGAGGAGCATAGATAAGCATATGACTAGGCAGGTCAACATCAAAAACCTAAAAAGATGACATTAAACAGAGGCAACACCTTAATGTAAGGACCACCTACCACCTTTTTCTTGACAGCTACATATTTCTTCCTGCCCCCCCATTTAGGACTTCGAATGCAGGCTGGTACTGCATCTATGTGACAGGAGTATGGAGCATTTTTCCTCTTCTATATGTGCTGGCAAAAAGCTGGGAGATGCTTCTAGTTAGAAATAGCCTCCATGGTCATCCCAAAACCATGATCCTGTCCCTGTGGCTACCAAGACAAATTGGTGACACATAGACTGACTTCAATATCATCACTTTCTTGCTTAAAATAGAACCCATTCATTTTACTTACTCTGATTTTAAACCTCTTCCGAGTTAATTCACTTAATTTTGAAAGTAGAGAATCAAATCATATTGTTTGTAATGTATCTACCAAGATTTACGTAGGAAGGCTTGTATAGTGACTGAAGTCAAACTCTGGGGAGGGCTCAACACATCTCAGTTACTTTTATACCTGTGTCACAGGCTCTTTGGATGAAACAAAAAGTCACCTGATTTCATTTGTGACATTTCATACACTGACAATTAAACAATCACTTAATTTTTAAACAATTTAAAAAAAAGAACTGATTTTTCTTGCGCTTATCTACATTTTCTTTTTTTGTAGGGAGGCTATAAATGCTCTAACTCAAAGCTCTAACTTGTCTATCAGGCTGTAACATAAATCCAGTCTTGATGAGGTGAAAAATATGGATTTCAAAGTAGAATTTTCTGTCAGAAAGACTTTCTGGAAGAAATGTCCCACTTATACAAATTTCATTTTTCTCATATTTCTCCATCCTCTTCTAGCAGTCTGCACCAAAGTGAGTTGGACAAGATTCTGCTATGTTGGTAAGTGTAAAAGCAAAATTTACATCCTTTCTTCATTTAAAAAAAAATATTTCCTATGAAAATATGTATCTTGAAACATATTCTCCTATGGTTTTTTTCCTATTTTTTCTTAGGTTTTTTTTCCCCTAGTAACCCCAAATTTTATCATGGGACAGAAATTCAGATTTTCTAACAGCTTTTGTTCTAACACAGTCTCTACTCTTGAGTAGTTTCTGAGTAAAGGCAATCTGGCATACTTTATCATCAGGTAAAGAAGTTAAATCAACTAAGTTGTTGCAATTAGCTTTGAAATGGCTTCTTTTTAGCTTTCCTATGTGATGAAAAGCAAGTCTGAGGAAACAACACTAACTTGTTAACATTCATCATACATTTGAAAGAACTGATATGTTCTAAAAATTTCCCAGCTTACTCACACATAATTTAGCTGTAGCAAGCTCTGTTCAACATAAACTAGTATCCTGCTTTTACCCTAGGTATCTTTTTCTCCGTGTGAAGCTTACTGATCAAGAAATGCTGCAGTAACAGCCAGTAACAGGAAAAAAAGTTGTTAGTTCCCATTGTCTCCATCATGACTTACTTATGGCTGCCTTTGCTCCTTCATGTAAACATACTAAACGCTGAGTTTGAGAAGCAGTTTCATTACTATGTCAACCTGCAGCAGTGCTGCCCCCGACAGCGTCAGTCACACCTGCTCTCACCTCGCCTAGTCACGCCTTCTCACCTCCCTCTTTCTCCAGCTCTGCAGAGCTCATGACACTGCAACAACAACAATCTCATTTATTTTCCTTTCCCAAGCTGTCTATACAGTCAGAGCAAGGCAGTGACGGGAAGACACAGCAGGGGAAAAAGGTGGGTGGAACAAATTCTCTAGGCAGTACAAGCTCAACATGAAAATTTCCTGATTATCACACAAAGGGGGTGTACTCGGGG
>JANZLQ010000027.1:17619727-17636378 GCA_026212715.1 Elanus axillaris | reverse complement strand
GTCCATCTCATTTTAAAGGAGACTTAGTTTTTTAAAGGAGACAGTACTAGTTGGAGAAAATGTGGCTCAAAATGCCTATTTCTCCAGTTTTTAATTAATCTTGCAGTGGGTACCAACAGATGTCCTGTGTTTCAAGAACATATCAAATAAGGAGATGAAGGGAGAAGGAGCTAGACATGTGAGATGAGATGTAAACAATAATTATTAGTGTATCTGGCTAGCTGACAAATCTGAAAAAAATAAACTGGAGATGAAGTCGGATTACTAGCTTAAAATAAACAATATGTGTATTTGCATATTGATTTTGAAAATTCATTTATTTCAGCATTATTTTATCTCCTCACGTCATGCAAACTGGAGTGTTTGCAGACAGCGGGGCAGAGTTCATTCAGTGTTGGTGGCAGCAATGCTCATTCCTTCTATATTTGCATCTGACCTGAAAAACTTGTTTCAGAAGTGGGAGGCTTCGGTTTAATTCCTCCTCTGACAGAAGGACCCGAATGTGCAGCTACTGCTTTGAAGAGTGATAACGCTAGTTATCAGGTCATATGCTATTATGGTTGGAAACATCCCCCTCCTCTCTTGGTGAGACATGTCTGTGGGCATGCAAAGGACCAAGTAAACAAAAGTGATTCTGAATTTCTATTTCTTTCTCTAGAGATGTCCTTCTAGGAGACATGGAGAATAGTAATGTGACTATCCTTGGACCAACCTGTTGCATGGTCAGTAGACCTACCTTTTCCCTTTATCTTCCATCTGGTAATTACCTACCATAAAGAGTGCAGAAGAGCAGGTGCCTTCTCTGAAGCATAATCAGACACTACTGGACTCAATATTCCATATGGACAGAATCAGGTAGATTCCTGATAAGTGTGTAGTATCTCTGAATAAACCCCTCAAGGACTACCACTACATCTCTATCAAAAATAAGTACTAGCTGTGTAGAGAATTATTAAGTCTTAGTCTTAGGGCTCTGAATAATTCCATAGGACTAGATGCCTACAGGATTTGACTTTATAATGCCTAATTTATTCCTCAAAGTCAATGATCTGACTATCCCTCCAGCATCCCATTAGAGTTTGATAAGTTTTCCAAGATTCTCAGTACCATTTAAACATTTTGTTCCTGTTTCAGATCTATTTTTTTGACTAGGAAAATGTGTGGTATTTTTCCTTTGGGAAATAAAGAGTTCTTATGAATCCTTTTGTTTCTGATTCTGTCAAGACACAGCTCTGACCCTGCTTCCATGTAGGAGTAATCTGTGGGATGGGAAAGAAAAGCATAATCATGATGTCTGACCATTTCTTATCAACATGTTACATATGGAAGAAAAGCATCTTCAATCAATTTTAAATTGCCTTCCACTGAGAATGTTCTCATTTACTTTTTTAATATTTTGCAATGGAAGGATGTGAGGGGAGTGGCATATATTATCCTCACAGAAAAAAAAATCAGTATGTAAATTTGAGAAATTCAGCTGCTATTTTTAACCACAGTACAAAATTGGCAGAGTCTAATAAACTTTTTTCCCCTTTTGCATGCATTGCTACTATCTATGGCAAGAACAGAAACAATAACACTGAATTATTTAGAACCTTTTGTTTGGACACAACAGGAATCTGCTCTTGGATAATAGTTGCAAAGGTGTTCATGTGACTGTCTCCCAAATGTAGCTTCTTTTCTATTATTATGTATATTACTCACTTCAGTTGATGCTTTCGTATTTCCCCCATGCCCTCTACATTTCCATCCTGTTGTTTTGTTCTTAGACTGATTATACAAATCAGAGTATGCACAATGAGCCCAGGCACCACTACCTACTTCTCTGACTTTAACCTCTGTAATTTTTGCACATTCTCTTTGTAGATCTCACTGTAGATCTTGCAAATAGAATAAGCTACATTTCCCCCCTTTTCCACACCCACACATTCAGCATAAGGGAAAATTTTATTACTTGTAAGAATACTTCTTCGCAGACCCTCATATTAACAGAAGAAGAGACAAAGCATGCAGCCAGCAGGGAATTTGTTGTAAGGTGTCCAGTATGATCTCATCTGCAACTCCATTTTGAGAGTGCCTGATGGTGTAATTTAGAACAGAGAAAAGACTGATATAAAATGTTATCTAGTTAGAGTTAACGTCCATTTTATGTGCAGTTTTCCTAACTGTTAATGACTAAAACAGGGGCATATAGTGATGATTCATGCCATAAATGCTTATGTATAGCTTTTAAATCGCTACGAGTATTGCAAAACTCTAGTCTGAGTATTCAGTAATGGGACAGGACTTTTTATTTGTACGGCCACATTTACATGAACAGCTGATGTAGTTATGTGGATGCATACCGCAGTAAGCAGAGGACCTGGAAGTGGTCACAATGGCAAAGCAATGGCACGGGTCTCGAAGCCCTCCAGGCTGCAGCTGCAAGCTCTGTGCAGTGCGGGAGCAATGCAACTTCTGTCACTTCTTGGCGATAATTCCTTATCTGTCTCTCTGTTTCTCTACTTGCTTTCTGTTCCCTTGCTTGGAATTCTTTCTCATGAAAGACTTAATTCTTATTGCTAGCAAACAGATTATTCAATTCTACTTTTCTCAAAGTGATTGAACTGGTTCACAGATTTTGATCACATGAGCCACTGACTGAATTAGGTTGAGTTTCCTGCAGCTTCTTTCTACTGCTAAAATTATTTTTTCATGCCTTTAGCCTACTCAGTATATTTAGTTTCTGACTCATTTCTTTAGAGCTCTGAAATCTTTTCTGACTCACTGGGAATCATTTATTCTGTTTTGGTTTCACCAGGACAGGTTTTCAGATTTCATCTCTCAAATGTCATCACTACTGTCTCAAAGTTTGTTTACAAATGACTTTTTGTCTCACACAGAGGAACACTGATGTCAGATGGTGCTTCGTCAATTAAAGCTGTTCCAAAACTTCCATGTCCTAAGATATTCTCTCTCTCTGCAGCCTTTCCACAACTTATTAATTGATGAATTTTTCCCACAGTGCACTGAAGGTTAGCTCTTTCCCCTAAGGAAAGAAGTTGCCCCTAAGCTTGCTCTGATTAAATGTAATATCATCAACTATAAGTATACAAAAATAGCAGGAAACCCATGTGTACTGTCTGCCAAAATTAAAACAAGAATGAAATTGGTCAAAAACGATATGAGGTATCATTAGTGAATGTGGGGTTTTACTTAGTTGCCTTCTGGTCCTCAGAACCTAGGATGTACTTGGCTGACATTTCCCTCTTGTTCCCTGCATAGATAAAGGCAGAACTTTCATTTCACTTTTGAAATATAATTTTTGCTTCAACTTGTACAATGGAAGGACTTGGAAAATTTAAAAGAAAACATGCCAATATTATCATTATCATTATGAACTACGTGATAGAAATTATATCTGTATTATTAAAAACAACCATTACAAAAATTGATTACTGGCTCCCAGTGCCATTTATATGCCCTAATGTATCCAAACCATCTGCACAGAGTTGGCACGAATGCCACAGTCTTTACAGGAAACCCCTGTCCTTCTGGAACAGCAGCTGAAGGCAAGGTGAGATATCTGTCAACACATAAAATAACACTGAATATTTAGAACTGGTCAACTGAATCCCAGTCCCTATGTCTACAATGCACAGCAGCGTCTTCTCTAGGCCTCGCATGTCCATGTCACACTGGTGTTTTTACAGGAGGACACTGAGGATGTTTATCTATAGCCTGAGGAAGCATAAGGGCCTAATTTAGTGCTTTGCAACACAAGGTCCATTGGGATAATGTTGGAAGACTGTGTAGGGTAGAGGGAACTTGCATGGACCTCGTTCCTCGGAGCAAACAGTGCCCAGCACCACAGCTGACGAGGAGCAGCAGACAACACGTGGCGTGGCACACGTTGCAATGCAGGTGATCCAGGGCCTGGGTTTCAGGGGTGGACTCTGGATCATACTTACCTGACAATACAGATGCAACCTGAGTGACAGCAAGGGTAAAGGCCAGTTCAGAGTCAGTCAGTCAAGACACCTCTGTTTAGATATCTGCAGTGAGTCACGTACATGTGTGCTTTTGTGTTTCAGCAAGTAGGGCCACATTTCTGTAGGTCCCTGGCAGTATCTAAGGCACTAGAATTCTTCATACTTAAAAGTAGGGCTAGCAAATGTGATTCAGGACATACAGGGTATACATATCCTTTGGGACTGACAGCTGAAGATCAATGAGGACAACTGTATGAAAGCTGATGCTTACTTTCTGATGAGAAGACTAGCCTCTAGACTCTGTTGAATAGATCTCTAGTGACTATCACGGGAGTTTAGACCAACAGTTTACATACACCCATGCATGTAGGTATATCTTAACATCTTAATCTAGAATTAAACTCTTCTAAAGGACTTTTTTGTTTTAAATTTTCATCCATCAGCGAATTACATTCTGGTTAAATTTTAAAAAGGGAAATTAATAAGTTGGAGAATTATTAATAACTTGGAAGTATGTATAAATTGCAATGGGCAATGAAGTGATGTCCATAGGAGCAAAAAGTGAGCTAAGCAAAAGCAAGAATTTCTGTCATAGCTAGAATTATTCCACTCATCATTTCCTCTTATCCTGAACAAGAGTTAAGCACTGAGATGTCAAACAAAAAAAACTTAGGCCAAAGATTCTGAAAAATTTCAATTCAGAAAGTGTCAAAATAAGATCAGCTGTCAATGCACAGTAGTTTGATCTTTTTCTGATTCTTATTTGGTTTAGTTTCTGGCCTGTAGTTTTTTGTCTTTGAAATGCCAGTCTTTTATCTTTCTTTTAGCTGAGAATAATGATGACATGTTGGAATTCATCCCTTACTTAGAGACAAAATGGGCATTGTGATCACCTTTTCTGAGGTATCCAATGGTCCAGAATGGAATTATTTGGGCACCTGAAATTGTCCCATATGTAAACAGAAAATTTAGAGATGCAAGAAATAACACAATGAATCCCTGAGTTAGGATGGGATATCTCTGTTCTGTGAGTCAGTCACTTACAGAAAATGAACAATTAGGATACATATTTAAAATAGACCACCTTTTGATAAATATTACATCCATGACATGCAAAATAGTAAAAAGTAGGGCGATTTAAGCAAGCATGAAATTATCCCTTTTAATACCGAAATACACAATGAATGGATCAAACAATGTGAAAACCTTGAAAACTTGAGTTAAAAGTTCTCATTAAAAGCCCTCTTTCAAACTCTAGTTATTATGTAGAAGCAATTACAAGTGCTTCTGGGATTCATAACAATAGCAGTGAAAAAATAATTTATTGACATTAATTTTCTTTTCAGTAGCAGATCTTGTTTTCTAAGAAGTGGAAGGGACTGCTCGCTCTGCCTATTGCGGCTGAAGAACATTTCAGGCTTTCCCATTTTGTCTGTTTCCAAACAGTTTCCCATATGGTCTGTTTTTAAACCAGTAGCATTTGCCTGAGTCAATATTAAGATGGCAGAATAGGCATATCTAATAATAAAAATCCTAACCAAAGAAAATTCGAAGTTCAACCAACTAAAAAGAAATCAAGCGAGTAGCATCATTAATGGGGTATGCAAAATTGGTGCTATCAAACCAACATGATTTTAAAAATTAAATTAGAAGTTTGTCTGATAAAGTTAATAGTGTTGATAAGATTCATTTCAGCCTAGTAATTGACAATATTTTAATTCAGAAACCTGAAAAAAGAGTATTTTACAGAAATTAAACATCACATTAAGAATTGACTGATAGTTTCTCAATCATGTAAAAGGGGAACTAATAAAAGTAATGTAGCCAGATCCTGCAGGGAGTAATCCTGGACCTTCTGGCATTTAACATTCCTATTAAAAGCCTGGAGAAAAATTAAGATGTGTTAATCAATTCCAAAACCAGCATGAAGACAGATGAACTGCAAAATATAAACAAAAATAGACCAAAGTTATGGAATGTCTTGGATGATTCAGCAAGTTGGCCATAAACTAGTGAAGTGTTTGAATATAGCCGAATGTGAAGTTAAATGTCTAGGAACAGAAAAGGAAGGCTGTATTTATAGAATGGAAATGTCTATTCAGAAAATCAATGACTCCTAAAAAATACTTAAAATAATTCATCAGCTGAGCATAGGTTGCTGGGCAATGGTATGTTCAAAAGGCTCTACATAAACTGAGGTGGATTGAAGCATAATAAAGGGTCATCTTATCTATGTGTTTGGCCTTGATATAACTGCTACTGTTAGATTAATTTTGTAAAAAACAACAAAGAGAATGATAGACTGATGATCATTCAGATAAAAAACATCAAAATAATTCGAAGACATCATATAATGAAAGAATGGAAGAGATAAATCTGTTTAGCTCATGCAAATGAAGAGCAACTTGTGTTACTCATTCACTGTCTGATTACTTAACACAGAAGAGGAGACACAAATGGACATGCAAAGTGGGATTATTTAACTTGAAATGTCTACCATGTACATACCTTTATCTAATCTTGTCACAAAGGCATCCCTGTAGCTTAAAAAATGGGTGAACACAAGGAATCTCTGACACCTGTGCTAGAAGGTTTTCACAGCAGTCCCTGTCTACATCAGCTACATAAAGATCTGTAGTAGCTTCTGCTTAATAGAGGTGCCACTTTAGTAGTGAACTGTGCTACTAACTGTAAATTTATATACAGAATTCAAACCTATCTTATGCAGAAATTTTTATTTCTTTTAACTATAACAGACTGAACAATGAAATAATTACAGTTATTCTTCACAAAGGTTTACAGGAATAATCAGAAGTACTTTAACAAACAGCTTTCTTTCCACTGGAAAATTATTGGTGCTATAACGGTACTATTCTGATACATGCAAGACCAGAATATGGTTCAACAAAAACATATAACCCTTTTTTCTTGGTTTCACAGTCCTCGCTCTGACTGCAGTTATTATTATGAGTAAGTATTCAAACACAGTGATCCCAAAGCTAAATAAAACTTTAACAAACAGTTCTTAGAACAACATTGTGTCTACATATAGATCTAGTTTGCTGGCTGATGCTGTAAAAGATATGTCTAAAGAAGGTTGCAGGAAGGTACTCAGACAATTTCAGGCAATAAAATTACCATAAGATTGAATTTTTATCTCTTCATACTTATTGCACAGACTTTGTATTGCTTGGCTCATTTTTTCTTTTTCTTTAATATTCTAATCCTGTGAATGACCAACAAAATCAAAGTCTTTTATTCCTCCTGGGCAGCCAGACATCAATTTTAGGTGCAACAATTCAGAGTCATTATTATCTGGTAACAGTCTGTTGTTTTATTGAAGATAAGTCATTCTCAGGAGTTGTCACCACTACATTTGGCCTGCCATTTGTATACATACATGCTGGAGCGTCAGGCCAAAGACTGAATGGTTAACATCTCTGAATGGTTTCTTTTTGCCCACACTCAAAGATGACATATTCTGGGAGGGATAAACATACTGATTTTCACTTATTGTATCTATTCTGTTCTTATATAAAATTTTTGTTCTCCAGAATTGTCAATCAATCACTATTCCATAAGAACACTTCTCTATTTTAGAAAATATTAATCTCAGTCTTACACAGGTTGAGAGTATATAAACAATTAGTTTAATAAAACCGATCAAACTTCATGTTGTACATTTGCCTTGTAGAGAAAATGTATTTTTTTCAGCAGATTATCTCATGCAAGTCAGCAGCAGGCTTTGCCTGACCTTATTTGCTCTAGTCAAGAGGGCCAGTTTTCTCCTGTGTTATAAGGATGGAAGAAGGTGCACAGAGAACACTTGCTACCAGGTTTCAAATTAAGGTTGTGTCAGAGAAGCACTCAGCCAGGCATGACTTGTGGTACAAATATGTCCTGGTCCAAGAGAGAAAAGACTTTCTCAAGCTCAGAGGAAGAAGCTAAGTGATTCTACAACTATCAAATGAAGGACATTTTTCAAAATGCTCATGTTCTGTTTCAAGTTGTTTTAGAGCCCCCCTCTTCTACACTGACACAATGTACCTGTGGCAGGTAACGAGGGACTCAAACCGAAATAAGTGTCCATACTGTTGCCTGACTCAGGCAAAGATAATCATGTAAATTAGGATTTATGGCTGGCATGCTGTCCTTACCTGATCTTATTATATATCAATACTGCAAATATCTCCACCAGCCGGATAAACATCTTACTTATAACAATATTTAAGGATGAAACTTAAGTTTTAATTTGGAAATTTCTTGCCTTAGTAGGTTTAAAGGTGACTTGCAAGTGACTTGATAGAGAGCCTAGTTAGCTAGAGATGTAATGCAGAATGCCATCTTGTGTTCAGGGTTCGTTTGAAAACCTTGGGCTGTGACTGGTCTGATTCTGCTGGTTCTCAGTCAGGTTCCAATGAGCAACTTGAATTTTTCGTCTAATCTTCACAGCAATCTAAGGTTTATTCCACAGCTATGAAGATCCCCAGCTTCCATAATTACCAAGAGCATTAGATGCAGGTTGTTCCAGATTAAATGCAAATTAAAACTTTCTCATAAATTACAGTGCAGGAAAAACTGGAGAAAGTTGGATAAAACTAGTGTGTGATCACCATTAGAAAGAAAATCTTCCAATAGGATAAAACTTCCCTGTTACAGCCACAACAGTGTCACAGCATTTGTATAACCCATAGTTCAATATTAGAAGAGGTGGACAATTCATTTCTACATGGTGAAATACCCCAGTATTCTCAGTTTTGGTAAAAGTGTAGGTAAAAACCCACTGAACTTTTTCAAAGGCTCAAGAAAATGCCTTGTATTGCAGACTAATGAAGCTTAATCGCTTTAGTTTGTGAGAAATAAGAACAAGGTAACTTGATTATGACATATAACAGAGTGGCTGATGTTAGTAAGATGGGTTGTTAGGAAGATGTTCACAGAAATAAGAGACTTCTATCTGTAGGGAGGGTTAGTGTAACAGCAGACCAAATGAGAGTAGATTTTTGTCTTGATCTAGCCTACATGCTGGCAGCTGGGCCATGCTGTTTTGAAGGAGGGAAAGCATGAGGTGTTAAATGTCTGTTTATGCTAGAAACTTGGAACTGGAAGAAAGAGTTTCTCTATGATTAGGCTGATCAACATACAGAAGAGCACATCTGAATCAACCAACCATGGATGTCTTCAACTCACAAAATCAGGTACAACTTAGGCAATGTACCAGGGAACTCAGTGAAATTCATAGACTGTATTAAAAAGAAGCAGTTATATAAGCTACTCTGAAAACTATTTGTCCTAAAATACACAGAATGGAATTCAGAACAAAAATCTGGTAAAGAAGGAAATTTACCAAAAAGTGGTAAAGAAGGAATCAGAAAAGTAATGGTTGTAGTGAAATGATTTGGAAACATTTTTGACTATGCTTTCTTATTTCAAGATAATAATTTTAAAAATTTAGAGCAAAGACTGAAAAAAAGAGCAAAACCACCACTCAATCCCTACTGATCTGCTGCTTGGAAATAGTAATTACAGATTGTCTATATATAGTGGTCCAGTTTGAAGTTCAAAGATGTAGTAGCATTCCAGGGCATTGGAAACTCTCAGGTTTTGGGGGTTGTTTTGTTGTTTGATTTTTTAAAGGTAGCTTACATATGCATTCAGCTTTTCTCCAGCTGGGACAATCCTTTCATGGGCCATAAAACAAGAGACCTAAATGTTTACACTCAAGAGAAAATCAGATTATTACTTTCACACTTCAATTTGCAGTCATGTTTTTAGCTACATACTTTCTGAAATGTTATGAAACAAAAATCAATGTATTTTGTTCCTCTCCTGTCTCTTTGTAATTGCCATAAAACAACAAAGTTAACCACCTCATCAAAGAAAAACTAACTGCTATAGACTTTTTGGATCCTTGCTTCTTATCACTCTCCTGCTTCCAGAAACTCTGTTTCTAGTTTCTATGGGGTTCACATAATTTCCTTTAATTTTTTGCAAAACTTGGGAGAATCTGCAAGTGCATACACTCCCAGCAATATACAAATAAGTAGGAATAAAACAGAGAATTTAAACTATCCATTATTAAACTATCCATACTATCTGTTATTAAGATCTTGATCTTTTTAAGGTTAATAGGAAAGTTTCAATGGGAAATGATCAAACTCTAAAATGGTTTTATTATACTAAATCAATGCAAGAGATAGATACCTGGAAATGTGGAAAAAACAATATTGCTTCACTAAAGGAACTACTTGTGAAACCCAGAGACTGTAACAGAAAGAGATGGCCAACATTTAGGCAGTCAATTTTAAATGAATAATTAAATATTTCAACACTTTTCAGACTGAAAAAGAAACAGAAAGTTCAAAAATGATTGTAAAATTAAAATTTTGAAAACTTTTCAAAATTTCTTACTTTGAAAAAAATACTTCAAATGAAATGAGGATTAAGAAATGTTTCTGGCATGGATTAATGTTGTCATTTTTTCATGTTATTTCACAATGTGTAAATAGTAGTAGAGCAAAATGATGCATAAATGTATATCAGATTTTGAGATGATATTCATATCCTACACAAAGACCAAAATGTCTTGAGAAGTTGTAAGAAGAGTAGTTGTGAAGGAAATGACAAGTCATATTCTGAAGTAATGTGACATCATTTTGTTCTACTATTGACATACCATTGAAATTCTGTAAACCAAGTAAAATATTTGAAAAAATGGTATTATGGATTTTGGTTTATGACTGTATTTTATTTTTTTAAACGTTTTTTTCATGGAAATAAACAAACAGACATACACAATTTTCAGGAGGCATTTAATTCAAATCAATATCATAGCACTCCTTTATTTCTTGTCTTTCAGATTACCCCTATGCCCTGAAGAAGAATACATAGGTCCATCAAGCTAGAAAAAAGCAACAACAAAGACCAAATAAAAGAAAATAAAGTTAAAAAAAAAAAAAGAAAAGAAAAGAGAAAGACAGAAAAAACCTCAGCCTTTCTGTCCAGGACTTAATTATGCACTAAGCAATAAGTGAATGCAAAGGCCATATAATCTAAATGTCACCCTAACTCTGTCAAAACCCTTTTCAGCTAACTTGAGTGAATCACACACATGATTACATTTGTTTATACCTGACTAGTGTGAAATAAACTGAATCTTTCTCACAAATCTAATAATAAGTCTATTTCTACTACTATTCTTACTAAGAATGTCTGCAGCAAGATTAAGGGAGCTCTCCTAGTGTTCTTCCGATTGCTTTTCTGGAAAGCAACATGATGTTTTCTGTCTTCCCTTCCCCTGACTATGAACTATACTAACTCCTTTCACAACATCTCTTGTGGGACACACAGACCCAGCCCGAACAAGGGAAGGAATCGGGGTTGTGCACCTCTGGTAGCTCTGTGTGCTTTTGGGGCAGACACTACAGCTCTGGATAGGAAGGGGAGAGGAGTAAAGCTACCTTAGCCCATCTCCCCAGTAAACCACAACTAACTGATACATCTTCAATTTTCAGCAGTGAGTCCTCACAGCAAACTGTTTGTAATCAATCTATGCAGTGAAACAAACAGAAGAATCATGCAAAAAATATTGAGTGAGATCGAACACTAAAACTCCTTGAAGAAATCACAATTTCTACTTGACTGCCCTATAAGACTAAGAAAGATCTGGTGGTGAATTGTGCTATTTGCATTGCTCTCTCAGATCCTGTCTGTTGGCATGAATCACTTCAGTAATACTGCAAGACAAAATCATGATCGTAATGCTGATTTCTAAGTACTTCATTGTTGACAGTCCCAGAAATAGTTTGGATAATTAGAACAGATGAGGCAGATTGAAGTTCTATGAAATCATATTTGTATTAAGGATAGTTCTATGCTGTGACATTTACAGATCTTGCTGAAACCTTCAACATAGGAATGAGATATGCTAACCATAAATCATGATAATCCCTGTGAAAAGCACAAATATTTTATTTACCTTATTGAAATGGAATACTTCAGTGTTAGTTAAAGTACCATGTCTTTTCCTCAGTTTGTATAGAAAGTTATGTCGAAATATACTAACAATCAGTACATAGAAACTAATGTACCAGGTACTATAAATGAAGCCATTATTTGTTTCTTGGTTGTATTTGAGTCAAATTACCAGTCAAAAAAAAGGTATTATTTACATATAAACAAAAGCACTAGACTAGCTAAACCAAAGTTATTTAGAAGTTCAGCAAAGCTTTCATTTTCCTCCACATCTGCCAATTTACTAGATTAATCTGATAAGAAAAGATCATAAATACATATTACAAAAGACTTAATCATGAAAACAGAGCCTCAGTTTATAAAAGGTAATCATGTTTGCAGAATGTTCACTTAAAGCACATCTGATAGGCTTGTTGTTTTCCGAAATGAACTAATTCAATTCATTGTACTTTAGCTAGCAATTTTAAGATTCTTATTTGGGAAATTACAATGAGGGTAATAAAGACTGGCATTATACACACTAACATTATCACCCATTCTGAGTTTTAGGACATCAGAGAGCAGAGCATGCAGCTTTTAAATAAAGCAAATAAATTTTGGGGTACTTCATGTCAGACAATTGCCAGTTAAGTGAACATTTCCATAATTAAACACAGTGCAATACATAAATGACAGATGGAAGCTGTTGACAGGGTTTTTTTCCACTTTGCTCAGAGGACTTCACGTTTCTCTAGTTTAAACAATAATAGGGTGTCAACAAAACTATCAGGAAAAATCTGTAAACAAGCTGCATTTTTATATATTAGTACTGAACTTGGAAGGGCTTGATGTAAAGAAAACTTAAACAGATATTATTCTATTCATAACATGTTCCTAAAATAATTAATTAGTTCTGATTACTGTGGGTAAGTTTGGAAACATAAAGCTGCTTTATATGACAGACTTATATGATATGACCTCACACCACGGCATCTGACGGGGCAGTCAGGGGGGTTTGGATCAATTTCTTCTGAGGAGGCAGAACATTGCTCGGAGAAGCAGAAAAGTCTCCTCTGAACAGATGGGTTCTTGGAAATGCACCAAGTTTAGCATGCATTTGGGTAGAAGTGCTGGATGTTAGGATTCCTGAGCTCAGATTCTGCTCTAGAAAAAGTTTCTGATGGTAAAGGCAACACTGAAAAAGTAAAATTATTTTAAAATTAAAATTATTTAAACAGATTTATCTCAATCGTTCTGGAAGACATGGAGGATAAGTGGGAGACAGCAAGGGAACTGAAGAGACATAAGCCATGGGATTCCCCTGATGATGCTCTGTGAAACCTCTCAGACCAATTATTTACACAGTAGAGGATTTGTTGCTGCCCCTGTCCCAGGGAGGGTTGATACATACTGGTAGAGATGTGCATATGGGGAAAAATTGCCCTGTTTTTATACTAATCAAAACATTTCACACTGAATATGGTTCCCAAGACACCAATTTTACTATGCCAAATCTAAACAATGTTAGCATTATCTGTG
This sequence comes from Elanus axillaris, assembly GCA_026212715.1. Taxonomy (NCBI): domain Eukaryota; kingdom Metazoa; phylum Chordata; class Aves; order Accipitriformes; family Accipitridae; genus Elanus; species Elanus axillaris. The sequence continues at coordinate 17,622,915 of JANZLQ010000027.1, read as the reverse complement.
AGCTAAATATGCAACTAAGCTCTTTAAAATGTTTGGATAAAAAGCATGAAGCTATCAAATGTTTGGCAGATGTGTTGCCAGTGACCAAACTCATTATAATCTGTTTTAGCAGCATGGAGTTTGTTTAGTTGCAACATTGGTGCCACTGACAGCGGGATACAGCTCAGACCCTGACATAAAATGTCTTCTTGCTCAAATAACCTATATCATTTCCCCACAATAAAATGCTGCTGTTGTCAGCTGCAAGGTTACAACTACTATCCATCAGATGCAACATCATTACTAACCAGTAGCCAGTTCCAGACCCTGCAAACCATCAGAGCAGTTAAGGCAATTGATGGCAGATTGAACGCAAAGGAGAACTCTACAGTCAAAACGAATGTAATAGATCAGTAGTTCTGCCTTATACTTTTTAATATACGGAACTGCAAAGTGAAAGGTAATTGTTACAAGGCTCGTTGAGCAAATGCCAAATCCAAGAACAAGGGACGTGAACTTAAGCCGAGAAAGAGACAGCTACTAAATTACTTTGGTCAGAACATCTTTCCAGATAGAAGAGCTGCAATATGAAATAAACCATCAATGTCAAATCCAGGACAGCTGGCATATCTGTTTCTTTAAAAGTGGATTGAAAAGGTATTTGTATGAAATAAATAAGACAGAGTAAAACTGTTGAAGTAAAGCTGGGTTTCTTAACTTTTCTTTTAGTTAACACTTCTGTTCTTCTGCCTTTCAGATGAATGTCAGCTTAATAGAGTTCTAAAGTAGTTTATCTGTGAGCTTTTCCAATATAAGGAATAAGCGTAAGTGTATTGGTGATGACATTAAGTATTTGGCAAAAGGTAAACATTAATGCCTGTGATGTCTTTATTTTATGAGAAAAATATGCTGTAATAGAGGCCTCAAGGGAAAGAAGACAGCAAATGTAATAAGAATTTTGCATGTGATGTATCAACATTAAGGTCCAAAGAATTTTAAAGTAATTTAAAGCTGAGAAGCCGTATCCCATAGGTCCTGGCAGGCAAGGGGATAAGGAAACAGAATTAAGTAACTTCTATAGTCTTCCCAAGTAAAGAAGTGGCTACAAACCCAATCCTTTTGTCCTTTGACCGGATCAGGGATTTGATGGGCTTCCATAAGGACCAACAATGTCAAGATAAGGCAGCTGCAAAACACGGTGCCAGAATTGGACATAATAGAGGGGTTTGAGTGGATGTCCTCTTGTGCCCAAAGTGCTCATGAGTCTTAACCCCAGGGCACAAGGTTTTGAGATTGAAGTCTGAGAGAAGACTGTTGACATGACTGATTGTAGGTTGTTAGTAGTATCAGATTAGGAGTACTTGTGTGAATTGCTAACATCTCAAAGGCGATTGGAGAGCTGTCCATTCACCACACCGAGTGTTCAAAACTGCCCATTTATAAATAAGCCCCTCTGCAGTCTAAATATCCGAGGCAAATAAATCTACAGTGCAGTGGCATGGGAGATGAAATGCTAAGCTATAAAACTCAGCTGACTACTGTTTACCGTAATCAGTGTCCATGGCCTGAAGCTTGTGTAATTTGTCTGGCTATAAATGCACTAGTAACAACTGAGAAAGACCAAGAAGATGAAGGTTCAAGTCAATACTGACTCCTTGCCCTCCAGGAAAGAGGAAAACTTTTCAGTGGTTGCTTCCCTTACAACCTACAGCCCTTCCACTTGAAGACTGGAGCATTCCAGTCTCAGAACGCCTTCTCAAACTGAAGAACACTAAAAAGTATTCGGGAACTGATAAATGGGAACTGATCCTACTATGCCCTGAGGAGAGGGAATCTCTCTGTAATTGTACAGTCTTTTTCCTTATTTATGGTCAGGGTAAACAGAATAATCTATTTATAGTCATGTTCATAAAGATGTTAGCAGAGAAAAGGTGGGAGTGGAAATCCATCTTCAGATACAGAGCCAAAAATAGATATCAGGGTAATAGAAAAATATATGCATCTAATACATATCTAAAGATTTAATAATATTTACATTTAAATAACCTGTAAGCACCAGAGCTGAGGGAATTCTTTATTCATTTGTGCACAAAGCAAACTATGTGCAGAAGTCACATCTGTTTGGATTAATTTGTTTTGTAAATAGAAGAAAGATATGGTGGTTTAGGTAAAGAGGATACAGCAGTATTTCAATTAAGAACAAAACCCTGGTCTTTGATAGCCATTTGAAGATAGTAATTTGAAAATTAAAAGATATGCATTCTTGTGTATAAATCTAGATTGCAAAGTGCAATAAGCAATAACAATCTTTACATGGATCAAGGAGCACTTTTTAGTCAGTCAAAATGTTTATTATGAATGATTGATCAGCATAAGGGATTTAGTTAGAATTCGGCAAATAATTCAACTGTATGATTTTTTTTAAAAAAACCCAAATTGTTCATTATTGCATACGCACATTTTAGGTTTTGTTCCAATAATTGTTGCTTTCGTCTAGCTACATGATTTTCCTGGTGTATGGTTGCCGAGGCTGAGTCTCATGATATTAGTCTATAAAGATTTCATTTCTAAAACTTGAAGAAAGTTTTTTTTTATATATATAAATAAATGTCAGTAAGTTTTAAAATGTTCACAAATTTATTCCACATATCATCAAAGAAATATTGTGGATAAACACTCTTACAATTATTGCCTTCCTTTCATGTTCCACAAATGATAGTATCAGAGAACACCCTGTCCCGAAGCTTATGGTGGTCATTCATGATCCCTTCTCAGCTTCTGGGCTGAATGGAGGCCTTACGAGCTCAAAGAACAAACCTCCACATAACAGGAAAAGACAAAAAGACTCAATAGCCTGTTATAAAGCTCAGTAATAGGTGGACAAAGATCCACATACTCTTACTGCATGATACTTAAAGCACAAGTATTATGGATAGTAGCCTCTTTGTTTTCAGTGCTATGGCCATCTGAATACCCTACAACACGACTGAGGTTTTTCTTGCTAAGGATGTGTGGAATCTAATTAGATTCTAACTGGCTGGCTGTAACTGAATGAATTAACAATATTAGGGAATTTTGCCAAAGCGCTCATTTCTGTTACTGCTTGTCCTGGTTTCAGCTGGGATAGTTAAGTGTCTTCCTAGCAGCTGGTACAGTGCTGTGTTTTGAGTTCAGTATGAGAGGAATGTTGATAACACTCTGATGTTTTC
>JANZLQ010000027.1:17579816-17616237 GCA_026212715.1 Elanus axillaris | reverse complement strand
CCTTTCCCTTTCCCTTTCCCTTTCCCTTTCCCTTTCCCTTTCCCTTTCCCTTTCCCTTTCCCTTTCCCTTTCCCTTTGCCTTTTTCTTGCTCTTGCTTTTTCTCTTTCCCTTTCTTTTTCCTTTTCCTTTTTTCCTCCTTCCTCTTTCCTTTCATGCCACTTAACCTGTTTCAGCTCTAAGAAGCACCAGATAGAAATAGTTTGACAGAAGGTTGTAACTATTTGGTAAACATGTCACATTCTCTACTTTGCTCAGTCTAGAAAGCTTTTTTCTGTCCGCATTACAGATCAATCCAGACAGAATTCTTTAGCTCAGGCTTCAAGTTAGTGAATCCGTTCTTCCCTGTGTCAGCCCCAGAAGTGATCATTACATATTATTCACTGCATCTAATCCTGAAGTAATGGGTGTTTGTACAGATCATCAGAGTTGTAGTTACAAGCAGCTGTTCATTTATCACAAAATCCACGGTCATTGTTATTGGCAAATCCTGCTGGCCTTTCCAGGACTACTTGCAAACTGTAAAGAAAATTGCACTTCCTTTTTGTTAGGAGACAAGAATTAAACACCTCACATAAAGGTAATATGTTATTCCTTCTGCATATCATGGTACATCTTTGAGGTCAAAGTAGGGGCAAACGGCCCAGCAATGTAGGAAACACAGGTGGTGTTGTAGGAGACACAAGAGGCAAAGTAGTGGACACAGGTCTGTTGCTGTCCAGACTTTGTCTACAGTTGAAATAGACTGATACAGTTCTGACTAGCCAGAATATAATGTCACACCACCACAGAATGGTTGAGGTTGGATAAGACATCTGGAGGTCATCTGATCCAAACCCCCTGATCAAGCAGAGCCACCTAGAGCCAGTTGGCTAGAACCATGTCCAGTTGGCTTTTGAACATCTCCAAGGATGAAGATTCCACACATCCACACTGTTGATAAATGAAAAACTTAAAAAAAATTATAAAAGATAAGCAACGTGAAATCTCCCACAATTCCCCACACAATTATTGATTGCATTGAGTCAGTGCAGAAAGGCAGCAATTTCTGGAACTTTTTCTCAGCGCTTTTTGCTTTTCTTCATAGTATAGTAAACTGTGAATTCATATCAGTATGTGTGACTACCATGGAGAACTTCACCCTTTGTCCTGAAGTGGACTGCTTTCTATACCATAGCAGCTTTAATAGGATCAAACAGGGCTAAAGAGCCCTATTTAAAAGCGAGCTTTACTTAATCACCTTTTTACAGTTCTATTTTACTGTTTTCTTCCAGAAAGGGTAAAGGTTGTGCAGACATTGCAAATCATAATTGATAATCTGATCAGTCTTTATTTTAACTTTTCATTTACAAAGTCCATACACATAGTGATTGGAAATCATTACTAATTCATGTTATCTCCTCTGGGATCACAAATTCCAGGTTCATCAGCAAAAAATGTTACAACTCAAGAACATAAACAGAACTTTAGTTGTTTCCTGACAATCAATAACCGGAAAACAAACATTGAATTAAAAACCCCTGACTGATAATCTTTTGTCCTAAGGAAAAAAAAAATTGTCAGGCACTTTAACCCACACCAAGTTATGGCTGTATTCTGCAGCAGGTCAATTAAGCTCTACAATATAGCTTTTTTTATCAACATCCAGACATTTTTAAGGATTTAGTAGAGTTGCTTCAAGCTACTCCAAGCTAATCAAAGTGTTACACAAACAGCGGGCTTGTGAGCACCTTCCAAAATCTCTGCATCCTCTCTTTGTACTTGTTTTGACAGATTCTATTTTTAAGCTTCATTTCTAAGCCCAGATGAATAAACCATTGTTCTCTTTTGTTATTCTTCTTTGCACAAATAGTAGATAATTTATCAGTCTCCAATCAGTTATTACTTAATAAATCCAAGTCTCCCTTCTGGGAGGCCAATTTCTATATATCTTGTGAAAGATTACAACTAGAATTCTTGAATACCTAAGCATCCCCTTTCTCTTATTCTTTATCCCCTGTTGATGGTGCACAATGTTAAAAATCAATATTGTGATTAGCCAAGGAACATTTACTTTATTCCATTCAGTGGCTAAACATGTATCTCTCTTTCTTTTTTTCTGCCCTTATTCTTTGGAAAAATTACTTCATTGTAAAATGCTAAAGAAAAAGAAGCTTAGACTAAAAGCTTGTGCTGCTGACTGTACCAGAAAACAGAACAAAACAAACCCAAACAAAAAAGCCTCAAACCAAAAAACCTGCAACCAACCCACCAAAAAGCCCCAAGACACTGTATTAGAGAAAAACAAACAAGCAAACAAAAACCCAGATACCCCAGATTTTTGCAGTGGATTACGAACCTAAAACAGCTATGTGCTCCAAGTAAGGTTATTCAGACTTTTTTCTTCCATGACAGTGTTTACAAATTGATCCATCTCATTGTGAATAGACTGTTCCAGCCACCTTTTGTATGGAAGCAACAGGAGTCTCTTCCCTGCTTCCCTCTGATTTTGCCTGACACTAGAGATTTCTCCTAGTTGTCTTTGGGAAGCTCTATTTTTCTGGAACTAGTCAGCTTTAATGTACATAGGCTGGCACCTTCCCATTCCTGTTAGCTGTCAAATCTCCCTAAAAGTGTAATTCTTCTCCCTCAGAGTGCTGGGTTGATTTCAGCAGTTAGAGGCAGTACCTTGGGCAGCTTGGTACCTTCACCACCAGCTCCGCAGAGGACACAACAGCCTCCAAAATCCCTCTCTGTGTCCTGTGATTAATTTTTGAAGAATATTTCCTGTTCCTGATTGCACATGGGTTATCCATATTATCCATAAAGAGCTACAGTCAGGTGGGGCTTTTCAACCTGATGTATATCCAAGAAGGCATAGTTTTTCTTCTTTTGTTGAAGATGGAACTGTAAGTTGATCTTATGATTCTCTAGATATTGGAGAAATCTCTGAAATCGTGTATAAATTTGGCTGCCTACCTCTCTATATCCTTAATGAATATCTCTATATCCTTTCCCATCCCCAACATTAATATAGTTAGAAAGGAACATCTGGGATAACTGATACATCACACTCAGGGATGCTTATTCCAGTATAATGGGAAATAAAAAAGGCAAAACTATTTTCCAGAGAGGGGTGACAGCTAGAAAATTAAGCCTGCCTTTGTGTATGCTTCGACCGAAGTGTCCCTGGAAGTGGTTTTTTACACTACAAAGGCATTGAGAAACTTTCTGAAATTAGAATACTCTTATTTCATTACAATATCCCAGCTTTTCCTAAGGACTGGGAGTTTATAACAGTAGACAGACCACTGCCTTTACATGTACTTGAAGTTGTAGAGAGATCAACTGGCTAGATCCAAGTTGGAAACAGAATTTTCTGGGTTTTTTTTTTTTTGTTGTTGTTGACAGTTTTGGTCTATTGTGATTGTTAGGACATGGGTGCAGATGGCCAGCTGTGACCTCTTGCTACACTTAATAAGACATTTCATGGTGTTACAGGTGGCAAAATGGTAATAATCTGTATGGGAAAATAGTAATAATGTGTGTGAGAAAATAGTAATAATGTGTATACAGATTATTAACTCTGACTTTTGTGATTACACTAGTAAGATAGCAACATAGGAAGTGGTAGAAAAGAGAGACATTATGGATAGAAAAGGAGGTACTGCCTTAACAGAATTACTGACCAAAGTAGAAATTACAAGGGCAGCAATGTCATAAACATCAAATAAAGTATAAAGTCAGCAAAATCAGGGCAAATGTGGAAAGAGTAAACAGGGACAAGCTGTTTCTTACAGAGGGTTTGAAGATGGTGAAGAGGAAGAAATTTGGAGAGGAAAAAGCCAATGTTAGAGACAGTGAATCATATGACAAAGGCTTTTCACAGGTGACAGTCAGGCAGCCCTGTTCCTGATGACCACAGCTCAGAGCATGACAATAAACATGCTGTTGCTCTGACAATATGGGACAACAATAATAATAATAACAACAAACCCCAATAGTAATAAAGCAGAAAGAGTTTAAAGCTTTTAATATTTGGGGGATTTCTCTAATTTGGGGAGAACAAAATTCTTCTTCAAATTCTCCAAATTAACTAACAGTTTTGGTCCCTAACTGTCCCTTTTTTCTTGCCTTAACCACGAAACATGTGATTCTTTCAAAATAATAATGCACCATAGTAAAAAGCTACCAGAATATCTCTCAATTAATACCCTGCCACACTTTCCATGTGGTTTCTAGTAGCACATTTTAAACCTGTATTTTTCTTCCAAGCATTAAAACATCTGTTATTAAGGAAGTATTGCTGGAGAGTAAATGAGTACTCCAGTCAGGTTTTTACCTGTGAATCATGAGGAAGAGGTGTTAACAAGTAAAATCTGCTGTGGTCCAAGCGTGCAAAGAATTCATTCAATGCAGTAATTTCATGAAGATCATTAATTCAGGGTTTTTTCTACACTGTTTATGGGCAGAACCAAAAATGGACTTGATAGAGGATTTTTCATTTAATTAGATTGATGGATAATGGTTTTAAATTAAAATTTAAAGAGTGAAAGAACTTGCAAACCCAAAATTTGCCAGGAAAACCACGTAACTGTAGAGAGGAGTGAAGGATCTCTGTCACCATAAGACTGAATAACATTTTTGGTTTATATGAATTACTGCTGGGCCCCTATAAAATTGTTACATTTGAATTTCACTCACATAAGGTTTCTTCTAGGTCTTTTCTGGGTTACTGAGCAGAGAAGCAAAATCAAAACATTTCCACTGGGGTTTCTGTGCACACACTGAAATTCAGTTTCTCTCTCTGCTGGATGGTTGCAGAAACACAGTAGCTGCACACTAATAACTTGTCACTACCATTCAGTCTCCCTGGTCACAGCAACATTGGTGGCTGAATAACTGAGCAGGGAGTCTTACAAATTCTAGTTTTTACCGAGTTCTAAATTAACAGAGAAGGAAATATTCTGGTGACTTTAAATTTCTCATGCACCCTCTGCAGCAGATGGTGTGCAAAAGGGAAGGTGGGGAGAGCATCTCGCCCAGCACCCCACAAGTGTGAGCCTCTGAGGCACAGAGCAAGGAAAACTCGGAGGTCTCTGAGGCCAGAAATTAGTATAACTGTCCTCTGATATCACTGCCAGCACAACATAGGCTACTGAATATAATCCTTTTCATGGATTCCAGAGGGTCTGCCTGTCCTATGCAGGCAGTCTTAGTTAAAAGCACTGAGGGGTGGAGACCAGCTTTTAAACTGGTCTGGTGGTTAAATGACCCTACTGCTTTGCCACCAATAACAAGGCATATTTTAACTTCTTGGAAGAGTAAAGAATACAATCTAACAATGTACAGAAAGAAACTCAGGCTGAAATCTCAAAGCCTGGAATCAGTGCACTGGCGAAAAAGTCTTCATCTTTATGAAGGTGGGGGACAGAGAACTTATGTGGGATATCTACACACTCACATCAACAAACCAGGGTCACATAGGCCTTAAAGGTCTTCAGACTCAGCTACCTGCTATCCTTACCAAAGGATGCCATCCTATGTGCATCACAGCAGAAATGAGCACGCATGATTCAAGAGGGCACGGATAAGTAAGTCCCACAAATTCCCACATATTTGAGAAGTGGAGTCAGCTGCAAGTGAGGTTGAGTGGGATATGATTAATGCTTTAAAATATTCAGTCTTGTGCAGAAAAATCAGACCTACTCTGCACATCATCTGATAGGCAATTATGTTTAAATATTCAGTGCTATCACTTAAAGGTGAAATCAGCATTTTCTTGCATCTGAGTTTCTAAGTTGTTGTCAGCAGGTTTGTATTAGTAAGTAATGTAGTCCAGGAGTCCTTGGTCATTGAATGGATCTTATTAAAGCAGTTTGTATTATTTTTCTATGTCATTTTCTTTACATGATTATTTTAGTAGTTATTTGATGTTTTAGTACCGTTCATTTTCCATATAATACCACTGGCAATTGAAACAAAGACGTAAGGGAACTATACTTTAACATAAGAAAGTACAGACCTTATTCATTTTGTGTGGGATCAATAGCTTCGGTATGGAATACCTTATGTATTTATCATAACCAAGTGCCTTCTGTTCTATACACTAGGGAAGGTTTCAAGGAACTGTCACAGAATCCAAGACCAAAGAAAGCAAAATAAATAGTCCAGCCTGATAGCTCTTGGTTTTACTTCTACAATATGCTAAACCTGTTTATCAAAATACCTTTTGAATGGACTTTGACTTACAGGTTAGTATACAAGTTACATACAGTGAATTCCACATGACATGGAACTTTTAAACTAGGAAGTTTTGAGGTCTGTCGGCAATCAGCATTCTCCTTGCTTCTCGATTTAGGTCAGACAGCAGGATGCTAATAATACAGATCATAGTCTGCATGGTAAATTTTCTTCTTTAATCCTAAAATATTTATCAAGGTCTCAGATCTCTAGAACCAGCAATGGTAACTTCATTTGGAAGAAAGACATTTTCTAGCTGAAAAAGTGTTCTCTGATCATGTTTTCATCTCATTTCTTCTTAGCAGGAGACACATAAAATAATGAGGTTTTTATTCTTCTAGGAGCTAACTTAAAAAAGAAAAAGGCTGTACTTAAACCTCTGCTGGATCAAGATTTTATATCTTAAAGTAATTATGTTATTAAATCCCAATTCTTCAACACATTTAATTATTGCACACATCTCTTCATCTATAATGGAACCAAAGAGTACACTTTCCTGAATGAGGGTCACAGAGACAGTCATCAGTATCCATTTATTGTCACCATGACACAAGCTTATTTAAACCTTCAGTAAACAAATGGACCAGACTCTACTCTTGGTTAGTCTTCAAGAGCTCCAGAAGAATGGTAACCTGTCCTTTCATGTTCTCCGAAATAAAAATATGAACATTCTTTTTTCAGCTCCCTTACAAGAGTTTTTAATATTCATTGCTTTTAATTAGCCAGAACATAAGTGGTATTTGTATTAAGAAAAGTTCATGCATTCAATATATACGTATACATATATATATATATATGCTGAATTGAATAAATATGTTTCAATTGCTATCATTACCCTCCTTCCTTTTTGAGGACCAGGATCTATGATTATGAACTCAAATTATTTTAATTAAAACATCATTAGATTCTCAAATTAACATATCAAATGAGAGGTGGCATTTTGTGTAAGAGGCAAACACAGTTTCAGAAGCAGCTTTGCACACATTCCACAGTGTGTACCACCATAAATTCAGTGAAGGAAATGTCACCATGTAAGCACAGCAAAAAGCAGACGCACTGGAGGGCAGATCAGAGCAGAATACATCAGCAGGATGCAGAAAACACAAGGCCTTGATTAAGGCAGAAAAATTAACATCCTACACAGTCATAAAAGCCACCTTCATGGTGTGACTCAGCTTTTTTAAGAGAAACTATGCACATGCATTTTTCCACGCTGTGATTTACTGTCAGTAGTTGCCACCACAGCACAAACTGTCTTGTTTTATGAGTTATTAGGTAAGGCCAAAAGTCTCATTTGCCACAAGGTCTTCACAGTCATGGCCCTCTGCACTGTACCTGTGATGTTGAGGGGTGGGATTTGGAGTACATCTACAAGTGTCTCAACCCATGTCTTTAGACTTTGGAACCAAGTAAAAGAGCAGTAGGAGAAGCCTCAGCTTTGTTCCACCAGTAAGTAATATCAGCCCTTGTTTCACAGAATCAGAGGATAATTGAGGCTGGCAGAGATGTCTGGAGATCATGTGGTTGACTGCCCCAACCAGCCTTGGACTGACAGGGCCTTGTTTGGTCAACCTTTAAATATCATTAGGGATGGACATTCCACAATCTTTCTGTACAATCTGCTCTGTTGTTTGTTCACTATCATTGTGAAATCAGAATTTTTTATTTCCTGTTTTTTGTGTCTTCGAGGGCTTCATTGTTCTGTGTATGGCTTCATGTCTGGAAACTTCTCTGTAGAAAATATGCTTTGTCATTCTTCAAATTCTTCATTCACACTCATTTCTAGAACTGATATTTCTATATCTAATCAATGTTTTGTCTCCTTCAGCACCTTTCATTTGAACTTCTCTACAACAGTATGTGAAATAAGGTTAGGGCGTGGACTCAAACATGGGCCTGGGGTTGACTATACCATTTAACTGTAACCACAGTCCGTTGCACAGTTTTGCTCAGGTTAGGCAATGATGTTCCAGGCAGGTATGGTTCACAAGATGACATGTGCCAGGAGACGTTCTCACCATAGTCAAGTGCTATGAGAGGAACATGGACTTTTTGTGATAAATCTGGAGTGATGGGGTCTTCATCTGGTTAGAATTTCTAGATATAATATAGGATTTACTTTTATAAGTATACATAGTCTGAGATTCAAATACTGCATCGTGCTTTTATAACCAACAAGCTAGTTCACTGCACTGTCATGCTTGTGTTCCTCAAAGACAAAGATAACAAAGTGCTGAAAATTACAATACATTGCATATGTGTAGAACAATAGCGCAGACACATGACATACAGACAGGGATAACAAAAGAGCTTATAGGCTATTTAAAGGACTAAGAAAGCATCTAGATCTGCTCTTTCACAAAGTAGGGCATAGATTTTTGGAATCAGGTTGGGAACTTTTCTACTGAAAAGCATAATTAGGATCTCAGTCCAAAAGAAGCAAGAAGTCCACATTTTAAAAACCAAATCCTACAACGTTTTGTTATTCCAATTACATCTGCTGAAATCTTCTTAGGATTGTACTCACTCATTCAGGAACTGATGACAGAAGCTCTTGTGAAATGGTAACTGATTTCTATAATAGAATGTGTTAGCAGTGACCAAATTTAGGAGTTCTCCTACCTGTAGAAGATATTGAATGCCTTGAACATAACTTTACTTCCTCTTATCTCACTCAGGTTTTGAATCTTCTTGATAAAGCTTATTTTAAGGAGTGTACAGATTAAAGCAGGTCTAGTTAATATATGCATCCTCCAAAAAAAGGCATAATAATTTCTAATAAATTAATTGTGTAAATTTCTATCTTAAAAAATAATCTGGTCAGAAATAGTGAATTCACTATTTCTTAATGTGATAGCTATTCAGATTTGTTGGGCATTCTCAGGGACACCAGTTCTTGGGATCAGCTAAACACTGGGGCTGTGATACAACATTGATGAAAGAGCTTTTTAATCCACTCCAAACTCCTTTAAAAAAGACAAAAAAAAATACACAGACAATATTTGTATACTAAATTTTATTTAGAGGCTTTTGTCTTACTATATTAGGAGACTGCCTTGCTATACTAAGATAGGGAATCTTTCTATTTTTTAAGAAAATGCTTCTTACGAAGGAAGACAGAATTAATGCCACTTCATGTTTTGAAAATGCTTTTTTTTTAAAAACATATTCTTATTTACTTCCAAGGAAACCTGAAGGCTTAGCATTAAATTCTGTGCCAGTTTCTAAGTCACTTACTACAGTAACACGTCTAAATAGGTGTAAACAGAACTGGCAGCATAAGTAACTTTTTTTCCATACTACCCCTCTCCTATTAGCAGCTGATACTAATCAAATTTTTAATAAACTATGTCTTGATAGAATGCCTTGTGTAAACCTATTCCTTTCTACAGCCTTGAAGCTGGTATCAACAGTATGTTTTCTTTTCATCTAATTCCAACATCATGTTAGCCTACGTTCCCCTGTTTACCACTGTCATAGATGTGGGGCTACCAGGGTAGAAATAAAAATCTGCCTGGTTCACAGTGCTAGCAACTCTCATAATTTAGTGCAAATCACAGCTGATTGGGTTTTTTCTTAAAGTCCCATGTCCTGAATTCATGTGATTTATAGGGAGAAATACAGTCTCTTTTGGAACATAAAAGTTCTTAGTCTGGTAGATGCAGAGGAAAACTAGAAAGCACAGCCAGAGTGTACCTGAAAGGCTCATAAACCAACAAGCAAATAAATGAATATTGATTAAATCAGTGTCATGTCATTTGGAGGAGCCTAGCAGACTTGGAATAGCTGGGCTAAAAGGCTCGGATTTCCTGTGGGGGAGGAAAAGGGCACACAAACTATTACTTCAGCATATAGCTCCTTAGTGCAGAGGTCCCTAAATCTATTACAATTCCAAGGCATGTGGTAGGGTTGTACACAGGGCTAATAAGGGTGCTCATTTGTTTTAACTGTCATAGATACTAGTAGATTTTACGCTTATCCATGATTGATTGAAGGCAGTAAAATGTCATTCAAGAATCAAGAAAATTAGATGTGACAATTTTTCAGCTGTCAGGACTTGAACTTTCAAAGACTGATGGAGCAGTACAATGAGTAGACAAGGACTGAAGGATGTCCACTGACAAAATAACCTCATTTCCACAATGATGAAAGAGTCCAAGGGAAGAAGCTTCACCTTAAACTATCCTGCTTTCAAGGTCAGTATGCGAAGCCTTCAGAATATCACCAATAAATTGTTTATATATTCATACTTATTTATTTTGCTAGTTCCAAACCAGTGGTGAACTCCTGGGTCTGAAGAAAGGCATGGAATAGTGGCACTGGGGGGTCCAACATTTCCATTCTCCTGAGACAGCCACCTGTGTGCTGTATTTCCTTGAAGAAGTAGTAAATTGTTTTATGCCTGAAGAACAATGCTGTTACTTTCCTTCCAGAATAGCAGCATTTTGGGATCTTCAAGTATGATGTATTTATTTCTAAAGTACAAAATTATTAATAATATTTAAACAAGTCAACTGTCAAGGTTTTGCATCCTAAATCAAAGCATTTTTACAATGCTTGTTGCCATAGAAATTAAACTTCTCAAATCCTCCATACAATGTTATTCGCTTCCAATAGAGCCAGTAGACCTTTCATATAAATCAACACTTAATCTGAAGTGTTCAGAGAAGTATTATACCAGTCCCTGAATATGGAGATGACGGTGTTACTGAAGACAATTCTGTTTTCCTGAGCAGGCTTTCAATTCAAGAAGAATGAGGGAAGTTTGAAAATGGGAGGTTCTGTTTCTGTCGTGCAAGAAAATAAATAAAACTTTTTTTTTATCTAATTCAGTGCTGCTTTTTTTCATTTAGATCTTTTCAAACCACAGACACTCAACAGAGTTTTTGATTGTGGTTTTCGTTAAGTGAAAATCTATTAAATATAAATATAAGCTAAATTAAATATAAAGATTTCTTCAGGATAAGGGAAAAAATAAGTAGACTGCATGAAGATCCTGGAAGTGTTTCCAGCATGGAAGTCAGAGAAGATGGTGGGGAACCTACTATGGTTTTATTTCAGCCTTTAACTAGAGCTGCCTTTTCTGACACAGCCTCTAAGGGACCTCTCTGCATGTCTGCTTTTCCTTATTCACAAGCTCCCATAGTTCAGCCACTCTCTCCAACCAGCCTGTAACGTCAGCAAAGACATCTGTCAATCATTCAGGTGTAAGTCTGTCAACCAGCATGGGCTGGCACCAAAAAAATTTCCTTTCTGAGACTTATGGACAAAGACAATGTACAGTGATAGAGGTTGTTTCTCCAGAACAAAAGCAAATTCATAATGTTAAAAGGGATACAGCATTCAGAGGAAAAACTGAGACCTATGTTTTACTAATCTTTAACCCTGTAGGCTTTTAGTGATCTGATTTTACCTTGGGATCTTCCATTTGCCTCTAGTTTCAACAGCTATTTGTGAACTGCAGATCTTTACAAACTGTTCCTCGGCTGCTGGACAGGATTTGGCACCTTTTCCTTCATTCCCTCTCAAAGACCAGTGCTATTCCTCTTGTCAGCCATCATCAGCACTGTTAGGACCAGCAACCTCCACGGTTATTTGTTTAAAAGGATGCTCTATATTCCTGCTGTTGTTTTACCATTTGTGCTTGGTTTTGACAAGTCCTTTTTATCGATCTGTATGAATTCAAGCTGGATGATATCAGCCTGACAGACTGAGGTGTATGCAAGATTTATGAAGAAAAAACACCCATCCAAACATTTCTCCCTAACATATTGTTGTCTTCCCCACAACAGTCTGGACTGTAAAAAGAAACAGGATTGCCTGTCACAAGTGAGGCATATTCACATCCTTTTAATGATCTTTTAGGTAGGCTAATTTCTTGGATGGGGAAGGATGCGGTTGCCTGAATGCAGATTCATAGCGTTATTTTGGTAGCTGTGAAATTGTAGCCCTGTACATACAAATTTGCCATTACTGGTTAAAGACCCCAGTCTTTTTATTGGCCAAATAGTGTAAGGCCTTGCCTTGGCTTGAGCTGATTTTAGCTTGTCTTGGCTGTGATAGCAGTATTGTAGCAGTCAGTTGACAATTGCCTGAATTTGTTTCAGTTTTAATTTGGCTTTGTAAAATTGTGTGGTGTAACCCCTAGTGTCAATCAATAGATAGTAGAAACAAGCAGATTTCCTGTGTAGAAGGAACTGTCTATGACCCTAGAATAAAAATATGAACGCAGTGGGCAATTACTGGTCCTTGAGTGAGTACAGCCTTGTGGGTCAGGTAAAACCAGATGACAAAGAAAACAAAAAAAGGAAGTATGATATGGAACTGCAATTTAGTGAAGAAGAAGCTAGTAGGCAGATTGTGTTAAAAACATAAAAACATAAACCAACCTGAATTTGACACAACACTGGAAAAAAAAGTGGAGGAAGAAATCCCTGCCATCACCTTTATACTCCTCCTGGTGAAGAATGGGAGCTGTGATACGTTATGGTAGGACATCCCACATACACACAAGCACATGCACACACACAATTTCTTCTCAATGAAGATCAGCTAATACTTTAGCTAGACCAATATTGAGTCTGGCTCTGCTTATCAGCTATGTTCCCTTTTTGCCCATAACACAATGTTAAGCTAAAGGCAGTATCCAGCTTGGCCATTAGCGTTCTAGAGTGGAGTGGGTCCCCTGTAGCTCTTGCAATGTATCTGTGTACCCCATGGGGGTGCACTGCATGCTCTGGGGTGCTTCAGTAGCAATCAGAACCCTGTTTGTGCAGCTGAATTCCATCCTCAATATCTATTTCTTTTTATCCTCTCTCTTCCAAACCACCCTTTCAGCCATAAAGGAAAATCACCATGGAAGTACCTTTCAGCCACAGAAGCTGTGCCTGCACAGGGCTGCTGCCAGCTACATCTGGCAACCACACTAGCTCCAGTGAAAGGGAACTGTACACAAAAAATGTTGTGTCTCAGTTCACCTCCTGTTTTACTGTGGAGCCAGACAGAGATGATGAGCAGGCCAAAAGGAAGGCCAGCAGGAAGTCCGGCAGGTGAAGTTTAGCTAGTTGGCAGGTACCTCTAAGTATGCAAAATATCAAGTAGAAAGTAAATTCTGGGCAGCAGGCAGTGAAGAGTAATGGTTATGGTAGCAGATTCAGATTAGCAGTGTCAATGATTCAAAAACAGGGATCAAAGAAAATAATTTATTCCTTTCACTCATGTAGCAATCCTGCAATACAAAGAAGTTTTATCAAGGCATAATGAAAAACATTTCATTCTGAACCCAGAATGACTTCTTCTTTCTTCTGTTGCTCCCTGTTTTTCTTCAGGTTTCCAGCTTTCCATATGACATGGCTCCCATACAGTGCTTGGGGCTCTCATTGCATCATCGACATCAGAAGGAGGTTCACCATTGATTTCAACAAAACCAGGAATAAGCACTCATAGACCTTAATACATATCACAGGACCTATTGGGTGTGAATAGCTCATTTGTGATGCCCCCAAAAAAGGATTCTTGGCCCAGCAATCGTGCAGTTCATTCTCCTCATATGATCAGGGATGGGGTAAATAAGAATGCACAGATATGTCAAGAGAAGCATGATTTCTATAGTGGTTTTATTCTTGTACACTAATGAACCCTCAGGGGGTAAAATAAAAGTTGCCACAGTGACTGATTTCCTTATTTCATAAGTACGTGTTTGTTAGCAAGACAGCATGCAACTGCATTTCTCAGCTGCCACTTAGTAAAGTTGCCACCGAGTTCACCGGGAGTTTGGCTGAAGAATTTGCCTATATTGCCAACATATGAAAGCACTACTTATTCCGCTAATACAATCTTTTATGGCAAAACACAATGACAGCTTCTTCTTTCTGTTCTGCATAAAGGTTTCTGCATAAATTTAATCAGTACACCATGGACCACCCACAGGCTGTCACACAAAGCGCTTTCAATGGAAGAGACAAGCTCACTGTACAGCTCCTCAATTATGGACCCAAACCCCTTCATCTAAATTCAGTTCATTATTTAGTCAAGTATTTCTTGCAGTCAGTGCCTAGCAATCCAGTTCATAAAGTCTGTTTTCCCCTGTAGTTCACTTGGAGAAATGAACATACTGATCTAAATAAAGATGGTATCCAGCTTCTCAACTCATTATGGCCTTTCTTTCAAGTAGATGGACAAACAGTAACCATTTAATTGATAATTCAATGATGCAAATGTACAGATCTAAATATTTAAAATGTGTATCTTCAAATAACAAGAGGATGTGCACTGAATATCCATTTTGAAATATTTTTGAACCTTTTGAAATATACAGTCATTCAGATCTACTGGCTAAGATGAAGTATCCATCCATCCTCTGTAGCTTTTCACCTTCAGCAGCTAAAAGATGGTGTTTAGAAAGAACATACTAAAAAAGTGGCAAACATGCCATGATGGTATGAGATTCTCCCTCAGCTTTCAGCTGAACACAAAATATATTTTTACCTTAAAAAAAAAATCCATTAATGTACTATCATCAATTTTCCAGCAGTGGTAAACTATGATCCAGGAAAGTCATTTTTCTGTGTAATAAGAAATGAATTGCTCTGGTTGTTTTTTTGAATGGCACGTAGCTGAGAAAATAAGCAATTTTATTCACCTCTCAAAACAGAGAGCTAACAGGCATTTTTATAGTGGCACACATTTGCTATGCGACATAGTCAATGAGCTTTAGATTATAGATAGACAATAATTACGATTCCTGTGTAAGTAACTATTGAGAGAGTATTCCATGTGCCTTCCTGAGAGTAGAAAGCTTGAGAAAGTGACAGAGATGGTGCTGAGAGTTAGGGTTTGGTAGTGAAGAAGATGAAGAGAGAGAGAGAGAGTGGACACAGTCCTTAGGGATGACTTGGGGTTGAGCAGGATAGTCTCACAACTATTACAGTGGAGTTAAATGACCAAAGTGTTACTACAGCTGGATGAAGCTTGGAGTGCAGTTAAAGGGACAATGAAGTTGTCATGATGGTCACTGATAGTTGTAGTTGTGTGGGATAATGTTGAGAATGAAGGGATCTTTGGGTAGGAAAATAACTGGGCTGTGGAGAGTGGTCAGTGGGCAAGGATAGTGGAATAGTATGATCTGAGGACAGTGAATGCTAAGGTGAGAAGGCTGGGGTGATACTATCCAGACATGGTAGATGTAGAAGATCTTAAATGGGGACTGAGATACCAGAACAATGTTTGAGTGAGATTGGATATGATGGAAATGAGGGAGAGGGGATGGTACAAGGGGTAGAGGTTGGAGATACTGGATATGAAAGGACTATATGATACTGGAGATGGGAGGGCTAGAACAACCCTGGAGATGTGAATTTGTATGGGAGGAGACTGGGGAGATCTGGCCTCACTCAGCAGACAAGCAACAGAAGGAGGGAGAAGGCAGCCCAGAGACACAAGCTGGCCAAATGAGGCACAAGGCACACATGTCTGAAACTGAATCACAGCGCCATGGCCTCTAGGAGGGAAGGATGAGGGAGCACCTACCCCCTTGGTATCTTCCTGTGGTGAGAGACGGGAGCAGAGACTGAGCCCAGGAATGCCGCTAGCCCAACGATATCACCCTTACTTGAAATCTCTTTTAGCTTACTAAAATTGTTCCCTTACCAGTGTGAAACATTATCCCATGCTTTTATTTCTCATCCATACATTAAAAGCAGTATCATTTCTATCTGTCTTACAGGCATGCAGTCAGGCTTAATTTCTGAACCACTTGGAGACTCTCAGATGAAATAGCTGCATAAATGGGTATCGGTTGAAAGAGAAGATACGTGTAAGCCGGTGGGCATTTGTTAAATGCACTTAGAATAGTATGAGATCTACACTAAACCACGTGAGGCTTAACTAGACATGTATGATTTTTTTCTCTTATCCTAACACCATCTAGTACTGCAGCTTCCTAATCCCAGTGGGGTTTGTACAACTTTGTCTTGTCAGCAGTCATTACAACATATTGGTGATATACAAGTCTTAGCGAAAGGTTGGCAATTGTATAAGCATCAAAATGTATCCTTGTGATAATAGCTTGTCAGTGGAATAGATTTCCAAGGGAGGTAGTTGAAGGTCTATTCCTAGAGAAACTGAAGAACAGGTGATATAAATCAGTGGTAAGAAAGTAACTGCAGAGCCAGGAAAAAAATGCAGGGGACTAGACTTAACAACACATGGATTTTTATGATCCTGTTTTGTGATATATTACCTATTTTTCAGCATTTGTTTATTAAACACCTGAAAGCAACAATAATCACAATTGACAATTCCTAACAATCATTTTGAAGGCATTGAGTACCTTCTGCTCATGAGTAAAATCTAAGTAAAAGTAAGGTATAAATGACTTGGGTATATGTGATCTGAGTTTATAAATATAGGATGGGAGAGTGGTAGATTCTTAACAAATTCCCCAGAGTTTTAACATAATTATTGCTCATGATAAGTGTTCTGAATTACTTTCTAGCATTGACCATCACTATCTGTGTAGAAAACATAGAGACATGATACTGGGGACAGAAGGGAGTCCAAGAACCCCAAAAGCACGTGCCACTAGCAGGTGATTGGAACTATCAGACCAGAATCAGAGTCTCAGATGAATTTATTACCATAAATTTCTCCTTCACCAAGATAATTTTCTTTCTTTTAAAGTCTACATGGAAATTATAGTCTGTATGACTATTTTCACAATTTATCTTAATTAACAGCCTGAGCCTTCATGTACATTCCAGATATTTTAATATTATGCAACCAATTAGTACTATCTTTATTCTCTTAACTCATCAATGGAAATTTCCTTGCATATAAAGATAATTCCCAGCTTGATCTCATTTGAACATAGAACTAAAAAGATATGGAAACCAAACAGGTTTTGTAAACATAGGCATTTTTAAGAATTCTGATTGAAGCATCTAAGCTGTATAGATTATACAAGGGGAAAATTTGCATACTGTGGTAAAAAAGCTATCTGCCAGAGGTGACTTCAGCAGTTCAAAATTATGTACCAAGGTGCAATCTTGATGTTAGAGGTCATGTCCATTTAGCTGTGATGTGCCTAGCAAGCTCTGATGTCTCTATAAACTGGAAATAAGATGTATGCTCTTAATACCGGAGGTAATTAGCATCTTCAACAAGTGTCCAAAAGAAGCAATAAATCCATTATAACTTGAGTTCTTTGAATAAGTCTTTTCTTGTATTAGCCACAAATTGGATTGATATAACTTTGTATCATCCCGGCAGAAAATAATTCCCACAGTCAGAGTTACTGCGTCTCAAGGTGCTATGCTAGGAGTTGGACAGAAGTTGAGTTTTCTTTCTAAAAATCTGACTCTATAGGGAAAAAACAGCCATACCTTTTACCTCAGAGTCTATGTTGCAACATCAAAGCAAAGCAAGCACACCAAAAACCATCAGCTTTCAAGATTCTGAACTTGCTTATACCAAACAGAAACCTGGTTTTCAATGGGTTGCCTATACTAAGCAATTAAACTTTAAAGGCTTTTGACATCAAAGCATTTTCTGACTGGATAAAAATAAGTTGCCTCTCTTTTCTTGCAGCTGTTTTTTTCCTATTTAACTGAGCATTTGCATTTTACAAAGTTTTTTTCCCCTGGTCTTGCAACTGTGATTAAATATTACTATGACTGTAAAGACAAGGTGAAAAGTATGGACTAAAATTGATTGCATACTGTAAAAACCTACAAAGAAAAAGAATAAACAGAGTTAATGATGTGTAATTTGTTTGTTTTCTAGTGACAACAGGCATTTATACCCTTTTCTGAAAGAACATCCCTTTTGTGGTTGAAGCAGTTTAAGTAACTGGCATTATCAGAGCTTATGTTAAAATTCTAGTATATTCAGAGTTTAGTAACTATACTTAAAAATGAAAGGCTATAAATACTAATTACTGTCTGTTTGGGCTCATTACCAACATAAAGACATATGATCATTCTGCTAGATTCAAACTTGTTACCTTTTCACAGTGAAGTATCCCTAGTACCATAAAAACTACTTTTCAGACATTTAAATTCCTTTACATCATTCTTCACTTAAGCAGAGAATGATTTATAGAACTCATGAGAGTTACATATCGATAATTTTATTAACAGAAATCTGACAGTGGTCAAAGATGAAAGGATATTCTCCATCTGTTTTATCTAAGATATCTATACAAGATCCATTTGCACATCACAATGTTTCACTACCTGTAGCAGTGTTACAATGGACTTTTTAGACTGAGAAATTTTAAATTTGAGTTCACTGAGGGAGTAATGTTCTTAGATATCAACATGTGGTGAGACTGCACCTCAAATACTGTGTTCAGTTTTGGGTCCCTCACTACAATAAAGACATTGAGGAGCTGGAGCGTGTCCAGAGAAGGGCAACGGAGCTGGTGAGGGGCCTGGAGCACAAGTCTGATGAGGAGCGCCTGAGGGAACTGGGGCTGTTTAGCCTGGCGAAAAGGAGGCTGAGGGGAGACCTTATCGCTCTCTACAGCTACCTGAAAGGGGGTTGTAGCGAGGTGGGGGTCGGTCTCTTCTCCCAAGGAAGAAGGGATAGGACAAGAGGAAGTGGCCTCAAGTTGCACCAGGGGAGGTTTAAGTTGGATATTAGGAAAAATTTCTTCACCAAAAGGGTTGTCAAGCGTTGGAACAGGCTGCCCAGGGAAGTGGTTGAGTCACCATCCCTGGAGGTATTGAAATGACATGTAGATGTGGTGCTTAGGGACATGGTTTAGCGGTGGACGTGGCAGCGTTAGGTTTACAGTTGGACTCAATGATCTTAAGGGTCTTTTCCAACCTAAATGATTTTATGTTACTATGTAAGATCATTTCCAAGTTAGTGTCCAAACCATTAGACCATATTTGCATAGAATTTTTTTCTCAATAAAATCTCATAGCTAGATGTATTTATCCATGTCTATTACTTTGATTGGGGTTGGAAAGGAGGATGATAAATTCTTTATGCTATTCTTTACCTGCCAGCATAAATAAACCTATGGCAAATATCCATATCGCACACCTCTAGTCTGTACAGTAAAATACAAAAGATCTTATTCTTCCTTAATGAAATCAGTGTCAAACCTCTTCATGCTAACAGTGGGATAGGAAATAACCATTTTTTTCTGATGCAAACCAAATTGAAATAAGCAAGCATGGGCTGGGCTGGCCATGGAAGCACAAAGCTATGTGGTTTTAACACAGATTTAGTGCACATTTGGCATGAAAGAGAGTATTTAATTAACCTTCCTAGTGAAGGTACTGCACTATATGAATGTTATGGAAGAATGTAATGGGAACATAAACCCCCATTTTCTTGATGGTTGTTCTGGATGGTTAGTTGTGAGAGGGGAAGGGATAACGAGCAATGCAGTGCTACAAATCCAAAGGCTTGTGGGCAGTTTGTCTCAAATTTAGAAGGGTAGCTTTATATAGTTTTCTTAGATATTTTTTCCCCTTTGGTTGTATTAGCTATATAAGCACACTGTATTAAACACTTGGTTATTTACTATTTGAAGTTAAATCAAGAGGGTTGTTGGGGGTACAAGCTGGAAGATAAAGTCACAATCTAGGAGAACTGCTGAGAAGGTAAGATGTTTCAGGACTGCGAACCAAAGGCTCTGAGGAGACTGACTTGACCTTCAGACTAGCTTGCCAAATTGTCTCATAACTAGCAAAGCCAAAAAAAAGAGAAATGATGTCTAGACTAAAAGTGAGGAGCATTTCAGCCAGATATCCTGGACATTTAAGGATGGCCAGAAAATCTGTTTGCTTGGCCCATAAATCATGTGTTAATTTTTTCCCCTAAGTGCTGCATTTTAATTGATAAAATTACTTTGGCTGAAGAAGGCTTTTTGACCCTCAGTTCTTCACCAAAATTGTTTACAATGAACAAACTGCAGCTACCAAACCCAGAATTACCATACAATAGCAATGACACAGGACAGCTTTGAACCAGGCAACAGAGCACAACACCAAGATGACTAAGTTCATGGAGAGCAGAGCTAGAAAATCCACTCGTAACAGGATAGGCTGACTTTCTAACATTAAGTCCAGATAATGTTCATACAACTTAGCTTGGCACTACTTTACCAAGAGATGTATGCTATTGCATGAACTGAGAGCTACAGTGCTCTAGGTCCATTATGGAAACAGGAAAAAATGTGTGATTACAGTCAAGAGGGAAAAAAGCAAAAGGTTCATCACTTTTAAAAGAGAACCAAGGTTAAATATATATTATCTAACTAGACAGGTTCAGGGCTTGGGTATGAACACCAGCTCAAACAGCATTCATCCCTGCTATTTAATCATCATCATCGTCCCTACCAAGTTTTTGTCCAGATCAACTAATATTGTTCTAAACAGTGTATGACTGTGGGTCAGGGACAAGCATGGCCAAAGGCTATTTCCAGTAGACAGCTGTATGTGGCCTCCTGTATAATAAGAGTTTAGATGTAGAGGTGCAAGCAATATCATGCCAATGGGCCTCCAGTTCCTGTGCTGTTTTATTTATTAGCACAGGAGTAGCCAGAAAGAGTTGGGGAGGGGATGGATCCAGCTGGTTTTGTGTCATAGTGACACAAAATGCACTGAAAAGGATCTGAGAAAGAGTATTATTAATGCATGATAAAACTCAGTATTTTAGTGTAGTGGACTTAAACAAAATAAATCACTTCTTACAAGGTAATTAATTTACCATCAAGTTTTTGAAGCACTGGAGAAAATGCATTTGTAGGAGATAATCCATGTGTTGTTGAAACGATCAGATTGACACAGCATCCTCACAAAGGCAGACATCCAAGCCCAAACGGAGAATTAAAATTGTTACATAATTCCTGCCGTAGGAGAGAGCCAAGCTGATGGATGAGGCTGGGAGTAGTGAGGCTGAGAAAAGACAGTACTTATAGCTCCTTTCCTGCACTTTCAGTATGATCTCCACTGCACATATACATCTCAATTCTCAGCTATTCCATATGCTGCAAGTGTAACTGCTACACACAAGAGGACAAGATATCTTCTATGGGCCGGATTAGGGGGAAAATATATTTCCCCATGTAAATTAGAAATTGCTGAGTAAATTGCCAATGCAACTTCTGGAAATGCAGCCAGAATTACATGAAATATGTTTTTTAACTTATAATTGTAGAGTCTTTTGTGAAAATTCTGTATGTATAACTCATGGAATTAAGAGTAAGTACAAACTGAAAAATGTACACAGATAAAATAAGCCAATAAAGCTGATTTTCTCATCTTGTAATAATTCAGTCAAAAAAATGTACATAATATTAGACAAGTTTTGACAACAGACTCCAATCTAGGTAAGTTTCACTGAGTCGGGAATTCTCAGTGTCATAGAAGTTGCATGTTTCTGCCTCACAACACATTCTGCTTGAATTAGTCTAGCTGAAAAAAAATTGATCTATTGTTTCTTATCCTGAATCCCTGTATTACAGATGAGATTGGTGTCAGCACCTGTTATGAACTTCAATTTTTTCTGTAAAGAAGGCTCAAAGGCAAAACAATCAGTAGGTCAGTAGCTAACTGGGATCAGCTGTAATGAGGAGGGTGAAGGGGAGAACGTGACAGAGGGTAAAGCGAGGAAACCAAGGCTACAGCCACAGAGTCCCAGGGCTGGAAGGCAACCCAGGCTCATGCTGATACTGGAATTACCTGTCCCCTGGGTCATTCTTTCTCACTGTGCAAACTGTCATAGAGCAGCCTTCGTCCCTATGTTTTACCTTCCAAAACAGGGTGGCTGTAGTCTGACTGCTTATCCTGACTGCTCAACCATGCCCTGGACTTTCTGTAAAAGTGCTCATTTGACCAGGTCAGGGATTTTGCTAACAGTTTAATGGGATGGATGACCAGGTATCATATACTTCAGTACGGCCTGGGGACTGACTGGCTAGGTAGTAGCTCTGCAGGAGAAAGACCTGAGGGTCCAGGTGATCAAGGAGTTAAACATCAAGTGTGATCCTGCAGTGATGGAAACTAATCACATCCTGGGCTGCATGAAGAAAAGCATAGCTATCAAAGGAAGTGATCCCTCCCTTCTGTTTGGCACTTGCAAGGCTTCATTGCGGAGTCAAGAGAGGCAAGTAAGTTTAACAGGCAAGGAAAGTTGAACTTGCAACTCAAAATTAATGTCTTGAACAGACTTGAACAAATCTCTTCAATGAGGAGGAACAGGCATAGAAATGACAATTTTTCTACTGCTGTTTACCTTTTCTCTCATGAATTAAGCTGGATTATTGACAGACATATACTCAATGAGCTGGCTTTCCATAACTGCCATATAACTATAGACATGATTGTCACCCCAGGCTTCCTTTAAGGACAGTGCAGGAAAAATAGACACTTCTGATGCAAGATTCATTGGTGTCATTGAGATGTCTGCTTTAGGATGAAATAAATCTCATTCTGGGAGTGCCTATATTTGTCTTTTGACAGTAGAGATCCAGTCATGACCTTCTCGGAGGAAGACACTAATGCTGTAGACATATACCTTGCCTGGTGAATCCCTTCTGTTTTATCAGTTTCAGTCTGAGGAGTGTTTCAGGATGTAGGGCTTCAAAGTGACGATTCGCTAATGGAGCTTTCAAGAAAAATGCATAAGCTCCCACTGGTGCTGATCAATACTTTCAAAGTTTTGGTACCAGGGAATCCAAAAACTTTTCTTTGATGCTTTGGTGCAAAGAATGTGCTTGCTTTTCCCACCCTTTCCTCCCAGCTAGTTTCCAGCCCTACTCCTCTCTCACAGCTGTCCCGGAATCACTCATGACTTGTGAAAAACTTGGCTCAATTAATCTCCTGAACATAATCAAAATAATGGTTCAACTGTCCATTAATAGCAATGTTCATACTCTTTTATTTAATATTCATTTAATAGCTTTCCTTTGTTACTCTAGAAATTTCAATATCACAGATTATGTTCAGGAGCAATTCAGTTTTCCAGCAGTGAAATTACTTTTTTCACCTTATCATATTAAGATCTACAATTTGACTTTTCCCTTCATCGTGTACAAGCCAGGGATGTAAGAACAGAGCACACAGAGGCAAGGTAATGTAGGGCACCTTTTGTAAGAAGCAGCATAAAATAATTGGCATGTATAAGGAGGACAGAAACAGGTTATAAGCACCATACTTGAATGGTAACTCACCAGGTGCTTACTTTGTATTTTTTTAACTGGCTTCGACAAGCTCTCCTTAAACTAATGAGGGTTTGCAGAGTAGGGACTTAATAAAGAAAACTGGAAAGGCCTCAAGATATGACCTGTGGCCAAGAGATGGGCATTCCCTTCATTTATTG
Source organism: Elanus axillaris (assembly GCA_026212715.1). Lineage (NCBI taxonomy): Eukaryota > Metazoa > Chordata > Aves > Accipitriformes > Accipitridae > Elanus > Elanus axillaris. Next base: position 17,592,680 of record JANZLQ010000027.1, on the reverse strand, counting down.
CATCCCCACTTGGCTAAACTACCAAAAGAAACCTTGGGAGAGTATATTTTTCCATTCTCTTTGACATGCCAAATGTTCAGCAAATATTCTGCCAAATGAAGATGAACTACACAGAAGTATTTGACTAATATCAAGTAGTTGTATATCTGAAGAGGACAGAGAAAGGATGGTTGTACTAGAGTAATAAGGAGTAGTTGAGGGAGCTGTAGCCCACAAGTGCTTTCCTTCTGGTGTAGCACATGGGTTTTTATGCATTATAATGTGGTAACAGGCAAGCAGCTGCCAACCCTTAGGCCTGCTCTGTGTCTGGTTTTGTGGATTCAGATGGTTTTTATGTGACTTAAAAATGATCAGAGGGATGGAATACCTCTCCTATGAGGAAAGGTTGAGTTGGGGTTGTTCGGCATGGAAAAGGGAATGCTCTGTGGAGACCTTACTGTGGCCTTTCAATACTTAAAGGGGGTTTATAAAAAAGATGGAGACAGACTATTTAATAGGCCCTGTAGTAGGTCAAGGGGTAATGGTTTTAAACTAAAAGAGGGTAGATTCAGACTAGGTATAAGGAAGAAATTTTTTACAATGAGAGTGGTAAAACACTGGAAGAGGTTGCCCACAGAGGTGGTAGATGTCCCATCCCTGGAAACATTCATGGACTTAATTGCAAGATTGTTTTATTAATATAACCTTTATGTATTGAGACTGAAAGCAAGTAGAATGCACAGCAGAACTTTGAGCTGATTTTGTAGTCTGCCACATAAATTTATTCCATCATTCCATAGTGTCACACAGCAAACTTAAATTGTACTGATCAGCCATCACAGATCATGTATCACCTCTTCCCCTTTTTTTTTGGCTGAATAACTACTGGCAGCCAAGTTCTCTTGCATATCCACATCTGTCCTGCTGTGCTAAACATCTGCTGAACCTTGGAGAAAAGGGAAAAAACAATTCAGGAGAGCAGTCTGGGGATAAGGCCAAGAAATTCACTGATACTTATTCTGTACTACTCTCACTTCCCTACAACTTGTCAAGCTGGTTTCCCAAAGTAATCTAAATAGATATTTCTGGCAAGATTGGCTTTACAGTTTACAAAAGAAATCCAGGGGTGTCTGAATAATAATAATAATAATAATTATCTCTGAATAATACCTCTAATAAGTACAGAAACAACTGGGTATTTTTTCATTCTGTAAATTTTTTAGCAACTAATGGGTTCATCTACATTTAGTTCAGACTACAAGTGCACTTCTGAAGTAAAGCTCCAAATTTTCCCCTTTTATTGTGGTCTGGTTTACATGGTGATATGCTCAGAGAGTATGACAGCTAGGTTCCTTTTGAACAAAATTAACCGGAAGGTGTACTACAAAACACACCTATTGTACACCAGCACAAATGGACAGAGGAAAGCTGCTCCCAAGTTAAAAAAAAACAAATAAATTGACATTTACAATGTTGACATCTGGTTCTTAGTACCAGCAGTCTTCCTCTACAAATACGAATGTTGTGACTGTAGTCCATCAGTCCCACCACTGGGGCAATACTAGCAAGAATTCTGACAAGCAACAACCAGCTGAATGACAGTTCCTCAAGCTGAACATCTGAACATGCACAATTTTACAGAGTAATGACCCTTCACCCTGCCAAGAAATAAAATTGTAGCTTATTATGCCTTCAGCATCCTTTCAGCTGCACTATAGGGAGGTAAGGAAGTACCACTGAAAAAGTCACAAGTTGCCAGTACAGACACCAGAGTTTTATGTTCAGGAGCTACATTGCAAAGGGAATTTTGGTGCAGAACATCAGACAGCAGGAATTCTCCCTTGCTTACCTTATTTTTTTCCACTACCATAGATAGTACGGCTTTTGTTTGGCTTATTTCCCTTATCAAACTGCTTTTTGTGAGAGAAAACAACAAACTCCTCAAAGAACAGTTTGATTTTTCTTATCAAAAACCAGCTTAGAGTTTTAGTGAGTTTTCTTTTTGTTTACTTTGGTTTTAATCTTAAAAAATAATGAAATGTCCTGTATGTTACTAAATACATTCGCTTTTTACCCTGGCACTGGATGGATGCAAAAGATCAATGAAGGTATTACTGAAGATTTGTGACTTGTATTAGAATTTGTCATCAGCTCGGACAAATTAGTTCAAGTGTTTACAGGTTTGTTACATGGTACCATGTTCGATAAGTGCATGAATATGGGCATGCTACTGTGACTGGAGGGAGGAAAAGCATAGAGAAAATTATCCAGGAGCCTGGAATTTTAAGTCTCTTTCCTCTTACAGTCAGGTGGCATAACACAAAATCCATATAACGATCAAAAAGGATTGCAAATGTTTGAATGGAAAATATGGATCCAGATAAAGAAAGTACAAAGAACAGGGTTATTTAACCTACTTACTCCCTGGAAAGCACCCTGTGGGAATTTGCGTTCCTCCAAGATACCTGTGTATTCTGTGCTACTTAAAGGTTTTCTGTGTGCTTTGAATAACTACTTCAGAAATTGACTATTTACAGGTGATTTTTTTTATTTTTTTTTTTTTTTACTTTTGAACAAAAAAGTTGGCAACTGCATATTTGGTGAGTCTATTCAGTTCTCATGAGACTCCACCCAGAGTACTGTGTTCAGCTCTGAGGCCCCCAACGTAAGAAAGACATGGACCTGCTCAAGCAGGTCTAGCGGGCCACAAAAATGATCATAGGGATGGAACCCCTCTCCTATGAGGAAAGGCTGAGAGTTGGCATTTTTTAGCCTGGAGAAGCGAAGACTCTGGGGAGACCTCATAGCAGCCTTCCAGTACCTAAAAGGGGCCCACTGCAAAGATGGGGAGGGACTTTTTACAAGGGCATGTAGTGATAGGACAAGGGATAACAGTTTTAAACCAAAAGAGGGTAGATTTAGCTTAGATGTAAGGAAGACATTCTTCACTGTGAGGGCGGTGAGGCACTGGCACAGGTCGCCCAGAGAGGCTGTGGCTGCCCCATCCCTGGCAGTGTTCCAGGCCAGGCTGGATGGGGCTTGGAGCAACCTGGTCTGGTGGAAGGTGTCCCTGCCCATGGCGGGGGGTTGGAACGAGATGGTCTTTAAGGTCCCTTCCAACCCAAACCATTCTATGAGTCTATGACTGATGGTCTGGGAGAATATGGTATGAAATAAATCTGCACAAAGCAGCTATTCTGCATTTTAAAACCATTAAGAGAAGCACTGCAGAAAACCCAAGAAAAATCTGACCTGCAGACAAAATTTTTTTTTTTTGCTCACTGGATGATGTTAGGGAAACCTCACTCAGCACATCTTTGTGATGTGTAGAATGGAGAAAGTAATTTTCATTTCATGATTAAAGATTAAGAATAAAGCTGTACCAGATCAAGTTTTAAAGCAGCGTAAATTGTTAGGATGCTAAAAATCATGATTTATGAGATTTGGGAGAAAAAAGGATTTGAGAATTAAAGGGTGGCAATTCAATTCACTGAAAATGTATTTTGATTTTTTTCCCCAACTTTCCTAAACTATATAAACAGGAATGAATGAAATAGATAAACTTCCTGTTACTGTTTGTGATTTCTCTTTTACACATAGCCTTAATCTATTTACATGAGGACAAATTAAGGTTAGAGAAGTCTGACAGATGACTTAGTTCATTCATTTGTATCAAAAAGTAAAACTGTGGTATTATTTTTACACTAGCTAACACAATATTTCCCAAAGTGAGAGCTCTTTCCTTGTGGGGAAAGTGAGGGACTAGCTCAGGGTAAGTGTTCCAGGAAGCTTTTCAGTCATTTGCCAGACTCTCTGTGTTTTTAAATTTTGCTTCATTTTTAAAAGATTGTTTATAGGTGTTTAAGACTCAACAAGTTTTTTCAGAGTCTGCTTCTGAATCTGCAGAGAGCCTAAGGAATCACATTGATGTATCAAACTGGGACATTCCTTCCAGGGACTGCTAAATTCATGTACCAGTATTTTAAGTATCATCACAGTAATTATTTTACTATGATCAGAGTATGTGACAGAGGACAGAAAGTATCAAACCTAAAATGGGTGGTGAAAACTATGTCAGAAGGTACGCAGTAAAGTGGCTGCAATAGTGTGGTGGATTTGTATCTGTTGTTTGGTTCGTCTGTTGGTTTTTTTCTCTGAAGTGCGTGTTCCGTTTGCAAAGGGTAGATTGAGAGCATGGCTGTAATGCAAAATACTTTCAGAGAGGCAAAAACACCAGGTACTTGTGACTTTAGCAATGAAAAGCATACGGAGGCAGTAGCTGTGAATTGGAGCTGGACATACTCCAACTGCAGATTACACATGCATTTCTAAGAATGCGGGTAACTCAAACCACCAAGAGATTCTCAATCTGTTCATTTTCCAGTTCAGCTTCTAATACCTTTCTAGAAGCTCCTCTTTAGTTCCTAACAAGCTCCAAGACCCAGTGCAAAAAAAACCCTGAACACACTGCAATAGGCAGGCATCCAGACTAGATGATCTAATGGCCTCCTTACCCTTGAACACTCCAGAACTTCAAGCCTATGAAAAAGGATTCGAGAAACAAACCTTGTTTCACACAGCACTGCAACGAGACTACCATCAGCTTCCTCCTGTTTCCTGGCTGCCTTTTTGCTGTTCGTTCTCCTCTCTCAGCACGTCTGGACATCAATTAGATTCCGTCGCCTTCGAGAGGGAGGCTGCAGCACCCAGCCTGTGGGGATGCATACGGTGGAGCTGCAGCCCTAACTGGGCTTCACTGGGTAAAAGAAATCAGTGGCAAACCAGGTCTTGCAAAGGGTATTCAAGAGATGGCAGTGTTGCACTCACCATCCGTCCCTGCTGCTGGAGATTTCATCTCATCTGGTCCTGTGTCAGTGGAAGTTTTCCAGGCTTTTCAGACCTCTTTTCTTTCTGCTCTCCAGTCTTCCAGCTTCTGTTTTGCTATTTTAAATTCTAATTATGCAACTGAACCATATCCGTTAAAAAGGATGTGTAAAATGCATGGATAGAACCTCAGGGTAAGGGACACGTTAGAGGCTCTCCAAAGCTCCCTTTATCGAGTAGCAGCTTTCCTAACAGCCCCACAATGAAATAAAGCCATTTTCCTCTTTCTGGAAATACCCAGCAGTGAGTGCCCAGTACTGCACAGATTATCACATGTGTTCAGTGCCAGGCATTTGAGTGATGAATGTCAGAGCAGTATTCCAGCGAGCAAAGCATGAGCATCCATAAAGCAAAGCAGAGTTAACCACTAAACTTAAAAGGAAAAAAGAAACAAGGGCTGAGCAATACAGCAGACAGTCACTGCTGATGTTATGCTGGCTGGTGCCAGCAAGCTGGAGCAGAGCAGAATTATGTTAACATCATTCTGATGATATTCAGCATCAATAATGCATGGTGGCAAGTAATGGGGAACGCCTTACTGACTCTCTCGTCTTAGTTTGCAGCACGGTGAATGGACATCTGGCCGTACTGCCCTAGAGGCAAACACTCAGGCAATTTTTCACCACATGCAGTGGAAACCAGGTGTCAACTCCTCCAGTGTCTAGCTGGGAGCCTGGAGAGTGCCTGCAGTGGGGGCTAAGCTGGGATCGGGCTGGCAAAGACCTGGGAGATACGATGGATGACTCAAAAGGGTACCCCAAACAGTCCCCGTCACATCACTTGGGACAGCAAGAACAGCCTCTTAAATTGAAAAGGTGTCAAAGCCTCAGCTAAACTCTAAGCACTGTTTAAATGTAAATGGATATGTCATCTAGAAGAAAGTGGGAGCTTCACAGGGATGGGTCCATTCATCAATACTTAATTCAGATATGCAGGATCTTAATTTATATGTTGTTCCACTACACCACTTGGCACCCATCAGCAAGAACAGCTGAGCTATGCAGCTGGGACTGGCATCTGTGCTGACAGGAGTCTTGTATTCACACGTCAAGTATTGGCACAAGGCACCTTTTTTTTTTTGACCTTATTTAAGGCAGAAGTCTGATGTAGATTATCACAGCACAGTCAGAAGCAAACCACCATGCTGATTTCAAGGTACAGATTCTCTTCAAACAGAATCATGAAGAAATGCAGTTTCCTGTGCTTGAGAACTGGATGGGTGCATACAATTCCTTTTAAGAAATAAGAATCACAGTTAGTTTCAAGTGTGTCTGAAATTTTTCAGACTTCTGCCTAACGCAAAGTTTTGAATTCTCAGAAAAATTAAGTGTTTTTCTTTTTTACATTACATTTTTCTAGACACATCAGCTTTGTCTACGCAACAGGAGCTAGTAGATGTGTGCAGAAGTGATGGGGAAACCCTGCCTTGGGCAATTCCTTGACCAGTGCTGAGCACTTGCTGTACAGAAAAGAGCTTTGCTCTCTTTGTTCCCAGGGATTTCACAGGATGCTAATGGCTCTCAGTCCCTTTTAGCACTAACCCATGGGTGCATATCTTGCTCACAGAGTCTTTTAAAAGGTCATCTTTAATCTTTGTGATTCTTTTTTTTGCCATCATACAAACATAGTCAAATATCATTCCACTGATTCAGTAAATAATGGGTGGACACATCAAAAGCAGCGTACTCCAGAGGCCAGCAAGAGAAATGGTTGTTTCACACAGCACTCAGCCAGGTCACACAACTACCTAAATCAAGCTTTGCTTAAAAGGGAAAGGATATTTGTTTTAAGAGAAATTCCAAACACCCTCAGGGACCTTCTATGCAGTTTGTACTGACTTCAGCACAACATCACAATGACGGTATTGACAGGGCAGAGGGCGAACCCAGAGCCTGATGGGGTCAAAGGAGCTTGTCAGTAATCTGAGGGCATCTAATCTAATCTAATCTAATCTAATCTAATCTAATCTAATCTAATGTGTAGGTGTGTCTACTGTGACACATCAACATCATTAAGCTTCATCTCCTGCACTGCCATCTCTTTTGAACCCTGGAACATGGAAACTGGGTGTTAGATGGAGGTGACATCTGCCACCTTCACCCTATCTGCAAAGATGCTGCCTGTTGCCCTGGCAGAGACATATAACGTCCAATCCAAAGAAAGGCAGAAAAGGCAAAAGAGATTTACTTTAAACCTCCATGCTCAGTTTCAGTAACAACATTAAACCCAGTATGAGTTTTCACTCTTTCTCCTCTCTACTGCCGTCATTTTATGATGAGCTGAGTGTTCATCCTCTTTCTAGAGAGAACTGGAGGCTGAAAGAACCTGTTACACTGCTCAGTAAGCACTGGAAATAAAGACCACTGGCATACAGTTGGGTTACAAATCATAATGTACATGAACAAAGAAAGACATACAAGCCAGCATACTTTATGGATGGTTGGTTGAGACCATGACTCAGTACAACACCATTCAGTAATTCAGTACGTTTCTGAGAAATTCATCATGCATATGAGTGCAAAGATATTAATCTGCTCTTCATGTCTGTGTCACTATAGCATTTAAGTGGGAAAAGAAACAATAAGCAGTTCATCTGTTCTGCTTCTGCAAAAACAAGTACATTGATAACTGTTAAACAGAACCAAGACACGTGTAAGTGTGATTCCTAATTATAGAAAAGTGAGCCCCAGCAAGAGCCTTGCATGGGAAAGGTCATTGACGCCAATATTTTCTACTGGGAAATGATAAGAATAGCTGGGGTGGGGGAGGGTGGCAGGACAGGTTCTTCTATCACTAAACAATGAAATAATTCAATAAGATCCTGTTTGTTGAAAATAGAAGAGATGAGATATTGCAAGCCACAACTGAAATGCAATATGGCAAGTAGGCTACTTTTGTTCATGACTTAATTTCTTTCACCTTCTGCTACATTTAATAGCAATATTTATAAATAGTATCCTGGAACAGGATAATGCAGGAAAATAATTCTTACAAGCCAATAAGGAAGATTTTGTTCAACTAATTCTTATGGATTCTACCCCAGAAATTGCCGAATGCTTTCAGCTCTCACTAAATAAGCTTCACTGAAGATCAGACCTTTATGATACCACTGCCTTCCCACTTAATATATTTGAGCTCTGAATAAATTAAAAAATACCTCAGATGTATGTATATGTATTTACTGTGATGAAAAAAAATGTTATAAATACCAGTGCAATAAACCTTGAAACAAGTTGCAGGGAAAATGTCCACCTTTTCATTAAGTAAAATGGAAATGGTCCTAGAGATAAATTAGTAGAAATAAGGTAAAATACATTTTGGTTTGTTTCTGATTTGTAAGTATTTTCTACAACTAGTCCTCATGGAGTATGATATAAAATACAAATGAAAACAGACCCCAAAATATTCAAGTAGGGAAAGACAGGAACAGAGGAAAAGGAGAAAAGGGAGGAAAGGTGGATCAATCTTGTCTGTCTGCAGGTTCAAACCTAAGTGACATTTTCATGTCCAAGAAAAGGTGCCTGTGGATGACATCAGAGATGGAAGACAGCTTATGTGAAGTACCCAGTGTTGGTTCTCCCCAGTTCAAGAAAAAATGAAAAATTGGAAGACATCCAGTGGAGAGCCACCAAGATGGTTGGAGCTTGGAGAACCTGATATATGAGGAAAGGTTGAAAGAACTGGGTTTATTCAGCCTGGAGAAGAAAAAACTCAGAGAGATCTATTCATTGTCTTCTAGCACCTAAAAGGTCATTATTGAGTAGATGACAGTTCTCTTGTCACAGCAATCCATGTGATGGGATAAAGGGAAGAAGTTGCTTCAGGGGAAATTCCATCTGTAGACACAAAAATATAATTCTTCACCATGAAACAAAATAAAGATTGGAATAGGTAGAACTGAAGAGAAGTGGTGGAATATCCCTCATTGTAAGTGTTAGCTTGACAGGTCTTTTTTATAAAAAGCCACCAATAACATTTTTTTAATATTGTTTTATTAAAAAAAGACATATTTATGTTTTATGTTCTTAATTTCTGAAGTGCTTAAATGAAGTACAATTATGTAAATGAAATACAATTAAGTATCAATAATTTCCCCAATGATGCGTTTGTTGGTATCTGTTTAAGAAACAAAATAATCTTTTGGCATCACAATCCTTTGTTTATTAACACACATATGTTTTCCAAGCTATAAAAAGACACATAAACACTTGTTGCCATACCCCTGTGAGTAATTTTGCTTTATCTGATAACAAAACATATGACTTGATGCAGAAATTATGAACATAAAGATCTGTCCTATAAGTGCGCAAAATTGATACTAGGTGATGATAAAAATGAAACACAATTAAAGCTTAAAGGGTACACTATTATTAAATTAATTCAAATAGTGGAAGAGTTTAAGCCTGCTTTTCCCATCTGAAGCACCATATTCAAAATGCATATCTTTGAAGTTCAAAATTTAATGTTTTTTTCCTGAAAAGATAACAGATTTTTACTCTATTCTGTTCCTACAAAGACTTCCTAATACTTGTACCTTACTTTGTTCAGAAGACATAGTATATTTGTCAATCACCTAATTACTTATTGGCCAATTTCAGCCACTTTATAAGAAAAAAAGATGGAAGTCACAAAGATGCTAAATGATCCCACAAATTTCATGAAACAAAAATCAGTGCCAGGGTAGAGGAGAGCTGCCCAAACCACCGCCTCTGCCGAGGGAAAGGGAGGCAGAGCTCAGCCCTTTTCTGCCCTGTTCAGCAGCAGCTGCTTATAACACTCCAAGTGCTCTCTCTTGCCTGTGTGGAGGAACCAGCTGACACTTGGTTGGGTACCAAACTAAGGCTAGTGAGATGGAGGAATTAAGGGAAACACAAAAATCTGGAGAGTAAATCAGACCTTTTTAAATTCCAGGGCTCACAAACAACTTTGACTACAATCTCAGTGCTGCAGAGAAAGAAAAACAACCAACCACCAACCAAAAAACACTTTAATGATTCCACCTTGTCCTGTAAACACTCCCCAGGCCCTAGAGTTCACCAGTCCTATTTTGGCAGGGAAGCAGGGAAAGTTTCACTGAGCCCAGCCCCCTCCTCAGGTTCACCATTCACCTCCGCCGCTGCTAAATGTGGAGGCCTAAACCAATCTAACATGTGAAATGCTCACTATCTTAAGTCCTCCTGATTTCCATATGTTCATACTTTCCTAAAGCCTTAGCCAAGGGTAGGGAAGACCTGAAAAACCTTCCATGCCATATTTATTATTTTTTACACTGGAAACAAGAATTTCATGAGTAATGGCTGAATATCTGTACAGAGAACTAACAGTGAGAATGATCATACTTTACAGAAATCTGAACATATTAAATCAAAGAGAGATTTATCTGATGAACTGACAGACAGAAAGGACTTTGGGGTCATCCCAGGTTTTTTGGCGCATGCTTCAGGCCATGCACCACTCCCTGCAGCCTTCCAAACCTGTCTTTGCATGCATGCTGTGGCTGAGTACACCTTGGTATCAGCAGATTTCTACCACGCAGAAACCAGAGGAAGACCAATAAGGGTACAGATTATTCAACCACAGGATTACCTTGAAACATGAGCTGTGAGGCATTATCAGATATGACAACCTGGGACAAACAGACCTTCATTTACATGCTGTGAGGCTATTCCTGTTTCTCTAGGCATCTCATTAGAACTGGTATTTTTTAACTGCTCTTGCTAAAAGTTGACCAATTTGTAGACTGGCTGATTCAGTCTTAACAAGGAGTAATATTTTACTCAAAGCCTTTGAAATCATTAGTGAATTAAGATGATATGTGAACACAGGCAGTAGAAGTCAGCCTTAGACTCTCCTCCCTCTCCAATTCACAGATCCCCTGGATGTCGCATGTGTGAGTCAATACCAAACCCCTCGTCTCCATGGAGAGAAAGCATGGAATTAGGTGGGACGAAGCTGAAGAGCATAACAAATGGAAACAGCTCCATACCCTTTCCAGCACAGGATCCAATAACCAGTATGCTGCTGGGTTTAAGGTCGTCTTCTCCTCATGTGGACAGTAGATGGTGTTTGAGTAAGAGTAAATGTGAAGTATATTGGTTCTGAATAGCTCTGTCACTAATGAATGCTATCTAGTGTATCCCAAGCCAGTAAAATTAGATTTTTAAAGCACTAATTACATTTTTCATTATTCTGGTATTTTAAACAGATTTTATCAGGAAGAAAAATATGCATAGCCAAATACGATTATTTCGGTCAAGCTTAGTCAGAGACAGACATATGTCAACGCTCCCAAGGCCTGGATCACATAAAGTAACTGATTTGGGCTTGAACAAAGTGTGAGTGTGTGTTTAGGAACTGCTGACAATCAAAATCTTCACAGTGAGGGCGGTGAGGCACTGGCACAGGTCACCCAGAGAGGCTGTGGCTGCCCCATCCCTGGCAGTGTTCCAGGCCAGGCTGGATGGGGCTTGGAGCAACCTGGTCTGGTGGAAGGTGTCCCTGCCCATGGCAGGGGGGTCAGAACTAGATGGTCTTTAAGGTCCCTTCCAACCCAAACCATTCTATGAAAGAGAAGGCAGGAGTTTGCAATGGACTACCGTAAGTAGTCTTTCGCTCAGAATCCCAGATTTCAAAACCTTAAGTGATGCAAAGAAATCACCTGCAGAAAATAAATTAATAAAATAAAGGGGTCAATCTCTATTTTCAGCAGGTTCCTCAAGCTATCAGTACTGACTGCTGAGTAACTGCTCCCTGACATGGCAGAATAATAAAATCAGGTTGGCATCAGTAAAAGGCAAGCCTCTCCCTGAGAAAGATTAATTTCTTCTTCAGTATGTCTTTATGAAGGTGAAATCTATGATATTGGCAAGAACACTTGCCCCTCCCAGAGTCTGATAGCCAAGTTGAATGGAAATCAAAACTGGAAATCTTCACTAAGTTGTTTCAGAAGCCAAACTGAAGCACATTTTACAGACAAGGATTTCTTCTAGCTATAAAGAGCAGCATGTTAACTGTGAGAGCCAGATTTTGGTATCCCTTGTACTCATGTAAATCTAAAGTACATTTTTTGCATTGATTAAAGGAGCTCTGTATTTACACCAAGCTATCAGGACGCATCCATCAGTCGGGATGATTGTAGCTTGAGATTAAGACAAACAATCTACAAAGAGAGAAAACAAATAGAAACCTCTGTGAAGAGAGAGGTCACGGTGCCCTATTCTTTCCATAGAAGAATGTCGCCATGGAGACAGACACATTCAGGTTGGAAGCAAGACAACTTTTAACAGCAAGAGTAATTAACTGTTGCAACATAATTAAAGGATGTAGCTGATTAATCATCTCCTGTAGGCCTTACATTTAGACCAAATGTCTTTCAATAAGATATACACTGGTTTAGTCACAAGTTCATGGGCTTGATAACACTTGCATTAGAGGAAGGAATGATTTCTTCTACTGCTTGATTTACTAGGTAAAAATTCCATGACCTGCATTATGCAGAAGCTTGGAGTGTCTGAGCAGACAGGTTTCTTCTGGCATTTATATCTATGGAGCAACATGAAAACTGACAACACACAAGCCTGCCTTAGGTTGAGGAGGTAAATAAATCACATGTCTTCAGCAATACACAGAAAACAATCTTTAACGTATTCTCTACATTGTTCATTTGAGCAGAGAGTCTGCTCATGGGTGGAATGAAATTTGGCTCTTTGCTTCCCTTCACACACGTAAACAATAACCTAGGAAAGGAAATTAAGCCTCAATATTTGTAAAACTGGACAGTAAGAGCAGATGAGGGAGAGGAAGAATAGATAGAACATAGATCATTACTTTACGCTTCCTTTTCCTCATATACATTGACCTGGTTTCAGCTGGTATAGAGTTAAGTGTCTTCCTAGTAGCTGGTACAGTGCTGTGTTTTGAGTTGAGTAGGAGAAGAATGTTGATAACACTCTGATGTTTTCGGTTGCTGCTGGGTGGTGTTTAGACTAAGTCAAGGATTTT